>JAOQGM010000012.1:126687535-126711340 GCA_027564225.1 Gallinago stenura | reverse complement strand
CCAGGTTGCTCCAAGCCCCATCCAGCCTGGCCTTGAACCCCTCCAGGGATGGGGCAGCCACAGCTTCTCTGGGAAACTGTTCCAGGCTCTCACCACCCTCACTATAAAGAATTTTTTTCCTGGTGTCTAACATCTATATTCTCAGCACAGGACGGCTGCCGTATATACACCTTCCTTTGACGATTTTCTTCGCGTTCTACTGATGCTGGTACTCTATTGATGAAACATATCATTTTGTTTGTTCTTATTTTTATTTTTTTTTTTTTAATATCACTTGCACTTACACTTCCCTAAATAAAGCAGCTTCCCTTTGCAGGTGGGGAGCCCAGCACAGATCCCTCACTATGACTCAGCAGCCTGCAAGCCCGAGCTTGAGTTGCCAACAGTTACTAGCACCTCCTCCTCTTGCACTGCCAGAAGTCAGCTAAAGCACCACCAGATGCAAAAAGAACAACAGCATTGATAGGGATAAAGATAAAAGAATAAGTGGTCTTTTTTTTTTGGCAGGTACAGTGGCCCGACTCTGCTTTAATGGCCAACTTGTAGGTAAACTGGTCAAGACCACCCAATAGGACTATGAGGTTATAAGGTTGTGGGTTTTTTTTTTTGTTTGTGTTTGTTTGTATCTACCATGACAACAGGAAAGGGAAAACTAGTTGGCTGGCAATAAATCCTAAAGGAAAGAATTGCTTGAAGTTAACCGGGGTGTTGCATTATTCAACAGTTAAAGGAAGAAAAAACTCTGCATTTCTCAAACTTGTATTTGCAAATTAATACAGAGTTAGATATTGTCCTTTAAATGCATTTATGTCTTGCTTTTGTTTTACATTACTATACCTTGGAGAATATCAAACTGAACTACTTCATATTTTTAAAATCTAGTCCATGTTGATAAATATGAGATACTGCTTTTGACTGAAACATATTTTTGAAAGACTTCCTCTTCATCTATTTTTCCCTGCATGTTAATATTGTTGTTCTCACTTTTTTCCTTCCTGATAATTTTCACAAAATTCTGCACTTTTTCTCCTACTTGTCTCACGGTGCTTTTAAGATACTGTATTTCTCTATATAGTGAAGCTAACTCACTTCTATCACCAGCTTTTCAGCTGAAATTTCAAAGTGACAGAGCACAATGCAGATAAAAAAGTCCAATAATAAATGACAGAAGAAATAAAAGCAAAGCAGCTCCGTTTAAAGGAGGGCAAATAAAGTACCTGAATGTTACACTCACTGTATAAGGGAATGGAATGAAAAATAGGAAATCTTCAACACTTTTTAACTTCAACCTTTTAAACTTCTTTTATTAGGTTGGAGGGGGTTTTGAGAGGGAGGAGTTTTTAACTATCGAATACTTTGTAATCTGGAATGTTCAGTCTTTCAGCCCTCGTGTACTGTGATTTTTGAAACAATCATGATCAGACCACACAGCTTACAAGCAGCCTCATGTCCTCAAAATCACTATTTTCACGTTATTTTATGTATAAAAAACCAAAGGTAACATCGACATTAAAAATCAATGAGAATCTCGTGTACCCCAAATATCTTCCTAGTTTCAAAATTGTTACCTTTTGCTTTTTTAATTAGTTCTTTTCTTGAAACGGTTAATTAATGAGTACAACTTCTAATGAGCGTGTCTCGGTTTGTGAGTTTTGCAATAAATAAGTCTGGGAAGAGTGTGAGATAAGGCAGCTTATGATCAGATTCACTGGGCTGTGCCATCTGTTCTTCTGCATTAATTTTCTATATGACAATCTTTCCATAGAAGAAGAATTCAAAACATACTTTCAGGGGCTTTTTTTTTTTTTTTGGCTTTGTTTGTTTGTTTGTTTTTGTGGGTGGGTTTGTTTGTTTGTTTGTTTTCAGTGTTGGTTTTTTTTTTTTAAATTGTGGTGAATCAAGCAGAATTAAATGATGGCTGATGAGTGGCACTTAGGGATGGATGTAGTGACACTGAGAGCTGAGAGTGCATTTAGCTGAGGGTTAACCAGCCCCAGCACTGGAAAGTGTCCTTTTGCAAGAACAAGTGGGAACTCAAGAAGAAAAGAACATGTGGTGCAAAAAATCAAAAAGAGAGAGAGAGAAAAAAAAATATTAAACATTACCGGCAATTTGAGAAATGGAGAGAATTCTGAAAATGACATCTAAACTGAGAAACTTTTGGTAGAAAATGGGGAAGAAGAGCTTTGTCTCCTGTGAATGAGATGCCACGTGCTCAAGTTGGACACCATCATGTGAACAAACATTTATTATATTAATCTTTCTAAGTCTAATGGGTTTCAGCAACCATAAAGTGCCTCTGTGTCAATCAGAACTCAGTTTAGCAGCAAAGTATTCATCTCCCTAAACTTACAGCAATCCTTGTCCTTCTTGCCTTCAGCTGCTTCAGTGTTGGGAGACGTGAAGGAGCCATGAACCACACACAGTGTCCTTCTTCACTTCAGGGGGCTGGTTTGCACCCCGAGTACCATTTGGGGGTGTTGATTAAGCCTAATGATAAATGAAAAAATAAATCTGTGTCTATACAGCTGCTCTTACCATAAAGATTTTTCACTAAGAGGTGAAATAAGGTTGCTTAGGCAATAATAAACCAGGAATTTCTAGAAAAAAATATTAGCATTCAGCTGTTCATAAATACATGTAGGAAATGCACATCTATCCATGCATCATATAACCTGTTCTACCTTTTCCTGTGGTTTTTTTTTGTCCCTGCATTCTGGTTATTAACGTGAGCTAATCTTAGTTAGCTAACGAGACCTGGCATGATGGCAGTCCATAGCGGTATGGCTGGAGACCAGAGGGTTTTTGTGCGTGTTCTTTTATTCATGTGTTGTCCTGGAGAGGACTGGAAACATCACGTAGGAACACTAAGCACTCAGTGTCATCCTCTAGACAAAATACAGGGAAAGAATTCCTCCAAAATGCAATTATATAAAATTTAATACAATTTTTTTTTTTCAGTGGAAAGACAATTTGTAATAGAGACATGTTTGACTCTAACCTTATATGTCCCGCATAAATGCAGAGAATTTCTAGACAGGAGAAGACTTACTCTATAATTACATTAGTTAAGTTGAGGGCAGTCATTTTGAAAACATATATTGGCAAGCTGAGTAGCATTTATTAATTTATCTTCTCTTATTTTTATCCTGAATAACACGAGCTCTTTTTCACAATCACAATTTCTTCTCTCCATCTCTTGCTTATCAAGTAGTATGCTCTAGGCCAGCATCCCGTTGTTCCTTTGATGTAAAACATTAGCCTGTGAGACCATCTAGCAAACCTGTACTAGACAGATTTTCCCTTTTCCCCCCCTCTCAGTGCAGCTCCACTGAAATTTTGGGGGGTTTGACTCTCTCACATAGCTAAATCTCCGCACTGCTGCAGCTCTTGGAGCACCTTGCAGCTTGGAAATGGCTCCTGCAGCACGTTCCCTTCCCTCTAGCCAATACCAAGAAAGCCTGGAAAACTCTGCTTGGGAATGATCCTCCTCCTGGCTTACATCACAAATTACTTCCATTACAGGATAATGCCCAAAGGCACAATCCAGCCTGAAATACATACTCATTGTGAAAAATACAAATTCAATTGCTCTTAACAGAAGTTATATACCTAGAATCATTTACAATTCTAAACCCAAATCTCTTTCCAGTCTACCTTTCCAAACTTTTAAGGTTGGGTTTGGTTTTTTTTCTTTCCCGAGGCCCCATCTTGAGTACTGTGTCCAGTTTTGGGCTCTTCACTACAAAAAAGACATTTTGGTGCTGGAGCGTGTCCAGAGAAGGACAAAGGGGTCTGCAGAACAAGTCCTAGAAAGGAGAGGCTGATGGAGCTGGGATTGTGTAGGCTGGAGAAAAGCAGGCTGAGGGGAGACCTTATCACTCTCTACAGCCACCTGAAATGAGATACTAGGATGAGAGGAAATGCCCTCAAGTTGCTCCAGGGGAGGTATAGATTGGACATGAGGAAACATTTCTTCCCTGAAAGGGTTATCAAATGTTGGAATGGGCTGCCCAGGGAAGTGGTTGAGTCACCATCCCTGGAGGTATTTAAAACACATGTAGATGGTGTGCTGAGGGACGTGGTTTAGTGGTGGACTTGGTAATGCTATGTTAATGGTTGGACTTGATGATCTTAAAGGTCTTTTCCAACTGAAATGATTCTATGATTCCATGATGCTCAATTCAATCTATATACTGCTTACCAACTATTGCCTGAACACCATCTCCCTCAAAACAAAGAAATCTGTAAAAATTGCAGTGTGTGTTCCAGTTAAAAACAAAGAAAGTTGTTGATGAAATCACCATTTATTTAAGAGCTTAGTGTAGTCTGATCTTCAGAAACTCCAAGTAACCCTGCAACTTTTGTTATGGGTATCCAGCCCTTCTGACAATCAAACCCATGCTGCTCAAGAGCATTACCAATTTTGATCTTGGAAAACCTTCCATTTTTCTGTTAATATACAGCTTGCTATGAAAGAGAGACAAGTTTGTGATGACCCTCTAATGGGGAACTTTACAATTGTAATAACAGCCAAGGAAACAAGTGCTTAGTTGCTAATTGTGTTTGAGTGTTCTTACTTTTGACATGTGCAGTGTTTCCATGATAGGGAGCAAAAATTCTTGTAGAAGACATATCATACCAGGAAACGAAGCAACACTAGGGAGTATTTTTAGCTCAAACACCCATATTGTTAAATTATTAGCCTAATTTTTGGCTCAAACCAGGCAAACCTGCATCCCAGCTCTTAACTCCTTAGGACATCACAAAACTACTGCTGGTGATGTATGATACTCACTGCCAGGAAATTTTTGAAGCCCATATTTTCCTAATTAAATTGGGAGGTGCCTTGCAACTTTGATAGAAAATTTTAGGTAATTTTCATTTCTCTTCGAATACAAAGGGAGAAACACCCCAGGTTATTTATAGAGAAGGTTCTGGTTTTCCCTAGACCTTCATTTAAAGAAAAATCCTTCCTTCTGTGGCTTTTGAAACTCTCAACATTCAACATTTTTCTCAGCATCAGTCCTGCTCAAGCACAAAGGACTGTCTATCACAAAACTTTGGAAGGTGTCACTAGGAGAACTTTTTATTCATTTCTGAAGATACACATCAAGGCTACAAGCATCAAGGTGACTTTGGAGGAAACAATTGTTGTAGAGGTTTTAAGAGGAACAATTATAGATTTCTCAAGGTAAAATGATAGATTTTTACAGGAATGCTAGTTCTCAGACAACATCTACTGTATCGAGAAATCCACCTGCAGTGAAATTGGTAGTACCAATCACAGCAATCCCAGAGTGAAGCATTAAATCAGTATCAAGAACATGGCAATTAGGTGATATTACTATACAAAGGGAAGGTAGAAGGAAGGAAGCAGCCTAGTAAATTTTTTTTTTACTTTCTCACACTCGTCTAATATTTTTTCCTCTCTCTATTCCACAACATGACTGCAAGGTGGTATAAAATGCATTTCTATTCATATATTCCTCTCATATACAGGCTATCTGACTTATCTGCTCAAAAAGGAAGTATAGATCCTTGGTTTCTAGTGATGCTGATAGGGAGCTGCACTGCAGCTCAGAAAGAATAAAAGAAACCTGGGAGAAACCAATGGGTTCTGGTGACCATTTGTATGAGCGAGAATTACAAAAACAGAGGGAGGGGAAAAGGAGGAAATCGGGGAAAAAGTGACCCAGTTTGAAGACCGCCAGATGCAATACTGTTGATAATGTAAACAATCTCCTAGAAATACTAATTATTAATGGTTCCTAGAATCGTAATTAGGATCTAAGCATTCAAAGAACTTGTAGCAACAAATAAATCTGTGCTCTGTAAATATGATGTTTGTCACAACAACAAAACTTTTCCACCCTCTGTCTGCACATTGTAATTGTCTGCATGTAAGAAACATATTCTGTGATTGTTATCTGATATTAAAATGCTGTACATCAATAAGAAAAAAAAATAACTTTGAATATAAGCAGCACATGCATTTTTATATGTCCATTTTCTTTTTATGAGTTAAAATAATGTACATACACATAATATACACAGAGAAGAAAAACATACCATTTAGATAACTTAAATCTGTAGGAAACCAAGGTTCTTAAAAATAACAGGGGTCTCTGTATTGCAAGCATTCATTTAAGTGATCTTCATACAAGTAGCAGTATTGATTTGAAGTGAATGCTTTTGTGAGTAAACACTACTTATATTATTAAAAATTTGCAGGAAAGGTTTCCAGCAGAGTGGAGATCCCTTTGGCCCCACCACCACTTCAAGCTGTGGGAGGAATTTTTACAACGTGGATTGCCATTAGCTTTTCAAAGCTGAAAATACTCCTGCAGCTTCCACAGTGTGTAAGATAAGATCCCTGCTTCAAAAAGAGCTTGAAGTTCCAGGAGGAAATAAAGATTGAGTAGAGGGGTATAGAAATGAGCAAAGGCTTTATCGTGATTCATTTTGTTTATTCCTCCTATTTAGCTGGGTTTCTGTGATGGTTTTGTCAAAAAAAGATCCACTGTTAATGCATTTAAGTTGATAAGGATCACTAAATGCTAGCTATACGGGATGTTATTTGGGGAAATCTGAAGTGATTTGGAAAGGTTTAGTGGTGACAAGCAATAGTCTTGTAGATGGCAACCTTCTCATTGTGTTGCCAAATCAGCATATTTAGATTCATTTTTTCTTTTTAAATAATCTCTCTTTAAAAAAAATCTCAAAATTTTTTTAAAAATAATCTCAATAATCTTTAAAACCAATTATTTTCAAAATAATCTCAAAATTGCAAAGATATAGACTCTAGAAATCCAAAGAAATTTTGGAGAAGGTTGAGGACTAGAGGAAGAGGTTTGAATTTGGATATTCAGCAAATAACCTGCAAAATGGTTTAGAAGATAAGTAAGGTGTATTTTTTTTCAACCTCTTTTTGAACACGTTTGAGAGAGAGAGAGAAAATAAACCAAGTAATAGAAGTTAGAGAGAAGCTGCAGGACATATAGGTTAAATCTGTAAAAATTGCAGGAAAAGGGATAGATAATTAAAGCCAAGAGAAAGTCATGAATGCAAATATGGAAGAAATGCTTGAGAATGTAAAAGGAATGAAAAAAAAAAAGGGTTAGAAATTGCCTGAAGTAGGAGAAGTGAAAGATTTTAGGTCTGGCCGTAGGCAGTTCTAGTAAAGTGGGTATGGAAAAGAATTTTTAATTCACAATTGCAGTAAAGTTAAAAAAAAAAAACAAACAACAAAACAACAACTTGGTAATCATCACAGATACTGTGTGAAAGTTTTAAGAAGCAGTGCTGTGGAGGATATTGACCTGATAATAAAAATGGAGTGTGCCTCACAGCACTAATATTCCTCTTGGTAATTTCCCGGTGGCATTTTTGGGAAGGTGAAGTAGAAAGTCACAGGTCATGAGGAATTCATCGGCGTCCACTGGGATGGTCTCAGAACGTGCATAGAGCCCAATGGACTTGGTCAGGAGACAGGAGAGTTGGCAACAGGAGAGGAGTCAGGAACACAAGTTGCCTCAGTAACGTCTGTGTTTTGTAGCTGTGAGTCACTGAATTGGCAAATGGAAGAGTAAAAGGAATTTTATTTGATTTATGAATCAGTAACTCCTCACCATGGCAGGCGAATCCCTTAAAATATTTAGATTTGCTTTTGTAATCTGTTCAAAGGCTAAAGCTCTCTATTGTCTCCCCTTTTCCAAAGACAAGGAACAATCATAAAGCGTGTCTCAGGAGTATCCGTAATTCCCAGAGTTTGAGCCTGCAGAAATGAGAGCAAAAAGCTTCCTTCAGTCAGATGGAATCCCCTCGGAATCTGTTGGCTGAATGCAAAATAAGCGTGTCTGGAGAAAGGACCACTCTTTAACTGTCTCTTCAGTGAGGATTGGGTTCTGGCTCACACATCTGTTTGCTTCACAAGTAATTTCAGCTATTTATGCGGAGATGAATGCATCTCTACAGAGAAAGAAAAATTTACAGTGCGTGTCTTTGCAGCACATGTCCTGTATGTGTGAACCATTTCAATAGCTCCTTTGTGTTAGCGTGTAATTCTTTAAGATTGTTTACTGTAATTAGTCCTGTGCAAATCTTTATTACACAGAAAAGCATGAAATACATTTCTATGACCTGTCAATGCATTGCACTAAATGTTTGAAGGACTGGAAGATTATTAGATCATTAGAACAGGGTGAAGAACAGAGCATGGAGCTGATGTTCAGGTGCTTCTCTCTCTTTCCACAGCTCAATTTTCCTTCCTCAAATGAGCCATCATCTCTCCTCTAAGAGACATACACATTAGTGGCAACAACAGTGGTCAAGAGAAATAGCATCTTCGGTGTGTTCTACTTCCAATAGCACAGATTTGTCGCAATGGAAATACTTTCCTAACCTGCTTTTTCCAGCTAAGTGGGTTGGAATCACATGTGGTAGTACACACTCATGGAAAGCACTGGACGTACAGCCCAGGATAATCAAGGGACCTTGGGACTAGTAGCTTTTCTGTCTATAAATAGGACTTTTCAATATCTACATGCAAGATCTATGGATAATACAGTGATTTTTCTCTGGGACGTGAACAACTGTGTTTTCTAAATTGGAGATATTGAAAGGAGTGCCACCGTACATGCTTTTTTTGGGAACTGATCCTCTAAAATTGGTAATGTTACATTGTTCTTTGCTTTGTCATGAGCATTAGCTAGGGGACTCTAAGACTGTAGAAACTATAACCTTTAGTTAAGATTCTGCATAGATAAATATATTATACACAGAACTCGAAGACAATATATACGTACAGATCATATCAATGTCTTAAAGCACTTTCTGTCCTGGCAGGACGCTGATTTTCTGTTATGGGAAACTGTATTGGACTAAGCTGGAGACAAGAGGAGTTTGCCAGAACCTGTGTCTTCCTTCCAGAAAGGTGATGTGATAAAGAAGCAACACTCTCCTAGGTATTTCCCTTCCTTGAAGCACAAAGGAAGTAAAAAATGATGAACTCTTAGCTGCCTGGGAAACCCCACCTTGATACTTTGCTTAAGCAAGGAAAGGTAAGACTGCATGTGAGGTACAGTCAGTTTAAAGACAGATGCCTTTGGATTTCCAGTCTTACCACCCTGGTAAAGATTGTACCTCTGCAGGAGTGTATAAAGGGAATAAACTTTTCAACCAGACCTGCAATTCTTACTGAAATCTTGCTATGGTTTGTTTTTTGTTTTTTTTTTCTGTAGGACTGTGTAGTTCACATGTATATATAGCACTACAGCAATGTTTTTCTTCACTTTTGATCAGTGGCAGGGATGCTGCCTGCCCTTGGGAACCCTCCCTGTATGTGCCAAAGGTACAGTAGTTTTTTTGTGTGAAGCTGTTCAGCTGAGCCAACAGAATGGCAGCTTCTACAGAAGAGCAGAGAAGATGGTGTCCCATCCAGCTCCTCCCTCGTCCAAGGTGCTGTCAAAACTTGGAATTTAGTCTTTCAGTTTAGTGCTTAAAAACTCAGAACCCAAGAGTCAGGATTTAAGCTTCGTAAAAATCAAGCTATGTAATTATCTGAAAGCTCAGTGATCAAACCCAAAAAGCTCAGACTTCACATGGGTGCAACTTTTAATAATGTTACTTTGACATTTCTATAAATGCACAATACCATATATATATATATAGCATAGAATAACATAGCATAGCATAGTATGGTTACTGATTAAATATTTATACTTTCCTGATGATAAGAACTCATCAATCAGTTAAATGCATTAGCATGGTATATAAAAATGTTGAATGATGTGCAGAATGTGGCTCGTGACAAGAAGGAATGATCAAAGGCAGCTCAGATATGTGTAGATCAATGCTTGAAGTTCCAGACCGTAGTGAGCAATCTCTGAAAAACTGAACACTCTGCAGGAAAACAAGGGAGTTCAGGCTTATTTATGTGCATTTGAGTTTTTTAAAAGTTTTAATGAAAGATAGGTTTGTTCGGATTCCTTTCTTCTTTAAATTTTATTAGGAGTTTTAGCAAGCACACAGTTGTTTTGCTTTTTGGAAAAGAAGCAGAAGCTTGTGCTCCTTGATTGGCATACTTCTTAAGATGGAATGTCAAAACTGGATAATAATTTCTCTAAATGTGTTTATCAAGTCTTTACAGATGCTTTTTTTTAGACAGCTTGTAGTGGGAAAATAAAGCTAGATATTTGAAAGTGTCAGTAAACCTCTGCTTCTTGGGGGGTGGTTTCAGAGGGCTGGGATTCTGTTGACTGAGTTTTGGTGTGATCTCATGAATCAGCGATGAAGGGCACAGGTACTCAAACAGCTGAAATGGAATATTTTGAAAAAGATCCATTTCATAAGAATACTAGACTATATGAATAAATAATCTGAACTGTTTTTCAGTATATTTACTTTTACGAAACTTTGCGACCCATCATTAGGTCTTAAATCCAAGGAAGAAATATTTCTTCTTTTTTATACAGTCGCTTGCTTATACCCACTCTTTGATTCCCTTTATTTTAGCTGGATGAGATAGCTGCTGATTCATGGAATGCCACATATGTAAAATTTCTCTTTGGTTTTATTACTGCTTATGGAAAACGTGATGTTGAATTTTGTTGAATTCTGTCTACCTTGACTTCAGCAATGCTTTTGACACCATCTCCCATAACGTTCTCATAGGTAAGCTTAGGAAGCTTGGGTTAGATGAGTGGACAGTGAGATGGGTTGAGAACTGGCTGAGTGTCAGAGCTCAGAGGGTCATGATCAGAGGTGAAGAGTCTTGCTGGAGGCCTGTAACTAGTGGTGTTCCACAGCAGTCAGTGCTGGGTCTGCTCTTGTTCAATATATTCATCAACGTCCTGGACCAGGGGACAGAGAGTACCCTCAGCAAGTTTGCTGATGATGCAAAACTGGGAGGAGTGGCTGACACCCCAGAAGGCTGTGTCACCATCCAGAGAGACCTGGACAGGCTGGAGAGTTGGGCAGTGAGGAACCTGATGAAATTCAACAAGGGCAAATGTAGGATCCTGCACTGGGGGAGGAATAACCCCATACACCAATACAAGGGGGTGACCTTCTGGAAAGCAGCTCTGCAGAGAAACACCTGGGAATCCAGGTGGACAACAAGTTGACCAATGTGTCCTTGTGGCCAAGAAGGCCAATGGTTTCCTGGGGTTTCATCTGATGATGCAGAAAATTTCTATAGCTTTGAGGGTGACAGGACACTGGCCGAGGCTGCCCAGAGAGGTTGTGGAGTCTTCTTCTCTGGAGAGATTCAAATCCACCTAGATGTGTTTCTGTCCAGCCTGCTCTAGGTGAACCTTTTTTACCGGGGGGTGGGGTGGAATAGATGATCTCTGAGGGTCCAGTCCAAATCCTACCATTCTATGACTACCTGTCTATACTGCATTTTGATAAATAGCATAGAAGCAGCTTTCCACCATAATTGAAATTGTATTTGGTCCAGTGTAAATGAAATAAAAATCTAGATTGTTTCATTCAAATAAATCTCTTGTTTTCTAGTGTTATACTGATCTATTAAACCTTTATAAAGTATTTACTGTCTTCAATATTGAGTTCACTTTCACAGACTAAGAGTTTCTAACACACTACTAATTCTTGGATCTTGGCATTCATGGTGACATTACTGGATTCAAGAAGGGATAATATTGGGAGAGAAGGAGGTGATCCAGTAGATTTCCGTTGTGTGGCACTTTTTTTTGGATGTGGAGTTGATATGTGTCATTATAGCTACACCAAAAACTTTAAAAATAGGAAATTTTATACATTAGGCTTCCTACATGCATATTTAAGTGCCTGAATAATTGAAATGGTTTACTAACTGCTGACTACTTTAGAGTTCAATTCACCTCATTCTAGTGGAAACAGGATTCAGTTGACTGAAGTTGTACATTCCTGTCCAAAGCAAATATTTTGCTTGTGGAAAAATGCATCTGTGCAAATAACATAACGTTAAAACTACACTGTTTCATGTAGAGAGCAAGTGTTATTTAAAGTATTCTCATTTAAAAGATTCTCACTGTAATTCTTTTCTCTCTTCTACTCAAGGTCCGAATCACAATAGAGTAAATCTAACTTGCATGAGCAAGATTCATTGGATCGTTCCATTATTTCTTTGTTGTAGTATCTCTTGTTTGTCAATGTAAGTTAATGGTAACATTAATAGCATGATAATGTCTATAAAATCACACAGATGGTGATCAAAACCAGTTAATGTTTTTTACTTAAGCTGTTTAGAGTCAGATTTAGGTTCTTTGTAACTACTGTGATACGTTGTGTAGTTCATCAATACCCAAACAGTAGAGAAGTGAAGAGTATAGATTAAAACAGGACAAGTTGCTGGAACATTAAAAAAAAGAGAGTTGGAGAGGAGCCTTTAGAAGTGGTTGGTTTTTTTTTCAGCTGAAAGTTAAAACACAAATACTTGCATTGTTGAAAGCAAGACAGGATTTAACATGGCCCTCTTAAGAACTGTTTTCTTAGAAGAAAGTGTCCTTGAATAGTGGTGATTAAAAATCATTGTTTATTGCATACAATTGCTGTGTGAAACTTTTCTTAACATCATGTGATTTAGAAAAACAGTATTTTTCAGCCACTATGGCTTAGAAGAGACTGCAAATAACATTTGAGATAAATTAGGTTTTCTTTTTAAAAGAATTCAATAAATATAAAATATTATATATAATATGTTATTGTAATTAGGATTATTATTAATAATTATTATAGTAGATCCTTTAAAGAAGAGAACCAAAGTAACACAGGGCTCTTAACATGTTATAAATTTCACAGTGTTTCCATGAATTCAGCACTACATCTAGAAAGGAAGAACCTATCATAAAAAAGGGTTGAAGTTAACATGGAAGTACTTTTGGGTAGGAATAACTTATTGAATAGAACTCAAACATCGTTTCTCATTTAAACCCCTGCATTCTGTTGGGAAAAAATCTGTACTTCTCACTTTCCAGCTGGCCAGTCCTGGTGCATTTGGCCAATCCCTGCCAAAAGTGTTCAGGCTTCACTGAAGGTGCCTTGAGCACCTCATTCCTGCCAGACTTTCACACCCTGCCCTCTGCTCTTCTAAATCAAAATAGATTCCAGCAGTTAGAAATGGGACAGAAAACAAGACTAAAAAAAAAAGTAGGTGTTAAATGAAGTTTTCTTATTTTTACATGATGGGTATCACATAAAGATTCAATTCCTCACTTTTTTAAATTTTATTTCATACTGAATCTTACCATAACAGAGCACACAGCAGTAATGCAACCAGACAAAATTATTTGTGATGATTCATTTTGAAGGGAGAAGGTGAAACTCTTCTGAATTATTGAGAAGGGCAGAGTGATCAAACACACTTTTTCTAAGGAACTCCTATCACTTCTGTTCTACTTTCAGAATCTCATTTTATTTCATCATGAATACTTTGCATTTATAAAGTGCCTACCACTGTGGTATGTGAAGCCACGAAAATAGCAATTGGATTAAAACTGTGAAAGGCCCAGGCAAATCAAAGAGTTTAAGGAACGTGATTCATACAGCCAAACTCAAGAGACTGCCCCTCAAGGAATAACATTATTTTAGCACTGAATTATTTATGTCATTTCTCTTTATTTCTGAATTTCACATGCGTGTCCTGGGGGTGTTTGAAGCCAAAGAGCATTAGATAAAGGCATCAGGTAGCTTTAGTCTTGCTATAGGTACTGTAGAATCTAGATATCTAGATATAGATTCTACAACTATAGGTTGTAGGATGTCTCCCATGCCTTCTGCTGCCCCCATCTCCACTTTGTTCAGTTCTCTCACAGTCCTCCCCTTCAGCAATTTGTTTATTATTCAGTGTCCCCAGCAAACCAGTCTCTTAAACCATCTTAAACCACCAGTCTGGCCACCATCACTGAGACGCAACCAAAACACTGATGGCCTGATTCCTCTGGATGGGATGAATGGAATAGGAGGAGAAGGTTCAGTGGGTGGTGGTGGGAATAGAAAAGACCCAACTCTGTCTTGTGCTGCAATTTTTAGCCAGGGTGTGAAAGCCCTACCAACATAGGAACTATCATTGGAGAGAGATAAAAAGACCTGAATGCTCTCTCACAGCTCCCAAAGCTTGACTGATCCCTCGCCATTCAGAGAATTCTTGATATAACACCATGATGTTTGATGAGATTGTACTTTTGGGTATCAGCCTCATGAAAGATTCAAATAGTAACATCCAGAGCTGCTAACAATAAAAATCCTTATGGATCCCTCTAGTTCTTCATTTGGCCTTGAAAAAAAAAAAGCTATGTGGGAACATCTCTGGCATTGATTCCCAAAACAAAGTAATCTCAGATACTGGCTACAGGGTACTCAATGACCTCCAAACAGCAACTTGTTCAGTGCAGATATAAATCAGCATAATATAGTTTTTTTTTATTTATTCGGATCCATGAATAAAATACAGAATATAGGAAAAAGAGGGATGTCTTGTGAATTTAAGTGGGATTAAGGAATGAATCTATCTTGATCTCCCTGACACTAGCTTTTTTTTTTTTTTTTCCAAGCAAGCTTTACAATAGTTCTTAACTTTATTAGATTAAAAATTGAGTCAATGGGAGCAACTGCACAAAAATTGGAAAGCCAAGTCGAACCTTAAGTGCAAAGATACATACTTAAGAAATTAATTAAGATGCAAAATAAATAATATATAAATTAATTTGACATAAACCGCCCATGTTAAACAGATGTTACATAATCAGGAGAGGTGAGAGAAAAAAGCTGAAAATTAATTTCAACATGCCTAATGAAGCAAAGAAGCTTAGAAGAAATCCCCCCAACTCACTCACAAAGAACAAAGAAAACAATTGCTCTTTCCAGGTACGTCAGCTGTGTTTTGTGCACTTGTTAATTATCTTGTTTTACAAATGCAAAGATTAACAGTTGTATTTTTCTGAAGTTCTGATGAATTTCATTATATCTGGTAAAATCCTTCTCTATGTATAAAGCCAGAAAAATCTCTCCACATACATTCCCTCCTCACTTTCCTAATTTACTTATTTATTTTTGTGATTTCCAATTTGAACTCTGGGAAGGGAATGAATCACATCACCACGTGACTGGAGAAGCATCCTTCCATACTGCAGTTCCCACCATAGTATTTGGGATTTATTTATCACAAGGGACAAGAGGAGCATAGAGAGATTCTGGAGCCTTAAAAAAAAATCCTGTTTTTGTAAAAAACACATGTGGGGCATTAAGTTAAAACTGAATTAAAATTCTTAGTTTGAGGAAAGTTGTTCCCAGAAGTCTCTGGCACAAAATCAGTCTAACTCCAATGGCAAAATTCTTTTTCTGCTATAACTTATTTAATATTGCTGAATATTGTGTGACAGGCAGATCCAGGCTTCCCCCCTGGAAACATATTTCCTTGTATAGGGGGAACATTTCATAACAAATTTAAAAAGTAAGAAACTCTTCAATCTGTACTTGTAGGCATTTCAGAATACTTTCTCAGGGTCTTTAAAATTTCTTCTTTTGTGTAAAGGACAGAGGGAAATTTCAGTTCACTGTTTGCAATCAAACCTGGAAATGCCAGTCATTATTCTTAAATTAAATTAAAAAGCTGGACGTATACACTGGGCTGCTTCACTGGTGAAGTCTCTAGGTCTCTTTTGTTGCCTCCTTTGCAAGACATTCATCAATCTTTCAAATGTTTTATTCCTCTTGCCTGTTTCATCTTGTTATAAGAGCTGGAAAATGTGAGTGAAATTGTGCTTCTTTAGTTTAATCCATATCAAGTCTGACTCTGCTCATTGCCGAGCCACCATAGAGTCATTTTAATAAAGTACTCTGATTGCCTTTCCAAATGGATAACATCGTAAGAAATCTCAAAGATTAGGGATTAGAAATTAGAAAATCATAAGAATTTCTATCATTAGAATTCACAAGAAATTACTCTTTTAAAGAAATAAATTTTGGCAGTCCACATGAAGTCCCCTGATTTTTTCTGAACCTATTCCATAACTTAAAAAAAAATCTGTTGGACATCAACTTTTTCTTCTCTGGATCTTTGAGAAGTATGTGACAAGAAATTATAGTTATAGGATGATAAAAGCTATATTAATTTTCTTGTTTGGTTATCTTTTGTTGTGGGAGTTAAAATTAAATTGTTGGTTTTATAATTAATACATAATTGCTTGTTAACTGTATGGTGAGGATGCCTAGAGCTTGAGATAAGAGCTTTTGAATATTATGTACAAATTAAAAACAAACAAACTAATCAAATTAAACAAAACCAAGGAAATAAGGCCCTTACAGAGGACTGGAAGCAAAACAAGCTTTATTTTCTCCAAAACTAGCTTCTAGATTTTGTGGAAATTAATTTTTCTTTCTTTTAAATACGAAACCTGAGGGTTACTAATATGAATCAAAAAGCCAGGAAATAAAGGGAACCTCATATTTTAACTTGGGCATATTTTCAAGAGAGAGAAAAGTGAGATTACCTCAGAATACCTGAAGGGATTTAATTTATTTAGCTGCTTCATGTTGGTGAGTTGCTGAAAGCCATGTGCAGGCAGAGCTCATAACAAAACCCCAGGGGATTTTCTTGTTTTCCCAGGTCTGTTGGGAAATGCTGACTCAGCCAGGACAAGCTACTTCTCGGAGTATTTCAAGTTTTCCTAGCTGGGAGATAGGACTAATAATAATCGAGGTGGCAGATCTGTTTTTAAAAATGGTAAATCCATCAGAAATACACAGAATCAGAAGTCTCAAACTACTCGCAAGTCTGGATAGAATTCAGCTAATTTTCTGTCCAAAAAAATTATAAAAAATAAGCCAATATGTTATTAAAAAAATAAAGCAATATTACTAAGGAATGGATTGTGATCTAAAATAAAGAAGGCATTGCATGCTTGCATTTACAATTAAATTGTAGATTTCAGTTTGACACCAAATTTAATTGGTTGTGCTTAGTTTTGCTGTTTGGGGTCACTCACCTCCTCTTCCCTTGATTTTTAGCTCAGCAATTAAACAAAAACATCTGTTATCCCCTGAGTTCTAGCTAAATTATTTTGAAAAGCAGGTAAAGATTGAGTTTAATTTATAATTTGCATAGGAAACAAGTGTATTAGTATTACTGCCTCTGACCAAACTGGAACTGGGACCAGCCTTTATGGCAGGAGTGTGGGAGAGCAGGGAATGAAATGTGCCTTTCTCAGCAGGGTTTTCTTTGTCTCCCCAGTATATGACATTTCAGTTTAGGAAATTTTCACTAAAATTTAGCAGAAGGCTTTGGTTGCAGGAAGTTTAGGAATATTAGGTCCTTTTTTAGAGTGTGAGTTGTCCTTTTAAGCCTACAGGGCTTCGACGACTCTCATGTAGGAAAGGATGTAAAGGAGCAAGAAGAGAGCCCAAAAGGGACTAATCACTGTTTCACATCTTGAAATATATTGTCATGTTGTCTTCTTTTCTAGTTCCTAACTATTCATTTATTCAGTGCAGTAGCATTTGCAGATATTGAAATGAGTTACTGAAGAAAAAACACTGCGTGAACTAAATCCTAAAATCCTATTCAATTTTATGCAGGCAGAAATCCTACACTAGCATCATTTTTATACAGTATCTACACTTTGTCAGCAATAGATTTGCCATATCTGTTGATAATAGCTTTTAGTAACTTTGGAGTTGTCATTGTTCTAGAAGTATGTATTACTCATTAGGAATCTTTGAACTGTTAAACTGCTTTTTATCTCATAGCTTAATTTAAAAATTCTTTGAACATGTTCAGTTATTTACTTTTATCCAGCAAGGGAAGCATTTCTTACACAAAGTAAAATGTTCTTATAAATATCTATTAATTTCCCTGGAGAAAACTTCTGTTCCTTTGCTTTCCTCCTTGTATGATTTAATGTATGCTTCTTTCCTTACTATTAAAAATATTGGTGTAGCTGGATTTTTTTTTTTTCTATGTGGCAGCAGAAAAGGTTTTTTACTTTTCTACAGGACTTAAGTTCATTTTTTGCATTGCTTAAGAGTTACAAGGCAGTAGCAGCTCTGACTAATCATTACAAATCAATGGGTGATGCTGCACAGTAGGTTTTTGGAGTGTGTTACTGAACCCCATCAAAGAAGGGGGATAAATCAATAAAAGTCTATGGTTGTTTTGTGAAATTTTTAGAACGGTCTTACTGCGAATAGCTAGAATACTAATCTATAACTACAGTGACAAATTAATATAACGTAAATTTATGGACACAATTTCAGTGTCAGATTACAAAGAAAAATAGCATTTTCTGACATCTATAAAGAAAACATCACAGGTGCAAAACACATTGAGTGTAACTATACTCAGTGCATTTTATAACCACTAACGGTTTCAGAGTGAAAAATAGAAAAGGGTTACATCTGTGATCCAAGAACTGCAGCAGGGAGCAGCGGGTGAGCAAGAAGACCAGTGCCCCACAGGCGGAAAAACACTGAAAAAGATTGCAAAATAAATTTTCTAAGATACCAGAGAAAAAGTTTAGAACAGCACACTGTAGCCAGTCCAGTTAATGTACAGCTGTGGTCACATATGGAGAGGAACAGTAAAGTCCTTCTCACCTCTGTCAGAATCTTGTGCTTATTTCTCAGACTTTCAGGAATTCACCTCGTAACACGAGGACATCCCATTCTGAGCCAGTCACCATAGATTCCTGTAACTAATAAGAATCTTTCACTGATCCATTTAAAAAATGTTTCACATTTTTGGTTATGGGCTCTAGATGCTATTTTTTTCAAAAGAAGGAGCACTTTGTGAAATCTGTATCGTAGATTCATAGAATGGTTGGAGTTGGAAGACACCTTAAAGACCATGTAGTTCCAACTCCTCTGCTCTGAGTAGGGTCACCTTCCCAGGTTGCTTAACAGACTCAAAGCCCCATCCAACCTGGCCGTGAACAATTCCAGGGATGGAGCATCCACAGCTTCTCTGGGCAACCTGTTTGTGTCTCACCACCCTCTCACCATCTCCCTTTGGATTATGGGGGCTTCATTGTGCTCCCCGCCCTCATCTACTAGCTCATTTGTGCTTGGGATTCTCCTGACCTATGTGCAGGATCTTGCACTTGGCCTTGTTGACCTTCATGGGGTTTGCACAGGCCAATTTCTCGAGCCTCTCAAAGTCCTTCTGGATGACATCCCTTCCATCCAGCATGTCAACTGCTCCACACAGCTTGGTGTCATTGGCAAACTTGCTTGGCATCTCATATCTTGTCACTTATGATAGGTCTGGCATGAGACAGATGAGACTGAAGCATCCCAAGTTTTGCAAAACTCTAGTTTCCTATTAATATTTAAAGTTTGTCAGGTACAGTGGCTTGTATCTGCTGTCCAGAAATATTATATTATCTCTGAGTTTTATAACACAATCTTGGAAAATTAGCCTTTCTGTTTTATTGGGGAAAAAAAAGACACAACACACCAAAAAAACCCACAACCCAACAAACCAGCAAGAAAAGAGAAAGACAGCCTGTGGATCCCATTTTTCAACCCTTGACTTTAAATTTAAATGTGTGAAACTGTAACTGAAGTCTTAAGTATTTCAGCTAGATGGAAGATAATATTTGCGGGTTTTGCTTTATTTTGGAAAGAAACAATTTGTTAAAAAGTTTGTTTTGTAACAATTTAGAAACATACATTATGAAAGAACCCCAAAACTGAATTCCAGCATTTTTAAACTAGAAATTTGGTTTTATTCTTTACATGCAATATTGGAAAGTTAAAAAAAAAAAAAACAAACAAAAAAAACCCCAACAAAGAATAGAAAAAAGGAAGCTTCTGTAATAGTGAAGTAGATTAGAAATAACCACTCTGAAAAAATTACCACCTTGAGCCATACTGCAAATGCTTCATATTTTTGGTTTGTTTTTTACTGAGACTTTACACCTCATTTATAAGAGGGATTCTTTATTCTAATTTTTAGACCTTGAAAAATCAAAAAGCAGCTCTTCAGTGTTTGCATGAGGCTCTACTGAACAGGAGTGAAGTATTTGCTAAAGGGAATGAAGCTCATAACTCCTACTGCCTAAAAGTTGGAAAGTTATTAAAATTGAATGTCAGTCGAGAGATATTTCTTAAAAACTGTAATTCTGGGGAACAATATTATCAGTTCATATTCTGAGAAATCACTCTGTCAAATGCTATAGGAGGAGATAAATAACTTTCTGGTAAAAGGCTTCCTGAACACACAAATGGCTTGAGAACTTCTGTATCATAGTAAAGAGGGATGTATTCAGCTTTCAGAAAAGAAGCATGAAAATTTCACACTTATCTAATGTCAGAAGAATCTTTGGAGTTCTGGAACATACTCTTTTCTTTCATATTATTTAAATTTCCAGGCTGGCATAATGGTCTGCACAGCTGCCAAACAGTCAGAAATAAATAAGGCAAAACAAAACAGATGAATAAAATGGCTTTTTTTTTTTCCTTTTTTCCCCCATCTTGTTCTTTGAATTTGGGATAAGAATGGAATATTGCATTTCTTACATTACTTATAACTAGAGAGAGCCCTAGAGAGAATTCTAAACAATATTTCTTTAGCTAGTATAATCTGTAGTTATTTGAATGACCCCATTTACTAACACTTTATCATATATGCATATTCTTGTTTCTTCAGCTCATACTTTCTAATCATTTCCAAGACTCAGATATCTTTCAAGATTTTTATCCTAATGGCGATATGGAAATCTTACATGAAGTAGTGACTCATTCCTGATTTTTCAGAAAAGACCCATAATGTATTTCATGTACTTGAATGAGACAGCAAACTATTCATTTTGCTCTCTCTCATTTGTTACACATTTATTATGCTACATTTCAACTTCAGAGGTTACACACACTGTATCTTACCTATGATTAAACTGTCGTGGGTACCTGCAAGGATATAAACACTGAGATGCTCTATTTATACGCAAGGGAATTCTGATATTACATTCTATAAAGATATAGTAATAGTATGCATTAATATACTTCCTAATCTGCTACTTTTTAAGACAATAGAAGTTTTGTTGGTTGTTCTGTTGGAATTCAAGACTTCCAGTTACAGAGACATAACTGGGTAGCTGTTTCAGAATTAAGAATATGCTGGTGGCCAGTGCATTCACAGCCCTCCAGTTAGGAGTCAGTGCAAAACCTTTTCATTTTTGACATGAAATTTGACATGTTGCTCTGTCAGCAACAGGTCTGATCTTGTTTGGGTGAAATATCCAATTGTTTTGCTGCCTCAAACTGTCTTGCAGTTACCTTTTATTTCCTCATTTGTCTATTGCCTTTTTGGAGTAAGTGCTCTTTACTTTTGTACTTGTCTGATGTTGTCTACAGTGGTGTTTGGCTCTCTGGTTGGGGTGGTAGATGTTCCAGCAGTAAACAGGAATGAAATCTCAAACTCTTCTACCATCTGGGGCTTATTAGAGTGCAATATCACTCTTTCCATAAGTGCACTTTATCAGTTTGTGAAGTTGGTTAGGGCAGTCCAAAGTGAGCCGCAGATGCCCAAGAAAACATGAGATCACTTTAACGAGTGAAACTAATCACATGAAAAAAAAAAATATGCATGCTGCTCCTACTTCCCTAAATTGAGAAGAATAATACAAAAAGGCTGGCTGTATTAACTGGAGTTTCATGCAGTCTGTGAATTAGTTAAGACTTTTTGATTTTTCGCTTTACTTATTGATCTGTGGGTAGCTATTTCCCATGGTGTTTTCACTTCAGCTTGTTTTGGATTAGTTTTTAGTCATGTTTTTTTTACTTGTTTTATATAAGGCTAAATGGTCTAATTTGTTGTTTCAAATCCAAATCTTAAACGTACCTTTTTTTTTTTTTTTTGGTCTTGGAAATAAACACGTATTAATCAAAAACTTTTTGATAAAAGAGGGTAAAATTGCAGTGATATTATCTCTATGTGGATCCCAAGGTTTATCCAACCTTGTACTACATTTCCTAGAAAATCAAGCTGTTCGTCTGAAAGTAAAATAAACCTGGAGATGTACCAAAATTATGTAATCTATATAACATATTTACAATGAAATTTCAATGAATTAAATCATGTAGTATATTAGTCTTTTCTAATTTTGATTTCTAATTTTACATTGAGCAAAAGAATACACAGTGTTGATTGCCCTGTAATTGCATTGACTGGTGTTCTACTCGTAACTTTGGCAAATAGTCTGAAATAGGCAGCCACTTTGGGAAGAAATAAATTATCCTCAGATGAAAGTCCTCATCCTTCTTTCCCAACCAGAGCAGGAGCCAAGGGGGCAAACTTTCTCTGCACACATTATTTGCAGTTGGGTAATATTGGGGTAGCAGAACTGTTACAAGACTACTTACTCTTAAAATTTGTGTAAAACAGCAGAATGAATTTTAAACAACAAACAAGTTAAAAGAAATAACTGCCTGAAAAAGGACTGTCCAAAAGACCCCACCAGGGATGGGGCAGCCACAGCTTCTCTGGGCAACCTGTTCCAGTGTCCCACCACCCTCACAATAAATAATTCTTCCTGTCTCATCTAGGTGTCCCGTCTTTCAGTTTAAAACCATTCCCCCTCCTCCTGTTGTTTTACTCCCTGATAAAGGGTCCCTCCCCATCTCTCCGTGGGTCTCCTTTAGGTACTGGAAGGCTGCTATAAGGTCTCCCCAGACACTTCTCCAGGCTGAGCAACCACAACTCTCTCATCATGTCCTCATGGGAGAGGTGCTCCAGCCCTCTGATCATTTTTGTGGCCATCCCTATTACATACAGAGTTATACATTTTATATTTTATCCCAGATAGCTCATATGCTAAGCCTCTATTATCTATTGAAACCAGATTTGTAATTTTCTAAAAGATAAAACAACAAAGTGTAGTAATAGCAATTCAAACTGTAGACAGTCTCATTGATTGCTGCATTAAAACGATGGTTTGCTTGGATGTTAGTTTATTATGCTAAGTGAAAAATGCAACATATTCCCATCCTGTAATAAATGTCTTGCTACTCTAAAAGGGTCAGTTTCCTGATGCTGAAACCCATCAGCTAAAAAATGGGGTGGGAAGAACGTTAATGATAATGGAGAAAGTGAACACATTTTATTAGATGCCACCCATCCCTCATAAAATACACAATTCTGCTTTCACAGAAGATAGGTCTTTTATTTTAAAAGCTATCTCTGTTAAGAGAGAAAGTGGTCATTAAAAACCTAACAAAAATATCAAGCAGGAAATTAGCTGGGAGTGCAACTAAGTTGGAAGTGTTCATGAAAACCGGTCTATGGACAGGATCTATTTCCTTTACTAAGGACATGTAGACAGTACAGACCTGTGAAATTTCAAACAATTTTATCACTATTAGCATAGATGAAGCTGATAGTTTACAATAATTCCAAAGAGCCTTAAGCATCAAAATAAATTCCCACTTCATGCTGGGAAAGAAGAGCAGATACAGTAGTTATGAAGGGCTTCAGTGAGGAGCAACCACCAAATATTTATATCCTAAAAGTCAAGAATTACCAGAAGTGAAAACTACTGAAATATCTGAAATATCAATGAGTCTGAGAAGCTCTCTGAAACCATGAGTACTATTTGTTTTCATCAAGTAGCAAGCTAAGAAGTTGTCTAAGGCCTGATGGAACAAAGGAAAGAACCTGTCCCACTTCTTGAACAAAATACAGATCCAGATGATATAATTCACTTTATCATAGAATCACAGAATCATTTCGGTAGGAAAAGACCCTTGGGATCATCGAGTCCAACCATCTACCCTACTCTACAAAGTTCTCCCCTACACCATATCCCCCAA
>JAOQGM010000012.1:126665487-126687435 GCA_027564225.1 Gallinago stenura | reverse complement strand
CCCTCCAGGGATGGGGCAGCCACAGCTTCTCTGGCCAACCTGGGCCAGGCTCTCACCACCCTCACACCAAAGAAGTTTTTCCTGGTATCTCATCTCAGTCTCCCCTCTTTCAGTTTAAAACCAGTACTCCTTGTCCTGTGGCTCCTCTCCCTGATAAAGAGTTCCTCCCCATCTCTCCTGTAGACCCCTTTAGGTACTGGAAGTCTCCAAAGTCCTTCCTCAGCCTTTCCACAGAGAGGAGGGTTTGGGGGATTGGGTTTAAGGGGACACTTCTCAAGACTGGCAGAGCCTGCAGTTAACTCCATGCAATGGCAACATCACGTGCCACAGGCTCTTTGGGGGTGGGCAGGCTCTTATGCAGGTCCCACATTGTCCCCCTCCATCCCCCCAGCTACAGCTCACCGGTGCTGACTCCAGTGGAGCCAGGGGAATTGCATGGGAATTGCATAATTCCACCCTTTCTGTGAGTCTCCTGTGGGGTTTCACATGACTTTGCCTATTGCTGTGATATCATAGAATCATAGAATCATTTTGGTTGGAAAAGACCCTTGGGATCATTGAGTCCAACCATCTACCCCACTCTACAAAGTTCTCCCCTACACCATATCCCCCAACCCCACATCTAAACGACTCTTCAACACCTCCAGGGATGGGGACTCAACCCCCTCCCTGGGCAGCCTCTTCCAGTCTCTGACCACTCTTTCTGTAAAAAAATTCTTTCCTAATGTCCAGTCTAAACCTACCCTGTTGGAGCTTGGTACCAATATGGGTTATGATGGGTACCAACAAACTAAGCAAAAAGTGAATCAGGAAGCAATAAATGCAGAATTAAAGGAACATAACCAAATTGACACTAAACAGTGTAGTTTTATGGCCAATAGGATACAAATCTAATATACTTTTTAAATGAAATTATGGTGTTTTATTGAGAAGTGCATTTAATGGAAGTTTCTATAGTGCTTTCACTGAAAGTAGAAGCACAATTTAAAAAAAACAGGTACCTAAATTAAATTAATAAAAAATACCACATAGATTTAAAAAAATGCTTAGAAATAGGAAAATTATTTTATAGAGAGAGAGCATGTCACATAAGTCTAGTATTGGCCTGAATGATTCTTATAATTTACAATAATTGACAATTTACAAGGTATAATAAGATTTGATCCTTTTTTTTCTATTTTTAACCATCCCAGATCAGGAAAGGACATGGGCACAAGACTTATTGCAATCCTGGAAGACATCTTTGTACAATGCACAGTATATTTGTCTGTTGCCAATGCAGGCAGCTGTGCTTATGCTCCTGCTCGTTTTATTTTCTCATTTTATTCCTACAGAGTTTAAAATTAAAATATGTTGCTAAAATCAGATTTTAAAGCCCTGTGAATAGTAAAGATTTAACCTGGGGGTAAATAACATATACTGTGAGGTCTAAGGAAAGGCCATGCATAGGTTGCCAAACAGCCCAGACAGCACAACAGTAACCAAATTGTAATTCAGGAAATCACAGCTTGATGTTTATTTTTTTTAAGAAAAGAAAAGCCAGTCCTAAAGCTTTTGCCTCCACGCCAGTTTAATTGTGACTGGCACAGCCTGTGTTATGAGAATTATTCTCTGCATTTGCAGGCTGCTATGATAGGAGAGAAGAAGCATCCTTGTGGCATCAGTATTCCTCACCTAAGGAAGCAGGCTATGAATTACGATCTGTCCATCACTGAATTCCCATTCGTCTCATAGAGTGATTTGAGAAAGAGATAAAATCATGTGCGAGAATGAAAAAAGATGACACTGTTACCATGAACTTCAGAACATGCAGCTTGTGCCTGAATATCTTTTAGCTAAGAAACAAAAGAACTTTTAACTTACACCGCAACTGATGCAGTTCCTATATTCAGTCTAGATCTTATTGATTTTAGCTGCATAATTTTTAAGTATTGAAATGTCTGGTATGACATACCTTCTTCTGAGACTCAGTTCAAGGGAATTCAATTGAATTAGGGAATTTGAGACCTAATACTTCTTTTTTCTTCGTACTAGTCTTTATTGTTTGATAAATCAGTTCATTTTCCCCACTCTTACTTCTTATTTGCTTATCATACAAATCCCTGTAGTATTATCATGCTCTCTCACCATAGTATTTTAAAAATGTTTCTGCACAAAGTTTATAGGTTCCAGTTATTCAAAAGTAATACATATGCTAAAATTTCAGAGACTTACAGCAGATGAGATTTTATATTTTTCTTTCATTTTAATTAATTTCTATGAGTCTCGGTAATGCTAAATTTATCAGTTACTGGTTATAATTTTTCTGTTCCTTGGAAGGCTATAATGCCATTGAAATACAGTTCTTAATGTGTTTATGTAGAATTGCCTTCAAATCTATGCCCTATGAGCAGGCACAACCATTTCAATTTAACAATTGCTTTAATCAGTATTTCAGAATGACAGCTTAGAATTATCCTATTAACTTTGTTATTGCAGTCTTTGCATAAGATAGCCGTTTGGATGCTATCGTTGTATAACTTCATTGGAAGAAAAGAGTGGAAGGAAATAAATGCAGAACTGTCGTTTTTGGTGCAAGAATGCCCTTTTATATCTTACAAATGTCAATATTTATAGGTCATTACTTAATAGTGCTGCATGTTGGAGAATGCTGTGTGATCTGCTTGTGTTCTTGAACACGCTACTATACAATTGTTACCCATAAAAAGATGATACTTTTTTAGGGTAATACAATTTTAAATCTTTCTTTTACAACTAAATAAAACTGTTCTAGAAATTCAGAAGACCCAGAAAGATATTTTCCCATTACGTCCTCCTGAAAACCTTTATACAGTTATCTCATCAGCCTGTCTTGGTTGCAAAAGCACAGTGTCACAAGGCAACAAGAATACATTTGACTCATGATACACCTTATCGGATCTACGATAACAATGTAAAGAAATGACAACCTCTAGACAGATCCTTTAAGCAAATACATTTCAGTAGCATCTTTAAGTGCTGTTACGTGCTGGATTGTGCCTGAGAAAATGAATGGTACCGTGGATTAAGGATCCATATACTTGGCTGCACTTTGAAAATCTATCCGAGGGAGGAAATCCCTTTTCAGCTCAAGTGAAAGCTAGTTGAACCACTGGAGACAATTAACTTTTAAGACTTGGGTCCTTCCCCTCTCTTACCTTTCTCACTGGTCTTGCCCTTTTATGTGAAATACTTAGTAAGCATTTTTCAACAAAAAAATTTTGAATTTCTTAAGAAACAATACTTTTGTAGCAAATGTCTTTATTCCCAGCCTCTAAGAATTAATTTATTAAATAAAGTATGTCTCGTATCAAAAAGTGTTTTCTTTCCTCCCAACTTGTCTCATCTCCTCTTTCCTATTACAGGCAATCTACTTAAAGGAATTACACAAATTTGGGTAAAATCAAGTTTTGGGATAAAAAAGACAGTTTTTCTTTGTTAACTTATTTACCAGATGGTTTTTTGACTGTTTGAAAATGATACCGTAATTTGGATTCATATTCATACATGAAGACAGAAAAGATTAATGACTCCATTCTTGATTTGATGACATGTAATTCTGCTCCTAATTCTAGAAAGTGTAAATTAATTAAGGCAGATCTCCACAGTAAAGCAGCTATACTGATTCTAATACCTCAACTATTGTTTTCGAAGATAGCTTGGATTATATCTGCTTGGCATACCCCTGTTCTGTGTGAAATAACATATTTCCCTCAAACCTACTGGACACTGCAGAAATAAAGCTGCTCTACACGCCTCAAAACAAAATAAAATTATTACAACTCGTCTGAAGAGTGCCTAAATAGAAAATAAAACGTGTCTTTAAATAGTCATTAATAGTATATTTATTTCTGCTTTGAAATTGCTCAAATGTATGCTATTAGCATGATTTTCAGCAATTGAGCTGGTGTGAATTGTTAGTAAATCAGGCCTGTAATCTTCAAACATAGTCCCTAGGCCTTGAATCTAAAACCATCTGGCCAGCGTGACAGTGGTCTATTTATTACGTACAACTGCTTGGATACTGCCAGGGCATAAACAGTAATTAAGCCCACGAGCCAGCCATGCATGCCAGATTTGCTAGAACTATCCTTTGAGTATCTTAGAGTTTCCATGCCAGTGAGCTTATTGAGGCACTGGCTGGTAATTAAACATTAATGATTTATGGTGCAAGCAGCGTTCGTTTACTGCTTACTGAAATATGCTTGATGGAATCTTTGGGAGTTTGTAAGAAATAATGCTTTCAAAGGTATTTTTCCTGATTTTTATAGGCTGTTTTCTGTAAGATTGTGAAGCAGAATCCCATAGGATGTTTGCTTGGACATATGGTTGTCTTGCTGTTGTATACTTTGCAGTAAGAAAATGGATTAAATGCAGCAGGAATTGGTAAATGTAACAAGATGCTCTTTTTTCTCAGTTTGAGGGAGCTTTTTAAAAATGTGTTCCAATGTCCAGTGCTGCAGACCCTTAATACAGAACCCTGCATCTACACAGCTGCATTTTTCCACTGGTGTTTTGCTTGTCCCAGCTCCAGGTGACCTTCCTAAGATCTGCTTGTCCCAGCTCCAGGTGACCTTCCTAAGATCTGCATTTGGAGTCTAATACTCTTTTTGCAGGGACATTAAAAAAAAAAAAAAAAGTATATATTGGTAGTCTGGTCATGAGAAAAGCCTGACACAAAACCAGGGACAAAATGTTCCCTGGATGAAGAGAAAATATGCTATACTGCAAGTTGGAGACAGCAAAACACTGTCATTAAGGAGCTATCTGCCATCACTCAGTGCCAAGGGCCATTGTTTAACGCATCATGTTTATGTACAGAGCAAAATTTTATCATAAAGGCAGAAATACTTTTGGCGACCAAACCCACAAGTTTGGAACTGAGTTTGTGATATTTGCCTGGAAATTATACAGGACTAGAGACTTGTTATTGTACAGCTTCACTGTTTCTACCAGCAGACAACTGCTCACGTGTAGCAGTGTCAGATGTTTCCCAACTCTGATTTACTAGCATTTCTAATTCCCCCAGGGAGCTAGGGAAGCTAATTTCAAATTTGCACACCTAATCATGGAAAGAGAGGCACGATTCGCTGCCTTGGCAGCACATGAGACTGCTGACCAGGAATTCCTGGGGTTTTAATCTTAACTCTGGCATCAAACAGATTTTGGACCTGAAATAAATCCCAAACTCTTCAACCGACCAAGTATTCTAGAGAGAAGACTTTAATGAATGTTTTGGTAAGGTCTGTGGTTGCACTGAGTAAGGCAGTTTAGTGCCACATCCTGATTTATTACCCTCAGATTTCAGAATCATCCATATGGAGATGTTAGTACTATAAAAAAAAAAACCCAACCAACCCAAATACAGATTTTTGTATCAGTAACAGCCTATTTGCAGTCTGGGTCTAGGGACACACACCGACTTTCCATTCAGATTACCTCCAAGTTTAAATATTCATGCAGAAAGGTTAAAAGAAAAACCTGAACCCCCAAAATAAGAGGGGATGGCAGTTTTCCCCAGTGCAGACAGACTCACACAAGTTAAGAAACTAAGTCATACATCGGGCTGTACCCATCAAATAAACAGCAGCCTGCCTTGGCTTTCTTCTCAGACATTAAGGTCCCAGGTGAAAATTCCTGGAACAACTTGGCAAAATTTAGCTGTGAAACTGGAAGCACTATAGTGATGTTAGTGTCACACCTCAGGTAATTACCTCTGTGGAGAGACAAGGGGAAATTAACCTGGAAACAGAATCGAATGTGGTTAATACACCTTCCAGGGTGCAAGCAGATAGTTTCTTTTAACGTTGCATTTTGCCACATAAATACCCAAACTCTTTCAGGACTAAGGGGAATTTTATGTGGGACACCATTCCCTCTGTGTAAATGTTGTGAATCCGTGCACCCCTGCAGGTAAGGAGAGATCTTCCCACATGCTCCAGAATTCTGTCTCCGACACTGCTTTAGAGATTCTCTACTGAAAAATGTCTTCATTTTACAGAACCCACTGCCAAAGGGGGAAGCTGACACAATCACCCCAGGGTTTTCTCTTGCAATTAGATTGATTAGTGCAATTTGGTTATTTGAAGAATAGAAAAAAATTGTCTGTAGCCACCCAGCAACAGAAGTCTTGGCTCCCTTGTGAGTTTTTTGCCAGCTTCATTCCAGGACTTGGAGGAATTTACCTGGAAAGGCATGATATAAACTGCAGTGCTGCTGTTTGTGAACCCCAAGCCTCTCGTGTTGACACCACAGCAGGAGGCTACAGTCCAAGAATCAGTCTGTGAAGCAAATACCCAACCACAAACACATTCAGAGGGAACTACCAACTTGTTCTCCCCTTTCAGGCTCTGAGATAGCCCCTGGCTACCTGTCCATTAGCTGTTAGCCACAGGCTACAACCTGGCTGACTAGCTGCCTGGGGTATACTTCACCCTCTGTTTTTAACTAATTTGAAGCATTGTCCTTCTGTGTTTATGCTGCTTAAAGATACTTTTAAACACTGGCGATTTTTCTTTCCTGCTTTCTGCAGCTAATATTATCTTTATGGAAAAAAATACCTGCAGAAAGCAGAGAGGTGTGGGATCACTAAACAAATAGAATTCAGTTCTGCTGATCTCTATTTAATGTGGTTCTCTCCTTTCTGCCCACCTCCTCCTCTGCTGGCAGGCTCTTCAGTAAATATTTTCTCTGCAGGTCCGTGAGTCATCCTTGTAGTAATTCCCAGCCAGAGACTCGGGGATAATTGGGAAGTGGGTGACCGCTTTAATGTCTTCTCTCTGGGGACCAGGGTTAAAAATGTCACCCAGAGCAGGAGTTTAGTGGTCTCACACTGTTACCATGTGCTCCCAGCCCTGAGCTGCCATCACTGTCAGCCTGCTGCCTTCTCTAAGGAAAATCAGTCTCTCAAAGCTGAATTTGGAGTTTGACAAGTCCCAGCCGGCACAGGGCGTGCAGCTGACTGCCAGAATTACATTCTTAGACAAATTGTTTTCATTTTTAGCATGGAAGCCTCAATGTTTGTATAAATAAGATATCAATAGGTAGATTGTCCCCTGGAGGGCAGCTGACCCAACGAGCTGCTGAAAGCAGGAGAGGTACCGACGGGACTAACGTCAGAGTGACACGAGGTGGCTCGAGGACCTGTTGGGATGCTCTCTGAACGTGCTAAGGTTCCTCTCTGAGTCCCAAGCTTTGGCCATCCTCATCAGAAAGGATTGTTCATTTTATCTAATTGGAATATCCATCGCTGAAACCTGTGTCCACTGATTCCTGTCCTTTTACTGTGCCCCTCTGGAGAAACTTCTCTACCCATGAGGTAGCTGGAGAAAGCAATGAGACTCTATCCCCTTTTCCTCTTCGTGCCACACTACCCATTTCTGTTCCCTTCCAGCCATGCTTTGTTAAATACACATTAATTTGTTATTAATGAACAAGATATATATTGTTTTTACAAGCTAAAGCACTAGCAGCTGCTTCCCCTGCACGAAAGGTAGCTACCTGACTTTTCCCTGTAGCCTAAGGAAATATTACTGCTTTTTTTCAGGACACAGATGTATTAACATTACTGATGTCTGGTAGGACACTAAACGGTGTCTCTGACCATTGTAATATTTAACCTTCAGGGTCTCCTCCCCTCTAGTCCCTCTAATTTATAGTCTCCTGAAGATGTTCACACCAGCAGCCGTAGTCCTTAACCTCACCAAGTGAGGCATTTTCCCAGTACGAGTGGTCATTTTAATATGTCTTTCTCTAGAAGAGATTGATTATGAATGGTTGAAGCTTTACTCTCTTATTTGTTCCTTTTCTTTAACTATTTTCCCCCTGTTTTTTAGGTTCTTCTTCTGTTTTATTTTCTGTTAAGCTTTGATTGTTTCTCTCTTGCTCATTTCACCACTTGTCAATATTTTCAATTCTTTCCTTCATAAAAAAGCATTAAATAGAAACCAAGAACCTAATTTCTTTTAATCCAATCTTCCAGCTAAGTGATAGCACGACAGATTAGATTCTGGTGAGCTTGTACAAGGCACACTCAGCAAGGACCATATTCTTCCATTCTTACTCAAGGTGAGCGTAACCTTCCCTCACACAAAATTTCATTCATGTCAGTGGAGACGTTAATGAAATTTTGCTCAGTTGCATAAAGATAAATAAGTCAATCTTTTGCTGATTCTATTTTAAAAAAACAAAAAAAAATATCATTAGACTCAATAAAAATCAGCAGAAAGCAACGCACATATACACAAAGAAAAAATATTAGGAATCACTGTTAAAAATAGACAGCTCCAAAATCTACAAATTCTCTAAGTAAAGATCATCAATTATCTTTACTTGGCAAATGAAAGGCAATAACAGTAAAATGCGTATGAGCGCCAACTGTGATGTGAAATTTAAGGCTCTAAAACTTCATTAAAATCAGACTGGTAATGATGTACCATATGCACTGGGCTGTGTTTGCCTGAGGATCTCCAACCTGTGGCTCATTTCTTCTGTCACACCACCTCTTTATAAGGATGACTCAGAATGCTTTGGTGAAGTGCTTAGGGGCTGACAAGCTGGGTAGGTGTTTCAGAAATAATCATTTGCTTCATTATACCCTAGTGGATTATAGACATTTTCTGTTTATAGGAGAATCTTAGGCTTTCATTTCTAAAGTTAACTGAAGGCATGAAACAAGGCTGTTAACAAGTATTCTGACAATTTATGCTTTCTGAATAGACAAATGATTTTTTTTTTATATAGAAAAGGTGTATTTTTTTTTTAATAGCCTTTTACAGAAATAACATAATTAATGTGGATAGTAGATTTTAGAGGGACTAGAGAAATATATTAACCAGGTAAGATAGATGGGTAGGCATCATAGGTGTAGGGGTGCCTATTTCATTACCAGCTCTTGAGCAATTTAGTCCCCATGTGCTTATTTTATTATTCTGGTTCTTTAGTCACTTATTTGTAGCTCACCTTTATAAATTATTCAGGGCTTTTCCTTTTTCAATACTTTCATATATAACTCCCATTAATGCACAGCAAACTATGGCTATACATGGAAAGTAAAATAAGTGCTTGTTATGATTAAATATAAAAGAAAGTCCATGCCAAAGTAACATTAAGCTAAATTCTTTCTATGTCAAGAAAGATGAAAAGTTGATGGGACCTGAGAGATATTAATTAAGCTGAAATTCATTTGATACCTGGTCATACCTGGCAATTAAAAAATTAAACTTCTGAACATACGTGGAACCACCTCTGAAGACTGACATTTAGCAGAGGTGTCCATGTTGTCACAAGAGATGGGCTGGTGGGGATGCATAAAGTGTCTTCATCACGTCTGGCAGCCACGGACACTCAGAAATGCAGACAAAAGCAAGCGGTGGTGGTGGCTGGGTTGTCTGCTCAGTTGGTTTGCTTTCAACATAAGAAACCTGCTGACCAGGCTATTTACCCAGAGCAGAAAAGCTGTATTTAATTCCATTTTCTAAACAAGAAAATGCCTTAGCCACTTAAAGAAAAGCCTGGGAAGAGTGTGTGCTACTGGCCTTGTAGCCCAGTAAGAGAAAAAAAACATGACCTTAACAGCTGATAAGCTCACTTATGTCCTTATTGGATTTAAGATTATCTGTAAGATCAACTTTTCTTTTTCATGTAATAAAACTATTAGTGTATGCACTTTATCATTGCAGAATAATTTTCCATGTTTCAGAGTATTTTGAATATTATTAAAAGGATTTAAACATACTTTTTTAAGGTTTGTTTTTTTAGGTTTTTTTCAGGCTGTCTATGGTACCATTTCAACACATAAAATCTAACCTTTTATTGCAAAAATAAATTTCAGACTACGACTTGAAAGTTTTATGATCACTTGGCATAAAAGGGACACCATAGGTGAATAATAAATCAAAGTATAGTTTACCGTTATTGGTGTCTGACCTCACACTTTTAACTAAATGTTCACTGGTAAAAAACAAAAATCTTATAAAATAGGATGACAGTACAGAATCATTTTACTACTTATTTTCCAGTTATAACGTTTCAGCCTTCTAGAAAAATCTTTATGAGAAGGGGATTATTAAAAGTTAATATCTTTTTCATTCTGAAATATCTTAATTAAACCTTTGAGTAGTTTCATATTTTGCTATACCTTTCTGCATTCCTTCAGAGCTTAGAGAAAATAATGAAGGAGCACTTAACATTCCTATTCAGTGGGGTTGACTTGAGCATGACCATCATCCTCAGTGCTGCCACTTGTGTTCCCAGGATTAAGCACGTGTAAATTGATGACCAGCTATTTTCAAGATGAAATTATGTTTATGGGCTGGTTTTATACCCTTTAGAAAGCAAAGTAGGTATCATCCATTTCCCAGTATACTGAAAGCTGAAGAAGAGAATATTCCTATTTGTTTCATGCTCCATGTTTATCCAACACTGTGTCTTTTTAAACTTGTGCACTCTTTCTGTGAAACGTAGAGCTTCCTATTTAGCCATGTGAAATCAAGAATAATGCTTCTTGTTTTAATCAAGATGATAAAGTAGTCTTATCTGACTATAGCTTCAGCTTTTACCTGTTCTATATTCCCAAATTAAAAAAAAAAATCATAAAAAAGGATCAGTGCTGATTCCATGATCTTGGTAAGCATTTGGCACTGAGTTCTGTTGGAGACAGGATGTCATAAAGCTGGACCTGTTCAAGACCTGGTCCAGAGTAATGAATATTTTGTTTCCAGGGCTCTATGACTTACAGCATATGTAAATGCCAGTCAGTATTGTATAAAGCTGAACATCTGGGAACATTACAAAAAGTCTTAGAAGTCACATTATTTCCAACAGAAAAAAAGAAACAAAAAGAACAAAGATTGAAATAATTAAAATAAGATACATTCCTTCATTTGGCTGTCCTTTTCTTAATTAATTTAATAGGATCACTCAGTTATAAAGAAACATAAACCGTCTAAAAATGTTATTTTCTTAATGACTTAATAGCATTGTTCAGTTGCTGATACAGCAACTGAACTATTTTTGCAACATGCTAGGACAGCACCATGACACAGCTTCTATATGTATTAAAAGCCCTGGTAATGTACATTTCTACTGCATACGTATAATGAATTAAATGACAACAACTTAAATGGAAAATTACTGGAGGCAAATTTTAAGAGCATCTCATGGCAGGGTTTCTATTGCTTATAGTATATTCAGCATTTAACAAGTGCATAGGAAATATTCATTAATTCTTCAATTAATTGATTGATTAACTTTCAAACATAGGACCTATTTCTGAGCCACTACACACTCTAAAATATTGATCCCTTGACTAAAACAATTCTGCTTGAAGCAAATAATCTTGAAATGGAATAACTGTATTTTTTTTTCTTCTGACAATATGATCTCAGGGAAAAATACATTGATTCACAACCAGATATCTTAGGTTTTGTCATGCATTTCAAATGCTGAAGAAGTTATGACTGAATAGGTAATCAAAGAACATCACTTTGGGGTTGCAAAACATTCTATGAAACATTTGGTATTATTAATAAAAAATGGAAGTTAACTCTTGAAAGATATATCATGAAATGCCCTGGGAGTATTTTAAACAGTAAATTGCTAAGATTTCACTATGTAGGTCAATATGCATTTGAGATTGGGAAACTGATCCAAGTGGGTTACTGTGTGGCAATATCTCTCCTGGGAGACAGGCTGCCTAGCAAAGAACTGAAAGGTTTTCAACTTATCTCATACATCATTTTTGACAACAAACACTACAGATTTTCTCAAGTTGCAAAATTCACTTCCAGACCTGGACCTGCATCTCATTACTTTTGGGAAACTCATATTGCTATTTTTTGTCCGTCCTTACTATAAACAGAAGAGCAAGGTCTATAAAGAAAGTAGTTTTCAATAAATGTCCAAAGTATGGAGCTGCTTAGTTTCATCGGTTTTGTTCATTCTCATCTCAAATATAACATCAACAACCGCTATCCCTGTGAATTAATGTCACTTCAGAGCACAGTACAAATCACTGATGTTTATCCATTGCCTCATGTGGCATATTATTATGTCTTGGGAGAGAACAAATCAGAGCATCTTTTCTTTAGGATTTGAAAGATAGACATATAAAAAAAAAGGTAGTTTGATGAGCTGAGGGAAAATATATTTACCTAGTAAATAGAGCTTTATAGGCAGGTCTTCAACACTATCTTCTTTAAAAAGATGAGCCAAATAATATCTGTTTGGAAACAATCAGATGTCAAGAGGAACTGATAGATTTGATTTCACCTCTTGTAGATACCATGTCATCCAGTTTCACCCAGTAATGGCTGCAGAATCTAATTACTTTAATTGGATAAAAACTCCTCCCTCAGTCTGGTTCTCAACCCAAATGGAACATGTCATGATACAAAGGATCCTCTGCTTCCCAGTACTGTTCTTTTTAAATCCTGGGATTTGACTATCTGTTATTAACTGTAAATATCAAGACTGAATGTTATTCTCTCATTAACACCCCAATAAGGATTCTTGTGCAGTCCTTACCCCTAACGTGGATCTGGGGAAAGCAGCAGTGTGGTTCCTGCATTTGGAAGATTTTCCTGTAGTGCAGCTGTGACAACTGAAGCACAGGTACGGGCCTAGAGAACTCCTGATAACCAAACCAAATTTCATATTGCCTTTGTAAAATTCACATAATTTGTCAAAAAAGAGGCGGCACTGCTTAACACACACGTGCATATACAAGTGTTCACGTGGGCATTACTAAGCCTATCTTGATGAAGGAGACATCAGACCTCTGGCTGATAACGAAGCTAACTAAACCATACAACAAGAGTAGATACCAAACTAAAAGTCAGAATATAATTCCCATAGGACTCCTGGTTTCATCCATTTATTTTTATGCGGATCTGTGTATTTATTTATTTATCTTTTAGGCAACTCTAAGTGGTCATAATGTTTATATTTTGATCTAATTTCTATGTGCTTACTTCGCCTGATTGAATTAATTACATTTTTTTAAAAGAAAACTTTAGAGATGATGCCTTAGATTAAAATCTAAGATTCAACACCATAGCGTTGCTGAAAACAGATTTAAAGATTCCTCTCATTAAGCAGGAGAGGTAGTAGTTTTGGAGGGGAAGTAGCTGTTTGGAGAGCTCTTATTTGGTGGAGTTACTAGGTCAATTATCACCATGGCATGCTAGAGGCAATTAAGAGACAAGTGAAGGAAGGAACTGTAAATCAGAGATAAGAATGAGACCAACTTCACAGTACAAATCTCTCAGTTGGCAAAAGTTACTCTCTCCTAAGGTATTACAATAGCTTATGCTGATCCCAGTACTTTTCATTTTCTTGGGAAGAAATATACTGCACATTTAATGGGAAGGTGATCCTGCTCCTGAAGAGACTTACTCAGGTGTGTACTCATGAGTATTTGAGCAATCTATGATCCTAGGCTCCATAGACAAGATAATGATTTAAAATCACCTATTCTTTCATCTAAAAAAGGATTTCTTCAGTACAGTTAGAAAAAAAAAAACAATGCATACTGCAGGTTTACGAAAAAAGAGCTAGGTGCCGAGGGTGGCAGGCCAATGGTAAAACATAATCCTGTTTTTTGATCTTTTCTTGTTATAGAAATAAAAATGCACAGTATGTAGTGTAATGGCTATTGTTGATGGAGAAGAGGATAAGCAGGTCTTCTGGGAAAGAGTAGCTGACATCCTTTGTATCCTTTGTTCTTCCCTGTCCAACAGGATGCCCAAACTTCGTAGATTTCCATATTTCTTTCTCTAGTCTTTACATTCTAATTTTACTCTTTTTGCCTTTCCATGGTAGCAGCAGTCAGATTTTTGATCCTTATCCCAGGGAAGGTAAAATTCATCCATCTGGCTAAGAAGTCTCAGGCCAGCCCTGATGAAAATTGCATGTTCTGTTACAATTCAGCATTAAAACATGATGCCTATCATTTCCTCATATGCTACAATTGTATTTTCCTCATCTGAGACTAAGGAAATATTTTCTTGAAATTCCATGGAAAAAGAGCAAATAAAATTGACACAGAAATGGCTCATACTGTGAGTGGCCAAGAGTAATTTGCTTTTATAACATTGTTTTATAACATAATTTTGCTTTATAACAGATAATAGCTTGCTGTGTTTTACTGAAGCGAGTATTCAGATTAAAAGGCAGATAGAATATCATCTATACTTACATTAGGCTGGATAAAATTTGAGGGTTATCAAATTGGCTTCTAGGGGATATAGAGTGATAATCAACTAACATCAAGAACAGATGCTGAAACAAAGAATCATTTTTTGCAATATCTGAGGTATTATGCATCCATGGTGAAACAGTGAGCAGAAATGTATTCTGAAATCACAGACACACAAAATACACTTTATGGTGAAGACAAAATGCTTTTGTCCAGGCTTTTCTAAGGTAGAGAGAATCAGTTTATAAAGAGCACACTGATACAGACGGTTCTTCCCTATTTCAGGAGTTAAGTTCCCATTAAAATGAAGTGGAATCTCGCTCTCCTCTTTTTATTCAGAAATGCTGGCTAAAAGATGCTGCAGGCCTGAGACTTAACAGCCTGTTCCTAATGACTGACAAGTTCCAGCTGGAACATGGAAAAAGGTAACGAAGCACAAACATAATAAGCCTCAAGTAAAGAAATAACTTTCCTTTATCGAGATTAGAGTGAGTGAGGTGGTTAGTGATTTGGAAATGAGACGAGACAGTTGATGTAAAACAGAATCTTATGATGTTTTTCTTTCATTTTTCATTACAAGAGAGAAGAGGCAATAAACATATCCGTAGGAATCTGTTATTTGGTCACTAGCAACAAAATGTAAATTTTGAACTTTGAAGGAAAGGGAACATGCATTTCTGTCAAGGGTAGCTTCCACTGAAATTTGTTCTTTCAGACTTAAGTCTGTATCTCTTCCTTAGTAAATGTAACTTCACCTTTATTTCTGGGGTATTTTTTCACAAAAAGCCATTTCTTATATTTACAGTCCTTTGCAAACAAGAGAGCTTTCAGCTCTTATAAATCTGATGACTGCTTTTATCCTCTTCATCCAGATTTTTCTGAAGGAAGTTAATAGAGGTCATCTAGATAAATGATTACCCTGCAGAATTGGAGGACCTTTTGATCAGTAAATAAAGCTGCAGAGAGAGAGATGTTATAGCAAATTCTAGTTGGATTATGGAACTGTTATCAGGAGGCAGCATCCTGTGTGGATTCAACCCTAGCTTTGCTACAAACTTTGTGTAAAAACAATGCATTGATGAACTACTCCAGGAGGTCACCATGGCACATAATTGCTTTAATATACATAAAAATAAAATTGTAGGTAGTTTATTTGTAGGTTTTTGTTGTATTGCTTACGGTAGTAACTAGAAACAAAAACTTCGTTTTACTAAACCCTGTAAAAAGTTATGACTAAGGAATCTATTTGTATGATTCTGATTAATCTCAAAAGAAGATATGGGCATTAATGGGAAATATTTTTGGAACAAGATTAAAAAAAATATTATGCCCAGAAAGTTGAAATAGTTTTTCCTTCCATGAAACTTTCCAAACTTTACTAATTCCACATAAAAAAATAAAGCAATAAGGAATAAGTTTTAATGTATTTTGCTTCAAATGACAGTGTTGTCATTATGGGACCAAACAAAGGCTACTTTACAGACCATTCACTGATTAGTTGGCATGTCCTAATGGGCTGCAATAAATGTTTGCAATAAAATATCCATTTCTTAATTTTATACCTTTTATACCTTAAAAAATATTCCAGTAGTTTCTGAGGCCAACAGAAAAACTCACGTAAGTTTCAGTTTCATTCTGGAGCAGGCATTTTAAGTATCTTCCATTTATTTTAAATTTGCATAAAATAAATATCATGAAAAAATGTGTTAAAATACTTTTCTGACTAAAGCTGCCTACAAGAAATATTTGAAACCCAGTGCATTAAAAGAGCTGACTAAAGATTATTAAACTGCAAAAGCTCCATTGGTGTTCAGAAAAGGCCACTTTTTGACTTACTAAATGGCATTTTGTCCCTCTGGTGTGCTGACATTTATCAAATTAACTTCAGTTTGCCAAAAGTTTTGCAACTGTTGTCCTAAAATACATCTAAAACTCATTCTACTGCTGATTTCCTCTACTTTAGATGAATTTGCCACTGCACTGAATTAAACATTACAGGCTTTATTGTGTATTTGTTGTTTGTTTTTCATATAAATAGAAAACTGGCCAGCTTCAGGCTAGTCTGCGTGGAGATGATATGAAACATTAATGTGAAGCAGTGGAAGGCATGATGATACAGTCTGTAAGTTGGTTAGGTTAACGCTATCACTTCCAACCACAAGTGCTTTTAGTTAGAAATAGTCATATAAGTACTGTATTTTAATTGCTCTCCTCTGTTTGTGGGTGTACAGAGAGGTTTAACTTAATTTCCAAGAACATTCTATTCCATTTAATTTCCATGCACAGTCAAATCTTAAATTCCTTAAGAAAACCAAGGCAGGTCTATTTTGCCACATTTAAAATTTTCTATTTGCAAAAGCAGCCTCAACTGGCAAACAGGAGATTAAAATTCCATCCATCACAGCTGGTTTATGGCTGGAATATAAATGTGTTCCTTATGTGTGTTTCTTGCAGTCCGTTTAAGAGTAATATAAGAGCTGTTATCATGTCTGACCTGTATTATAGAGGCTCTTTCACAAACTTATAGAGAAGACTGAGTTGGGATCCTCTGTAAAATTATTTTTGCAATAAATTTGCACTTACAAGCAAACAAAGAAAGTAATTGTAAATGGAATATCGTTACAAAAATATTTGCTTTTTCTCCTCAATAAATTGATTTCTCTGGTTTAAGTTTCATATATTTAAAATGCAAAGTGAAATGTAGCGGATTAAGACTTTATTGAATTTGGAAAGCTCTGACAATGACCTCCCACCTTATGATTTAGGGAGAACTTTCTGGCTGGCAATTACTTTCTAATGCAATCTTGGTTTTGTAGTAAATTGAAAATAAACACATAATCAAAAAAAATGTGGGCGAGCATGACAACCGAAGTTGAAGTGTGAATATATGCACATAATAAGGTAGGCTAAAGTGCTTTTCTTGTAGTCATAGAAGTAGTATATATAACAAAATAAGGAATTTATTAGTTACGTGTCTGGATGTGTTGTCTTTTGTTATCAATTTCTATGCAAATGTTTGCATAGAAGCAAGAATAAGTAGAGTATTTGGGGATCAATCTTACTTTTACTGCTTTTCATAACAAAACTTACATTAATTTCCAATGAATGCAAGATCAGACTCTGGAAAAATACCAGTAAAGCATCCAGCATGACCAGCCAGACAAAGGTTATTGAGATGAAGGGGAATCTGAAAACTTCTAAGAAGCCTGGTTATGAGGGTATATATTTCACAGGTTCCAATCCTTGGAATTTGATTCATCTCCCCTCTAAACACCTTCCCAGAGAGCACAACCAAAGCTTTCTTAGTATTGCTAAAGTCACACAAAGCCTTCACAGAGGCTGACGATGACAGGGAAGAGAAGGAGTTACCCACAGCCCTCTGGGGGAGCGGTGGACAGGGTTGCTGAGAAAAGCACCTGGAGTGATGGGAACAAAAAGGATCCCAAGATCAACAAAGTCGGGTTTAAGCAGGGTCTCCTCAAGCATTTGCATGTCAGCAAGAAAGTGCCCACTAGGCACCATTATGAAAAAAAATCCAGTTTTCTGGGAAACTAGCATACTGGGATGCATCTCTGAAGTGCTTGTACACTAATGCACACAACATGGGGGATAAACGTGAGGAATTAGAGATCTTTGTGCATTTCTACAGCAGAAATGTTCAGAAAATGGTCAGTATTAAAAAAAACAAGAGTAACATAACAATCAACAGACAGGCTTTGTTATCAGTCCCATCACATTCCACTACCTTCTGTTCTTACTAGCTCAGGGTCCTTCTGTAGTACACGCTTAATCCTTAAATTAAATGAGATTCTTATGAAAAATGATTTGAGGTGTTGATAAAAATGGAACAGATGTTAAAGAATGCTGTCAAAAAAATGATTATTTTTATTATCACAAAACTAGACCACCCCTCCAGAACAAATAAAAGTATATCTCATTCTGAATTTTAACTGGGAGATTAGCACTGCAGGTAGAAGAAGAAGGTTCTGCTGAAGAAGCCATTAGCTGAACACCTTGGATTTCAATTGCCTAAGAGAATGAAGTCAAAATGAGAAATACATATGGATAAACTAATGTTTTGATAGCTTTATATTGTGCAAGGAACAGTTGATAGAAACATGCTAATAAAAGCACTTCAGAAAAGTAAATTCTTGGGTTTTTCTGTTTTTGTGGTTCCCTATCTAAGGAATCCAGATGACCCATAGTGTCCTAAGACTTTCCAGTTATACGTAACAAAGAAACAAAAGGTAAAAATCACCTTCTTTTGAGAAGTCAGAATCAAGAATTCCTCAAAAGTACAGTTAAACTGAGAAAAAGGAATAAACAAACAAACATGAGAGGAAAAGGGCTCGATTCTCCTAGTGCCAAATTCTCACAATTTCCTTCCTCAATTTAATTCACATATCTATGCCAACAGTCCCCCCAAAAGCCAAATATAAGGATAAACCATTTGATGACCTCATTCAATACAAAGAGAAGCTGACATTTTCTGAGTACAACTTATTACATACAGAATTACAGAACAGAATTATATGTAGCTTGCTCTTCATTAACTCCCTCTGACTTGAGCAAGCATGAAGATCACAGTGCCAGAAAAATTATTAAACATCTAAAACTGATAAAATAACTAAATACAAGAGGTCCCCAAACTGACCTCTACTTATGATGTTGCAGTCAGAAGTGGGAGCATTTTGTAATTCATATTTAATTACTTTACACTGTATACAAAAGAGAGCAAGTGGGTGGAAATGCAGAGGAAAGAGCGCTTGAGAGTCTTTCCTGCCACTGCTGGGACAGTTGCAAGGCTGGGTGATGGATGAAGGGACTGAGTTGAGATTAAACACTCACCAGTATCTCAGCCCACCTCTACTAATATTGAGTCATAAGTTTTGAAGGGCTCTTGGTAAAACTTGTATCTGCAACACAGCAAGGTCTATTTTGTTTCTGCATCAGTCTGTTCTCCCAGATACCCAAAGCATGAGCAATGTATTTCATGACAATTACAGTGACTTAAATTCATATGCTGTAAACTCACCTTGCCCTCCTCCAGCCTTCCCCTCCACTGCTGAGTGGTTTTGTCTTCTCCAGGACTGCTGACAATACAAGTACAAGGTGAGCCTTTCAGGGAGCTGGAGGGGAAACTTGATCTAAAAAACTCACAAGATGTTCTCTCAAGAAATCTCAAGAGAATCTCTTTGGAGCCACTAGCTCATGCAAAGTGATTTTTTCTTCTCTCCAACAATTTCAACTGCGATGTCTTGTTCAAGGATATTGTTTTTCATGCATCCATTCCACAAATAAGGTAGAAATTTGTAAGTGCAAAATGCCCATAGATGTGGGTTGGGAGAGGGAAGTGGCTCTTAACTTGGATTGCCATAGGTCTCCTGCTCAGCTTTCCCCTGACCTGGTACAGGTCAATGTCAAAGGGAACAGCTGCTCCCCGAGGTAAGGAAATCACAGTTAAGAACTTGTTAAGAAACAAGTTCACTTTAAAAATCTAACTGTCCTTTTTGACATTTATGAATTTTGTTCCTTCATTATAAAGGTCTCCTTCCTTTCTGCCCAATGATCAGAACTAGTCTTTCGGTAAGGCAGAACGTTCCTTAAAATAGCTGGGAAGAAAGAAAAAGGTACTGTATTTTGGATGAGTTGTTACAATCTGAAAACCGGACACTCTGTGCTATTGTCTGATGTTTCTAACTTCCTTTAACAGGAGTAGCCTCTCTGGTGGTCCTGCCATTCCTCTTCTCTGAGTGGCAGGATGACCTTTCTGCTGAGGAGCCTGCCTTCCCACTCTCTAGCTTCTCTGACCTTTATGGGAGCCTCGGTAGAATGACTAAGGCACAATCAGCATATTTCACTCTTATACTCAGAGATATAACAAAATATTTTTGTAGATCACTTCTGTGTTTCTGCAGCAATAAACCAGGTAGAGCAATAAGTAAAACTAAAGATTATTTCTGAGTGGACAATCTGAGCAAGTTAAAATAAAAACACCTTGAATTAAAAAACAAAGTCACAAAAATTATATGCAACTGTTTGAACAGGGTTCAAACAGATTGTTCTTTCCATATTTTGTACCAAGGCTATTTACATTTTCCCTATGACTATTAACCATGCAATCTCCCTTTTTCCTCACCTACTACCAAGGTTAGACAAGGACTTCCTTTCACCTTGAAACACACTAGTATAAATTCAGTTTGAGCCTGAGAATTACTGAGAATCAGTAAAAATCTCTTTTCTAGTTCTCCAGAGACAAGTTGAACATAAGAAAATGATTTATCCACTTTCCTTCTCTAGCTAGGAATACTTTTAATTTCATTTATTTATTATTACAAGTGAGCATTTACCTAAAGAGAATACAAAAAAATGTCATGGGCAGTAGAGCAATGTCAATGATTATTTCTTACTGTAAAATAACCTCCTTTCTTAATGTTAGATACAGAAGCCAAGAGAAGACTGAAAAGGATATTAGAGAAAGTTGAGAAAACTCAATCAGCATATATAAGTACTTGAAGGGAGGGTGCAAAAAGGGAGGAGCCAGGCTCCTTTCAATATTGCTCAGTGGCAATGGTGACAAACCACACAGGAAACTCCATTTAAATATAAGAATTTTCTTTTTCCTATGAGGCGGGTTCAGCACTGGCACAGGTTGCCTAGAGAAGCTGTGCAGTCTTCTTTCATGGAGATATTTGGAACCCAGCTGGGCATGGCACTAAAAATCCTCCTCTATTTGACCCTGCTTTGAGCAGCAAATTGGACTAGATGACTAGTTGCCATTCAGCATCAATCCTTCTGTGATTCTGCGATTCTGGAGTGCTAGAATATCTGTGGAAGGAGCTTGACAAGAATATGCTAAAAATATGTATTCTGATCTTCTGGTTAGAATGTATACAGTTGTAGTGGGAAGTCGAGCCCTGAGTAACGATGGAATTTTAATATGAGTATTGTCTTTCTCCCTTATTGCAAGTTTTAGCAGAGTTTATATAGGCAAGCAGCAGACAAACACGCTAGCAGGCGTTCACAGCATTGGCTACCGGCTCTTGTCCACCTGGCTTAAGTTTTCATATAATTGATACAAAATTGCTTCCTACACACAACACTACTCCCTTACTTCCCAAGCACAGTTCCATTTTGCTAATCTTAAAGCAAAGGCTAGAAAAGATATGTTTATCCTAAAATAAGCGGGGTCAGGGAGAGGACAAGGCCATCCTGAGGCCTGCTGCTAAGGCTGCAGGCCTGAGGCCAAGGCTTTGGGCCTACGGCTGAGGCCTCTCCCCGGATCCCGGGTCTACAACTGGATTGTTCATCCCAATCAAGTCAGGTCCTTTTGCAGACAGCCATTCCTCCACAGGTGGGGACCAGCATTTGGTGTGGGTGCCAGGAAAGGGACGTACGCAGCAGAAACCACTTACAACCTCAACATTAGAACCGTCGTGCTTTGGCCTCAAAGAAACCAGGTGGCAGCCGCTCTCTCAGACCAGACCCCCCACTGCCACCACGGCTGCGAGGGGAGAAGCGGAAGAATAAGGCAAAACCCGGGGGGGTTTGTGAGACTTTCACTGAGAGAGAAAGAGCTGTGAGAAACACCAGCCCACGCTTCGAAGTTGAGAGAGAACAAAGTTCTCTCCCATTTACACCTGAGGGGAGACCTTCTCACTCTCTATAACTACTTGAAAGGACACTGTAGAGAGGTTGGTGCTGGTCTCTTCTCACAGGTAATTAGTGACAGA
>JAOQGM010000012.1:126631129-126645966 GCA_027564225.1 Gallinago stenura | reverse complement strand
ACTAATTACCTGTGAGAAGAGACCAGCACCAACCTCTCTACAGTGTCCTTTCAAGTAGTTGTAGAGAGTGATAAGGTTATAGTTGTGATAGTCAAAAAAAAAACCCCAATAATAACAAATAACCTTTGGTTTAATCTCAATTCACAGAGTGAAAAAAGTCACTGAGGCAGTACTTTTAAGTTAAGAGGGCTGAAATGAAGTAGCATTTGATTTCTTTGACCTATTAGGCATCTTCAACTCTCTTGGAATGCAGTTATACCGGGACATGGCTAGCATTTCAGAAAATCAAGCAGTTTTTTCTTTCTCTTCTAGGGAGTTTTGACAGAAAGGCATGGCTAAGCTACTTGGGATACATGGAAGATGTTCAAGATCATTTTTCTTACCGAGTGATGCAGGGACTATCATAGCATTATCTGATTGTGCAGGAAATAGGCCACAGATTGATAACGAGTCATAACTTTTTGGAAAAATTTACTAGTTTATGAAGCAGAGACAAAAGGGCTCCCATGCTGCTGTACTCGATGTGACAGTGTCTTATTTTTAGGTATTTTCTGTTGTGTTGGAAAATCCAGGTTTTCTACTATATTTCAGGATACATACCTTAAAATAGTATACTTTCATTGCACAATCCTAATCCTGCAAATAAATTCTAAAGTAATGTAAAATTTTGCACTCTGAATAATCCTGCAGGATTAAAGTTTTTTTATACCTCACCTTTTTTCATATTCTATGAAGACAGATTTGCAGGTGCAATGGTGAAAGCATCTCCATGACTTTATGTGTTAATTCTCACAGGCTCTTACCACTCTGTCCCATATTGCCTAGACTGAAGGTTCCATTAGTATCAATAATTCCATCAGTATCAATAATTCCATCAATGGATGGAATGAGGACTATGGATTACGTTGCTGTAAAGATGTTTTGCAAACAGCCAGCCAGTGTGCTCAGAAAATTAATTTTACAACAGTTTACTCAAGCAAGTGATGAGGCCAATAGTTTACCTCTTCTTGTTAGTGTTGGATATAAACCTTTGCCACCAATGGTGAGAGATAAATGTTTAATTTAAACAGATACCCCGTTTTCTTTATTAATAGATTTCCAGTATATATTTGTAAGGCTCTATTTATAATTATGTTACTTTTGCAGATGCGTTCTCCAGACTTTTAATACGTTAGGATTTTAATATCTTTAATAAAATATTCTATAAAAAATCATTACTCAAATGCAAGTCTGATAGCAGACTGCAAGGGAAGTGTTTACACTGTCAAGGTCACAGTCTAACCAATTTATAACAGCTGTAAATATTTAATATGGGTGGGTGTGTGAGAATATACTCAGGGCTGTTCACAGTTTTGTTCCAGCTTTTTTAGTAGAATTATTTCCTTCAAAACTGTGTCTTCTAGGACAAGATCTCACATGGACTGAGCCCCTCACAACACTGCTTACCTATACTTCTGCTGTGGTCAGTCTATGTTGTTTCTTGGGGTTATTGCATCAGATCTATTAAGATCACATTGAAACAAAGATATTTTATTTTTTTGGCAATATGTCAGTGGTCAGGCTCAGCACACCATCTGCAAGTCCCTGGGCATTGCTTGCAGGAGTTTGGTCGTTGGCTTCATCAGAATTAGAGGTTCACCCGAGGAGTATGAGTTTTGAGGTAATTATTATCGTTTTTCACATTGTTAACTTTATACTAATGGAGTTTCAAGTGTAGCTGCTCTATTTGGGTAATAATAATGGTGAAAGTAGAACTGTCCTTGTTTTGTTTTCTATTTCTTCATAAATAAAGGTTAATACATATAGATACACATGACTTGCCTTCATCATATACAGTCTCCATGGCATGCCTGATCCTCAGCATCACACACAGTGCTCATTTATTATCCATTCCCTGCACATTTGATGCCTCCTGAAAGCACCTTTACACTCGTTTATTACCTTTTTACTGTTTATTACTAACTGGCAATATTATTCTGCAGTTAAACAATTTCTGTCATTTAAAGCACCTTGCGATGTTTTTCAGAAGAGATATTGAATTACTGTAATGCAGGAGTTTTTTCCAGCTGCTCTTGGAGATGCAAATTGTCAATCAAAAAGCAAGCCTACCCTTATTTCTGTAGCTGTTTTCTTCTGTAGCTACTTCCCTGACCTCAGTGTAAAGGAGTTTTGACCCAACATCTGGTATTGTTTGCATCTTTCTCAGATGCTTCAGGCTTTTTGAACAGTGACATTTTCATAACATTAACAATATAAATAATGATTGTTTTGGACAGATTTGTGTCTTGTGGAATTTAGCAGAGATTCCAGGAAGATATATATGTCCAGGTCTCCTGTTTCCTTCTGGAGAGGGCTCACATCTTCCCATATCCCAGGGATAAGGGGCCTTTATCCCTGATGTATTTATAGCAGTTTTTCTTGATGTGCCTGGCCAGATTTAATTCTGTCTGGGTTTTAGCTTGCCTACCCTGGTTCCTGACCACTCAGACAATTTCTCTATGTTCTACTCAGTGTACCCATCCTCACTTCCAACCTCTATAGGCCTCCTTTTTGGTTTTGATCTTATGCAGGAGCTCCTTGTTTATCCATCTCTATCAACTGCAAACATTTACATCAGATTCTGGGCTTCTCCTGTAAGTTTTTCTACCCAAAGCACTGGCATTCAAAAGTAAAATCAGTGGTTTTCATCTGTCCTTTATCTTTTGGAAGTTCCTCCAAATTCTAGAGACAGGTAATTCTCAAAATACGTAGAAAAAAAAAAAAAAGAAAAAAAAGAAAGTGAGATACCAATTCATAATAGGTTTTCCACCTTGCAGGGATTGAGGATGAAGCTGAGATTATCAAATTCTGCATTTATAGTCTCCTAAATGTTCCTCACCTTTGGATCTGTGCGCCACTGGAGAACTTTTTCAGATATTTAGAAGTGGTATTACAGTATGTGACTGCCTCAACAAAGGCAGCTATGACCATTTTCAGTGCCTTATTGTAACCAGCACCATTTCATGGGTCTGGCAGCCTGACAGGTCTGTGGAATTGGGTCTGTGGAATTCTGTACTGGGGATGTAAACTTGGTGAGATGTCCTTGGATTCCTGAAATTTCACTAAATGCTTACCTGCATCACACTCAAAAATCTTTCTAGTCTTTCTGGGAGCATTTTAGATGGTATTAATGGTCAGACCCCTGACTTTTTTTCTTATGTAGTAAATTAGCTCATACAGAGAGTAAACTAAATATTAAGTTTTAATATAATATTACAGAGAGTAAACTAAATATTAAGTCTCTTAAATATTTAAGAGAGTAAACTAAATATTAAGTAAACTAAATATAAATATAGTTATTATAAACTAAATATTAAGTTTTGTTTTTACGTAAGTACGTGCAGCCTGGCTGTGGACCTTGGAGAATTATAGCTTGATATTTTATTGGCAATTATTGATCCTGCTTGTAGAATTTATAGTACCGCATAATACAAATTATATGGAAATTGATTTGTTGTTGGCATGATTGCTCATTATATAGCAGGCTTAATTGGTTTTCTCCTGAATTAAAAAACCAGTGTGTGCATATATATATATGTATGCACACTTTAAAAAATGTATTTATATAAAGGATGCAAAAATTCTTGACTCAAAGTTAATTATCTAGGCTTTCATATCAACATAGTTGATTGATAGAAAGAACTAGTCTGCTGCAGAGTGATATAGTAAGACTCGGTTAATTAATTAATGCAAATGCGAAGGGCTGATTTGCCTAGAAGAAAACATCTGGATTTCATTTACAGTGAAGAACACCAAATTACAGATAGGGCTTTAGACAAAACTACTGTCTTGAAATCTTTTAATTGACATAAAGACCTTAAGGTGTGAATTGCTTTAATATGTTTAGTCTTAAATTTCAAGCATTATATAGTTAAAAAAAGAAACTTTAGTGACAAGGCACATTACTGCAGGTTGATTTTAGTGCTATATAGACTTTATAAAAAGGACATATACTATTAACATTTATATACAGTATTGGAAAACAATAATGATGTCACTCTACTTGGTAAAGACAATTTACAGATCCCTGAATCTATACATACTCAGGATTTCCATCAACAACAGTAAATGCATCCTACTGAAACCCTGTTCAGTTCCATTACAGATCTTAAACTCTCAGCATCACTTTCCATGTGAGATCTTGTCCTAGAAAACACAGTTTTGAAGAAAAAAATAGGAAAGGCCTAGATTTTTTTTTTCCTTTGTATCCCTGGCTAATAGCCCCAAAAGTGATAATCTGTACTTTGAGTGGGGGAAAAAAATACAGACTAGCTTTCAATTAGAATATCAAAGTGTATTAAGAGGAACAATTTTAAAGTTTTAAATAGATGCTAAAATGATAGGAGAATAAATTATCTGAGTCATTTTCATCTATTGCTCAAAGTCTGTCATGAGATTCCATTAAACTGGAAGAGGGACAGCAGAGGGATGACAGCAGCTTGACTAAAACCCTGATTCTGCATTTTAATGATGTGGCTCCAGACATACTCTGTAGAATGGCTATTACTGTGTGGTTTAAATAGACTTCTACTAGCTGTGTGCATGTAGAAATTCAGCACTGCTTAGAAGAGTATTTCCTCTAGAAGTGCTGCCATTTAAAAATAATACAAAGTGGGGATTTCTGACTATAAACTAGAAATGCATATTCAGACATTTCAAAATTTCAGTGGCAATTTTTTTTTCACACTTTGCACTTACTGACTTGCTACTCTACTTTTGGGAAATTTGCTACGTAAGCTGAAATGTAGAAGGAAGCTGAAATTTAGGTAAGGAAGAAGGTAGAGAATTCAAACAAAGAGCTAAGATATTTTTCCAGAGTTTTTGCAATCTGCTTTTAAGGAATAAATAAAAAAAACATCCATAGCAAAATGATGTGAAGAAACAAGACGTCATGATTAAAGCAAATATCAAAGAATTATTATTTTCCATTATACTCAAAGAATACTCCATATGTTATTACCAAATTTTCATTCCTACATCTAATTTTCAGGGTCCATATGTCTGAATTTATTTTTCTTTCTTCTTTGTTTTTTTTGGCAGTTGTTAAAGCTGTTTTTAATAAAAAGAAAGCAAAATGCTTTCAGTCGCAAGGGTGATCCATAGTGTTTCTGAAAACTATCTATCACTGACCTTGTTATTGTGAGCATTTAGACCAGATTTTACGAGAGACACCTTCATCAACATTTAACACCACTGAATAGTCAAGAGTTTTCAGGTATCCTGGGTAATATTTAAAAGTAAGATCAAGGTTTTGAAAGTTGGTCAATAGCTCACCGTTGTTAATGTTTAAAAACTGTAGCTGTCTGTGATTTAGCACTAATCTAAACAGCAAATATTTAAGAATGTTCCTTTTACCTTCCATGTAATTAAGAATGGAGCTGGTTTTGAACAGGGATCCCAGCTACAGGTACTGAGCACATCACAATCTGGCTGTCCAAATACATTTTAATATCCTGGGTTTTTTGGGTCACAATTTAAATTGAATGTCAGTGAATACATTCCTTGAATGAATTCCCTTGGTCATACTGTATGACTGTGTCTGATGGATTATCCAGGCCCCTGTGCAGATTTTACACTATTTTCCAACTCAAAACATGATTCATTTTGTTCAGTTGTGCAAAAACAGTGATTAAGACTGGGATGTGGGAGGATTTAAAAAAAAAAAAAAAAACAAACACCAGACAACAAATGTGTTGTGAAAACCCTGACAAAACTTAATTGAACCATTAATATATGATGCTTCAAGGAAACATCTTCCACTGGCTTAAATTTTGTAGTTTCTTCAGTCAGTAGCTGGTTGCATACAATTTCCACATAAAAAACAGATGGCAGTTAAAGGTCTTGCAAAATTTCTTGCAAGGGTGTGAAAAAAGAAAAGAAAAATAAAAAAAAACCCTCTTAGAATCCTTAAAAATTTTTTTTTTCTGACGTTCTGAGTAAGATTTGCAGAATTTTCAGTTGGCTTATGATAAATGGAATCCTCATGGGCTGGTATTTTGTTGTTGCTGGGAGCCAGAAAAGATTTACCAATTCTGCTTGAGGTTTCTCTGAGATTTTTAGCACCCAAAGCTCACAGAGAAACTCAACACATGGAAGCCCATATATTTGGCCTGAAGAAATCTTTGTCTTTATTGATAAAGAAAAAACAACCTACTAGTTTTTGCAATGTTATGGTTATTAATACTATTCCTTTAGAAGAAAAAAAACTTTTTCTCAACTACTTATAACTCAAAGAGACATAAAAAAATCTGCATTGGTAGCATAATTTATTAGGTGGTTTAACGAGGTTTATTTCTGTTGGTAATCCTTATGACTTCAGCCTTTCTCTGAACACACTCCGGACAACCAACAACCAATACTTTAGATCTCTGAAGACCTAGCAATGAAAACATTCAAATAATATCACTGGCAAAATATCTTAAGAAATGAATAAAGTAATCTCCAATTCTTCTATAATATCTGATGAAGAAAATGCCAAGAGCTGGATAGATATACAGATGCAATTCAAAATATCAAGAATACGGATACACATCGATGGACAGAATCCTCCCTCCCTTTATTTTGTGTCAAAAAATCAGTGTGACAAAAACCACTAGAAAATAGTGATATCTCTTTTCAACAGCTGAACGATAGCCAAATGTGCCTGGTTTAGACAACAAAAATTTCCTGACAATATTATCCTAAATGCCACACCATCACATGAGCTTCTCTTGCTGCTAAAAAGCTCTGTCACCAAATTACCAATCACCACCTTTAGGTTTCAGACTGAGATAAAATGGTGAGGCTTTCCGAATATCAATTATAACTGATATTATTGTATTTCAGATGGATTTCTTCCTATTTGTTTAGCCACACAGCACTTTAAATAAAGGCCTTTGGATATTGTAGAACAGTCTACTTAATGAGCTCTTAAACAAATAAGGAAAATATTGGCTTTTTTTCAAAGCTCTGGCTGCTTGGTCTGTGGCATGAAGAATACAGGGCATGGTGGGGACTAATAGGTCTCTGTGCACTTTAAGTGAGAGGTAGTACAAAAGTTCATCTGCTTTCAATAATTCTATTTATCAACTTTTAATTAGCTCCTTTGCAGCTACGTGTCCTTTGATCCGACCTAATTGATCATGCATTGTGGTTTTAATAGGTTTCATAAAAATAATGCCTGGCACTGATATAACGCTTCAGATTTTCAAAGTGCTATATAAATGTTAACTAATTAACCCACAGAAAGCCCCTTGGGAGGTAAGAACAATAAGCAAATATTTTACACACTTTATAAAAGGGGAATCTGAGAGACACAAAATAATTTGCCCAAGATCAGGGAGTGAGAGGAGAGAAGGTTCCTCAAATAGAATGCAGGAGAAGCTGAGTTGGAATTTTGCTGGAAATATTGATAATTTGAAACAGGTTTTATTTCCAAATTTGAACTAAGTCAGGGTTTGTTTTTGAAAGTAGAATAAAAATGGAATACAAAAATATAGGTTTTATTTAAATCTTAAATATATACATGTTGATTTAAATTATAAAGGTTTAAATTCATTTTAATTTTAATCTTTTTAACATGTCTATCGTAAAGCTGGTTCTTTTATGCTATTCTTTGTGACGAATCTGTAGCTTTAACATATTCTGTCAAATTGCAATAGAACTTATGATAGTAATAAAACTATGAAAGATTTTGGTTTTATTTAAAAGTAAGAAAGGAAACTGGTACAGAAAGAAATGTTTTACTTTCTGTACCCAAAGAGTTTCATCTACGCACTCTGGAGAAAGGTGTTGAAAATAATGTGATTTAAAAAGTTGCAGAAAAGCAACTTTTTTTTTTTTGTTTACTTAAAAAAGCACTTTAACAGTAAAGTTCCATTACAAGTCCACAGTGTCTTGATGTCAGTCAGAAAAGTTAGCATTTAAGGGAATTCAGGGACAAGCAAGTTCAAGATACTGTTAGATATTTTAAAAAATAAAAAATAGAAGTTATTTTTTTCTTTTTATGATTTTTTTTTTTTAAATACATTTTTACTGCACACAGTTTAGAGATTATAGACCCCTATATTTCAAAAAATTACATGATGGGAGCCATTTCAATCGAACTGCCATCCTATTTCTATCCTGAGAATTCTTCTGTAGTTGCTGGACAAATGGACTTTTTTGTTCCATTCATATGACTGTACATTTCTCAGCTCAGTTGGCTAATCATTATTGCTTCTGCCAACTCACATCCCCTTTTATACAGAATCAATTATTGGACTGTAATTAACTATTTATAGTATTCCAGGTTGTGCATAGTATTCTAGAACAAAGCCTCTAATTGCCGGAAAATACACCTGGGACTTTAACAATTTTATGCAGTGTTGCTCAAATAGTGTGAAAATGGCTGCCTGGAAAAAAAAAAAAGGCAAAAAAATGTGACTCCCAGGGTTATGAATTCGTTGCTCCCCCAAAGATCAAGTAAAGACTAGCTTTTGTAGATCTAATATAGGTAAAGTATCATTTAAGTAAAATTATCTAGAATCATAATCATATAATCATAAATTATCATTTATGTAAGATCATCTATATCTATATCATCTATATCTATATCATCTATATCATCTATATATGTATATTATCTATATCATATCTATATATCTTTTAGTATTGTATTGTATTTTAAAGATTTTTTTAGTCTGTTCTAGAAAGGAATGTGATGAAATGATGCATGATGTGTATAGTATATTTCTGAAAGTCGGTGTGAATATATAACTAAAATTCAACTTTTTTTTTAATTGAGAAGTCATGATTAAAATCGGGGTTGAATTTTGATTGTTGATGCTTATCCTTCATTAGTCCTTTATTCCAGCTTCTGTCTCCCAGTACCCATCGCAGCTTTTTATCTCCATATGAATTTTGATGTTGGAAGGTTTCCAATTTATAACTGGAGGCTGTAACAAGAGTTGGGTGATGGAAAAAAAAAAAAAGTGAGAGCAGGGAAGGAGATAAAAGCTGAAACAACTAGAAATTAAAACCTCACAGTCCAGGCTAAAGAGCCGTTGTGGCTCATCCTGGGGAGAGCAGCAAGGCAAAAAAAAAAAAAAATATAAAAATCAATGTTTATTGCTATTTAGCAATTAAAATCTTACCCTTTTATAGCTTATTAAAACAGATCATATAGAACTAACGGCTATTGAACTCCCACTGAGAATTGCAAAGTACTGAAAGCAGCAAAGATTTTTGTTAGGAAACACTAAAGTCTGTGTCAAGATGCTCTGCTCCGTTCTGGGTTTCCTAAAGGGACTTCTGGCCTCTGGCTGGACGTGTCACTCCAGCAGTGAACCTAGCAGCAGGTAAGATGACAAAATTTTCTTCAAGAAGTAGGGTCTGGTATGAGTGGAACACACTGGTCTCTCGTGTTGGGGGTTCTGTAGAATCCACCCCCAGGACTGGCAGGAGCTGAGATGGTGGAGGTGACTTTGTGAAAATAGTGGGGGTCTCTCTTCCTGGGAGTAAGAAGCATTAATTTCAGGATATTTTTAGTCCTCCTTGACTGTATTCCTGAGGCACTTTAAGGGTTAGAGGGATTCTGGGCAAAAGAGCTGACTAAGACTACTCACTCATATTTTTCCCACTCTTTCGATTTTCCCAGTTCAGTTTGTTATTGAAACCAACGTTCCTCCTACCAAACATTGTGCATTCCCACAGCTGTAAGAGTTTTAAAGGAGGAAGGAAAATATCATATGGATGATCACCTCGCAGTTAAGTTGAAGGTTGCTAATGCCTGGGAATGGATAGGGTTTGAGAAACAGGAGGAAGACAAACTGTTTTTTGATTTTTACTGGGAACCTGTAGTGACACTTCCAAGCACAGGTATGTAAAGAGTAAAATTCCTAAGTCTAACAGAAAGCCTGTGTACAAATTACATCTTCTGGTGAGTTCTATTTTCTAACTTTCTGCTGAATGCCTTTTAAATATTGACATTTCTTTTGCTTATGATTTTGACATCTGCAAAATTATTGTTTTATTTACATTTCATAGCTATTTCTCCTAAAATCCTTTATTATGGGCAAAGAAAAGAAAGGTCAACCCCAGCAGAAATGCATGAAGGTTTGTTCCCTTTGCTGAGTGTCTAATGTGTGATTTCTGAGTACACATCAGCTGTCCTCGTGTTTGTCTTTGTATATTTGACTCCAGGCAGCGTCTAAGTTAAGAAAGAAAAAAATTGTTGGCTTTTTAGCCAGCAGCTTCATAAGATGCTGCAAGAAGCATCAGAGACAAATCACCTAGAAGTGGAAGGATCAATCGATGGGAAGGGAATAGCTTATCTTCCCCATTATCACAGACCCCCCTCATTAGCGAGGGGGCTGAGAGGCTGTGATGGAGGGGGAAACCCAGCCAGCAGTGCGGGTACCATCCCCAGCCCCTGCTGGCTATAAAGCAGAAAATGCAGCACAACACGCTGCAGGCTTCACAGATGCAACAGCACCTTGGATTTCAGATGTGGCTTTGTCAGGGTTTCAGCCGAAACCACTGCAACCGCACTGAGAGATGGCCCTTCCACCAAAAAAAAAAAGAGAGGGGAGGAAGAGATAAGGAGATAGAGCAGTTTAGAATGAACTAAGCTACTTTAATGAAGTATTAAAATTAAAATAAAAAAAAAAGAAGAAAATGGTGAAATGGGTACAATATATACAAAACAGTCTCGTCACCAGCAGGCACTGGGGAAGTCCCAGACTGGACTCAGTGATGGATGGGAACTGGGTTCCAGCTCTGGAGTCAGGAGCACACGGATGGGGATCAAAGGCAGATGGACAGACAGGGTCCTCTTGGGCCATCAACCATTGAAGGAAGAGAGGGAGGAAGAAGCCAAAGGAGGGGCTGACCCTTTGATCCCTCAGCTTTTACACCGAGCGTGGGGCAGATGGGATGGAACACCCCAGTTGGTCAGGTTTGGGTCACCTCTCCTGTCCCCTCCTCCCCACGGGTGGGACCCCTTTATGTTTTATCATTTCTGACCCCCTGAGGGGCACATAAGGAAACTGGCTGCCCTTGGTTTTTATAGCAATAAGTGTAAGCACAGGCCTCTCTGCACACCCTGCCTTGGCGTGGAGCAGACATTGCTCTTATCACTATGAGAATGAGCAGTTTTCTCCACAATATGCCATTAATTTCAGTTAGAGGAGGCCTAGGTAAAATGTAAAGTTACAGAATACAAAATTGGTTTGGTTTTACTTCAAAGCGGGATGGCCTTGAAGCTGGAAAATGGTAACAACCTGAGCTCTTTGTAAATTGTGTTGTCCTCTGTCCCATCCGCTCTGGTTTGAGCTGGAGCTGAGTCCAGGTTTTTGGAGTCACCACCCAGGTTATGATGAATTAAAACTACGAATCTGAGCAGGTTTGTTGTATCAGCCTCTGGCCACCGGTTCTCTTGGTCGCTCACTCGGAATAAATGGAATTGCTGTCAATGTACACACGCTCTGAAATTGTGGAAGTTTGGAAAACAAAATGAATATGTGTTCACTGGTCACGGTTTGCCTCTGCGTGTGTGAACTGAGAGGTGAATCCCAGGGGTGGCCTTTGGGACAGCAGTAGCTATCCTGAAATTTGGGGTTGCCTGAGGAAGTAGGAGCGTGCTTCTGGGGACATCTGCAGTGTACTATGGCTACGCTCCTCTCCCAAGCGTGGTGCTTCAGAAGCAACAGCTTGAGGGGCTGCAATCAGCTGAATTTTAATTTGTGATGAAATAATTGATGGCCCCACGCATCCAACCTGCTCCTCTACGACAGGTTATTGTCCCCAGAGCACGGCACGTGTCCGTATCTTAGCTCTTGCCCTTCCTGAAGCAATTTAGGAAGGCAGACTTGGGCTGGTGAGTGAGGCTGAGGTGTCCAGGGACCACATACACCCCTTGGTTTGCTACAGCCAGAGGGGTGTCTTTAAAATACCACAGCAAAATCTGACAGACCTACAGCATGAACAGGTAGAAATGCACGGTGTGATGCTGGAAGGCAAACTACTGGAAGAAATTCAAAATGGTAAGATCATTTACAAGTGAAGGAAGAAGCCTCTCCTGGAATTCCATGGGAGGTGAGAGAAGCTGAGGGTGGCAGAGCAGAACCTGTCCACGGGCTGGCTTTGCTTTCTTCTGCATCCTGTTTCTGTGGGCTCCCCCTCCAATAGAACAAGTTTAACTGCTCTCATAATTTTTAATTTATTACATGACTAGTTGATGCAATTAAGCAACAGATAAATCCAAGTTTAAAAGCCTATCTACTAAAAAGCAATTTTGGAAGATGCGCGTGTAACACTGGCTGTATAATAGTGGTACAAAAATGATGCAGTTTTTAATTTCAGTTAAACGTACCAATGTGTGTATTTTTTTTCCCTTCCAGATCAACATTAGAAATGCTGAGAAAGTCAGCACAATAAATAAAGCGTTTGCTGAAGTTCAGAAAGAACTACAGCAGCTCTCAAAAGGCACCGGGGCAGAACCTCAGAAGAATCATCAGGTAATTTTCCTTCGTAAAAAATCCGAGGAGGTAAATAAAAGGAAAGTGCCTGTTCAAAGCATTATATTCTGGCTCTGAGACTGCAGGCAATGATGGACCCAGCTTTATTAATTTCAGGTGTGTGGTAATGCTGAAATCTGGTTAGCATATTAAAGCTATAATATATAGCTCTCTCTATATAGTATAAAACTACTAAAAGTCAAGAGAGAAGAGGGTGGACAACCAAGCCAGAACATCTTTCCACAACATATTTTTAAATTATGTTCTAGCTGGTTTTTAATTGATTTTTTTTTTTCAAAGTTAATTCCGGCTCCAGCCACTTGGTTGGAGACTTACGCACAACGTGAATATGCACAGAAAGTAAGGATGAGCCTTGCTGTTCCCGACCTGCAGCACCCAAGAGTGCTTTGAACCAAACAGCTCCCTCTTTTCCTGTTCCCAATTCCTAAGACTTTTTATTCCCTCATCAGAAGTACCAACTGAAACAGCAATTTCTATACTTGAGCTGGTTTTTTTTTTGCCTCGAGCTCTTAAGAGTCCAGGACAGTGTTTCACTCCCCTTCCTTTGCCTGCTTTATTTGAGCAAGACAGAATTTAATTGCAGAGAAGCTCCTCCGTAAAACTGTCCCTAAATCCATCCTGGCTGTGAGGGGGAAGTAGAGGGAGTTGGGAGAAGCGGGCTGGAGTGGAGCTTTGTTTCCTGTGCCTGGGGTGCTGGAGTTTCTCTGTGGCTGGGAGCAACAGAAGGAGTGCCAAAAGTCTCACTGAGAGGCTGAGGGGAAAATGAAACGTTACGTTACTGGCACGAGGCTTTGTCTTCTGCAACATAAAGGCTGCTCATCTGTCTAACGAGTCCTGTAATCCCCCAAATTATCAAATCGTGACTGCAAAATTAGCCTAAATTAAATATAAAACAACAAACTAACCTTCTAGACAAGAGGTATTTATTAGTTGTTTTGTTTTGTGTTTGTTTTTTTAAGCAGAGTAAAAAGATCCTGCTTCCTACTTTAAACTCTAACTCATTTTTTTTTTTCCAGGTTTCCACAGGGCTGGAAGAGGAACCAGCAAACGTGGATGCTGCCACAAGCCTGTTAGCTCAGCTGTAACACAAAATGGACAATGAAGGGGCTGCAAGAAACGAACATGGAAAATACCGATGGCTTTGTACAATTTTATTAAAAAAATCTTGTTAATATACAAGTATTGGCACACTTTAATACAAACTACGAACAGACCTTTCCTATCACCTAGGAAAGTGGAATGTCAGAAGTCAGTGTGAGAAACTTAAAGTGCTAAAACAGAAGGCACTTCACAAAATTGGTTCACTGAAACAATCTAGCGTAACTCAAGTTGATATCCTTCACTTTTCAGCTTGGCAGTGAAAGCTTCAAAATTGATTGAAAGGTTAAAAAAAAAAAAAGAAAGCTTCTTGGCAGTAAAGCTTCAAAGAAAATGCTGTTAACTGTGAGCAAGAAGCCTAATCATTTTTTTTTTTTTAAATGATGAAAAGGCTATAAAGTATTTTTACTTTTCTTACTAAAGAAAACTCCAAGTAGATCACACAGAGGATATTCAGGTGAAAAAACATGCCAGAATTTTTGATAAAAGCCCTTTTTTTTTTCTCGTTGTTGAATTTTGTTTTGTGAAGTAGTTAAAGGAAGCAAAAGGAAATACACTCCCAGAGTCAGTGAACTAAGAAGTTATACATTCATTATTCAAATACTTAGGTTATGAAGAAGTCTAGAATGTTAGAGGTAGATAAGTAGTCCGGTTGACACAATTATCTAATAATTTAGTATCTGCACATCAAAGAGATCACAGACTCCTTCATTATCATCCAGGTTAAAGTTGTAGTCATCTCCGGGAGTAGGAGAGAGTCGTAAGAGAGGAAAAACTGTAAAGCAGGAATAGTTTAGTTTAAATTAAACCACTTCTGGAATATCAGCCCTATCTCATAATCCAGTATGTTTGTCATCACAAGTAGCAGGGTTAGTCTTAATAATTAAAACAGTCTGGATAACCTGACAAGCATGCGAGAATACATCCTGTGAATAACCGTGTCGCCTTACACCTAAGGCAGTAAGTGACATGTCTACATTTTTTGCTTAGTATTTTAAGTGAATTTGCTGGAATGGAGTGATAGCTGTGGAATATGTACTTAATTTCTCCTTCTGCAGCAGTGGAGCTCCTGAGCAGCTTTCAAAACTTTCCTCAGAAAGCCATCGTTTATATTTTTATTCGTTTGTCTTGTGGCCAGGAAGGCCAACGGAATCCTGGGCTGCATAGGGAAGAGTGTGACCAGCAGGTCAAGGGAGGTCATTC
>JAOQGM010000012.1:126607049-126631029 GCA_027564225.1 Gallinago stenura | reverse complement strand
AAATAAGGAAAATTGGCTGCCCTTGGTTGTTACAGCAATAAGTATAAGCACAGGCCTCTCTGCCCACCATTCCTTGGTGTGGAGCACAAACATTGGCCTCATCATCCTGAGAAAAAGCAGTTTTCTCCACAATATGCTGTTAATTTCAGAGAGTTAGAGGAGGCCTAACTAAAACGTAAAACTCCAGACCACAAAATTGGTAAACTGAGATTGAGGATTGAGAGTTTATCTAGCAATAGAGTTAATTTTGTATTATTGAAAAAATTGTATTGAAACAGATGCAGAACTTCGTATTTGGTACAGAATTTGCTGGAGTGAGATCTTTGGCCTACATTAGAAATCAAACTAAATATACTAAATATCCCATTTTCCTTAAAAGTGGATTTTCTGCCTGGAATTCAGTCGTAGAATCTGTTAAATTTTCTACTAGTACAATCTCCTGTTTATGTACGTACAGATATGTTGAGGGAAGGAGAGAGGGGGGAGAAAAAAATCTCTATCCTAATGCAGATGTATAACCTACAATAGGACACAATGTTAATAATAAAAACAATCAATATTCCACCACATAAATAAAAGAATATTTTCAGTTATATTAAAACTGTACAATAGAAGAAGGTGTAAATGTTTCCCATAACTGGGTATATTAAGCTCTTATACGAATGTTTTTTCATAAAGATGGAATGAATTAGTTCTATACAATAAAGAATTCTATTTCCCCCCAAGTTATTCATATTCAGGACAACAGGCAATAAAACATGCATTTGTTTATGATGATTTGCAGTCAAACTTTTAATCAAAAAATAGAATACTGTGATTCAATAATAATTTGTGACCCATCAGTAACAAAAAATTAAATTTATTGAAAATTCTCTTGCCCATAATTTACTGAAAACATTCCTGTCCCATTAAGTTTGGCACAATGCAAAACATTTCAGAGATTACAGTAATAATGTAATATATTTGTGAAACCTCAGATGCACTGGATTCAATTTAATAAAAAGAAAAACATAATTAGAAATCATTCTAGGACTTGTGTAGATTTTTCTAATTTTCCTGATTTTGAAAGTTACACAGTAGGTAGAATTATGGAAAGGAGGTGGAGGAAGGAGAAGCCCATTCTTTATTGGGTAAAGTAGCATAAGTAAAGAAAAAAAAATCCTACTGGTGTATCTTCCAGAAGCTTCATAAAGTGCTATAATTAATTTTGAAGACAAATCACTTGCAAATTTAAGGTTAAGGTGACTAAATGTCTTGTGTTTCACTTTATTGCAAGATCCTTCATGAAACCTGCTGTGAGAATGGGCCATTTTGGGATAGATTCTTATATCAGATACCATCAGGTTATATGGTAAATCAGAGGGCACACTGAAGCAGGCTTCATACTATCTTCTAAATTTATCAAAATAACAACCCAATCTGATAATCTTGATTTACATTTTCACTCTCTTCAGTTTCAGAACAAATTATCAGGGAATATATTTATAATAGTATTTTGCACCAGATTACCTGGTCAGCTTCTGAGATCCCATAGTTTTATTTCTGTCTCACAATCCTAAAGGACAAGCATTTTGCTTTTTTAAAAAGTTACTACTGGGATTGATCCAGTTACAATATTTTCATTCTCATGGTAAAAAAGGAAATTGGCTGTAGTAGTTCACTACTTTCTTATTCTATCTCATCCTTTCATACCATATTCAGAGGAAAAAAAAAATGCATTTGGAAGAACAAGGTTTTCATTCAGGACTAGTCAATTCCCAACATTCCCACATAGATACAAACATATGCATATGTACGTATAAAAATATAGATATTTTTTCTATTCCCAGGAGATTGTTAGTACCAGAGAGATGTTTATAGCAAATTGTGATACTGTTTTTAGAGTGAGCTGACAAGGTGGTGAAGCTGATTCTGAATTTTATGATAGCTAAGCCAACCAGATGAGGATTTAATACAGAATAGTGTGATTAACATGGGGCACCTTTAGTATATGGCTGATATTTTGATTTCTTAGGTGGTGGAAGAACATTCTCAAAAGTGTCAAGAGCTTTCCTTTAAAGTTTTGCTATGCCCTTAGAAAAAATGTGTCCTAACCTTTATAATAAATGCTTGTCCATCACTGAAGTGCTTTATATCAAACATAAATAAAGCCTTGTGTGACACTCTCCCTTCTTGTCTGACATGACAAGACAAAGTGTCATAAATGTTGGGCAAGAGGAAGATTATTATGAAGCAATTGGTCAGCAATTTCGTCGCCCAAGATGGATGAAATGTTAAAAGTGAATCAATAGTTTAAATAATGAAAACTAAGTTGTGTGTAAAAACCTTTGTTTTACTGGTTTGCTATCAGTAATGCAAGAAAGGACTTGCTGAAATATATGCCTCTGTCTTGATTATGGTCCTTTAAATTAACAGTATTGAGGCTGGTGTCAAAAGGAAAATGATGGTTGGACAGACTCTGCCAGAGACGAAGTAAAGCCCTAAATCCAAGCTGAAATTAATAGTCCTCTGGTGGGACTGTATTTTTCGTCAGAGCCAGTTGTTGGAAACGTGTTTCAAAATCAGTTGAAGAAAAGATGCTTTCCTTCTGAAAAGGATAGATTCATATTTCTTAATTGACCAAAAAAAATCATCCTGTTTCCAGCGAAAGGCATCAAATATATTCAGCAAAAAAGGATCACAAGTTGATAGTCTGCTAATAAATCAAAACATTGCAAGCTAAACCTTTCCTAATATCTAGTTCAATCCGATGATTTCATGCCCCAGCCACTTTCTCTTTTGCTTGTCAGCTGGAAATTTGAAAAGATGCTCTTATGGCTCGAGGTTGTGGAACAGGGTGCTCTTGGAAAATATGTTCTGCTACGTGTTTGGGCAGAACAAGTGATGAGAGTCTCTGTAAAAGGTGAACGTCCGACATCAGATGCAAAATTGTTCCTCAACTGTCCCTCAAGGAGCAGAGTGAACTGATTTAGTGAAAGGAGGGATGGCTTTTAATAAAGAAAGTAGTCACCATCCATCAGAAATTCTGCACGCTAAGGTAGAACCCCAAACTTCCTGATTAAGATTTAATTAGACGCTCTTATTTCATAAATATATGGTTGTGATTTTTAAAGACTGTGGCACATAGCTTGTTTCCCAGAACTAGAAGAGCCTAAAGGTAGTAAACAAGCTTCCTCCTCTGTTAAAATAGTCTCCAAGCTCAGAAATGTCCAAAAGAGATTAAGTGGCTGTGATTGATGTCCTGATTGTCCTTACCCAGCAGCCAAGACTCTGTGCATCGACTCCTGGAACCAGCAGCTTTTTTCTGTAAAGAGTGGAAATGGGCAAACCCTCAGGCAGCCGTGGGTTAAGGAGAGGGGCAACCTGCCAGAAAAAATATTCTTCCTCCTGTGCTCAGAAGAGCATGGTGCCTTTTTCAATTAATTATGAGAAAACAGAATCACCAGTGTTCCTCTGCCTTTCCTGCTGTGTAATCCTGCCATAATCCCAGTTTTTACCAGTGCCACGTGGTCAATGCAAATAAAAAAAAAAAAGAAACCAAAAAAAAAAATAGCTGGCAGCTTTGTTTTTGAAAAACCTTCTTGCATTGAACTGAAGCTTACCCTTCCCAGGAATCCCTGCCAAGTGGATGTTCCCTGAGATACTGATACAGGCCATATTCATACACTTCATCACACTCTGGAAACTTTTCACTTGCACTCTAGTCTTCATGATTATGCATTTGTCTTCTTAGGAAATTGGGGGGGACACTCTCAGCTCTCTAGAGTCTGTACCGTTTTGAAATAGCAGTAATTTGGGCAGTGGGAATGGACCTTCCTCTATTCAAATACAGACCCACTGTAACATATGGGAGGTATTACAGTCCATCAATCACTTCCCTGTAGTTTCTCTATGCCATGTTTCCTTATAAACCAACCTCAAATTGCCTATTGAGGTATAAAACAAAAATGTATTAAGGTTATAAGTGATATCTAGTATGCCTTTTTAAGAAGAGACAATCCCTCATACTCTGTCACCAAGGTAGCTCAAAGGCATTGAGAAAAATTGTAGGAGAGAGTTTGGTAGAAGGCTGTGGAGAAGGACAGCAGGCAGACCACCTGCTATTGCACTGATAATGAGCAAGATTGAAAGATTACAGTTCCCTTATCTTGAAATGATTTTTTGTTAATCTGCTTATACCCCAAATATATCACTGCGGTTTTTAAATCTCTTTCTCTTGCTTAGGATGAAAAAATTTGTATGTATAAAAATACGTATAAATGAATATATATTGAAATATACAATTTATATATCTATAAATAAAATATTATTTATATTTATTTAGCTTTTCATTTGTCTGCAACTTTTATCTAAAACAGATAATCTATTTCTTTTTAAAGAACTGAAATTTTATGGACATGCTTTACTTGCACTCAGGATGCTCTACATTTCTGTAATACTGTAAATGATTGCATTAAGGCTTCTTCCAGTCAGTCTTCAGAATAGGTATTAAAAATACCACAAGGTTAACAGTGAAGGTCCCAATGGTGGCTCTCCTAGCCAAGGTTCAGATCCCAATTTGCTCCGTAGAAGCCCCAGTAGCAATATCTAAGTCAAGCAACGTCTTGAATGTGAGTCTAATCAAGGTGTCATGATTTCTTCTCTCCGTTGGCTCTGTGGGTCTCATGGCACACGTACAAATCTACGTAATGCTCTGAATCACTTTTAACTTAAATTTACTTTATCATCTGTACATTCCACAAGCTTACTCACATCGGCACCGTAAAATAGAAAAAGATAATTTCCTCCTTTTTTACAGACAGGCAGCTGAGGAACTGAGAACTTGGATTATTTCAGGTCAATGTATATATTGTAATGATTTGAGTAGGCCTCCAATCACTCTCAAAGTGTTTAATTATTCAGAATCCTACTGGCTGCCTCTATCAGATACACCAATTAAGCCCAGGTTCATTGAGCCAAGCAATTTCCTCCTTGACACAACAGCTCCTAAGTGAAACCTTTTAAAACCAATATGAAATTTTACTTGCGTAGAAGTTATTTCTATATTTATTTATGCTAGAATTGTAAGCTGTGGTGAATATGTGGAGAATTTGAGCAAATTAAAAGACTTTTTTAAAAGAAAAACTCTCTATGTGCACCTCTTTTTAAATGATCACACAGCAGAGCACTGTGCTTTTTATTTTACCTTGCTTAAATGTGCAAATGAAGCCCTATATCCTTGCCACTTTATGAGAAAATAAGTGAATATGACATGCATCTAAGCAATTACACTTGTAAAACACCCTTATGTGTGAAAATATGATAATAGCTAAGATTCATTACAAGAGACTTGCTACTCGTGGCCTGGTTTTGCAGCTACATTTAATGATCAGATGACCTCATCAACTCTAATGACTCTACGATAGCTAAGGGTTGTATTTTACCGGCATTTAATATAAGCTATAAATAAAATACATCTTTCACCTGCTCTGAAAGTGGGCCATGAAGCAAAGGTGAATTCCAAGCAATAAATAGAACCAAAGTCAGGTATAGGCAATACTTTTCATCTGCATGTGATTGTTGGGTTTTGGTCAAGGATTTCTTCCAGTTTGCTTTACCTACTGGTGGTGTGTAGGTATTAAAGCTTAAGAGGACACTTTTTTCATTGATATCCAATGGGTATTTTACTAATTGCAAATGATCACCTAGGTATATTGTTTTATTTATACAGATTATTTTTAGCCTTCCTAAATACTGAAGCTTTGTCCTACTTTCTATTGATGGATGCAGAGGTTACTGTGTAACCCAAGCACAGCAGAAATCCCTAATAGTTCACTGTGTTGATATATTTAAAAGGGTGGGTTTTTTTTTTTTTTCAATAGGAATAGAAAAGCAATCCCATTCCTCACTAATCCAGGGTTTTAAATCAATGTAAACAGTCTGTGTTCTCTGCTTTCTAGCATGTTCACCTATATTTAAGCTTAGAAAGCTGTTCTTAACATGATCCATTTCTTGGTACTGAAGAGAACACGAGTAGCTCTTAGGTTTGAAAGTCCATATTTAATACTTACTTCTTTATTTTCCCACATTAATTCTTTTTTTTGCACGTTTATGTTTTTTGAGGAGCTTATAAAGTCATTTGTGAATTTTAACAAAGTTGAGGGTACGTATAGTATTATTTGCATATGCAAGCAATGTAAGCTCGGTGATGAAGTCAGTAGAGTACTATAGACCTACACGTAAGTTCTAAAAGACACAAAAATGAACAACCACTCAAAAAATTTTTTTAAAAGCAATATCTTCACCTGACCCCAGTCATTGCACACACATGCACTTATCTCTTACACCCCCAGTAAATTCCCTGCATAAGCTTTGCCTCCAAATGAGTATTAATTGTTTGTGTTACACCGGTGCCTAAAGGTTCGTATGCAATTACAACCCAAATTATTGGGTAAATATATGTAAAAACCCCAAATATACAGGTAAATTGAATCAAGGGCTAGTGAAATTAAAATCTCTGGTATGAAGACATTTCTTTAAATAAGGGACTCAGTCTAGCACTTACTCTGCTTCTTGAACTGGTTTCATGCTGAGCTTCCTGGTGGGGTCGTTTCACCACAGCTGGTGCCTGCATGGTCCTCCTGGGAAGAAGCAGCTGGTTGGACATGAAAACGTGTAAGATGGGTAGGACACCACGCTGCACGAGGGGGCAGTTCACTCCTGGTAAGGCTGAAGAGGAAAAAATGACAATCACCTGGATGAAAAACTGTCCAAGGAGCCACACAGGCTTCTGAAACAGATGCCCAGACAAGGGGGAACCCACCCCCCATCCCCCATAGCCTATGGTTGAGGGGACCACTTGCTTGGGACTAGTAATACAAGAGGTGCTAAGAATTTATGTCTGTAATATTGTGCATCTGTTTGGTAAGGTGGTATACTTGTTCCTGATATCCATCCTAAATTTATAGTTCACTGACCGTTGATTAATTTGATGTTGATAACAAACCAGTAACCCACTTTGATCTTTGGATCTGTGGGGGTTGGATACTTACCCCCAGTGCCAATGTTCAGGCTGTGTCTGGCTTAAGGCTGGCTTGCAACTCAGCCTAGTTGTAGAAGCATCCTCTCTTTATTGCAGATATTTCTAGTTGGAGGGACTAGAACTACAATGTCACCAAAATTAAAATAGAAAAAATATTTGCATATTATAGTTAAATTAATTTATATATAAAAATATGGCATATATAGACCGAAGTGTAGAAATATGTACTTTAGAGAGTTTATTAGTATTTATCTGAGATTACTTTAGCAAATTTTTTTTTGTTTCTTCAGACATAAAGAAATATAAATATCCCATAGTTATATTTTGTATTTTTGTATATTTGTATAGCTCTAGATAGAATCATAGAATCATTTGGGCCGGAAGGGACCTCCAAAGGCCATCTAGTCTGGCCCCCCCGCAGTCACAGGGACACCCCCAACTAGACCAGGTTGCCCAGGGACAACACAATGTCACACAAGCAGATGCACCTCCCCTCAATGAGGTTGGTATTTTGAAGACAGTTAAAAACTATTGATGCAGAACCCCAATTCAGTCTAACAGAGTTGTGCACTTGTATGTCCTTAGGTTTAAAAATTAAAAAAAGACATACACTGTGCCAAAGGACTGCTTTTATAAAAACATGCAATGGGAAATTCAAAGCAGATGGCCAAATTAATGCACCTCCTGCATTAATTCAGGCCCTGGAAACCTACTGCCGACTCAGCCTAATGAAGACTGGCAGTGTCACTTTGTCACACTGCTCTTCTCCACCCTCGTATTGTTGCTGGTTTTAACATTTTTATGACACGTTAACACTTGTTCACTTGCCAGAATGTTCTTTTGAAGAGATCCCGAAGATGGCATCCTGGAGAAGGCAGTTTCCCTCCCGCTGGTGGGTCCGACAGAAGAGGCGATGATGGAATGGAAGGAGAGTGGCAGCAGCAAAAGCTGTCCTGTTTTCATGGCTCCATTAAAACACACTGCATTATTTACAGGGCTCTACTAATGCAATTTAGCTTGGAACGTGATCAAAATTAAACTGTATGTTTTAAATAAAAACTTAGGTTTTGGTCATGTTCCAAATAAAACTGCATTAGTAGGGTGCTGTAAATACTGCAGTGAATTTTAAAGGAGGCAGTAAAACACGATGGCTTTTTCTTCTGCTCACCTCCTAGAGCATCTTGTGTTCTCCCAACCTCAAGGTCACAGCATAATGGGGATGAGGATAATGACATTTCAGAGGAAATAATCAGTGACAAAACCATCGTCACCGAACAAGACTATTGAGGAAATGAGCTATGAAAAATCTCGGGTTTGTTGTTTGAAATGTTGAATTCTAAAGGTGCCGTCGGTAAGAAATTGATGAGGAAGTGTTGCAACTTCTGGAAACAATCTCACAGGTACCGCAGTCATAGCACATCTCAGGGAAATAGGAGACATTGTCATCTTCTCCTCTTTCTGCTCTCCTTTCCTTTATTCCAGTAAGAGCACCCAACAAGTTCTGCCTTGTCATCTTTCCCTCACCCTACACATAAAGGAACCAGATTAATCAAGGAAAATCACAATAATTGTCAATGCTCTATTTTTTTTTAATTTATTTTTAGTGGTCTTTTGTAGAGGATGCCAAGTGATATCCACTGCAACTGACTTTGTTTTCCAACTTGTGGTTTTTGAAAGTGCCAAATTGTGAGATCATTGCAAACACCACAAAAAAATAAAATAAAGGGGGGTGATATCAGCACATATATTTAATTCACAGTAGAGCCTGAAGGATGATGGTCAGGCAGTTGCCTGAGTATGCAAATATTTCAGTATGAATAGCTTACCTGTCTGATCCCTTCCTTTAGCACCCCTATAGACCTGGGCTGAGCCTTACTTTCTCTCTTCACTTTTGTTAAGAATAATTTATTTTTTTATATATATATATATTTTTTTTTATAGAAGTAAGAAGTGTCTTTCCCCTATCCACTGCAATTCATCTTAAGGAAAAGCTGAAGCAGGTAGTAAATTGTCACATGTAGATTTTTTCATCAGTAAGACCTGATTTGTCCTGATTAACATGGTATAGATAACGAAAATAAGGCAGTGACATGAAAATGTGCATCGTAAAGTCTACTGTTCTAGTACAGCTTTAACAAGTAGAACTTGAGTATATATTTTCCTTTTAACATGCTTTGTGTTGAAATCGGAACCCTTTTACAACATCGGTAAAAGAAAAACAAAAAAACCCACCAGAATAAACAAAACCCAGAACCCAAACAACAAACTGAAGAAAACCAGAAAAAAAAGCACCCCAAAACCTCCAAACCAACACAATTTTTCCTCTCTGTGTGTACTCTGTGGAGAAAAAAACTGCAATGTGGCCATAAAAGATGCATCAGAACAGAGTAACTGCAGTGGCTAAAAAGAATTCCTTTAAAGAAGATGAATTATTTTGCTTTTAAGAACTCTGTTGGAAGCCAAAACAATAGAGTCAGTAACTCAGTGGAAAAATAATTAAAATGATTGTCACTTACAGAGACTTTTTATTCAAAGATGAAGGTTATTTTCCTCTCTGTCTGTTCCACTGCACTAGTGGGGGGGAGCTGCTGGCACTGGTGCCCATGGCAATGGCCAAACTGGTGAGGAATAGTCGGTGCCATCTGGTGTGGATAGAGGGAACCAGTCACTCCAGTGGCTGCTCCAGCAGACCTTGATGCTGGATACTTGGAAACATTATTATTCTACCAAGGAGCTGGACAATCTTAGCCATAACCAAGCCAAATGGTATAATCTCTAGGAAATCCAAGTTCTAAGATCAGTCTTGTTTCCAAGAACTGTCTTTTCAGCTCAGATTTCTGTCCTCTCTGAACAAAGCTGTCTACACATGTTCAATAACGCCCTGCTTTCAGCTAGGATAGAGTTAATATTCTTTTTCGTACCGTTGTTGTGTTTCAGGTTTGGTAGGAAAGGAATACCAAAGCCACATATTCTTTAAATTGTTGCCAGGTTTATATTCTTTGAGGACTTTTTTCAGTTTCCCATAGAAGCTGATAAGGAGCCCAGAAAGAATTATGGAATGGCCAATGGGATATTCCAAACCATATAAATGGGGTTGGCCAGGGGGAGTGGGCTACTCCCAATCACTGCTCAGGATGGTGCCAATCCACCCATTTACCAGTGGTGAGAGCAACTTGTGTTCTGTATATTCTTTTACTGTTATTATTGTTGTTGTTGTTATTGTCATTTTTCCTTTTCTGTTGCTGTTCTATTAAACTCTCTTTATCTCAGCCCACAAGGTTTTTTTTCCTTCCCCTTTTCCTTTCTTTTCTCCCTGCTCTTCTAGAGGGAGGGGAAGAGGTGCCCAAGCAGCTGCGTGGTCCTAGCTGCCATCTGGGGTTAAACCACGACAAAAAAAGAAACTTCTCTTTAAATTGGCTGTCATCCTCGAGCTTTTATTCTTTAAATGAACAGATTGTCTTGGTATTTGCTAAGTCTGAACTGCAATACATGGTTGATATGGGTTTATTTTTTTTCCATACTTTGATTTTTCAGTGAAAAGGGGAGTTATTTCATTGTTAAATGATGATGAATTTTCCCCGTCTCTCATTATGGACTGAAGTGAATAGTAGTGAATGTTCTCAATTTGCCTGGGTATGAAGAACATTCCTTTGTTTAAGAAGAAAAATAAAATTTAAGAGTAAAAAAGAAAGCATGCATATTTTAAAGACAATGGTTAATCTCAGCCAACTTCAGCTGTCTCAAATTTAGGCAAAGAGTCTCAATTGGTTTATTTTGCATGTCAAACTAATGGAGAGAACCTCTAGGCACTTCCAAAAGAGATATATATATATATGCTGTCCTGGGATGGAATGACTTATCCTCAGGAATTGCCTATTTTCTCTCTTGTCTGTAAAGAGAGACTAAGCTACTAACTTAAATTCAACCAAATTTTGGATAGCCAGACTGTGAGATAAATCCCCTGAGTGAGAATATTAGCAGATATGCATTGATACAGGAGTAATCACTCTAGGTTCAAATTATTTGTTATCAGGACTATTTTGTACATCCTTTGTGTTGGCTTAAACAGTTCATTTCTAATAAAATGGATAACAGACATAAATGAACCGCTACAATTTTTTTATCATTTTATAGCACATATAACACCTGCAGTTTTGAATATTATTCCTCCCATAAGTAAATTATTTAACAATCCCTTGACTTTCCTACATGAAAGTTTGGCTCCAGCAGGTGGGATGATACTAAATGTCATACCAACATTGTAAATGTTATTAGGGTAAGGAAAAAAAGTTATCAACACATGCAAATTCACTGACTCCAAATTGTTCATTTCAGTAAAGACATCCCTGCTCTGTAAGATAAACCTCAAGAAGAAAGTTGCCTTCTTTGTGCCATTGGAAATACAATTTTCCTCATTCGCACAAAAGTAGCTCAGTGACAAAGGATCCCCTCCTGCTAACTTCTCTGAACATTTCTTTTAATTAAATTGGATACTGAAAAAAGCCTATTGTGAGTAAAAGCTTGATTAAAAATTATATAAACATGAACATAAGACTAAATTTAGCACTAAAATTTGTGTGCTAAACAGGAGAGGGGTATAGGGTGACCTTGGTCCTCAAGCAAACGGTGTGGACTGGCTCACAGCCACCCTGATTAGGTCTGATTACCTTCCCAGTGGCTGGTTGCATCCAGAACATGGAAATTGCTCTGAAGCCTCCTCTATGACTCCCACAGATCATTTGGGTGGGTTAGACGTGTTTTCCTCTGCTCAGATCATTTGAGGCAACGCACTCTATTTTGCAGGTTTGGTAGCGTGAAATTGTTGAGCTTGTAGCGTGTTCTATGGAATGGCAGGGAAACAGGGGGAGCATATGGATGGGTAAACTCTGCCGTGGGAGCTGAAGGGAGCCAAACCTGCCTCAGTCTGTGCTTTGGGAGCGATTCATGCTGAAAATCTCCCAAGAAATATTCATGTTTCATCGCAGAGAGGGCAAGCTGAAGCGGTCTAAAACAGAGCTAACGGTTCAGCAGCACGATCCTCAAAAGCTCAAGTTATTCAATGTCTTCTTGTCTGTAGCAGTGTAAACATACTGAGTTTGGTTCTTCTAATGCTTAGAGAAACAAACATTCATTGGCCTATGAAATTTCAGAGTTTATTTCCATTTTGTGCTTGGGACTTCACCATCACTAGGAGGAAATGAGACAGGTCTGAGAAGGTTCTTGGTCCTTGCTCAGCATTTCATTTCCCTCTGGCAGCTCCCAGACAATGTCTGTGATTTCAGAAAATAAAAAAAAACCAACCAAAAAACCCCAAAAGACCACTCCCCCCCATACAAAACCAAAACCCAATCCAAAACAACCAATCAAACAAAAACCCCCAGCACTTTCCCTGCAGGCTACAACATCCTCAGTAAAAGCAGATTTTAAGCTCTCATGTTTACACAGCATTTGTACCAAGCTTTGGTTATAAGTTAGCCAAAACCACAATTAAAAGTTAGAAACATTACATAAAATTTTTAACCAGAATGTGATATTTAAATTACCTACAATGAAGTAAAAAAATAAATGTCTTTTACACAGCATTGGGTAACCTGTTGACATAAGCTGTTATTATTTGACATTTATCATATGATTTTTTCCAAAACTGTGTGCATTATTTTAGTTCATACTTAGATCATTCAAAATGACAGCTACTCTTCAATTTTAAAACAAACGTTGTCATTAAAAGTACACTGGCTTTGCTTAATGCAAGCAAATTCCAAACGATAACTCAAATAACTTAAGAAGAAAAATATTCAATCAGACATGCCTACGTTTAGAAGACCTTAGAAAAAAATATTTTGTTGTTCTGCCTTCAAATGATAGTTTCTTTTCAGTGTCTGAGTCACATTTGCAGGTAGGCTACCCCTGCCCAAACTGGGTTTCAATTTGTTTCAGAACACAGACATATGAATTAAACCTGTACATGTAGGTGATCTTAAAGGTCCCTTCCAACCTAGATGGTTCCATTATTCTGTGTAGGTGTATACATGCATACAGATATCTGCTTGATATTTAATTCCTCACTACAATCATTGTTTAGGCAACTGAATTGAGGTCCCGATCAAGAAAATTTATGGAGTCTAGAGACTGCTTTGACTAACCAGGCAGGTGAAGCACAATTTAGTTGTCTCACTATGTCTATGGTATCACCAATGGATCATCGAATCATAGAATGGATTGGTTTGGAAGGGACCTTTAAAGGTCACCTAGTGCCACCCCCTGCAACTGGATTTATCTCTCTGTAGGAGGAGGCTCCAACATCAGTTTACAATCCCAGGAGTAAACCCTTCAGACCATATTGCTGTTCCATAGGTGATGAGTTCAGACTAACACAGCCCTGCATCTCTAGTCAAAAACATACTGCTTCAAATAATGAAATTTTCTCCAGTATGGAAGACAAATTGACAACACTTGAGTGGCACATTTGTCAAAGGTAAATCATTTGGACTATCCGTGACAGGTTTTATTTGATACAAATACCAATTATATGAATTGCATGTCACACACACTAAAACATTAAAATAACATGTAGCTATTAGATTTCATTAACTGCTACAAGATTTCGGATTATTGGACAGAGATCAAACCCCCAGCCCTGTGCTCTGGGCACAAGGTAGAGAACTAGCACGAGCACACTTTGACCTTAAATTATTTTTCTGCTCTTTTACATGCTTGAGTTGTTGGGGAGCAGAAGATTAGGCAGCCAAAAAATCAAATCATGATTCCAAAAAGAAAGTGGTTGGAATGAAACTAAACGGGACAAAATGGTTTTTCTTAGGCATTCATTGATAGTCCCTGACTTTCTCTTTTCCTCTTCACTCTCCCACTCACCTTTCCCCTTCTCTTCCCTGAATTCCTTTAATATTAGTCGAAGAGAAAGAAGGATAAAATGTTTAAAATCTGCTACTCAGTGTAACACAAGGATTTCACAAAAATGCTGCTGGCCATGTGCTGCGGGAAGAGATGGATTTTGATGAGCCTGTAGAGCAGGCAGGGTTCAGAAGATATTTCTTAAAAGTCCATCACCTGCAGACAATGAATAATCTACTGGGGAAGACTGCCAAGAATAATAAAAACCAGATGACTAAAATGGAGAAGAGAGAAAATTAAAGTGAATTATCTTGAAAACTATGAGGAAGCAGAAGTGCCTAAAGTGTCCTAAAATAGAGTATGTAAAACCTAGATACAGGTGTATTGAAGCAACAGGTCACCCTGTTCACCTCAGGTTCCTCTATACTTGTTTCCTGGGGCAACTTCAACACTGAAGTTACTTTGCTCCACACAAAAAATAAAGTATGAGGTCAAGGCCAACACTAGCCCTGGAATATAATGCCTTAATTTGATTGTTTCACGTGACCATATTAATAACTCAGCTGGTGGATCTAATGCCTTTAATACCCCTGATTCTGGAGTAGTTTGAGAAATAAGATCTTCCACTGACATTGGCATTTGTTGTAATACTGGAACATCAGTCAGAACTGGGACATCTACTAGTAATTGAAAAGACAACTACATTTTTTAGAAATAAGTAACACTTTATGGCACATAACCAGATTTTGGAAGTTATTATTATGATTGCATCAACATTATAATAATTATACTGCTCAGTCCTTGATGTGTTAAGAAACTAGAGAGAAATATGATGGTCTTGATTTTTCAAGCAAAGGTCAATTCTCTTGTAGTAAAATATTCAAGCTACTGGAAACCTTGTAATAGTTGACATCAGTAACATTGACATCAGCAGGGAATTTACCCAGGGATCCAGGGTTCACCTCCTACTCAGAGTTCAGTGACTTCTTGAAGTGACTAACACAGATTAAGGACCTTTCACTTCAGATTTTTACATTTCAGAAAAAAGATTGCCTCTGTTTTTAAAGGAATAGTTTCACTGTCATTAATAAAATGCTTTTACACAGACTTGAGTAGCACAAATCACACGAAGAAGGTCTTAAAAGTGATGATGACTTAATTGGAAGTGACTTATCTCTCAACAGACAAACAGTAACTGCTTCCTTGCCCCTTGCTATTTTTGTTGAATACAAAGTAAGAACAGGCACATTAAGCATCTCTGAACATCATCTCACAGTTTGGTCCTCACTCAACTTTCCTTATGTATGTGTGGTTAAATTTTTCCACCATGTAAGAATAGAACTATGCTGCACAACGCAGTTTGGAGAGATGAGATATTTCTAAATCACTCGTCTTGAGTATCAGAAACTGTCTAAACATATACACTAGTCAATGCTTTAATAAGATTTTTTTCCCAAGAATTCAGAATGGGTGAATAAATATACTGTGGTTTATTAATTTTTGTATCACGTGATGAATTAGTTTTTATTAAGTCAAGATGAGCTAGTATGTATCAATAATTCAAGTACTGCTAATTAAGCGAGACAATGAGGTTTGAATATGTAGCCTAACTTATAAACTGCACTAGGTAACAAACTTAAATATTTTATTCTTGTTGACCAAGAAACTTGGGGGGAAAAAAAGTGCCATCTTTTTTTACTAGACTCTAAATGCAGATGAAAGAGTTAAAAATAAATTCATATTTGCTGGATTTGCAAATCCAGCTCTGCATAGCCATCAGATTTAGATACGTAACATTAAATTTCAATAGGCCTTGTATTTTGGGGGTGTTGTCCATCCCAAATGGATCAGGGAAGCTTTTCTGACACACGTCTTAAAATTCACGTCATTAGAAGCACACACTCCAATCAGACATTTCCTGTTCATGAAAACACATATAATTAGAGAAAAAAAATATATTTGTCAGCTGCCAGATGTGCTATTTGCTTATACAGTACATACTGCAGACAGGGTGAGAAGACGTTATTTTGCCTTTTTATGAATTCTCCTTTTTAAGAGTTTTGAAAGCAACGTCTTCATCGCAATAATCATCTCGGAGCTGCAGGATCATACAGTTCTCCATCCTCTAGTGGTTCACCTTATCATACTTTAATCATCTTTGCCATTATTTTGCAAAGCAGTCACATGGGGGCTTGTGGCCGTGAAGGGTTGGGGTTGGCAGAGTCCCTTCACCAAGGAGAAATGCAGGAGAAATGCAGCCTGGACAGGCAGAAAGAAGAGCAGTGGATGCAGCAACACCAGCACTTGGGCATGTTGTCAGAAGCAAAGTGAACTTTTTTTAACTCTAAAGGAGGTCAGACTGTGAGATATAACCAGGACCTTTTCAAAAGTGACCTGAGATGCAAAGCCCTTATGCCCTCCTGGTTTTGTTTTGACAGTGAATGTATCTGATAAGCCTTCAGCCTGGAAATCCTTCATCCTTCTCAATTTCAATCATTTTGTTAAATTTGGTGGTGTTTTCACAACACCCTGCTTACCTTCTGTAATCCATGAACCTCTGTGTTCATGGATTTCATATGAATTTTAGACTTTAAATTCACCATTCTTTGAAGTTTACAGTTACTGCCTCTAACTACGTGTTTTCTTTGCATCTTTGGTAAGGGCTTCAGTGAGATAACCTGGGAAACTAACCTCAGCTATTAATTTGCAGCCAGAAAGAACTTCATATGTGCTTCCATCTTCCATTAGTATTCTTTGATCATCAGACTGTCTAAATTTCACTATTAGCAGTTAACATTGATGTCCCATCACACCCACATTTAGTCACACGCTGCTCCCTCCTCCCTGCATGGTAAGCCAGAGGTGAAATACCCAACTGAAAAGGAAAAAATTCACTTGGAGACATTTGAAGACCCTCAGAAGTGGAAACAATTCCCATAAAAGGACATTTGAATTTTGAATACCCACCTAGACACCTAAATATGCACATCAATACCTCAACTAAGCAGAAGTAAGGTTAAACTTTGCTTCATAAAAGATGCTTTACCCTGGGAATCCAAAAACTGCAGGGAGTATGATACATTTCACACTTATGCAGATCAAATGTGACAAAGAGTTTTGTCATTTTCTAGACACACGCACATATACAAAGTCATTTTGCCTTTCTTTCTTGCAAAAACAAATTTTCTCTCAAAACTTTTCTTGACAAATAATTTCTCACTGAAATTATGTGTGCTTCAAAACACAGCTTTATAATGGAAAAGCACATTCAGCTGTAGAGCTAGACTCCTAAAGAAGAGCTCACAGGGGAGTAAAATGGGATTTACTAGATAAACCACATCCAACATTTTGGTAAGACAATATCTACACCAAAAAATAAAAATAAAAATCCCCCCAAAGCACAGTTTCTTGATGACAAGGATTTGTTGAAGATTTTGAATTTGGTGGTGGAGAAATAGCCTCATGATGGCCTGTGTTAGTTTGGGAACAACATCTGAAAGCAATTAGAAGCCATTTGAGCTGCTAAAGAAATGCCTTTTCCCTCCCTTACCCTAATATTATTTTGACTGGAGTAGACAGGACTTAAAAAAAATGCACTGCTCTTAAGTTCATTGTGTATCTAGTTATGTTTTACAAGAGTTAGACTTTGGACTTTTAATGAAGCTAAACTTATATTTTTCTTGTTAATTGATGATGGTGTGGAGTAAAAACATAACTAGTTAAAATATTATCATACCATAGTACAAAATCTGTCAGCCCTATTCCTTCTCTTATTAGTTAGGAAAAATGTCCTTTCATGTTATAAAAAATTTTTTTAATTACTCTGAAGTGGAAGATTATGCCTATAATCCTTCCAAATTCCAGAAAAGCATTTAATCATATGCAGGACTCCATTTGTTTTCAGAAACCTTAACATTAACCTAACTTCATCGTATCTTTAAGTGCACCATTAAATCATGCACATATTTTACATTAGACATGCTTAAGGTGTTAAGCTGTATAGAAATGAGCTGCTGGGACAAAGTCTTAACTTTCTAGTCTTAATTATCTTACACAGTCAGTGCAGATTTAGGAAGTGGGGTACATAACTTTAAGTAGTTGTGATTTAATTAACCTTTCACATACAGTTTAGTTTAATATGAATTATTCTGCTTAATAAGATACTGCTTGGTAAATTTCTGCGGGAACACATTTGGTAGCAGTAAGCTAACAATGACATAAAAACATTTTTAAGAAAAGGAATCATTCAGATATGATTCACTCACATGAAAGAAGTGTTTGAATTTAAATATTTAAACTTAGTATTTGCAGGGATTCAGTATGCTAGTATAATGGAAGAATTTATAGCTACTATGTTAAGATAAACATAATCTTCACAGAACACAGTAACATAAAATATTCATTTATATTTAAATATAAATGAAAATATTTGGATATATCTAATTTTCCTGGTCTCTCCTTGTGCATAAATAAGGAAATGACTGCATGTAATAAAATAAGTCCATAATTACTTTTAACTGTTGCATTTTGGTGGTTCCTTATCTTTATTTCAGTTTAAAATATGTTTAAAATAAGTTCAAAACAAATCAATATTTGATCTTATACTGAAGAACATTCTGATAACTGAAAAAGGTTTCATAACAAATATGAAGGAAGGGGCCATTAGAAAGATTATCTTGTGTATGTATGGTAAAGAACACATTTAACCTCTTAAATACTCCAAAAGTAGAGGCTGTGATAGCCATGAATCTTGGGATCTACCAGGAGAAACACCTGCAAAATGATTTTCTAAGCCCAGCCATGTACTGAAATGAATATATAACTTTTATTATATTTTTTTTTGTTTTGATTCTGTCCTATCTCACTTGATTTTACCAGTTTTATTCTGTTAAGATAATTGCTTGCTATAGACAAAAGGGTTAGGACAGAGCTGCCTGGGCTCATTGACACGCTGTCTGTTCTGTCCCATTGCAGGAAAAACCACTGAGGAACCTTGAAGTCTCTGCTTCAATGCGAGAAGGATCTGTTCTGCACGAGAACATTTCCCTTTTTGTGGGTTGTTTGCTTGTTTGTTTTCAATAGTCACTTTGGGATACTGTTTGGCAAGTTAAACATCTAAATAAACATAGGTTTGCATGCCTGTGTTATCTTTGTTTGTATTTCTCTTGCTACAAAGCTATGCATCACCTGGAGAACTCATTTATCAGATACTCCAGCCTCTCACAAACAAGTCAAAGCTTTTTTTTTTTTTCCCATAACATTTCACAGCAGAGTTCAGGGATGCCCTTCTGTCACTCTTATGGAAGCCTATGGAAGCCCCTTCTGCACTACGGTGGCCATGCTGGCTTCTCCTGCAGGGTGAAATGCTACAGGAGGGCTGGCTTGGACCTTCTCCCATCACTCAGTTCAGGCAAACAGCTTTAAATCCATCAAGGGAGGTTTAGAGATTACATGACCCAAAAGGAATTGACTTGATCGAGTAGCGCTGGTAGTTTAAAAATACATAAAATATACTTCTGTTATAACTAGTTACTCCAAAACGTTGTGTTTTAGGCAAGGAATTCTGTTTTTAAATTGGCTTGCTTGCCCATAATGAAGCTATTAAATGTAAACTCCTGTCATATTATTAAACTAACTTTTACTAATCCTACTTGTAAAAGATTGATTGCAGAGAGGAGATATCAAAATGTTAATTTACTGAAGGAACTCTCATTAGTCATTACTAAAATGTGTACATTAGTACAATTCCAGACATAAATCAGATTTCTATATGAAAAAACACATTAGGGTTTGTGAGTCCAACCTCCAACCCTAACCCTTTAGAGATTAGATTATTATGCCGTAGCAAAATACGCTTGACTCGTCTCAATTGACTCAACATATACTGCTGGTTTGAGATTGCCTTTTTGAGAAACACCTGACTTTTTTTTTCTGGGATCTAAACTCCATTTCCCTGCCCTGTGGATTGTTTCTTTAAATATATTCAAACAAAATGTGAAAATAAATAAATCAAAAATACATGCCAGGAAGCTTGTCTTGAATGGTAAAGCTACTTTACGTAAACACATCTATATGATTTAAGACTCTAATCAAGCTGAAAATTAAAAACCTGAAGCTCCTAAAGCACTTACATGCTTTAGAAAATGTTGCCTATGATCATTCAGATATAAAACCTCTGAGATGACCAACTTGTGTGGGTAACAATTCTCACCACGGAAAAGGAATTGTATTCAGATTGGCTCTTATAGGTAAGGATTGTAATTTAGAATGGTAGCAACAATGATTATAATTTGTAACTGACTTCCAAATGTTAATGATGTGTGGTGGTCATCCATGTTATCTTAGAATATAACTTCTCTTCGGTTTAGATCTTGATGCTTTGTCCTTACTGCTTACTCCTCGGGGGATTCCAATTAGACACAAGAGGAAAATTTTTCACAACTCAGAACTTAGAACGATTACTAGGCTAGAGTTAAATGGAAAAGAAAGTAGACTTGTATATATAGATAAACGCTCACAGATTTCTTACTTGAAATAATTTGAACAGCTCACCCAACAATACAGCCTTCAGAGATAAGCTTTTCATAAATATCTTCAGTTTTGACAAACATACAGCAATTCATGTTCAAGTGTGAAAAAAAATTGCAAATACTCTGAGAAAACAGGTAGAGTTAAAAAGCAAATTACTAGGCTCTCTGCAGTGCTAAGTAGTACAAAAATAGGCAAGCCACAGAACATTAAAAAAATAAAACAAAACAGAAACACAATTTCTGATGAGATGATGAACTGACTCCTGGGCAGATATCTCCTACATTACACACACCAACACCTCCTTTCCATCTGGGAGTGATTGCCAGTGGAAAATAATCCCTCTGTACTCTAATAATCACTAATAAAATGAGAAAAATGGGGTCAACATCCTGTGGAAGATGGGAATAGGAAAATAGGTCACCTCAAACGTGATTTTCTGGTGTTATTCACGTGTGCAAAATATTGAACATACAAATATATAAACTTATATGAAACCTTTAACATGATGTGCATTTTGAAAAACACACAATCCATTATGTTCTGAAAAAGAATTCTGCTATTTCGTTTGTACAAAACCACATTTACACAAGAAAAAAATAGAGCAGCTCTCCCAACATCTACACTCAGGAAGGCTCTACTTAGTTACTAAATTAGTAATAATGTAATGGGAAAGGGAAAGGATTAGATTATACTTAAAAGAAATGTCAGTCCCCAAATAACAAGAAAATAACAAGCAGCAATGAGGGAAACACAGGCCATATTTACAAACCTGGAAAAAAGAGCAAGCCAAAAAAACCTTTTTGCATCACAACACATAACATTGCAATATTTGTAGAAATGCATCACTCTATTGAAAACGAATAATCCTCAGTGGAGGCATATACAGGTATAGTACTTCTCAAAAAGAAACCCAAAATAAAACAAAATAATCAAAAAGAAAGAAAACTGAAGATAAGCAAAATTTGAATCATTTCAAGAACAGCATAAATGATTCCTGTTGAAAGAAAGTGAACCCAGCAAAGCTCAGGAGCCCAGGGGGATCTGGAGCTGCTGAGGTTCCTCACTCAAGATTCAGGCAGTGATAAGTCTGAGTGTATTTTCCCAACACACACATGTAGTTAGACATGATGGACCACCAACTGGTAAACAAAGGCAGAAGAAAAGGGCCTTTACATGCACCAGGTAAACACAAACAGCACTCATCTAAACCACACAAGTGGCTTGATCTTCTGCAGGCTGGCCCAGACCTGGTCCATCAGCTATCCAGCTCCAAGACCAGCCAGCCAGACTACTCTCCAGCTCGTCTGACAAGTTTGAGTAGCATCTCTCACAAACACAAAATAGATTGAGCACTCCCACAGTTCTCTCTATGGATAGAAACAGGACTAGAACTTACCAAGAAGCAAGGACAGATGATCATAGACTGGACTCAGACAATGGTACTGACCTGAAGCTTGGTTACATGAGACCTGCCATCTATAGTTGCCTCTCTTCTCTTTTTTTTCCTCCCTTTTTGGACATTTTATCATTCTCCAAATTGGCCTACAACAAGTTTTGTATATTCCCATAATCCCCTCAAGCATCCCATAAAGTGCTTTACACACTCCTATGATTGCCCTTAGATGTCCTGTGGTAGGTTTGCTCTTTCACTCTAGATCCAGGAGACTCTGATTTCCCTTTGAACCCATTACACAGGTGTGGTTGATTCTTCCCCAGGTCCCATCTGCTGCCTTTAACAGCCCATCCAGCAGCTCAGGTCTTTGGTATGAACTTCGTTATCTGCTGCTAAGGAGCAGGGTCTCTGGATCTGTGTTTCCTTGCTTTTCCTGTTTCTTCTCCTCTCCTTTCAGCCAGATGTGCTCACAAAACAGATGTTCTACATTGCAGGTACCCTTAGAGAATCAGGCCTAACGTTCAGCCTAACCCTAGCTTTCTCCTTGTCCTCCTCACTTTCTCCATGAACATATTTAGGCATTTGGGTGAAACTGGAAAGTGAGCAGAAGACAAGAAGGGGAGAGAAAAGTCCTGCAACACATAACTTGCTGCATGAGCACGTCCCTTTGCTATTCAAAAAAATTACCTTCAATTTTCTGGATCTTTCAAGAACAAGGACCACTTCAAAACGATGTATTACAGAGCCATTAGTTGACCTCTTCTTTTTAACAATAAACAACAATGCTGATTGTTTGCTGCTGGTGAGTTGGATGATTTAAATATTGAATTCAGCTGGTTACCTTTTACAAAATTACCTTGAAGGGTCAAGGTTCACTCAAATGAAGAAGTTTTAGGCTCTGAAACAGAGAACTCTCTCTGTATTATATTAACCGTTTCGTCTGTGTTATTTCTTCTTTTTCTATCTTCAGAAAAAATGCAAAAATTGTAAGACAGGAATTTTTTCAAACCTTTTCTACAAATGTTATAGACAGTGTATCAGCTTTTGCTTCTGAGCAAACCTTTTTTCTGTCAAACCCTTTATAGACAAATTTATAGACAAAGGTTTCTTATTCTGAAAATACACTTATAAACAAACTGCCTGCAAAATTTGCTAAAATCTATTTTCTTACTGATTTAAAATAAAATTAAAAAATCACTACTGTATTGAATCTCTGCTATTAATTGCTCAAAGACCCCAGTTTTAAATCAAGCATAAACTTTTACATACCCTACAAAATGTATTTTTCATTTTATTAGCAACAATTGTGCACCTGTGTGCTCCAGGTAAGATTTTCAAAGTGTGAGCTTTTCAGTGGAGAATTCTTATACATTTTGACAATCTCTGCACAGAAACCAACAAAGACTGAATGCACCATTCAGCTGGGACTACCCTGATGCATTTTTCAAAAGCTTAGTACTATCCACTTCAGTAAATGGATTTCAGCTACTGCTGGAGAACTATAAAAGAATAATCAAAGCCTTTTTTTCCCCTACAAATATTTTTGGATTTGAGCAATGATTATTTAGGTTATGTATTTGTCCATGACTTGAGTCGTCACTCAATGTTCTAAAAAATAAACCTGCTTACGGATTCTCAGTGGTACATCAATCTAAGCAACAGATGTTGCTTTTTGAAAATAACAAATATGGATTAATGATGGAGTGAAATTGATCGGTGACTTGATAGAATCTAAGAAATGCTTGCTATTTATAATGAATTACAAATTTTATACAAAAGTATTACATTCATATCCAAAATGTTTGCTATTACACATACATAACATTGAATATTAATTTAGGAAACCTAGGACCCATTTTTTTATTTCTCTGACAATTCTTATTGTGGTAATTGTCACTCTGTGCCGTTAGGCAAATGAGTTTCTTGTTTTGCCTGGAGAAAGTAATTAAGACGTGACGTTAATGTCCTTGGAAGGGCAGATTTCAAAAGAAGGGAAATGTTGCTTTTAGATTCACTGATATAATGAAGAGCAGAACATCTTTGCATGGAAAAAAACCACAAAACATACCAGCAAGCTAAGGCCATGCAGTGAAAAGGTGGTGTGGTATGGTATGGTATGGTATGGTATGGTATGGCATGGTATGGTATGGTATGGTATGGCATGGTATGGTATGGTATGGTAT
>JAOQGM010000012.1:126569308-126606949 GCA_027564225.1 Gallinago stenura | reverse complement strand
CCCGAGACCTGCTGGCCACACTTCTCTTGATGCAGCCCAGGACACGGTTGGCTCTCTGGGCTGCCAGCACGCACTGCTGGCTCATGTTGAGCTTCTCATCCACAAAAGTTGTTTTATTCACGTTCACTTAATGTACATGGCTATGTTCTAAGCTGAAAAAAAATAGAATTATATGGGTCTCCTGAAGCATTGCTGTGCTGCCACCTGTGGATGTTTCCAAAGTATTGCTTTGCCTTTTTGGTGGGATACCAGTGATTAGAGCTCTGTGGAAAGTAGTTTGGTTTTTTTTCTGTTTGCAGTGAAAACCTGAGCATTTTCAAAATTTTAATGTTGTGATTCAAAAATAGGAGAAGAATGAAAGTAAATATTTTAATTGAAAACACTTCTTCCCCCCAGCTCCTTTTTAAGTTTTGTTTTTTCTATCAGTGTGATTATGTATGCCTGACTTCCGTACAATGGGTGTTGAGAGGTTTGCAATGGGGTATTTCAGCAGTTTTCTTTCTTTAGAGAGCTGATCGAATTCCCTCTACAGTTACTTATGGCTGTGAGTTTATCCAGACAAAACATAACATCTTTCACCAAAACCTGAAATGATTAAATTTTTAGTGCTCTGCTTCTGTTGCCATAGGCATACTTAGTTTGAGTTAAAGGGGTGTATTAGCTGAGCACTTTTCACCATGACTGACACTATACTGGGCTATCCTACTTTTGTCTGAAGCACTTAAAGTAATTAATTTTTTCTCCTATTGGATCTTTCTTTCCGTCAGCTCTTGGTCTTTTATTGGAAGACTGAAATATGAAATTTCAGTGTCCCTTACTTAAAATTGTTATTAAGTAGGACAGCTAAAGAACCCAAATACTTACAGGAATACTCAACTTTTAGCTCCATTTCATGATTGTATTATCTGCTTCTCATTTCCCCAGTTCACTGGCAAATAAGTAATGATGTTTTCTTTGCTTTGAAATTTTATTTTTATCATTATTTCTGTGTAACATTCCTTAATGGATGTGAATAATGTTTCCTTGTTATGATAGGATCATAGAACAGTTTGGGTTAGAAGGAACTTCAGGATGTTTCTGGTGCCGTCTCCTGCTCAAAGGAAGGGCAGCTCTGAGGTCAGACCATGTTGCCTAGGGCTTTATCCACAGTTGGGTCTTGAAAAGCTCCAGGATAGCTGCACAGCCTCTCAGCTCCGCTGCTTGACTGTTCTTACCTTATATCCTTAACCTCTCTTGTTTCAGCTTACGCCCATTGTTTCTTGTTGTCCCACTGTGCACCACTGTGAAGAGCCCGGTTCTATCTTCTCCTTAGCTTCCCTGTTGTAGGTACTAGAAGGCAGCTGATGGGTCTTCCTGAAAGAGCCTCTTCTGTAGGCTGAACAAGCCCCCATGCTTCAGCCTTTTCTTGCAGGGCAAGTGCTCCCAGGCCACTCGCTGCCTTGGTGGCCTCTCTATTCATTAATTTCTCTTTCTTCATTAATTTTATTTTCTTTTTGTCAGTTAAGCAATCAAGAGTCCTTGCAAAGTCTTTCATCAGAGTTTTCCCATGCTTAAATTATGTGAATTTAGAGAAGTATGATGTGACTTTCTATTGCTATTTTTCCGCCTGTATGAAGGTTTCGTAGGACAGGTAGACATGCTAAGCAAGATCATAGTCTCATATTGGGATTACACTGTTCCAGTGAGGCTACAGCATTCGTGTATATACATGAGGCACTAAAAATAAAGAGTTATTGTTCATTTTCTGTGCATCTTAATGCCTCCCACATCATACTAGTTACAGCTGTGCTTTCTGAACAGTAGACTGTGTGTGTCTTTGTGGGTGATTAGGTCTCCTTTTTGAACTCGGAGGTTTAGAATTCTTCCAGGCTGTTTGTATGCATGTGTATGTACATCAACAATGCATACAGTGTTGCATAATACAGTTGACACACAAATTGTGTGAAGCATTGTTTCATCCAGTCATATTGTTTGACTAATTTTCTTGGAGGTTGATTATGATCCTTTGATACTGATTATATAAATAGTTGTTATCCATGGATTGCTCTGCTACAGAAAATTTTCTTTTTTCCTTTTTTTTCCCAAGTAACTAATGTGTAACAGGGAACTATAATTTCAGTGGTAACCTTTGTCATGCTGAAGACTGATCCTTCTCTTCTGTGGTTTGTCTCATAGTTGGTCTTGGAGTTTCTACATTCTGTTCAGTCTTTTCCCATGATCATTTACTTAAACGACCAGTTCAGGTTCAGAGACTGAGCACTTCACAGAAGTTTTGTCGGTTAAAGGAAGCTTGCAGAGACTGCGGTACCTGAAATGAAGTGCCATTCTGTCACTTCTTTAGTTCACAAACTGTTTTCTGTAGTTGTACTGTATTTGTTAAACTTTTTTGGTTTCTATTATTCTTTATCTGTGGCTATACTTGTTAGTTTACCTATGCCTGTGTTTTAAAACAAACAACCCTAAACTACTAAGTTGAACAGTGCACATAAATCTGATGACTTTGCTGTCCTCACACTATACTGATCAGCTGAATTGATTTGATCTCCTAAACCAGACCAAAAGTAATCCAGAAGAAAAGTGGGGAGGAAAAATAGTTTTTTGACAGGTTAGTGAAGTTAATATGTTTATTGTGCAATCAGGTGAGGGTCAGGAGAGAAGGGTCAGGAGAGAAGGGGCAGGACTTCTTTGGGCAGTAGGATTTGTCACATCACTCAGACTGAACAGGCAGTTTTACCTGACGTGTAGTTTTATTTATCATTAGTTTATTCTGAAAACTCTGGCTGCTTCTGTATGGATTTGAGAGATCAAGTGTTTCTCCTCTTAGCTGCGTGGATCAGTTCAGAGCTGACAACAGAGATCTGTGAGGTACAGTGGGCTTGGCATCACCACTACTAGGAGTAAAAGCTCTTTGCCATATAGCAAGAGAAAAAATGAGCTTTATTCAACCCTCAGTGTCCAAAAGGGCCTTGTAATATCAGATTTTTTTTTGCAGTGTTGACAGCTCATGAAAACTTCAGGTGAGATAAGAGAGAAAGGAAGGAGTGCGATATGGGTGTGAAACTCATCTCTCTACAGCATTATGACTGGTTTTGCTTTGTAATATTACAAGGCGATGATAGGCAGAAATAGGAATAACTTTCTTTTGCCCCACTCAATAGAGTTGTAATTCTTCCAGTCTCAATTACTGCATCTTTACGCATGTATGTGGAGTTACAATTTTTGTTCTTCCCCTTGTTTGCCAAGAGGCAGATGAGACTGATTAAATATTTGACATGTCTTGGAATCTTTAATAGAGGAAGGAATGCAGAAAAGCTTATAATATTTAATGAAAAAATTTTGCTAAATCTGTATGCGATGGCATGGCATGGGGATCATTTCCAAGTCATGAAAAAGTTGTTGTTTAAAGGCATGTGAGAAGTAGCACTCACAAATTCAAAGTGGTTTCCTAAAATTGTAAATCGTACTTCAGTTTTTACTTCATGCTATCTCGAGGTCCTGACAGAAAAGACAAACTGGTACAGAGGATAAGTCATTATCTCAGTCTTAACAAAGGCTCTTGCTTTCCTTGAACTAATTGTTACACTGTGGTTGGCTGGACTACTATGTCTAATAAATTCTGACTTAAAGGTTTTGAAAAATGTTTTCTGTGCATAACTTGTAATGATAGCTGCAGCCAGTCTTGGTTTAAAACCATTATTTGTTTCTGGAAAAGACTTTTTTCTTTTTTTCTTCCATGTGGCTACTAGGTATTACAGTTAAAAGTATTGTTCATGGCTGCTTTAACAAAGTTGAAACATTTTTTGTTTGAACTAGTTCAAACCACTATTCTAAAAGTTCTGTCTCTCTATTTGCAGTGTCTGAGCAACACCCCTCCTCTTACAGAATACTTCCTCAATGATAAATACCAAGAAGAGCTGAATTTTGACAATCCTTTAGGAATGCGAGGTGAAATAGCAAAATCTTACGCAGAGCTTATCAAGCAAATGTGGTCAGGAAAATACAGCTATGTTACCCCAAGAGCATTTAAGGTCAGTAGGAAATTTAACCTGAATGTACATTGTCACTTTTGGTTTTGTAGTTTAAGTATACGAAACTTGAAATATGCAAGAGTAAGAATTTGAAGTCATATTCATCAGTATGCAGTCTATTCATTTAACTGTTAAAAACCCTTGGATGTATATTTAAATAAGTGTCGACTGTGCTTTGGTCTCTGAGAATTAGTTTTGGCTTCCTGTCTCCATTGAAAAGCTTATCTTTTATAACTTAAAAAGTTTTTATAACTATAAAGTTTTACCTTTTCAACTTTATGCTGCAGTATCTTGGAATTAATTAAGGTACCAGAAGTGTTTGTATTTCTGTTTTGTAGACACAAGTGGGACGATTTGCACCACAATTTTCTGGGTATCAGCAACAGGATTGTCAAGAGCTACTGGCTTTTCTGTTGGATGGATTACATGAAGATTTAAATCGAATTAGGAAGAAGCCTTACATTCAGTTGAAGGATGCAGATGGGAGACCAGACAAGGTAGTGGTTTTGGTGTCAATCATCTTCATTTTATTCAAGGCTATACATTGCAAGATACCTCCACATGATTGTTCACTGAAAGGTTGGGACTGTGGTAATGTGTTGCTTTTCTTGAAGAGATTTCAGAAAATAAGCCAAGGTAATAAAATGGAGATATTGTTTGAGTACCTGTGTAAATTTCTGTTTATTTGGGAGATAATTGTGGGGTGAAAGGGTGTTAAGGCTTTAAGATCTTTATTTTCAATTCAATACTGAGTTCAGTTGGAGAAATCATTTCTATTCTGTTCTTTTATTCTTATATCTACAGGATGCAGTGTTCTGTCTCTCTACAGTACTCTTATTTAAGGGAAACTCTTCTAGCATTGAGCTGCAAGCATACAGATAACTTATTTTGTTACGAGTATGAGTTACTTCAGATGGAATTTTGAATTTTATTTGCTTATGTCTTGCCCCAAGCCACTTGAAGTCTCTCTCAGACTATGTAATTAGACTGACAGAATCTCTGTCCTAGGAAAAGCCTACATCTTTTAACTTGTGATCCTGATAGTAGTAACAGAACTTACAGGGTCCTTTAGACTGAGATTTCTATGTTTAGGTATACCTGAGAAGGTTCTATCAAGTGCTCTTACTAATAATTCTCACTATTCATTTCCTACTACTTTGTCGTAACCCAGATTGTGCTTTAATTACAGGTGGTTGCTGAAGAAGCCTGGGAAAACCATTTAAAAAGAAATGATTCCATCATTGTAGATATATTTCACGGCCTTTTTAAGTCTACCCTAGTTTGTCCTGAATGTGCTAAGATATCTGTAACCTTTGATCCCTTTTGTTACTTGACACTTCCATTACCCATGAAAAAAGAACGCACTTTGGAAGTTTATTTAGTTAGAATGGATCCACTCGCAAAGCCTATGCAGGTAAGCCTCTTAGTTTATGTACAAAACTCCTGATTCATGTAGCATGAACAATGAACCTGAGTTTCTTTACATATTTAGATTTATAAGTACAGTAGCAAATCCAACAACCTTTAGTTTTTGGGTTGTATGAAGTCCCACTTACAAAATCCAAGGAAGACTATACAAACCTTATTATGTTTCTCTCAGTTTCAAGGAAGATATTGGTAATTTCTTCATGGTTTTTTTTAATAAGGCTTCTTAATGTTTGAAATATATGCTGTCCTTAGTTTTTTATTTTAGTGTTGCTATAATGAATTTGTATGATTATAAAAAAAATACTTATACACTTAATGCAGACTTAATTTCTCAGTTTCTTAGCCTCAAAAGGGAAATACTGGCAGTAAGTGGTGCGAAAAAAAACATGACCAAATATATCAGGTAGTTGTGAATTCTTCTGTGCTATCATTTAGTAGCCAAAAGAAAAAAATTCAGATGAGATTTCTTTGTAATGAGTATCTCTTTACCTTTTTTAGGAAAGGTGGTATTACACACCTTAGAATGTACACAGGCTATGGTAACAAATGCATGATTAAATGGTTCTAGCTGTACCTTATGGGCTAAGCAAGGGTAGGTGAAATAAATAAGTCTCAGGCTGTCGGGCAGACTTGCAAAAAGGCTTTAAAGCCTGAAATCAGACTAGTATAAGAAGGAAAGTGGGGAGACAAGGGGGTGTTCTCAAAGGCAATGTGAGTTAGGAAAGTCAAAGATATAGGGACATGTATTAACATCAGCAGATGAGCCTGCTAGAAATTTAATTGTGAGAACAGGTTTGCACAAGGGATATGCAGTAGTTGAAGATGACCCTGTATGACATGTGAGATGCTTGTGCAGGTGTGGATATAGTTTGGGAAGTGTACAGGTTCAGTAGATCTTTTGTGAGTCTAAATAGCTATAAGACTTAAGGAGATACCAAACACATGCTGTACTTTGCATTTAATTATGAAGTTACAATACCTTATTTTTAATTAATCCTGTCTTTATTTATCATGCAAATAACAGCTAATAGTTCTGTGTGGAGTTTCATTACAAACTGCAGGTCTGCTGCACTAAGGGAAGCCACAGAAGGGTTTTCTTTGACTGTTAATCATCAGGCTCTCTCCCTGCATGTGAAATTAGAATTCAGTCTTTACCCATTGCCTGCCATTGCTTTTTTTTTTTTCCCCAGGAATACTTTGTAAACAACTTGTGTCGTATTCCAAATTTAAGAATCTAGACAATAGCATGCATGTTATTTAAATACTTACTTAAGTAGGTGTTGTTGAAATAGAAATCTAAGTAATTGGTGCTGTTAGTCTTCTTATGGAGAAAGTAAAATAACATTTTAAAAAAGCATTGTATAGATTAATAAATGTAGTGTTCAAAGTGTGTGTGTGTTTATATAAGTGAAGTTGTGAAGATTACTGCTACATTTTCAGCAGCTGTCAAAAGTCTGTGTTGGTTGATGTACATACATATGCTGAATATGTGATAAGTTGTTTGTTGTTTTTTTTCCTCATGCATGTTTGTTCTCTTAAGAAATTAAAGTGACATTTTATTTTTTTTAGTACAAAGTAGTTGTTCCCAAAATTGGAAATATATTGGATCTTTGCACGGCGTTGTCAGCTTTGTCTGGTGTTGCTGCAGATAAGGTAAGAGTGGTTTCTTATATGAAGCATAACAATGAACATTTTAGTGTACGTTGGACCTGATTTAATGATGTATACTCTGTTTTCTTTTTAGATGATTGTTACTGATATATACAATCACAGGTTCCACAGGATATTTGGCATGGATGAAAATCTTAGTAGTATTATGGAACGTGATGACATTTATGTGTAAGTACAGATAACACGCTTCATGTCTCTTTGCAGTTTTAGTTATTTGCAAAAGACTAAAAGCTAGACATAAGGTAAAGACAAATCTTAGGTGAGGTTATTTTTTAATTTTTCCTCTTTGTAGCCTTTTAAATGACAGTTATTCTAAGTATTTCTGATTGTTTTTCTTCTAGATTTGAAATTGCTATCAACAGGACAGAAGATACAGAACAAGTTATAATTCCTGTTTGTTTAAGGGAAAAGTGCAGGCACACTAGCTACAGCCATAGTGGTTCTTCACTGTTTGGTCAACCTTTTCTCATAGCAGTGCCTAGAAACAATACTGAAGATAAACTGTATAACCTGCTGCTGCTAAGAATGTGGTAAGGTTATTGTTTAAAGAAAACCGCATTTCTTATGAATATTGATAATAGTTGGAATCAGTAGGTACTTTACATGCATTGCTAACAAACTGATTAAATTTGAGTACTTCTACTTAGTCTTTTATTTGCTTTCTGTTAAATGTATTAAATCTAAAATTTTAGCCACTTAAGATATAAACTAGTCTGGATTTGAATTTGATTATTTTTTTTTTTGTTACCATGACATCATCCAAAAATTATTTGAGAGGACAGTAGAGAGGCAATCTGTATTGTCAGTTTAGGGGGATTAATTCTGCTGTATATATAACTTTTCATTAGGGCTTGGTAAAATGGAAATGTTCTGCCAATTATTCTGCTATAGTTATACCTCCTGTGTCTACTATACATGTTTGTATACTAATTTATGTTGTGAAGCTACATGGTGGACACTTTCTGAAACTAGACTATAATATGTGTCATTATGTGGAAGAAATTAGAATCATATTACCTCCAATTTAAATTTTTGCTTAATTTTCCGTTGATGTAACTTTCTCTATAAGTGAACCCCTATATTTTTTTGAGTAAAAAATACAGTTAATAAACAGTTAAAGAAGTGATTTCTGGACAAACAGAGACTAATACCAAGAATCAAGTTGTATAAAATCAGGTAACTGTAAGATCATAGACAAGCACAATTTCAAGTGTGCCCATAACAGTAGACATGTTAGGCAATAAAACTATTAATTCTCAGTAAATCAGGAAGGAGTGTTTGATTTGCTGGAACCATTTAATTATCTGGCTTGAACAATGTAAGTATGTAAAATCCCTTAATTCCAACTGTTGCTTTAATTTGTTGTTTTTAGCCGATATGTAAAAACTTGTACTGAAAGTGAAGACACTGAAGGATCCCTACATTGCTGTAAGGACCATGGTATCAATGGTAATGGCCCAAATGGAATACATGAAGAAGGATCTCCAAGTAAGACTGGAATATCTAAACTTTAGAATTTTGTGTTCAATTTGAAACTGAAGTTAATTCTGTAGTGTCTTTCAGTTGTTGTTATTCTCTACCTCATTTCTTCCTCCTTATTCTTCCAATGGTTTCAGGTGAAATGGAAACAGATGAACAAGATGATGAATCCAGCCAGGATCAGGAACTTCCTTCAGAGAATGAAAACAGCCAGTCAGAAGACTCAGTTGGAGGTGACAATGACTCTGAAAATGGATTATGTACTGAGGATACTTGCAAAGGTCAACCACTCACGGGACACAAAAAGCGCTTGTTTACATTCCAGTTCAATAATTTAGGCAATACTGATATAAACTACATCAAAGATGATACCAGGCATATTAGATTTGATGATAGGCAACCCAGGCTTGATGGTAAGTTGGGGGGAACAGGTTGGACAACGTTTCATTCTGATATTTTTTTCTGATTCCAATTCTATAGAATAGTGTTTCATTCTCTCTGTGTGCTATTTTATATACTTTTTTTGCAATAGTAAATTCTGGATAAATAATTAGTTACTGTTATTGACTCTTAGAAATACAGAAATTGTTTGTGTGTCAATTTTTCATCTTAAATTCATGCTAGCATTGTTTAATTCATTTTGAAGAGTGCCCAAAGTTAATACAATTTCATTCAAAGCAAGAAATAATATTAAGAGAAAACATATTTTTAATCTTAGAAAGATCTTTCCTTGCTTTGGATTGGGATCCTGAATTGAAGAAGAGATATTTTGATGATAGTGCAGCAGAGGTAAGCTGTTTATGTTACTCCACTTTCCAGCACTAATAAAACTTTGATGTGAAAAAATACAGCTTAATGTGATATAGGAGTTTGTAAGTCTTCTGAAGAAGAAGCTAGTACATTTTTTTTTCCCCACGTTATTTGTAGTAAGTATGTTGTCATAAATAAACTTCATTTACACATCTAAGTAATAAGCAAATCTGAGGCTTACTAATTTGGAAGTAAATCTGAAGCTGTGGAAACTTTTTGCTTGAATGGTTTCTGATCAGTTTTTCCGTATATAGGAGCTTTGTAGTTACTGTTTGTAGTAAGACGACATCACTAAAATGAGTTTTGTTTCATTTGTTCTCTTAACTCAAGAAATACTTCTCTTTAGGATTTTGAAAAACATGAAAGTGTGGAATATAAGCCTCCCAAAAAGCCTTTTGTGAAATTAAAAGACTGCATTGAGCTGTTCACAACAAAGGAAAAACTAGGTGCTGAAGACCCATGGTAAGGACAAAAAATTAAAGTTATAGTCCACGATGTAGTTCTCAGAAAGTAATCAACAGCACATTTGAACATTAACAGAGATAGCTATTTGAGGTCTTAATGGTATTTTGAATCTTGTCATTTCAAGCGTAGTTGAAAATTCTCAAAATTTTTTCTATTTTGATCTATTGCTTCACTAAAATTGTTACCATACAGAGAGGGTTATATTTGTATGGGAGACAACTAATGCATTCAGAATTAAACAAAGGGTTTGTGGGGTAAGGAATGTCTGTAGTGAGAAGAACCTCTCAAATGCATGTTCTAACCATTAAGTTTTTGGCAGAAACTTTTATTCTGATTCATGGTTCCTCCAAATTATGATTTGTAATCATACCTGAATATTCACAACTATAGGATGTTGTAGGGTCCTTCTCCAGGAATTTTCTAGCAGATAAGAATCAACACCTGATGATCAGAATTAAGTTTGAAAGAACTCTTTCTTTTGCAAGTACTTAAAAGTTTTGGAGACTTCCAAATTTTGTCACCAGAGATTCTCGTTTATTTGCACAGAGGAGGGGGCTGACTTACAAATTTTCATTTTTTTTTCTGGGTTAGCTAGATTATACAATGCTGGACAGACTGTTTGACATATAACTCAAGTGCGGTGAAGCGCTTCCATTTTTGCAGCGCATTTTTAGCAGAGTATTTAAACTACAAAATACAATTACTGCTGAAGTCAAGCTGTTGCTACCAGATACATCTTACCAGAGGTCATTAATCATGTTCTGTCTCCAGTTGTTGGGTCTCCACAGGTCTAATCTACGAGAGATCATCATCCGTAGTTCAGTGCCCGTTGTATTCCAGATACTCTAAGCCAACTGAAAAAACAGTTTTTTGATTACAGCCTACCCTTACAGTTCTCCTAATTTCTTGTTTTCTTCTGATGTTGCTATGTAAAGACACCTGTGCAGTCTTTTTTAATTAGGGCTCATCCCTTTTTTTTCCTAGATCTTTACTAGTTAGATACCAACATGTAGAGTATGCACTGACCACAGAAGAGTTGCTTCCCTTGCGTTATTCTTGCTTACCTCCCTCCCTTAGCCTGAGTTCTTGAAAGATTCAAGTATGCATTGCAGGCAGAAATGCAGCCTGTTTAGTACTTGCCTACTAAGAAGGCAAGTTTTTTTAGTAAGGATTTTTTTCAGGTTCCAGTAGTCACTGTTACCTGGTTTTAGTGGTAGGTGAGATGGACAGATTTGGAAATTGAAACTTGTAAGAACCACAGTTGTCTGTTATTTATGGCTTTTCATATAGTCAGTTTTCCTGAAGTATTTTCATAGCACTTCGTCTTTTTTTCATAAAATGTGAGAAAGCTGTGTTTTAACTAAAGATACAGGGACTAATGTAGAAGACAAGAATCCTGTATTGGGGGTGCTACTTTTGGGTTTAAAATGCTATTGAGCTTCACTATGAGCATGCTTGTACACTAGCACCTCACATTTTAAACTGGAAAGGATATCAGTGGCAGAAGATGGAACTTGTGTGTGTTTCAGCTTTTGCTATTCAGTTCATCCCCTGTTACTGGCTTTATCTATGGTAATGTATTTTAACATATATGTATAGACTGCAGTTACTTAAAATTGATACTTTTTTTCTTTTAGGTATTGTCCAAATTGTAAAGAACATCAGCAGGCTACCAAGAAGCTAGACTTGTGGTCCCTGCCCCCTGTATTGGTAGTTCATCTAAAGCGCTTTTCCTACAGCAGATACATGAGGGACAAGTTGGATACATTGGTTGACTTTCCAGTAAAGTAAGAAACCAAAATATCTTGGTGCTAGAAGTGTAAATGTTTACCTGACTAGGGCATGTTTTATCCAGCAATTATGTAAAATGGTTTTGTTCTCAGCTTCCATGTGTGGATCCAATAAACACCGATGACAAAATGCTTGTAGGTGAAAAGTATGAACTTGGAAAAATAATAGTAGATAAGTATGAAAGAACTCTATTAATAGTTTTGGCTAAGATTACTGGTTCCTGTTCCACTCCTCACGGAGAGAAAGAAATGCACTGTCAGTGTAGTCTGGTGTGTGTGTTTTTTGTGGGGAATATAAAGTAAAGGGCTAAAAGACCACCAAAATATGAAATGTCTAAAAATGTTATTAACATGACCTTCTTTTGGTTGTTGTTTTTTTTTTGTGTGTTTTGTTTTTTTTGTGTGTGTGTGTTTGGTTTGTTGTTTTGTTTTTTTTAAACAGTGACTTGGACATGTCAGAGTTCCTTATTAATCCCAATGCAGGGCCTTGCCGCTACAACTTGATCGCTGTATCCAACCACTATGGAGGAATGGGAGGAGGGCATTGTAAGTTCATTTCAGATATCATCATTCTATGTGCCAGCTTCCTTTTCATGTTAATTTTAAGTACTGATCACTTTGAATCAATGTCATTTTTTAATGGCCGAGAGACAATATTTCCATTATCTTGAAATGCTTTCACACATATTCTAACACAAAAATCTGTTTGAAATGAGCATTCAAGGATAATTTTAGGTTCTTTCATACTTCTAGCCGTGCATATTGTAAAAAGAGAAAACATAAGAGCCCCATAAAAGCTACTGTATTCTTACAATTGACTTTGTCTTACTTGTCTGCAGTTTTGTACATGGTGCATCTCCTTGAAAGAAGAGAGAAAAATGAGAAAGTGACTGAGGGATTTTATTTTGACTGTCTTTGCTCACTATACATTCTCTTTAGAAGGGGGATGTTACTGGTTAAGCTTTCTTTACTTAAAGGGTGACAGTATGAGTCAAATAGTGATAATAGGTTTTAGTTTGTCAAACACTTGACATTTAACTGTAACAGACTCTAGCAACTGCTTGTATTACATCTATGAAGATACAAAGTCCTCAGTCATTGTACTTTTTGTCCTAGATACTGCTTTTGCAAAAAATAAGGATGATGGAAAATGGTACTACTTTGATGACAGTAGTGTGTCCACTGCATGTGAGGACCAAATAGTGGCAAGTACCTTTTATGTTTCTAAAATTGGGACTGTTGATGATGTTTTCTTCTTGAGGGAAGAAAAATGAAGAGTAAATCATGAACCTGGCAGTAAATTCACAGGTAGTAGTTTGTGTTCATTCAAAGGACAGTACAAAACAAAAATGGTTTGCTCCGACATGCAAAAACAACTTACATGAAAGCTTTGGATTTCTTTGTAATTTTACCTTGTAGACTTGCAAGGGAAAAAAAAAAATAGGATAACTTGGGTTGTGAACATTTTGTCTGGAGCCTCATGAGCACATTACACTTCTCTCTTTCACAGTCCAAAGCAGCGTATGTGCTCTTCTACCAGAGACAGGACACAATCAGTGGAACTGGCTTTTTCCCTCTTGACCGGGAAAATAAACAAGGTGCTTCAGCTGCCACAGGCATCCCACTAGAAAGCGATGAAGACAGCAATGAAAACGATAATGATATAGAAAATGAAAATTGTATGCACACTAACTAATGGAAGAACTAGAAGCCATAAAAGAGACTCTCTTCCCGGGGATACCTATTGAAAGAGTGAAATTGCCCACCAAATTAAGAATAAAAATCTGAGATGGGGAATTTCAGATAACAGAATGTAAATCTTTATTACATTTTAACATGTGCAGTACTTGAAGTGAAACAATAAAAACTTAAACAGAAATTGTCTCTAATGCATTTACAGTCTTGTATTCACAAGCTATATATAGGAAATCACAAATAAACCCCTTTTAAGTTTTCTGCTGCTGTTCTGATGGATTATGTTTTCTTTTGTTTTGGATGTGAGTTAATAACTAAAATGTTAAATCTGTGGACTTCTGACATTTATTTTCTTAGTACTGCAAGAATACTACTGCCAAGTCTCGTTTCTGGATGAATATGTACATGTTCCTTAGGCTGTCACACAGACTACAAGTAAAAATGTCATAAATATATAAGCAGTAGTTTTCTTGAAAGAGCAAATTTTTGTTACTCCCTAAAAATTAATTACTTTTTTTTTAATTCGGTCACAATAGAAGAAATAGCTTGAAAAGGTGTTTTAACCTTTTGTGATATAGTTGAGCATCCAGAATATTATGTTCATCTTACTGCTGCTGTGGAACAGGTTCTGGATTTCATGCTGCATTAACAGAAAGTTTTATCAATTAAATGTAAGTATCCTTTGTTGCTTGTTGGAATCTACTCTGCAGACATAATTCCTGTTATCTTGCTTATAAGACATGCATAATTTTAATCTGGTGTCAAGTCCAAAATTTAAAATTGTGCTAGAAGTTCTCTCTCCCCAGTTTTTGTAGTTTGGCAGCTTGCAAACTACTCTGTAATAGGGTCAGAGTTAATAGTATTCTGTATCCATAGTAATGACTGTGTATCAGGCTTAGATGAGAATTTTTTCAATATAACCTGCCTTTAAATTGTTTAAGAACAAAAGGACTTTAAAGGTAGGCCTGGTAATTTTCTTTGTGTGTTCCTGATGGAATTCACCATAGCCTTACCACATATCTGAAAAGATAACTCATTATAAGAGAATTGGCATTTGCATGTTCAAGTCAGAACCTGTACAGTATATAAGGCATACAAACTTGGAATTGGATTTTAGTTAACTATGTTCAGGGGTCCAGGATGCCAAAATAAGTGTGACAGTTTGAAACATTTTTTAATTTGCTGCTTTCCCTTTGATCCAGTTGGAAGAATGTATTGTTGATTTGTATACAATACTGCCTTTGAGAGGGGCTCTTCAGTGCAGGGGCACACTTCACATATCTACTACCTGGAGAATTGCTTCGTGTCCCACTGTTCAAACAAATAATTTAAAAAAAAAAGCAAAAAGCAAAAAGTATGATGTTCTTCACTTGAACTAATCAAATACAATAGGTTATAAATTGTGTATTGTAAATAAAAGTTCACTCTGTGAGTGCACATTTTGGTAAATTATTTATTTATGTTAGCATTAAAAAGTTTAAAAAATTGCATTTGACCAGGATATAAATGAGGTATGTTGGACATGGCTTTGCTTTATACCTTGATATTAAAACTGGTGTTTCATCCTGGTATTTTAAAGCTGCTTTGAGGTTTTTTTTTTTAAATGTAAACTAACCTCCTGCATGACAGAGGTTAAAATTTTGTCTGCACTTGAGTTCACTTGGGTTTACATTTGAAATGCGCATGTTTATTTATACAGATTTCAATAAAGCTATTCAAGGCCTTATTTAGTCTTCCATTTTCTTACGAATTCTTTTCCCACAGTGTTTGTGTAATGGGTAGTCTTTGTCTAAGATATATATATTATCAGTTACAAAATGGCTAATGACCAACACAGAGTAAGATTAATAGTATTTTTAGAAGATAGTATATATGAAAGGAATTCTCTCCTGTTGTTGTCTGGCCATTAAAACATTTATAAGGCTGCAAAAAGATTGTTTATTGTCATAAAAACCTATTACTTGTTTTTTAAAGTAATACTGTAACAATAATTAATCAAATGGAAAGATACTAATTCTGACATGGTTGGCAAAATGGGGCAATATATTTAAGATTAGACAAACCAATATAGTGGGGGGCAAATGACAGAAGCTTTTTGCTTAAAACCTTGTATTTCTGTATGGAATACAGTAACCCAGGTACTAAATAGCTTGTGAATGTAACTTGCATATTTTAATTGGAGCACTTGAGAGATGAAATTTATCTGTGAAGTGATCCTAGAGAAGGGATCATCTTTTTGAATATTCAAACACATACACAAAGAGCCCCCCGACAGTCATACCCTCATTGATTTTCCCGTATTTCTTTAGCCTAGAACTTGCTTGGAAAAATCAGGAAGGAGTAAAAGATCTGGTTTGACTTACCAAAGTCTCACTGGGGTGTTTGTGGATCAGAGCCTTAATATCTGATAACTCGGTTTCCCGATGCCCTTAATTCTCCCTTTGAAAATGCATATGGGTTCTTGTATTTGAAGGAATGTACTTCCCTACTAATAGCTGGATCGTCCAGAGAGTGCTTAAAAGAGTATTGATCCAAGTAACAGGAAAAAACTACATAGATAGTTTCTAAATTTTTGTTTGTTATTGCTAACATGGCTTCCAAGATGATGCACACTGAGTTTGTAAGCTTCCTAATCAGATAGAAAAATCAGTACCATTTCCATATGACTGTCTCAAAGGTCTCTGGGAATTCAGCCAAGTTGTGAGTTTCATGAAACTGTTATGTATTCACACACAAGATATGATAATTCATCCAGTGTGGACATGCTTAAAATTAAAACTACAGAAAGCATATGATTCTTTACAGTGTCTATCAATAGCTATTGTCACTCAACTAGTCATTTAAATAGAGAAGAAAGAGGGTCCTAACATCTCTTCTTATGATCGTGTCTGATAAAACCCTACAGTGTGCTTGCTTTTTTTCAGTCACAGTGAGAGCAAGCCTTTGATGGCTGTAAGTATTAGCATAAACCCAAAAATGATAAGAGACAGTTCACCTTGTGAATACGAGAGTCACAGAAACAGAGCAGGAGGCAAAAGAAACCTTACTATTCTCAGTGACTAAAGGGATTTTGTGACAGCAACATGTAGTGTCAGGCCTTTCTGGGGGGGAAGGAGAGGTGACCACATGTTTCAGTTGGCTTCAGATGGCCTTCTGGATGCTTCGATGCAGATCAGTTCCCTGATCTCTTCTATCATCCGCTTAAGTTACAGTCCTCACTGCCTTTCTGGTGTACCAGAGTGAAGTTTGCAACTCACAGTGGAGATGACAGATGAGAAAATCTGCCAGGTATTCCCCTGCCAGGTGATGTAGAATCGTAGAATCATCTGGGCCAGAAGGGACCTCCAAAGGTCATCTAGTCTGACACCCCCAACTAGACCAGGTTGCCCAGGGCCTCGTCGAGCCTCACCTTGAATGTCTCCAGGGAAGGGCCCTCAACCACCTCCCTGGGCAACCTGTTCCAGTGCTCCACCACCCTCATTGTAAAGAACGTATTCCTAATATCCAATCTAAATCTGCTTTTCTTCAGTTTAAACCCATTGCCCCTTGTAGAAACATCTCCTGCACTTACAGTGATTGCTTATGGGAAGGTCACAGCCCCTTCCAGCTTTCCCAGCAAGTTAGCGCTATGTTATGGAGTGTACTGTCTTTTTTAAGAGTTTTGAATTCTTCAGAGGGAAGTCAGTATGGGCAGGGCAGGCAAAGAAATTAATTGGCAAACCCACTGGTTTTCCTCAAAAATTATGCCACTTTTGATGTCAGACTCAGCAATTTCAGGGCATAGTTTCTTATTGTATCTGAGTACAAGTTACTTTCACAAAATAAAAAATCACTATAAACATAGCAAAACAATTATTATAAAGACTATGTTTGACAGAATAAGCATATTCTTAGTCTGCAGGATATTGCTCTCTTCAGATTTTTTTTTTTAATTCTTTTCCTCAAGGGGGTAGACTAATTTTGAAAACAGTTCTACTTTCTTAGTTCCACCATTGCGGGCTCTGCTGGCACCACGTGCTTCTGAGACAGGCAGAGAGACCTGCCTTACTGGAAAGAAACTAAAGCTTGAGGTTTACCAGAAGAAAACCCAGAAGAGTCCAAATGTGATAAATTTATGACCGATTATCCCATAAGGTAGGGAATGAACAAGGTTACTATGTGCCAGGTAGCATTAACAGTCATCCTGGGTTAAATACTGCAAAAGCTGATACAGGATTCAAACGGAGAAGAGAATGAAATAAAGAATTCACATCATTATGGTTTTATGAAAAGCAAGTTTTGTTATTTGAGGGAGGCAGTAATTGAACCAAAGAGTTGATACAGATTATAATATAGGTGCACCTAGAATTATTTAAGTGCTTGGCACTTAATTATCACCTGAAGTATCACATTACTCTCATCAAAACATGAGTGTTAGGCAGTATCACCTGACTCAAAGTCTAGGAACCGACCTCAAAATAGTTTCCGTTGGGAAATCACTGTGGAATTAAGGGTGTTACAGGAGAAGTTAGTGGCGCTTGGTCTTAAATGAATTAATGTATTCAGTGTGGAAAATACTCAGCTCCAGAAGGTGAAAAGTAGTAAGTACCCCTAAATCTCATGCAGCTCCGATGGACAAGCAATTCAGCAAGAGCTGCCAGTGTGAAACAGTGGTGTAAGAACTTGTTCTTGGATACAAAAGGATCCTGGTAAAATACACCATTTGAGTTACTACCTTTGAAAAGTTCAGATTGTAACCTGGGAAACATCACAGAAAAAAAAGTTACAACCCCCAAGTAAATACATTTGCACTAACATAAAAATTGTTTTCTCAGAAAGACTCCTCAGAAGTCCCACAATTTGTGCCCAATTCCTTAAGAGAGGGGAAATAACTGTATGCAGGAGGTGTTGGAGTGGAGAGAACTAGAGATTTAAAACTGAAACCAGACAATCTGAAAAGAGAGAGATGTGTAGGAGTATTTTCCACAATTACCTTATAATGAGGAGAAGGAAGATCCCAGTGGAACAACCAGCAGAGGCAAGTGGTGGGTGCTGTGTTAACCCCAGGCTGGATGCTGTCCCTGGGCTAAGGAGGGAGGCAGCTGGGGACATGCACTGGCCCTTCCCCTGCCGGATGGAGACTTGGCCTGAGCCATCTGCCTCAGCTTTGAGATCCATAAAATACCCTGTTCTCTTCACAGGAATGTTCTCCTCCCTCTTCAGACCTAATGGCCACCACTTAGAAATCACTTAAAAGTTTTGGATAGAGGCCTGAATCGTTAATACAGGAATAAAGCCCATGCTCTTGTTTCATGGTAGCAAATGATAGGATTTTTTTTCCCTTCCTGCACCACAGCTACTAACAGATTAAGCTCATGAAACCACTCCAAATCCCATTTGAATGACCTCTTTGATGGATTGTCACTTCCTCAAAGTAATTCTTCCCCCTGGTTACTGCCTAAACTGAAACACACATTTGCCTTTTCCTTCTCACTTTGTGATGCTGGAAGAGCATCCCTGCTTTTCTGTGGCAAATGGTGTCTAAGCCCAATGGCCGGTTCAGACGCGCCCCTGTTGAGAAATGCACGGTTCCTCAAAAAAGAAAATAAAACCCTATACATTGTGCAACTGAAACGAGGTTTGCAGCTGGCGACGCAGGCACCAAGGCGCTTTCCAGAACACAGTGAAGGGTGTCTGGAAAGAATTCAGATGAGCTGTGCTTGTTTTCAACATCTGCCAGTGTTATAAAATACTTAACTGTGCCGTGGGTGTTGTGTGAATGCGAGCGTGTCTCTCAGCTGAGGAGAAAGTCTGCAAACAGAAGGGACAGCAAATACTGACTCCCTGTCATCTACACCTATTAAAAACAAATACAAAGAACATCCCTTCTGCCAGCTCAGACTTTTGTTTTTCCATGATACAAAATACAAAGTTTAAGACTGCTCATACGGAACTGGTCTCCTTGGGCAATTCCCCGAGTTAGAGGGAAAGGTATTTGGATCCAGTTTGAGTCCTGCTCCCCCCATTGCAAGGGGGAAAGAGCAGCTTCTGTAAACCCCAATATAACCCAGCTGCAAGCAAACAGGTCCATGGAAGTTACACAGCATTGCTACTCTATAGTCGCATGTGCCAAATCTAATAAAACATATTAGTCATGTTGACTAATCTTGCATTACCCAATAGCTGCTGAATGAATTAAAGCACTGTCTAAATAACCTACTTATTTGGTGAGACTGGCGTCCTAAATAACTTTGCTGTGTATGACATGGATCCTAAATGCAACCTGTAGAGCTGATACCCAGATTCAGACACATTTCTCAGAAGTGGACTAGGACTGTCGATAGCAGCACTTTGATTTTCACACCTTTTATTTTTAAAAAATTCTCTGCCACCAATGAGTTTCTGGCCTCACTATGTGAACGGTTTTGGGGTTTACTGTAAAATAAAACAATTTATATACTAAATTTGTTTTGCTTTCTAGATTCCTAATTAAAAAAATGTTGCAAACATTTTAGATTAATGAACTACAGTTGGGCAACAGTCATCAGAAATGTTTTGATCAAGCATAAGAAAAATATTTAGGGTTCTGATGCCTGTAATACACAATAATCACAATCAACTGGTGGGATGGAGACAACAGAACTTTCTTCATAAAATATCTCAAATTAGCTTATTTTTACACAATTAAAGGAAATTAGATGTACGGGTTTATTTTGGTATAGGAATGACTTAGAAGTTGTCTTAAGGAAATGTAACCGTAGACATTTCTGTAATATTTTTTAGATAAGGTGGCAAAGATTGAGAGCTAAATCACAAAATCTTGTAGAACTACTTATTATGGGAAGCCTTTGGTTACCCTCTCTCTATGATCTTCAGATTTCTGTTTGGTTAACATCATGCTCAGTCTGACACATTTAGAAAGATCATTTTTATGACATAAATTGCTCCTTTAATATCAAGTGTGATGGATTATAATGTCCCATTTTCCCAGTAGCATTTGACAATATTATTACAATTTGACAGAGAAGATATTCTTTCTGTGAAATAAAAAGCCTACAAAGACATACCAACTTAATTTATTTAACCAATAAAAATTGTCTCAAAAGTCCTGTGAACCAATGTGCAGTTAAAAATAAAAGGAAACAAACCAGATTTAAGATTTACATTTCCATACTCCATTCCAGAACAAACACATCAAGCAATCCAATGTGACTCCACACAAAAGCAATAGAACTGATGGCAAAGTGGAAGAAATTGTGCAGAACTGTGAATGTATGTAAAAATGATGAATCACAGCTAAGACAAGGGCAGGAGCCTATGCTGCATGAATAGAAAAGATGAATGTCATGAGAAGGTAGCTGTAGGAAACTAATAAGGAGGTGGTAGAGAATTTCAAATACATTCTAAAAAAAAAAAAAAAAAAGATTCCTTTGTTTTTTAAAAGAAGCAAATACTGCAAAAGTCACTAACAAGCAACTGAGAATTAAAACCTTTGGTAGATGTGGGTTGCCTTGTGGGCAAAAAAAATGAAAGTAATTTAGTTCCTAGCAGTGGATTTAACTTCTTAGTTAAAGATTTAACATCTTTAAAGATTTAACATCTTAGTGAAAGATACAGAAAACCAGTAGAAAGCATAGAGCTGATTCTGTCCCACAATTAGGACATTTTTAATAAGACATTAATAGAAGAGCCATACTATTTTTTGGCGTGTCCTCATCTAATAATTATCTAGTAAACTGCAGTTTATGCATCCAAGTATTGGAAAATGTCTTGAGAGCAGTAGATGTGTCAATAATGTTGAGGAAGAAGTTTAGAAAGGAAGGCTCCAAATGTCCTGAAAGAGGGATTGGGGGAAAATGAAGTGTCAAGTTCTTTGAAACCCTACTGTAACTTTCCATAAGGCTGGCCCTGGCTTTCTATGATCTTGTCTCCAACAACATAAAACATTCAGGCACACCAGGTATTTATATCCCCTCTGCCAAAGTGCAGCTGAACTGGCCAGGAGCACAGCCATTTGGTAAAGAATTTGTCAATATACATTAACTGCCAATTTCATAATTAAATTGTTTATCAAATCTTTTTGGATCATGGCATAGTTTTGTTTGTTAGGACTAGAAATAAACAGCCAGAGGAATCTACTGATGACCATGCTGCCAAAGGGAAATAAGGTCTCAGACTGGCTGAACAAGTTTCACATCCCACTTAATGATCCATTCAGTACCTCCAGGGCTTGGCTCTCAGCTGGAACGGCCAGTGTTCTGACCTGGAATTTCCTATGCCCCAGACTTGCTCAGCCAAGAGCACATCCACGCTCTGGCATGAGGAGACAGACAACTGTGCCCCAGGAATGGTTTCCAGAAAGGGGCTCCCACTTGTGAAGTACTGAATAAAACTTCTAGAAATGCTCCCCAAATACCAGTGTTAATTATGAAATTGCCACATATGTACATCCTTGGATATGAACATACCAGCTTGCACGTGACCCAGGACATAGATGTATGGTATGGTATGGTATGGTATGGTATGGTATGGTATGGTATGGTATGGTATGGTATGGTATGGTATGGTATGGTAGGGAGAGATCAATGGCAATACATTTTGGGTGACGGTAAATTATTGCTTGGTGAAGCCAGCACTGAGTTAATTAAGTTATTCTAGTTAAAGGCAATAAGTAGAGCTTGCTAGAAAATAATTATTTGGTTTTCTGACAGTTTTCAAGTTCCAGATTTTTGTTATTCCGCTTTGGCATGAAAACGAAGCCTTTTAAATGCTATTGCAAAATGAAAGTGTGTCAAAATATCTGCTTCATGTTGAAAAGGTCAACTTTTTGATGCAAGGCTTTGTCTCCTGAGTGTTCGTTCTCGAACAAAACCTTTACGCTGAAAATTTTGTCAAAATAAATGCCTCCGGAAAGTTTCTGAAAAGTATTTTGACTTCAGCAAAACTTCTTGCTCAAACGTGATTGTTCCAGACGTAGCCTCAATAGTGTAATCTGGTGCCCTAGAGATTTGGGGTTCTTCGCCTTTAACCTCCCTCTAAGCCACCCCATTATCATGAGTGTGACATCCTTATTAAGAGACAGAAGATTTTGTTGGTTTATGCTAATTTTCTTTCATGTAAGGATCTGCACAGGTGATTGGCTAACTCGCTGCTACCAGAAGAAATGGATAATCTCAGAGTTCTCAATTTTTTACTTCCAAGAACAACGAATTGACTCTCTCTCTTCAACAGCCTATTTAGGGAAGTGGAGCAAGGGGACAAAGAAGGACTTATCTTTGAGATTTTGTTCTTTTTGGTAGTTGCTAAGACTGGTGAAAACTTATTGTGAGTGATAGAATAATCACATAAAAAGGTAAATGAGGGGAGAGAAGATTTATGAATAATATCCTTATTTCATCATTAATAAATCCATTATTACACCTTAGCATCATGAAAAAGAAAATAATTTCATGCAAGCATTTCGTATTTTATTTTTAAATCTTAAAGTACTATTGCAAAAATACTCAAAATGATTTTGCTTGGGAGGTGGTGTAAAAAACATCATTCCCAGTACAGGTATTGGAAAGGTATTTTTATTTTTGTACTGCTCAATGCATTGACATCTCTTGGTGTTTTGGGGACAAGATCTGTGTCCCTGAAGAAAGCATGGAAATACCACAAGCACAGATTTATCAATATCTGAGGGGGTCCTTCCTATCAGCAGCTGATCATCTCTTTAAACACCAGGTACCAGATGGTATCAGAATTATGGTTTAACGTCTCAGTCAAATCTATGTCACTCTGGAAAGACATATACGGCACATATATATAGCTTAAATTATGTAAAAACACAATAATTTCCCTGAGTATGTTTAATTTATAACTGTAGCTAATCAACATTTCTGCAATGCAGTTTTTATTACCTAGTCATAAAAGCCACTCCTGCTGTAGAAAAGCTTCTATTTGGCGTTTTTCTTAGCTCCTCAACAAACTTGCTTTTCAAAACTGAATTTGGGGGGGGGAAGTAAACAAAAATTTAGTGGCTTGTGGCCAGGAAAACCAGAAACCAGTGGGTTTCATAATGTGTACTTGAAGCTGGGTGCCTGGTATGTACTAAGAAGCCAAAAAGAATTCTCTGTTGGCTTTTGTGCCATCAGTAAAACATTCATCAGCTGAGAGACAAGGAAGCTCGGCAGCACGGAGCTGGAGGGGGATGTAAGACACTCTGAGAGGATTTGGGAAGACAGAGTTTGTACCCTCGCTTCAATGAACACTCCATTCTTTTTATGAAATAGAATAGCTCTGAGTGAAGATTAAAGGGAATTTCGCTGTGAATTTCGCACAGAAAAAGCTGGATGAATTGTTTATTCCAATGGCAAGAAAGAGATTTGTGTATATATATATACATATATATATATGTTCCACATCCCAAATTAATGCCCCATAAACCATGCTTTTGTTTATCCTGAGAGAAGAGTCTCTCTTTCCTCAGAGAATAGTTCCAGGCTCACCCAGGCAATCATTTCAAAATATTTTGTGGGATAGAAAGAAACATTTTCATTTAGTTCTCTCTATATAAACACACCCAGTCACGTCGCTGGTACCATCTGAAATACCAGCTCGTCTGATCTCTAAATAAACACAGACACCTCTCAGATGTAGCCCCTAACAACGGGGTGATCATATTAAAACTGTCACATCCAGAGCTCTGTGTATCAGCTATATTTAGCACATCGCCACTCCTCTAAGCTTTATATATAGGAAAAAAAAAAATCTGTTTTTTTTTTTTCTTGCTTCTTTTCAGCACTGCATGCCTCACAGCAGCAAACTAACACCTCGTACAGGCGTTTTGTTCCATTGGGCCAGATGATGAAACAGCAGCATTCGATATAAACGGGGAGGAATGATGCACACCTTAGATCCAGCCCAGAAACAACCAAATCGGAGGGTTCCTTGAGCTCAGCTTCCCGTGTGTTCCTTGTCAGGGGGTCTGTGAGGGACCAGGAGCTGACAGGAGAAATCATTTCCCTCGTAGATCATGAACGGAGCTACGGTAAGATGCAAAATAGCAGGCAGAAAATTCAACAATACATGACGTCCTGAAGCAGTGAGAATTCTGCAGTAGATTAGGGAATTCACAATAAAATAACATAATAAAATAAAATAAAATATAAAGAATTAAAATTAAAATTAAAATTAAATTAAAGGTAGCTGCATTGCAGAATATAACAAAACTAAAAATTAAACTTAGATGAACATTAAGTACATTGGAGCCATGATATATGGGATATAATAGAAGATGACTGCTAATTCCAGAAGGTTAGTGATTCCTGGAGGCATTCCTTTTAAAGAATTGTCAGTCCAGCCTGTTGTATCACCATCTGCTCCTAGCCCTTTTGTCAGCTGCTGGAAGCACAGTGAGATCCATCTCCTGTACAGGAGTGGAAGGGATAGTGGGAATATTGTTTTAATCTCAAACACGACCAGAACATTTAAAACTAAAATCCTAAAACCTGATTTAGCAATGCATCCATTTACTCTGTTTAGCCACTCACACAGCCTGTTTTCTGTAAGCTGGAGTGTTTTATTGTCATTATACTGACAGATTAGTTCCCTATAGCTTTTGAATAAAGCATTCATTTGCTGATTGTACTGTAAATCCAGAACAAAACCCAGTTTTCCCTGGACTGAGATTTCAGACAGGACTTAAGAGCTGTGTTGAAGAACCACTGAAGACAGAGAACAGCATTTGTCTTGGCCCACAAGGCAGAAATTTTGCCATTGGAAGATCTTTTCAATGCCCAATAGAGGCATGAAATAGACAAGATGTTACTTTTAGAAATAATTAAGAAATAGCTTAACAGTTTGGTCTGGATTCATGTGATGGAGTGAAAAAGAGAAACCTGTGGATCGAGGGCAGGTTTGGTGCTAATCAGGGCTAATTTCAAATGAGAGTGAGATGTGGAACTCCATGTCATTCTGCTGCTTTTGCCATGTGAGAGTGTCAATATCTGGGATGAACTTTGCTTTATAATCACTCCCAGCCACATCCATGAATTATTATATTTTGAATATTCTTTTCTTGCACGAGTGATGCCTCTTCACTAACCATAGCAAGAGATGGCACTAATGAATACAAGTCGTTATTTTGACTGTTGTTTCGTATAGACTTCTTCCTAAAGAGAACAAAGAGTTGGTGCAGGGCACAGATAACAAACCAATCTACACTCTGTCATCACTGTTGGGAAGGCTTCAGTACTACTGGTCATATGCATATATATGTATATATACATATATATACACATATGGATATACACACAAAGACACACACACACATATATATATATATTAACGTAGTGGCGGTATTTGGGAGAGGAAGAAACTGAATAAATCTCCTGTAACTCCATATTTCACTTTGATTCTGTACAGTATAGCCTTGGCTATATCTAGGCTACATGTATCAAAGATAATCACCCTCTGTCAGTCTGCCATTAATCTTCTCAAATGCTCTGCAACTAATTACTAAGCAATTAAATGCAACCTTCTGCTTTTAAATAACAGTAACACTGTGACACAAACCTGTGAAAATAGGAAATTAGAAGATAAGGGTCGGGTAAGTTCCTTTACTCACATTAATATGAATAACCTACAACTATATGAATTAAAGATGTAGTGACAACTTTTAAGCCATTTTCCTCTAGCTCAAGTGCTTTCTTTCCCCTTATTTTGAATATCTGTAGGCTTTTGCTAAGTAAAATAGTCTTTCTTTTGCAAATAAAAAGCACGTATCTCTTGCTCACAGAAAATGGCAAACATGGAATTTTTAGCTCCTGATGGCTTCTCTCCCCTCCTGGCCCCCATTTCAGATCACACAGTGATCTCAAAATATAGGGAAAGTGGATTTCTCATGTAAGGGATTCTCCCCTACATATTTCTTTCATGGACAATAGCATGTCTAAGATGAGAGGAAATTGATAATCCAAGTGACAGAAATTTGTGAAACCTAGATGAGCTGGATGAGCATGCCATCAGGTATGCAGAAGTCTTTCTCCAGTGTGCTGGACCAGCTCCTGCCTGCGCCCCGTGCCTGTATTGGAAATGATGGCAGGTCTTACTGGGCAGCTCACACCTCAGCAATTTCCAGTCAATTTGAGGGGAGGGAGCTTTAAATTATAAAGCTTTTTTAATTTCTAAATAACTTTGAAGCAGTAGTAGAAATGACAGTCATTCACAAACTCTACATGTATTACGGTTGGCTTAGAACCTCAAATTGTATATAGGAGCAGTTTTGTGTGATTCTGTGATTGTGTAAACATGTAAGAGGCCCTTTTTCAAAAAGTTTACTGTTCAAGTACATGAATTTTAATTTCACTGATGTCAAAAAGCAAGAAGTCCCCCTTCTAAAAACCTGCTGAGACTCCCAATAAAAGAAGTACAATAAGTACAACTAAATAAAAAAGTATAATTGGCAATTATACTTCAAATGAGATGTACAGCAACTGAATGAGTAAATGGAATCATAGTGAAAAATTTTCTAGGGAAGCTTAAAGGGTTGTGTTGTTTTAGCCTGAAGAATGAAGGAAGAATGAAATGATACCAGACCTCAAGTGCATTAAAAACTTCCACGAAAGCAAAGAAGGAAAGAGCGTGTTGTCCATGGCTACTTTGAAGCCCTTTTCAGTTCTTCAGCTCTATGATCAATGTGATCATTGGAAACACCATCATTGTGCTCAGATCTTCCTGGTGCCAGTCCATCATTGGATCACACCACCTTTAAAGGCATCTCTTAAATGGCAGAATAACCTCTATACAGCCCCAGCATTTGGATGGTTCAAATTGGATTATCTGGGAATACAGAAGCAGGGAAAAAATCTCATGGCAGTTCAGTCCTTTCCTACCTCAAGGACCATACCAGACAAATTCCACCTCAAAAGTTATCTTGAACCTAAAGGAAATATTCAGGACTTTTTTCCTTGGGATGTTGCACTCAAAATGTTATTGGCAATAAAATCTGGCAGTAAAAGAGTAAGATGTAGGAGTGACACAGCAACATTTATTTTTCAACCTCTGAACTCATGTATGAACATCAGTTCATACCTGATACTGGCTTTTAGTTGCAATAGCTCTGCACTGTTTGTCATCCCTGCCCTGTATGTAATGACAAAAATCTTAAACTTTCTTAACCTTTTCATTTCCCTGGTCTCAGCAAGACAATGTCTTTAATTTCCTCTTATGCCATAAACTTTTGTGTTTTCTCCATCCCATTGCTCTCTCGTTCCACATTTGTCAAGGTGGGCCATCGTCCTGGAGGAAGCCCGGTGCTGGTTGAGCAGCATCTGGTCATGGTTACATGGAACTGAAGAGAATTTGGAGAATATCTTGAGCAGTTAAATGCCTTCCTAGAACCCTGGACAAAGAAAGTTCAGATAACCTCAGAAGTTCTGTGCTGCTGAAATCTCAGTTGGTCAGAAGTGTTTGGTGGTTTCAGCGAGTAGATGGTTGAATACAGAAATGAATTAATGAACGGAATTACAAGAAATAATAAATCAAGTTTGGATATTAATTAAGGAATCACAGAAAATGCAACAAATTTATACCATTCTCTGAGGCCTGAAGTCAATATATCTTTACAATGAAAGGTGAAAGTATTCTTTCATCTCTGTAACATGATAGCAAAATTTACATAATGTTGAAGACTGGCAGAAACTTTATGAGTTAAACTTAATCATAGTTTAAAAGTTAAAATATAGAAAAATCTAAAATGACAGAAATTAGAGATGTCTTTAAAAATGGAATGTATTAAGTAGAGTGATCTGTGATTATGATGAATATAGGGAGAAGCACTTTGTTATAATTGGCATTAACATAGAAAAAAAAAAGCAAAGTCGTTTAGAGCTTTAAATGGAAGTAATTTAAATCAAGAAATATCTGCTTGCTATTTTAAAACCTTTAAAAGCGTTTTCCTTTTCCACTGGGAAATTGTTTAGAATACTGAGAATAAGTTCTTAGTTAATGGCATTAATTTTTAGGTAAATTCATAAATAAAAATCAAAGGGCAAGCTTCACAACTGCTGTGAAAGTTAGTTTCTATGCATTCCATTAGGGATAGACTCCATCTGTCTGGTTTTAGTCTCATTTATTCTTAGACCAAAATATCTATGTAGTTACCTTAGTCAATAGCTACTCTGATATGTAAATCTGTTTGAATATATAGAGGAATTGTAAGAAAGTCTACGCATGGGAATAATTACTTGATTTCTTCCTTCAAAAAACAGTATTGGGTAAGACAGTATGAAAGTTGTTATCTCAGAAAATACATGTGAATACACTGAACTGCAGATGACCCTAAAAACAAAAATTTACTTGTGATATTATGGTTGACCAGTGACACTATTCAAATTTCAGCACTGAAAACAACTGAAATCAGAGCAGAACGTGGAATATGGTCTATCCATGTGTTATATTTCCATAACCAATACTTTCTAGCACTTTATGATCCATACCTTTTCCACTCACTCAAATCAGCAGATGGTCTGAGAGAGGGCATTTTAGTGACCTGGTTGCCTGATGTATTCATTAGAGAGATCTGAGAAGACTGCAACCCAGGAGGTGTGGCTATGGATAAAACTGACACCAAAACCTAAAAACCTATCCTTTTTCTTCTTAACTCATATATAAATTTGCTTTTAAGCGTCTGCCAGGTCTACGATGTGTAGTTAGTAATTCTGTGACTTTTTGTCCAAAAGAGACAGTACAAACCTAAAGTGGCAGGATTAGAACATTAATCTGGAGAGCAAATCTAAGAAATATTCCCAGTGAATGCAGATCCAATGTCCCTCCTGCAATAAATGTTAGTCTTTTCACAGTCAGACAATTACATTTTTTAATTGAAAAATAGAAATTTTCAGCATTAAAAAAAGATCAGTAAATCTTCAATTTTAGGCCATAACCACTGAAAAATATTCAACTAACACTGGAAGTTATCTTTATAAGAAATACATTAATAACATTTTTAATTTTCTCCTTTTAGCAGTGATCAATTGATACCAATTAGAATTTATTGACATTAAAAACTAGATCAAAATGACAAAAAAGTTTTTTTTCTTCATAACCATGTTTAATATCCATATATAATTTAACATGCATTTAAACTCTGGCTAGTCAAGGGAACATTTCTTCTTAAACAGTATTTTTTTATCTTGTATCATACATAGAATTCTAGGACCAGGTTATACATAAAAAGTCAGAGACTTAACAGAACTCAGCCATGTGAAGAATTTGTTTTCCCTCAACAGGGCCTTTAAAATCAGAGTTAGTTGATTAATTTTCATGTTTTTATGAATTATTCATAATTTAATCATTAACAACCAAATACAGACAATTTTGAATCTAGACCAATATTACAGAATCCATTAACTGGTCCATCAATGCAATACAAATTCAAAGCTGCAAGAAATAAAAAGTAACATATGTAGTGATTTCCTTGGGTTTTATCCAGTTTTCTGTTTCTGCTGGTAGGTTTGCATCATCAAAATAAATAGAAAACTTGTTATATCGCTTTGTTTTGTTACAATTACATAGATACATTTTTTAATTTCATGTTTCAAACTCCAGCTGGCACATATTGCGTGAGCTGCTTCAATGATATCTTTTAAGTATTTTTTGCTTCTATTTTTGGCCTATCTTTTAACACTTTCATTTGCTGTCTTTTTGACTGGTTTTGGGTTGGGTTGGGCTGGGTTTTTCAATATAGCCAGTGTCATGTAGATGGAAAATACATTTGTCTATGAAAAAAAATATACTTAAGATTAGCAGCTGCTTTGACAAAAGTCTTAGGTGGCTTCAGAAATGTGTAGAGACACCCCAGATGGGCTGGAGACATATAGCTCTTTAACCAGAGCAATATGGAACCAATTTATCCTGTTCCTCATCAGGTATAGTAACACAGCCAACACCTTACCTCTCTGGGGAGGGGGCTGGCTGGTCCAGGAGCCAGATGCATCCCGAGGAATTCACATTGGTATCTGCAAAGGTCAAACATTTTTTTATTTAAAGTTAAATATGTGCACTTTCGTTTAACTGTCCCTAGTGATAGGGACATATCACATCACCTGAATATTAAGAGAGCTATGACCGTCAGAGGAGAAAAGTTGGGCTTTCATTAGCAAGGCAAGGAATCTAAATGATTATAAAATGGAGTTTAATATATTTAGATGTAGCTCCATGCTACGGCTGCCTAAGAGAGAAAAAGGCTGGAATTTCATAATACTGTAGAATAATATAGAGACAGGGAATGAAATTGTTTCATTTTAAAACTAGAAATTAAACTAGTTCACCAGGTTATTTTAAATTCTAGTCAGTACATTTATGTGTGTCTTGCTAAAACAAAATTATACCCCGTTATCATCAAATCCAACTTTTCACAATTGCTAATATTATGATAATACAAATGGTTTGTTCAGAAACTCGACGGGAGTAAGAAACTAGAGTACAACTATGTTTATTGGTCCACCGTTTGGAGGATTTTAGCATTGATACATGTTGTATTGCACGGACATTTTATTTAGACTGTTTTGCATCATTATGTGCAGTTAAAATTAAATGCCAAAATCCGGCATGCAATTTGGTTTACAAATAAATATCTGATCGTGAAAATGGACACTAAAGTTCTTCCACAAAGGGTGTTCTGACGTTGAAAAGTGTTACCAAGGAACATTAAAAAAAATATATATTTTTCTTTGTTTTTTATTTTTAGTTTGACTATATATTTTTGCCTGCTGTTTATCTGCTTACATTTGCTGAATTCATAAGACTTTCCTCATATATTTTTTTTCCCAATTAAGCAAGATAATCTTGCTTGTGACTATATGGCATATATTCAAAAACAGAGTTTTACCTAATGGACTAATTAAGAAAGATCATTTGCAGGCTTAGGGTACTGAATCACAAGTCTACTGCATTATTCTTATTTTCACAGCATGGATCAAGGAGATTTGAACAGTAAATGATGCATTTCAGCACTGTCTCCCAAACCATAACCCTGCTCCTACCCATAACGATGACAGACCTTTATGCCCCCATCTAATTAGGAACCATTCAACCAACACTCAACTGCTGTAATTAATGGATCCTGCCAAACTAGAAAAGTGTGTATTTTTACTTCTTGGTTCCAAAACCTAACCCTAAGCATTATAACCTTTCTTAAGTCTTCTCACAAACCTAACTACAACAGAGCTCAATAAACAGCTGAAAGCTCTACACTTCCATATGTAGAATATGCATCCTAGCTCTCTGGATCTGGCAGATGTGGTAAGGAGTTATGCATATCTGTCCCAAAGTTTAATCCAACACTGAAACAAAACCCTGGCTCTGTAACCTGTCCAGAAGCTCATGAGGATCCATCTCTCCCTCTAGATCTCTTATCTTGGTCCCCAAAGATTTACAATGTGGAGCAGTCACCCTAATTCTCCAGACATTCATGAAGATATGGGGGAGTAAAATGGATTAGCCTTATTTTTTTGCTATTAATGAAGTAATCGACATTTAATCTTTTTAATATTTGGTTGTTTTGTCACAAATGTATCAGCATGACAATCACTTTTTAGTCAAGACCTAAGGAACACAGCTTCAAGCAATGCTAGTTGTAGATCCGTGGAGCTGCAGTGGAAAAGAGGATGCTTTATACAGTGTGAATTCTCTGTTGTATAAGACAATTGTTTACCTCATTTTGTTTGTCCAGATATTAAATCAGTTTCTGTGACATTTTTTTGCCACTGATACTTGGCTAGTAAAGATGATGAATGGTGCCATAAGCTATCTTGAGTTCTTTCATTCACTTGCTGAAAATGTCTTGACAAAGTCAGGAGAAACTTGCTGAAACAGCACCTAAACCATAATTTGAAAGAAATACATGGTCCAAACCATGTGATCTAATATTATAGTTGACTTTCTTTTTTTTTTTTTTTGGAGTTCCTTTTGGAAAATTGTTGAGTTCAGCTGAAAAATAAAAAAAATAAATTTAAGAAATAGTTACCAGATCAAAGAAGTATTCTTGCAAGTTTCTTTAAAAGAAATAATGTCATGCTTTTCTTCAAATAGAAGAAAAAAAACCCAAAGCTTTAATTTTTCATGCAGTTGCATGTGTATGTGAACGTGCACAAATATATATTAGAAAAAAAACATTGCCAACAAGATTGGATATTTCTGATTTAAAATATTATATTAATCCATCTTTGCCTTGCAGATACTCAAGCTGATCCTCTTCTTAATTCAAGTTAATTTACCATACCAAGCTATGGTTCTTCTAAATTAAGTGACACATAATACCAATGTTTAACAAACTGATAAGCAGCAAGAGTTCTGATGAAATACTATTCTGATGAAAGGAACAACGTATTAAATTTCTTTTATGTGGTAGCACAAGGTCAGTTTTGCCTAGATTCTTACAGTAATAACACTCACTCACATGACAACAAGGGGCATCTCTTCCACACGTGCTACATCAGCTCTGAAAAGAACAACAAATGCCACAGGGAAGCAGCATGGAAGCTGTAGCTCAGAAGACTCTTTAGAAGCTAAAAGAATGACTACCTTAGTAGGGAAGCAAGATTATCTTTGCAAAAATGATACCCGTGCAGCAACTGTGCCCTTATTTATCTCAGGCACTGGAAATAAAAATTCCTGGGAGACCTGCTTTAGCATCTCTCTGTTTTTCTGAGATCTTTCTCTACCAGCAGCTTTTTCCCAACTATTTCTGCCATAACTGAGAAAGGTAGTCAATATTTTTCATCTTTCAGGGCAGCCATAGCTCTAAGGGGAAAGATGCCCAGCCTGCACTGTTGGCACCCATTTCCTTGTCTCTACTTCACGTGCAAGAGCTGCTCGGCTGTGCCCAGCAGATGTGCCCCATGTCTATAAAAAATGTCACCCGAATGGTCTGCTGAATGATCAAGAAGCAAAGGCTTTAAAATAAGCAACTATGTTCTGGATTTTGGGGGTGGGATGGTATTTTTCTTCAATAATAGAATTTAGACACTTGGAGTTTTTTGAGGCACGGACCAATTCTTTATGATTTCTGCAATGTGACAGCTTTCTTGCACTGTGTTGTTGAGCTTGACTCCAAAGTTTTCACCCCAATTTCTGACTTTTGATGCCCTGTATCTGTTGTACTTTGTCGAAGGGATAGTTTGTTTTGATGTTTTGTTGGAAGGCATTGTTCACTCAGTCAATGTCTCCTTGAAAATCATGCTTGACTGCAAAGGTGATTTATGAGGGATGATGAAGACCTGAGAAGCACAGGAATAGGGAGCCTAGCTTGGCAACCTCAAATTAAAACACAGTTGTATTTCCAAATATTATTTGCAGTGCCATCTTGTGATGTTGACAAGCAGTGTCTGAAGTGAGCTCCTGAAGCTGTTAGTACTTCTGTAGGGCAGCAGAGTTCAGATTTCAGAAGTTCTGACAGTAATGAAGAAAACGTTCATTTGTATGTCAGGACACTGCACTGATGCCTTTCTTTTTTTTTTTTTTCCTGTTTCCTGGGCCAATGAAATTTAGGCCACATTTCTTACCCTTTTTAGTATCACCGGTTGGTACATGAGTAAATCTGCTGTGACTGAAATGCCCCTGAAATTCAAATTCATACTTATGGTATTTCCATTGGTTATGGAAAACCTGGTGTGAAAAGCACCCTAGGTCATCAATGAATTTTATCTACATGTTCTTTTTTACTTTCTTGAGGAAGTGTTTTCTTGAAGGGACTGAGTATTATGCTTAAGTCCTACAGTAATCATCCTAACCCTACATGGTGCCACACGCAATGCAATAAATCTCAAAAGTGGCTGATAGGTTGCAGCTAATTAGAATTGTGGCAGTAAGGTCATGTTAAAAGTAAAACAGACAGTAATGCATGGCCAATTTTTTCTCAGTTAACACAAAACATTTAACAAACTAAATAACTATGAGGAATATAGGTAATAGCAGTCATTTGAATACAGTATTTTTAATCTTGACAACACCACGTCAGAAATTCAACTTTCACAGGGATGAACCAGAAATTATTTTCTGTACATTCCCTGATAATAAATTGTATAGCTGGTCCAAAATCTCACAGCAATTATAAAAAGGATTTAATATATGATTTGTGAATTATTCTCTCATTTGTAGCTAATCGACCTTGCTAGTAGTAGAAGGCCCTTAGGCCCAAACCCACAAAGGAACTCACATATAGCAAAGACAATTTTGAAACAAACCTAATTATGCTGGATTTTAGACTGAATTTGGATAACAGTGCTGTTATCTTTCTTTGTGCTCATCTTCTTTTGGACTCCAATGGACATGAGTCCAGCACCAGGTCAGAATGCACCAAAACCCTGGAACTGATGAGAGACATCTTATGAGGAAACTGTTAATAGCTGTATCAGCCTAGGGTATCACAAGTGTAGTCTAGTAACAAAGATTTTAACATTTATATTAACAAAAGGAAAGGTCGCCCAGTTCAGTCATAGTTTGTATTGTCAGCAGAGTTGCAAACTAACAGCTTACAAAACTCTGCCCCAGCCATATTGTATGGGCGTCATTATTCAGATATTACAACACATATTTGTTTAAGATGTTTAAACCAGCAGCAGAAATTTTGAGAATATGCAAAATTAGTACTAAAGGAAATATTTTGCTCAGAATTACTTGGTTTCTTCTTTGATGTCTCTACGGATTTCTCAGTGATTACCCTTTTTTTGTTGTACATCCCAGATTGTTGAAATTTCTGAGAATTTTGTCAAAGTGCTTTGAGCCCAGTCCAGTAACATATTGCTGAATTAGATTGTAATAACCACTGATGGTATTTTGATGTTATTATACTCCCCCAGTGTATTCCTTTTAGGAATAAAGATTTCAAGTCTGAAGAATGATCTGCAGAGTATACAGTGCTGAATGATAGAAGATCTCCATATAAGAACATTTACCAAGCTCTAGCTTAATGTATTCAACTCATATTAATCAGAGTAAGTACCAAAAATACTTAACTTACTGAGATATAAATCACGGTAACCTCATTCTTCGGGAAACATTATTTTATGAAAAAGGAAATATAACCTGGATAATGAAGTGGGGAACTAAACTTGGGCACTTAAATATTGGTCATTCAGTTATAACAGGTAAGGTAGAAATTTCTGTCACACAGTTTTGTGATATTTCAGCATAATTCTATGGAGAGATTAAGGTGCATGAGCCTTTAGTACTTTATTAGCTGCTTATTTGTGGTGTGGCTTGTACAGCAATTTCCTACTACCTTTTTGATTTGCACAGCCAAATAACTTCAATTTTTTTACTAGCCCAGGTTTCCATTAATTTTTTCATAATTTGGCAAGTCCAGCTTCATACATGAGATTTGACTATAGAAAACAAAACAAAGCTACTTATTCAATTACTGACACTGAACACATGCATTTTTTTCCTAAATTTTAGATACGTTTCATTTGCAACCCATGCTGAGAATAAGTAATACTGGTCTCCCTTGGGGATAATATTAGCTTTGTCATGCAGAGAGGCATATTTACCGAATAGCTTAAAATTGACCAATTTGTATTATTATGGCAGTGTTGGGATTTCTGACCTACATTTAAATCTGATTGCACTGATTTAGATTCCTGAAGTCCACATATTGTCTTTCCATATTCCTCTGCTTAGCAGTGATGTCTTTGTAGGTCATTTTTGCCTGAGTCTGGTTTAATTTTCACTACTGGCTAGTTAGTGTGGGTATGACATAACTGACAACATATTTAAACATTTTGAATAAATGTATGAATATAGAATTCCAAGTCAAAACCCCAAGTTTTATCATGTATTCATGTTTACTGTTTGGAATTACCAGTATAAAAATTTAGTGGACAGCCTTATAACAAGTCGCCTTGTCTTGAGGGGTGATGGGTGGGTATATTTGTTTGTTTTTTTTTTAAAAAAAAAAAAAAGTTGAGTAGGCCCACTGGACCATGCCTGTTTTATAAAGTTTGTTCCTTCTGTCTACCTTCACAGAGATAGAAAAGACTCAGTCTCTGAGACTTCAGCATTTTGAGTCACAAAGATTCCTCTAAACCAACTGATACAGTTTCAAAATGTAGGTTTTCTTTTCCATCTAAAGTTTTGTTTGAACTCAAATTGATGTTCAGGAAAAATAATCAAATTATGATTTTGGGAAAAGTAGAAGGAAAAATAATTATCTTAACTAGCCCTAAATGTGATGAAAAAAATCTGGGTTTTAATAGCTTTAGGAATTCAGCATGAGCCTAGATCTTTGTTAGTTTTCTTAAAACCTAGTTGATATTTTCAAAAGGGATGAGTGTATTTTGCATGCATAACTTTAAAGAGACAGATATATTAAAACACATAAAAAGGGACATGATTTTCTGAAGTTCATCTTGACACAATACTACTTCTATGAAATTAGATTGCAATTTCTATTAATCTCATTTAAAAAAGAATCAAGCTGAATGTGTAATTAGGTATCCTAGAGAGAAACAAGATGCTTAGCACAAAGAGATAGTGAGAAGCAAATCAATTATTATTTTTGTTAATATTGTCATGACTATACCTAGGTATGGCAGCACAGAAAACTAATATAAATAGGAAGATACAGATTGCATTCATAACTTAAAACAGTTAATAAAAAGGAAACAAGTATTCTTCCTCATGAAAGAGAGACATTTAGGAAGAAATCATAGACAGATTATTTTAACTAGGGGGGACTCCTAGAAGGATCAGGAGGAAAAAGAAAAGGTTGAAGTTGTTCTGAACACCCACTGTCAGCTCCCTTTTAAGAGGAAATTAATAGTAATACAAGGAAAAAGCTCACTGTATGACAATGTCATCCCCATGTCTTGGCAGATTGACAAAAACTTCGGTGTTTAGACACTTGAATTTGAAAGAGAGGGAGACTGACAGTTGAAAGAGAGAGAAAGGAAACCATATCCTGGAGAGCAAAACAAATCCTCACGTCAGTTCAGCTGGAGCACCTTTTTCCAGGAATGTGAGGAAGAAAGGAAATTTGCCATTCAAAACGACCCTCCAAGGGACTTTGTCAACCATTCTCCTACATGGGTCAAAGTCTGCCCTCTGGAAGTCCAGAGTGACAGTTCAGCTGAGCCCCCTCCTCCTTACTTCTCTAAGAATCAAAAGTTCTATCATTTTGTGATCGCTGTGCTCAATACAGCCTCCAGCCATCACATTCCCCCACAAGTCACAGAATCACAGAATCACAGAATCTTCTAGGTTGAAAGGGACCTTAAAGATCATCTTGTCCAACCGTCAACCTAACTGACAGA
>JAOQGM010000012.1:126539299-126562016 GCA_027564225.1 Gallinago stenura | reverse complement strand
GAAGCTGTGGCTGCCCCATCCCTGGAGGGGTTCAAGGCCAGGCTGGATGGGGCTTGGAGCAACCTGGTGTGGTGGGACGTGTCCCTGCCCAGGGCAGGGGGTTGGAACTCAACGATTTTTAAGGTCCCTTCCAACTCTAACCATTCTATGATTCTAGGATTCTATCTTTTGATTTTCTTCTAGGAAAACATCATCGTTTCCTTGGCAACTTTTGATTTGCTGCAGCTTTTTATCTGCATCTTTGTAATTTATTCTGTTACTGTTTTTGCATACACATTCTATTAACAATAGCCAGCACTTGAATTTATGAGTCATTCTCCCTGAAACACTTCCACTGCCAAAGTTAGATTGTTTGGTGAGTCCTCCATGGGTTTGGTAATTGCTGCTATTTCTTTTAAACCGTAAAGAAAATTAACTGTTGGGGTTTTGTTTCTTTGTTTCCTAGATGCACAGCATTCCTCCACATCCCGTTTAAGGGTTGTGTGAGGCAAGAAGTGAAAAAAAGCCAACAATTTAGGAACAAGAGACTAAGGCAGAAGCAGCAACAACCCAGCATCATGAGATTTACAGAAGTTTTATGCAGGACACAAAGCATACCCATTAACTATCTTATTTCAGAAGTTTTACTTTGAGGGAACTTCCATTGTCAAAGCCACTTAATCTGGATTGTTTAATTATAATCTCCAAGATTTGGCTGATAATTAATGCTTCCTATTACAAGTAAATGACAAACTCTAGTTTTGTAAGGATAGCTTTTCCTCTGGCTGTCTAGTTTACTAAATATTTCTATATTAGGACAAAAGGTATTATAGTACCTGTGGATGTAACACTTGTGTGACTAATACTCAAATATCATGCACAAATTCCAGCTCCGTTTTCTCCCGGAGAATGATAATGTTCTGGATACAGAAAAAAAGTCACTAGAATACTCTAAAATATTCATTTATGCAGAAAGATTGAAGGACTTCCATCCATTCGGTTTAACTAAAGGGATATTACCAAGTTATTTGTTTCTAGTCTGTGCTGATGCAGAAAACACAAGCTTGATTTAAAAAAAGACAACAAACCAACAAACAAAACTAAAGAAAAACCATCAAACCCCCCAAACCTTTTCCCCTCATTTTACTTCTGATAAAAACAAAACCTTTGAATTTGCTATTCTACAGATTTTGACTAGAAGGAAGATATAATAAGATATGTGTGTTTATTGACTGTTGCCATGGCTTACTAAGTTTCTATTGATCTCTTTAACCATCACGATTTCTAAAAATACTTAGTTGGTTTTCTAGAAAATATAGAGCTGAACAAGTATTTCCAAAGGAACTTGTATTAACAAATTTATATTAGATGAAGTAATTATGGTTAGTGGCAAACACTCATATGCAGTAACTACAAAGTTTTTAGCAGAGAAGTTTCCCAATGCTCAGATTGATTAATCAGAAAGTGAGTATGTATACTTCTTATGAACATACCACTCTTGACTTGGCTTATAAAGAATAAAACTGGTCACTTCTGACAGGTTCTAGCCCCCATGAAGGAAGAAAATAAGAAAGGAAATAGAATATTTTAAAAATCTAATAGACTTCATACTTTTTTTTTTTAAATTAAAATAATTTTTTCCAGAACCAAGTCATTACTTTAAGTCACAATTCAGGAAATAGTGTTATAGAATGGAGAATTCTTTTTAAAACTTTTAATGGACTGTTTTAAGACTATAAATATTCATGAATGTGTCTGCAAGTAAAGCTGGAAAGAAAGCCTATCCTTAGTTTGAGTGAGTTCATAATTATACATGAATTGTTCATATAGCTTAAATTTTTACTATTATGAAATCCACAGCTAGATGTTATTCATTATGCAGCTTCATTTTTTGTAGACAGAAATTAACCCCTGCTTGCTTCAGGCAGACGAGGTAAAATTGAATTTGCGTTGAAAACAACATAAGGAATGGGAGAAATACACCAGATGTGTCCATTTCAGATGTTAGAGTATGCTATTATGAGCTGCAATCATCCACCCCGGTGTGTAATTAGGAAACATCTTGTTCATGTGTTAGAACTCACAGAGCATTCCAGGGATTGCTGGCAACCAAGCTTTCCAAGGTTTAGAAACTCCTTTGAGATAAGCACTAGACCTTCAGCCCTGTAAGGTCAGCAGGAGAAAACAACTCTTGCAAGAAATGACTGGCATAAAAAAATTTAAAGATATTTCAGGGAGCTACTGCAGACCTCATCCTTGATGAAGGTTACTTTCCAAAATTATGTACAGTTACTTGTTTTCAGGGAGTGCAATAAAATAATTGCTTTTGTTACTATATCTTAGTAACTGCACTATGGTCATTTAATAAAGTGTGCAGATACATTTTGTGTTATATAAACTGTGCTTTATATAGCTCTTGGGGAACATAATTGGGCAAATACAATTTAGGTGTCATTTGTTTTTATAAAGAATAATGTAAAGGAAAGATGCTATCTCAGCAGTCAACCATCCTTCTTCAGCATTTATACTATAATTCCTATAATAATCGAGTCCCAAAGCATATAAACAGAAGAAAGAATACATCATGATTTTTCAAGTTTTTTTTGCCTTGCTTAAACTTGGATATGTATTCACAAGTACAGATGGGAAAAAATATTTCCTTTATATATATATGCACACACACGTAATTGTAAATACAGATATATGTGATTGCACATACACATAAATTCATTTGTGCAATATTTATTTGGTTCACAGCAGCGTAATACAACATCCAAAGAAAAAACAAACAAAATAAAAACCAGATAACTTTACTCTGGGTGCATGTATGCATTGGTAAACTGGAGCTAAAACTGTTCGCAAAAAAATATGTATTTTAATGTTATGACTAAGATTGTCATTACAGAGAGGATACTCATGAACAAAAAAGAAACCCAAGGGTTACTCTGCCATCAAAATAATACTGACTTTACACTGGGTTTCTTTTTGTTACTAAGATAACTTCTTTGTTATAATCAATTAATTAATATTATAACAACAGAGCAGTAGGATTATTACAATAACTTAAAAAATGTAATGCAGTATAGAATCTTGATAATGTATATATATTGTTCTTTCATATTATAAACAAATACATTTACACTAGCACTCTTTTTTTTTTAAATTACATAAAAATGTTTCATATAAAAAAGCTTTCATATGTGTAAGTTTGTAAGCAAGAACTCCTTTGATGCCAGTCCAGAAAAGTGTTAATACCCATGCTTCATTCTAGTTACACTGAATTAGAAACCTCCCACAAGACAAGAAAGAATGGGGAAATACTTTATACAATACTTTGATTTATTTACCTTTGTATTAATTATATTAGTATTAGCGCAAGTACTTCACTATCAAATAAACACTGCAAATTGTAGGTGCATATTTTGGCCACATCTCCTCATTGCTATTTATCACAGCTGCAAGATCAGTCAAAGATTTTTACAACATGAAATAAATTTGACAGAATATAATTTATTAAGAAATGCTTCTGAAGAAGTAAGAAAGTGTGTCCATAGAGGTGATTTCACAGGACAGAAGCATAGCTCCAAATACTTGGTATTCAAAGCATCTTCCTTTCAGATGTATGACGTTTGTCCTGCACAAATTTGTTTTATTTTTAGCCCATTCTGTCAGGCAGAAACACTAAGCCATCTATCTTGAACAATATGATTCCTATTATCAGCACCCTCTGGTACTTAAAACTATTCTTACTGAAATGAAATCAACCTTAAATAAAATAAGAAGTATTAGGAACTAGATGCCAATTGGTAACTAAGATAAAAAGCAAATTGATTAGTAAACACTTAAAATACATACAATTTTCTCAAGCTAGGCTGTGGTATTGCTTTAGAGACTTTGAGCCTTATGAATTGTGGCAGAGCACTGTACAATATGTAGATTTCCCTGGAACTGTAGAAAGTGTGTTTTTTTCCTTGCCTTTCAAAGATAAAAAAAAAAGTCAGATCAATGTGATGTCTAAATATTAAATTTTTCTCGCTTACTCTTGAAATTCTTGGTTACGTGGGTCTGACTGCCAAAAATCAAATATAAGTTGCTTGTTTATATTTATTTATTCACTGGTATGGATTTGTATGAATAATTGTACAGAAAACACTGAGCCATTGACTGTATGAACATGGGCTTTGGTCTTCAAGCCATTGAAAGCAACGGCCACGAAAGATTCCCTTTGATTTCCCTGGATTTTGAATTCCCTTGCTGTACTCTACTAAAATGACACAACAAAGTCCTGAGGCTGTCTGGACACTGTGGTCCTTACTAACTTTTGTGACACTAAACCACAAACGAACTCCATTATGTCACATTAGCATTCAGAATCGGACTTTCTTTCAATTTTGCGTTTATTTTTATCAGCTACGAGCCAAAGAAAAGCTCAGAATTAAGGACAGTTGCCAAGAGTTCAAACTGAGCTTTTGTCCCCAATGTGGAACCCAACTTCATCTCACAGCTGTGCTGTTGCATCAAGACTGAAGGGTTGTGGTTTTGCACAACTGTATCCGTGTGTGTACAAAGGCAGGGTCTAAATAGACCTCGTCTAGACAAACATACTTGGGTTAAATTGACTGAATTATGGTGTGTCAGCATGTGAATTGATACTTTGGGTACCCAGTAGAAGGTCACTGACCAAAGAAATGTCTTTTAGCTGAAGAAGAGTAATTCCCTGAAAATATCTTGAAAGAAAACCTGAAGCGTTGGGATATCCCATAAAACATTTAAGGCCACCATCACTATCATCATGAGAACCATACATATATCCATGTTTTGCTTTTTTCCTATAAAACTCACAAGTGAAAAATAGCAGGTCTCACTGGATGACTTCACTGTGTTGCTGAAGGGATGGCCCTGTTTTGAAAGAGCACCATGGAAAAGGTGAAGGTTTACTCTGATGTGAGAGTACAAAGGGAAGAAAAGGCCTTGAAAGGAGAAGATATAAAGACCAGAAAAAAACCTGCCGTAATAATTTTATGTAATTTCCCGTTCTTAGGAGAAAAGATATGGTTTATTTCACATTTAAGTTTTTTTTTTTTTTTATGAGTGGCATACTTAAAGCACAAAATACGATTCCAATATTTTCTCTCCTTATTTCTTTTAAGAAATTAACATTCTATTTGACAGAGACAATTATTTTTCTGTGATAATTTTATAAGAGACATTGTAAGGTCACCTTAAAAAAAAACAACCCTACACTATTATTCTTCATTATGATAATGAAAGGAAACAAACAGCACCTAAACCAAAAAGTCATTAATATTTATTTGCAAAAATTTCATTTTCTTGATGAGGAATAATACTCTACAAAACTTTTTATTCATCGGCTTGAAAAAAGACATCATCAATCAAAACCAAGCTATCATTTCTTCACAAAGATAACAGGACATTTAGTTTGAAAAATGAAACATTCAAAAGGTAGGAAAGGGCAAAATTTAACCATTTAATAAATAAATGTTAGAAATTTTATTTCATTATAACTTTTTTCTATTTAATTTCTGAAACAAATTATTTCACTCACTTTTAGATCTTCCATATTCAGAGTACATTTCCACGCTTCACTTATCCCATCCCTCAATAACATCAATATGGCAAGCACAAAAACAGAATCACAGAATGGTTGAGCTTAGAAGGGACCAGAGTTCAGCTTGTCCAAGAGTGACCCTTCTCATCCTTTCAGAGGAGGGTCAGCTACTGCAGGTTCCTCCAGACCACGTCCAACCAGATTTTTAAGAGCTCCACAGATTGAGACTTTTGAACCTGTCTAGGCAACTTGTTCCAGTGTTTCAGTGAATTTTACTGAATTATTAGAGTTGGAAGGGACCGTAGAGATCAGCTAGTCCAGCTCCCCTGCTAAGCAGGATTGCCCAGAGCACATCGCTCAGGACTGCATTGAGGTGTAATTCTTCTTAGTGCCTTCTGTTCAATTATTGTACATGATCTGAATGAAGTGCCTCGGGCACAGTCCACAATCATGACAAGGACATTGTCACACAGGAACAATTCCAATTGCTGAGTATCAGCCTCAGCCTCCATCACGGGCCTTAGGACACGGCTCTTATTATTCCTCAAGCCCTCGTGTAGTCAATACAGGCTGGAGAAGGAAACAATGCTACTAATGAATTGAGATAGTTCAGTACTATACCCAGGCTGCTCATCAGGGCTAGTCAGATGGAAATAAATGCTTTTCTAGATGTAGGAATCATACTGTAGCACTTCTGAAGGAATAATAAAGCACCTAGGAATCATATCTGTATTACTGAGCCAATTCTTATAATTGTTAGTAATCCTGCTGGAATATTAAGCAGTGGGTTATTTTGCTTTCAATAATACAGTAGTACGAGTATTTTTAATAAGCATCTTGATAGAAGTTAGGAATTTTGACAAGGAAAGTATGATATTTACAGGAAAACAATGGGATTTTGGAATCAGTTGGGAATCTTGGTTTGCATTCTGCTTCATGCTGAGATTTCTTCTAAGGATCAGCAGTCTGACAGTTGTCCTTACTAGCTATCATTGCAAATATTTCACTTTCTGTCTAATACTAATCACTCTCAATTATCAGTAATTGAATCTCATAGATCTGTTCATTAAAAGTTTTAGGAACAGATATTCCAAAGGTATTAATGTGACTTAAAGTCAAAATCTCAGCTTAGAAGGGGTTAAATATAGTCAGATTGGTCATACTAGAGCACTGCTCCCATCGGCAGATTGATCAAAAAAATAATGAAACTCTTGGTTTGAAGTTCAGAAGGCAGGAAAAATAGTCTCAGCTGTCCACTGGGAAATCTTATGGGAAGTATTACATCTTACTTTTACTAGAATTTAAAATACTGCACAACACACCATAACATTTATGAGCCAAATGTTTATATATCTTCTTTGCCTAATGACATAGTTCTTGTACTCAACACAACTAGAATCTTCTTTATATCCATATTACTAGTCACTGGTCACAAATATCCTTACTTCTTGGTTCTCCAAGTAATATAGAAGATATTACATATTACGTACTATAATACAACTATTGGAAGCCATTTATAAACGGTATTAAAAGACTTATATTTGAATATTATTTGGCTATAGACCTAGCAGCTGTTTTAAATAATAGACTGTCAATTATAAAAAATAAATTTAGAAATCAGAAATACACAGAAAGACTGCTTAATTCACATCATTAACACAATGGACATTTCTGAAGCATGTTCAGAAGCATCTGACAATTCATCTGCAATAAAAGGATTCTTATTTATACAAATAATTGCTTGCGTTTATTTAGAAATTTAAAGCTCTTATAATTTTCTGGATCTTCAAAATTATCAGAAAACATTTGTTCTTGTGGGAAATGAAGGCTTGAGAGCCCTGATTCATGCAGGAAAAAACAGAGGAATTTATTTTTTTTTTTAAATTTGTGATTGCCAATACATTGAATATAAGTTCCAATTGTGGGAGCACTCAAAGTTTTAATTGTTTTTACAAATCTAAAAAAGAATGTGATATATCAATCTTTGACAGAAGTTTTTTTTTCCACTTAAAAAAAAATCACAGAGAAAAACCCTCAGAACGTGTTCCCACTTTGTATGGTTCAAAAAAACCACAAAGAAACCAAACTTTCTTAAAAGAGCATTTTATTTAGTTATTAAAATCTCAGTATAATACTCATAACACCCTTTTCTCCCTCTCTTGTTTGGGAATCTAAAAACTACCTTAAAATTCTTCTGCTTTTCCTGTATATTATTTTCCTTTGATCCCAAACATTTTTAGGCTACCTTTAGGAAGAGTTACAAGTGGTCCTAAAGCAAAATGATGATTATTGTAACAAATAAACTCAGTTTAAATAAAAAGCAAAGTATTATATTTATTATTAAATGAGAGCACATGCAAGTACTAAGGATCATTTGCAAATATCAGAATTTCCATTCATTATTCTGAAGGGAGAAGGTTAACAACATGCAACAATTAAAGTTTTCCTTTTACAGATTTTACACTTTTATAAGTATAAAAGTGGAGAGTAGGTGTAAACCTTTAAGCAGTTAAGCAACATTTTCTGTGAATAAAGATGAAATTAAAGAACAAGAAAACTATTTGATCCAATTTTTTATGCCCTATCATTAATCATTGTTATGGAGAGACTAGTGCATGTTAAATGAGTCTTATATACTAAACACGATGCTTTGAAGCACTGAATTAGTCGATTAGATCTGGAAAAATTAATTCTTTATTGGAATAGTTCTCTAAACTGCTTGAAGAGGTACAAAAGCTAGAAAACAAATCAACATTTCCTTTTTTTTTTTTCACAGTACTAGTTACATGTAATATTGAAGATTGTCACAGCTGAAAATGTGACTATTACATGATTTCTGCATCTGTATCGACATGAAAATCCTTAAAAACATCTGTGTCAGACAACAATTTTGATGCATGTACAAAGAAGTCTTATTAATTTGAACATGAAGGAAATGAAAGCAAGGTAATAGTGTTTCATTTAAAATCCATGGGCATTTCAAAGGAAGAATGTAAACCAGCGCATTAAAAGTACAACCTGTGCATACTAAAACTTCTAAAATCTCTTTTATATTCCAGCCAGGAAAAAGAAATAAGAAGGTGTTGAGGCTATACAGAACGTGTCACGCGTACATCCCCGGTTAAATTTCAGGGAGAGGAGGGAACTGGGGGAGGAGTTTTCATTGTTGAAATCTAGAAGAAATACCTACGAACAAGAATATTGACAAAAATCAGGGAGAGGCTGCACCAAACGTATGGTTTGTTTGCATCCCAAAAGGAAAGTGTCAATGATTTCGTTTGGGCTTTTTGTTCATTTAGAGCAATTTAAATAATAGTCTTGATTAAGCATACCATGATGTGCAGAAGGGAAATTCAAAGGCTGCCAAAGAAAAAAATATGCATGCATACTTATAATTTCATTAAAAAAAAAAATCTTTAAATGAAGAAGAAAAGATGTATGTAGTTAAATGTCATGTTCTGAAGATGAGATATATCTTCAGGTGTAAAATACCTATTAAAACATTAAGATACATCTCATCTGATTGCATACTCTAATCTTCTTATAGTATTAATATCATATATGTGACAAAAATATTGTATCTTTTATGAGTTTGTGTTATCATACATTATAGAACTAGTTGTGCTTTTAGTTTGTTAGCTTATGATCTAGATTATTTCCTCGGCTTTTTAAGAATGATCACATAAGCTCCTTTCAAAAAACCAGGACAAAACTTCAGCCAGAGTAAATTGCCATAGTTCCGTAATTAAACGGTGATTGCAATAAATGGAGGCACACGTGATGACTTTATCACCTGAAGCAGATTTTAGTTGCAACCTGTGGAACAGCATGGTATAGTTGATAATAAATATATTCCATACACCTCTTTCCTGTTGATGTAGTTAGTTAGGAAAGTCTTCTCATCCCCTGCTGTTTGCTGATCCCATTATGTAGGACTTTTTAACAGATATTGCTACAATGGAAATATTTCCTGAAGAAACTGGTGAACTCTTTTAGTTGATGACAATTTGCTGTCTATTCCTACAAAATGCTGGAAGAGGATTCTGTGGCAGAAATCAAATAGAACCCGTAGTCTTTCTTTTCCAAGTATACATGTACTTGGCATGTGCAGAAAGGACTTCACTTTATGGGAAACCTGACATATTGCCTTCTACTCTACTTCTAATAACCCATCAATCTTCAGTTCCTTTGCCTTTTAACATCACACTTTGAAACATACTTGATTAGATTGTCTAGCACTGCCAGAGGAACATATGAAAAAAAAATAATTGGAATTATTACTTGCTAAGTAAAATAACAAACAGCAAATTAGGTCTGGTCTACATGCTGTTAGAGCACTGTTTGAACTCCATTACTTGATTTTTTTAATCAAATGCTTTATGATTTTATTACATGTGAGGGCACGATTATAAAAAAGATGTGCTCACATATTGTGCTTTATTAACTCGGTGCATACTGTTGTGCATGTATGAAATGCACTAAATGTGTGGAAAACCACTTTTTTATTTCCTACCAAAAGAAAAAGGTAATTTTTTATGCCATGTCCAGTAGGGTCTGTCAACCCTATTCTGTACCTATGGTGTGATGCTTTCCTTGATCTCTTAATTCACATTTATTTTCTTATCCGTATTCATTATCTGTTCTGCTAATAGAAGTAAAAATATGGATATGGTTTTATTTTTTATTGATAATGCTCAAATAATCACCTTTGGTAAGAAATATTGTAAGCAATGTTCAGGGAAGTATGGAGGGGTTAACCTTCAATTATCATTATTATATAATTATTCATAATTATATAATTATTATTAGGAGATCTAACGCCGTCTATTGTTAATTTCTTAAAGATTTGTGCCAAACTCGCCATGTCAGATTTTTATGTGCCAGTAAATTTCCAGTATTTCAGAAGTTTAAATTAGCTGAAGAAATATTATCCTGAGGCCATTTGTATCCTTTAGCTAAGAAGGTTCAGTTAATGAAATTACTTATCTCACACATTCAGGAAAAAAAAAATGAGACAGATAGATAGAGACATCAATTTTCAAATTATTTCCACCAAAAAAAAAATAAGATGAGATTGTATAAAAAGATTTTCCTTAGGACAAATTGTCAAAAGATGTATTTTTGATTAGTGAGAAACCTAGGCAAACCCTTTCTATGTGTTAGCTGTCGGGTCCATAGATATTTCAGTACAACATGTCCAACAGGACAACATGTAAATGCCACAGCTTTTGGAGGTTGATAAAATTTTAATAAAAGACATCAGCCTCAGTAGCTTGAAGCCATCCAGGAAACTATAATTTCTCTTAACATATGCTCATGCAGTTTACTTTTAGCAATATTTTCATTTTCTAAGAGAGGTAGCAGAAGATAGCTGCTGTAAGACAACGAAAACCCTACCACCAGTGTTCTGAAGAGGGGTTCAACATCTGTTTGCATTATATTCAAACTGTCTCAAACAGCTGTTTAAGCATCTGACCCATCTCATTCATTTGATAACAACACTCCTCCCAGCTAAGTTTCACCACAATTTCATTTGATCTCTCTGCCAGTGATGATTTTATGTTGGAGAAAGAGAAAAATTAATTTTTTTAAAAAAATCTGAAAATTGTATTTGTAATTAAACGTATTTTTCTTAAAAACCAAGGAAATCCAAACCAAAAAATAGTTGGTCAGTCAAACAATATACTATATACGTGGCTATGTTGGTCTGGGAAAAGAAGAAACAGAAACAAAACCAAAAGTTAAAAAAAGAAATCCAAAAAAGTCTCAAACACATTAGTAGGAAATAGTTTTCTTTGATTCAGTTCCATAACTTTTGTGTTTCTTTTTTTTCTAATAAAATGCAACAAAACTTTGAAAGATCTCAGGTGCACCCCACACAAAATGGGACTTGGAAATCTTACATTTTGCCAAACAGAAAACCTCACTGTATTTGAGTTCCAGCAAACTCTCTGTGGAGTTGAAAAACATTATGATTTACAGAAGCTGAACTGATGAAAAAAGGGGTTGCAACCTCTCCACATCCCTGAATTATTGCTGTTGTCCACAGTAGCCACTTGTTTTATTTCTGCACAGTGAACTTGCTACAATAAACCAGACTCCGAGTGTAAAGGTCAAAATTCCACACTCGGAGATTACCCAGCATCAGCTGGTCACAAATTCTTTGTAGTTTTCCACCATTTGGCTAAAATGGGTGGATAAGTAGAAGTTGTTTTGGACTTAGAAGGAAGGAAACAATCTGGGTAAGAAGAAAACAAATGAACATGAAGCAAAAAGATGCAGGAGGAAGGAACACAAGCTCCATGAGTTGCAAGAAGCTCACGCTACAACTACTTTGAAGATGCTGATCTTTGCACCTCCAGAAAAGGTACAGAGAGGAAAGAGTAAGGTTGAAAATTATGAAGAATAACAAGCATGAAAGTGCTGCTTTCAAAGCCACATTGTCCTTTCTTGTGAATGCCACATCATTGGCCAGGTGGTCTCCATGGCTAAAGCTCTACATTGGTTCCAGCTGAGGGCTGGCATTGCTTTAGGAGCCTGAAGGTAGTGATGGGAATGCATCCTGGCCAAATTACGTTAAAACCAAATGACGGTATTTTTGTTTGTTGCTGTTGCTGCTCAAAACTGCCTCCTGTTCTCTCCAGGCTGGAGCAGGGGAGGAATGTGAGGAGACCTTCCCCTGAGGAGGAAGGAGCAGCAGAGACAATGTGTGATGAAATGATCACAACCCCCATTCCCTGTCCCTCTGCACCGCTCGGGGGGAGGAGGAGGAGAAATCAGGAGTAAAATTTAGCCTGGGAACAAAGGGGATGGGGAGAAGCTTTTTTCAATATTTGATTTTATTTTCTCATTATCCTACTCTGATTTTGATGGGCAATAAATTAAGTTGATTTGAGTTGAGTCTGGTTTGCCTGTGACAGTCAAAGATGAGTGATCTTTCCCTTTCCTTATTTCAATCCTCAAACCTTTTGTTATATTTTTTCTCCCCTCGTAAGCAGAGGATGAAACGATGCCTTCACCGCTCAAAGTCAATCCTCTGTATTTACGAATGATGGGTGTAGATCAGGGAAGGATTTGAACACTTTAAGACTGATGTGAGGTTTCCAGCCAAACTGCTCCTAATTCTTAATGTGGCTAAATGTCTGTAAATTCATCTACATCAGCACACTGGGAACTAGGGACAAGATCTTTGTGTCTAAATAGAGCCACCTGCACCAAAGGGCATGAAGCTGTGCCAGCTTCCATCAGCAGCAATTTTTGGACCTGTAATTGTTGAATGTCTATTCCACATCAGAAGACAAATAATATCATTGTGGGGTCTATTAAAATATCCCGCCAAAGACTAAATGGTTTTTAGGCATATTTCGGTATTGAATTAACGCTGTCTTTGTTCTGGTGCATGACAAATGAGAAAACTCTTGAACAAATCTCTGATTAGAGGAAGATAAAATTAACAGTTTAACCTGTTACAGCCACAATTAGTAATATGGCAGTAGATCTCTTCTCTTTGCACTTCAGTGCCTTTTAACTTAATAAAATGAAGTAAAATCTGGAGGTTTTATCAGTCATTGGGGCTTTTCACTTACAGTAGTCCATGAATAAAGCACTAATGTGCTGGCTAGGTGAAACGGCTATAATAGAACATCATAACATATTGTTAAAGCTAATTATTTCTGCCAAGTTCCAATAGGAAAGAGCTACAAATGCACCTGAATACACATGAAGCTGATTTTATATAAGTGATATGAATATTTCAATTGTTAAGACCACTACATGCAGATTTCAGATATACTACATGGATGATAGACTTAAGATTGTTGTGCCATACACCACTATGAGATCGTGCTACCTACTGTCAGAAGTTCAGAAAGGAGACCTGAAGTGACCACAAGGTCCTTCACTTCTCCCTGACAAAGCCTAACAGCACCCATGACAGAAAGGATCCTTCCATGTTTCCTTCCCCCTCTCTTTCTCTGTTGTATCCCTTAGATTGTACAAAGATGTTCTCACCAGTACTTAGTGGTTTCGTTAACTGTGTCTTTCCTGATTTGACAAAAGGGTCTGAATTCATATTTGAGTTGCCCAAAGCAAGCAGTTCAATTGAGCTGAGAGCTCCATTGACCTTGATCTGTTGATGACGTATTTCAAACAAGTCATCACTGTCCTTTGGCAAGAATGAACTCAGAGCTGTAAATTCCTTTAAATGATTCTTTTATTCCATCACGACATTCCCAAGTTCCCATGTAAGGGCAGATAGCCATTACATGTACTTGCTAGACTGCTATGACTCCTAAGGGAGTCCACCTCAGCTGAAAGAGGAGAGAGAGGGGGATGTTGTGCCAAGGGCCCTATGATTTGATGCAAGATTTTATGTCCTAGTTTTTATTAAAGTCTTCCAAGAAAGGGCATTGGTACTCATAGGTTTCGAAAGAGATGGCCTTGAATTTGAACCTCCATTGACTCTGTTCTGGCATTTACAGATTAGACACCATGCTTTTAAATTTTATAATTTTACTCTCCCACTTCCTCAAACAGAATTTGCTTTCCAGTTTGGCCAATATGTATTCACTTATGTTGAAAAGAAGATGAACCATCTAGTCAAGGTCTGAGCCTGATAGCTGTTACTCTATTTTTGATACTGTATGGCTGTTTTATGAAACAACTTCGGGGACACTGTTTTTCATACTGATGCAGTATGAAAAAGTATGATGTTAAAACAAATGAAAACACAATTAATATAATTTTATAGCATATGAATTACAATACACAGACTTAATATTTATGTTCATTTGAGCAGAAACACTGATTGGACTTTGGATTTATACAAATCTTCATAGAGAAGATATTTTAGGGCACTTTACAAACTAAGTTACACACTGGCAAGGCACTGACTATGAAAGGAAATATGTGTTCAGCAATAACTCACATATCTCTAGAGCTATTTTTATTGAGGAAAATATATGGGACCTCTATCCATTTTCAAACATGCCACAAACTAAGCAACAAAAACAAACAATCCCCAGAGATATCGAAATGCTCATTAATGAAATTACCTACAAACATAGATGTTGCCAAGTTTCACACCTCCAGGCATTTCAGGAACTCAGACCTTGCACAAATACTTGGTTATCTGAGTGGTCACTGACCTGCAGAGGTTTTACTGGGCTAACGTGGCCTTGTACAGACAGTCCTTTGGGGGTTGACCTTTCTGCTAACAGAAGTCTTACTGAGTTCATGGAATGAACCATATCCTAGTGGGACTTCTGGAAGCTTTGAAAGCTCCTCTTTTGCTTGGAATTCGTACATCACATTTTTTAAGAAACAGCTGCTCCTTAGAAAAAAAAAGTAAATTTTGACAAGTTATGTACAGCTCTAAAGATTTTTATTCCTCTGTGTATTGGCCTTTTAGCCACCATTTGTAAACTGCTTTAGATTTCTGGCACGCACTCCTATTTTGTCTCTGTTTTCAGAGACTGCCCATTTCTCTTTTGTACTTTTTTCCTAGGCAGCAATTAATAGTATTGCTAGACAAGGGGTTAGAAATCTTAGAAGAATATTCATAAAAATTCCCACTCATAAGCCAATATCAGCATGCTTCTGAGACCTGTTCAGAACTTCAGATATTCGGTCTGCCTTGAAGACCTTCTTTTTCTCTGGCCCTTGTAAAGTTTTCAAGTCTTAGAACAACTGAAGGTATGAAAATATAGAATTTAAAGTGTTTCTTGAGGCCTGTCATATAACATCACCTTATTTTCTCCTAACACTTCAACAGAAATTCCAGCACTGCTTTTCCATGTGCAAGATCCAAGAGTGGACTTCAGGGGTGCTAAACAGAAACTGAGGTATTGGTGTCCACTTTCTCATAATTTTGCTGTTAGACCTCAGGACAACCCATCTGTCTTGACAACCCTCTTTTTTCATGTCTATATGCCAGATTTTGATTTCACGCATGCTTTGAACTCAGTCAGTATTCAACAAAGAGCAGAACAAAGTGGCCCTTTCCTTTCTATTAATTTATCTCTATTGCTTCCTGACAAGATGTTCTTTGTGAAAAATCTTCCAGCTGTCCAATGGCACCAGTTCTTGCTAGATCTATGTCCCACCACATGTGTCCCTGGTGTTGAACTGGCAATTTTTTCTTGACAGTGAGCATTTTCAAGACAGCAAGAGTAAGGATACAGAGTCTCAGCCCCACATGGCTTTTGCATACTCCATGATTCCAAAACCATAGTGCTCACATTGTAATTATACATTTCACATTCATTCCTGCTTTTCTCTATAGTGTATTTACAGGATTCTGATATAACAGTACATTTTTTGAGGTATGGTAAAGCTTTCCATGTAACCGGTAACCCTATTTTCTGGTCCAGAAATAATAATGTAATTCCCATGAAGTATCTCTGTCATTTCCTTACAAATTTTAGTGAATAAAGTAGTTTGGGGACTTTGATGTGCAATTAAATTCTGTATTATAAACATTTACCTGGTCCACTTGACCAGAATTCTCCTATAAAGTGTGAAAAATATCACTGAGATAAAATTAGGCAAGGGAGAGCATCATTTCTTCAGAAAACTTTTGAAAATTCACTATAGTATTTAGTGTCCACTTATTTAAAGAATTACTGATTTAGTAGCTGAGATGAACTAGTCACAACAAAGTACAATCTCTTTCAAGTTAGGATTATATCAGGTTGTACTTTCATGCATCTCTTTGGCGCATACTTATTTTGGTTACAAAAACAATTATTTTGAGCATGGGCAATTCAGTGATGAAGACAGATTATTATAAATGCACATTCATGACAGTCTCCTTTGGAATGTGCTCAAATTTGCAGCTAGATCCCATCACACATTATATAATTAACTATTCCCCTTCTTGTATTAAAATCACCTCAGCTGACAGGAAATACCCTGTTGCATATACTAGGCTGCAATTTTAATTATCTGTGAAAGAATGATGAAATAAAAATATATCTATGCCCAATATCTAATAAGCACATATCATTGACATCAACTAAAGTCTTAACTTTTTGGTTAAGACTATATTGCTTCTGCTGATGGGGCAGATCTGGCAAAGGGGGATTAGGGATGGCAGCCATTAGCTCACTTCACCAGCATGCACACAAAATTAACAATTTATTTACAAAAATAGATTATTTTCAAGACATTTTATTGATAAATATTGGGACAACGCGGAGGTGGATGAATACATGTGAGAGGCAGAATTTCTGCTGGTTCTGTACACACTGTTCATCCTCTCACCCACACAGGGCGGCCACAGCACACTGGGAGGAGGAGGGCTGTTAATGTGACCATCAGCACAAAGCCCCAAGGGTCTGAGGGACAGGCTGTTCTCTTCTCCATGCTGCTCCCGTACAAAGCCTGCACTGAACGCTCCACAGGAACTGGTCCTGATCCACCACCTCTTCTGTGTCTTCAGCAGGGACTGGAAAACACACCCCATTTGTCACCTGCAGACCCAAAATTCCACAGCCCTAATAGAAAACCTTATATTCAGATGCTTCCCCACATGGTTTGAGTGGATGCTGCCCAGGAGTCCCCTTCCTCCTGCAGCCACCCAGGAGGTCTCTGCTGCTGAGGAGCTGCAGGGAGCCCACGGCACCACTAACACCAGCTTGGCTCCTTTGCCACTTCCAGACTGATGATGCAGGTGCCTGAGCTTTGTTAATGTTTAAGAGGGGATTTTGCCTTGTGTTACAGCCTCAGGCTTTAGGTCTGCACAATTTTTATTTCTCAGTGGTTTTTCCTTGCAGGACCAGGGCTAAATCTGGGGGTCCACTCTGAGATCTCCTGCCTGCTGGACAAGAACTCTCCTGCCTAAACAGCCATCTTCCCAAAGCCTTTTGTAGCTATTATCTGCAGATCTTTAAGGGGATATTTTAACGGGAAAGCAATGATCCAGCTGAATCAGCTTTCCACTCCAGAACGCTCCAATTCCTTGTGCTGCAGCTTTGCAGCCTTGGAGGCACAGCAGGATCCCAGACTGGGCTCACCCCAATCCTGACGTCCCTCCTGGCGAGGAGCAGGGACCTCAGAATTGCCTGGATTTCAGCTTGGGAGTTTCTGAATTTCTGTTCACCAGCTGTTAACGTGCAACCAGCCATTGACCCCCGCCATGGACTTAATGAGGTGTTGGGGGGTTCCTGGCCAGGAGCCACTAAGGAAGTTCATCTCTCATCTGGAAATGCCGCTTGTCACATCATGTGCTCATTTATCCCACCTGCTTTTTTTTCTTTTAACAGCAAACCTGAATGAATTATCATTAATTAGGGGCAGCTCATCTCAGTAGGGTCAAAGAGCAGCTGCAGTGGGATTCATTCTCTCCTGCAAGCACAGTGCCCCTTTGCCAGGCACAACCTGGCCCTGGGACCTTCCAGGCTCCTCTCCAGCGGTGCAGGCAGCGCGTGGGACCCTTGCCTGCACCGCAGCAGGGCTGGCACAAGTCCACGACCATGCACAGGGCCCAACCTGCAGTGCTACTCGCATGCAGACACGCACATGGGGACCACCTAGACAAACCCCACATCCTCCAGCCCCATCGCAGCCTCGGTGGGCTCTGCTGTGTTACTGGGCAGGTTTCTGGCCCCTGCATCCCTGCCGCTGCTGCGTGGCTGATCTGCAATCTGCCCTCCTGCATCCTCCCAGGGCCAGGATCTCCACAAGCAAACACCTGCGAGAGGTGCCAGGGGATGGAGCTTGGCAGAGCTGGACCCGAAGGGTGGAGATGGGGCTGGGGATGCGATCCGGCTGCCTGCGAGCTGCCCGGCTGCCTGCGGGCCCTCCCGTGGACGCTGGGGGCCCCCGGTGGCTGTTACCAGAAGTAAGGACTGTTCTGACCTCCAAGATCTTAGCCAGCTTCTTGCTGCTTTTCAGCTCTAGAGAGGCCTTGCAGATGCACTCGTAGCTAGCTTTGATCTCCTCTGTCTTCTCCTGCAGAGTGGTCTTAAAATGCAGGCTGCGCAGACGGATCTTGTATTCTGGTACTGACAACATCTGAGAGCAAAAGAAGGAGAAAATTGCTACTATCACCATTAGCCATAATTCCTCCAATACGGTGTTTTTCCTGGCATATTTCCCTGCACATTAAAGCAGTATGCACTTGCTGAGCACAGGTGACACCGTGGAGCAACTGCCATAGGTCACAGAGCACAGCCAGTTTGCTGCCACAGGACGGGGAGTTTCATGCCAAGATCTACCAGTGACTTTGTCAACAGAAAGCCGGAGTTGGGAGAAGTCACTCCCACCATGGAGGAAACACCATGGTATGCTTTGGCTGTAAAACAGCCACCCTGGGAGCTGCCAGACACCTCAGGCATCATCGTGAACATCACTTGCCAGCTGTCCCTGTGACCAGTGCCACCAGCTCTTCCCTTTCCACAGCATGCACAGGGAGCCAACCAGCATCCCGCTGACTGCTTCCTCTCTGCAGTGTGTTCTCCTTCCCTCCAGCTCCCAGCAGGACATCCCGGGGACACTGCACACGCAGACCTCCTCACTCCCAGAGCACGTCCCTGCCCACAGGTACCTGCAGCACAAACTGGTCGGGCTCACTCAGTTTGCCTGGGTTCTCCTTGTAGCTCTGGAAGCGCTGGACTTCTTCCCCATCCGGGGCGTACAGCAAGAGCTGCTTGATGTGGGAAGGCTCCAGGCGGTCCGTCTCCATCGTCATGAGGATCTGGCGCAGCTCGATGTGTGAGAGCTTGAGGTGGGCTATCAGGATGGCTGGGGGCAAGAGAGGTGTGTCACTTGGGAGGGGAGAAGATTGGGACCCCGGAGGGGCTGGCTGTGCCAGGAACAGACTGCCTGGCAGGACGGGACCAGGAGAGGAACCTCAATCTCTCCATGGTGTGAGAGTGACATGGACTCCTCCATGTACCCGTGCTGCCCTGGGGAGAGGAAGGACTTTCTGGTCCCCCGAGGCCTTGCAGAGGCTGCTTGGAGACCCCGAGGAGTCACTCTGGTCCTGCAGACCCCCCCCCGGGTATTGCATCATTTTGCAAATACATCACGAAAGCATCAGGCTGGGCTGGACTGGAAACCACTCCCAGTGCCTCCTCCTCTCCCGTGTCCCCCATGTCCCGGAGACCAGGGGCTCACAAGGTCCCACCAAGCCCTCCCACCCTCCTTACCAGAAGCGCATCCTAGAGAAGTGGCACAGTGGGCAGCAGGACAGCCCCACACACCCTTGCTGCCCCATGGGACCACGCAAGCTCTTCCCCTCTCCCTCCCCAGGCCAATGAGTCACATCCCATCTCCATCTTTTCCTGTAAAACCTTCTTCTTCTCCCTGCCTGGAGCTGAGCCCAACACTGTGGGGCTCTGGGCTTCAGGAACAGCCCAGACCAGCAGAGCTGTGCTGGGATTGCGCCCATGGGATCGTGCTCATGAAGCCTCCTTCCTTTTACCTTTCCAGTTCTCTACATCCCCGGTCCCATATCTGGGCCCATTTTGGGGGTACAGTCACCATGGTGTTTACTTACATGTGTTGTAGGCCTTTTTGTGGGACAAAATTTCAACCACATCTTTCTTTTTAAAGTTTTCAGGCAAGAGAGTTGGCTCTGGAAGAGAAACTGAAAGATTTAATCATGGGTAAGGACAGGCTCAGCCGGCTCCAGCAGGAAGAAAACTGTCCTGAAAACAGTGAAACCATGAATGAAAGAGAGGAGAACTGATGCTTTGCACACAGCAATGGCTCCGGGAATCCTTGAATTCTGCGATTCAAAGATCTCCTCAATGGAGGACTCAGTTGGAGCTGAAAAAGGTAAAACGAGAGGTGAAACACACAGAAAATCCCAGACTGCCCAGAAACATCCCCAAAAAAGATAGTCCCTGAGAAGAATCCCATTTCATTCCACCTCCTCTGCCAGTCCCATCTGTATCTGCCCGCTCTAGCTCAGCTCTGCCCACGCTGACATCACCCATCCGACCCTACACATCAGTTTTGGGGGGAACTAAATTATTATATATTTTAAAAGTGTTGCTTGTAGTGCTCTCCATGGACAGAGAAATGTTCTCACGGCTTTTTTCAGGGCTGAGTTCTCAAACCATCAGAGCTGCAATCCTAATTTGCAGCTGTTACAGCTACTGCAGCACAAGCTGGTGTGTGTGCGTGCCGGTGGCCCAGCTGACTCTCTGTATTGCACACACCGTGACAAGCAGAGGCCATGCACAGATCGTGACACGTGGTGGAGGCCTGAGCTTCTGCTATGTTGCCAACCAGGCCCCTCATGGCACTGGGGAGCAGTGGTGGCACCCCGGTGTTCCCCGGGGTGAGGGGACGGCCGGGCAGGCGCCATGAGAGCCGGGAAGCAGCAGTGAGCACAACGGGGAGCAAAACCCTCCCGTGGAGTTTCACTGCCCCGATGGACCAAAATGAGGAGAGAAAACAGGTAACGGCAGCGAGGAAAATTAAGGGAGATAGTGAAACCATCTCCACCTTAATGATCTGCTGTGCCACCAGCCACAGAGTCCTGAGTATGAATGAATTCTGTGCTGCGGGTGATGCTAAGACCAGGCATCGCCTTGCTGCCCACCAAGTCCCAGTTCCTTCCAGTGCCCTGGTCTCTGGCCAGTACCAGGACCTGCTCTGGGGCTCAGGTACTTACTTGTAGGCTTCTGCGTCCCGAAGTGCAGCTCCAGGTCGAGGTATTTGACCATATCACTCAGCTTGTCGTAATCCGAGTCTTCCCCGAGCTGCAGGAGAAGAAAGAGTCAGGAGCCGTGTTGGCCCAGGAGACAACCCAACACTGCCCACCTGCGCTGGGCCACCTTCCCTCTGCCCCACGCTAAGCTCTGCGTCCCTGGAAGAAACCAGGACGGGTTGATGGCACTGCCCTGTAACTGGAGATCAGCCATCCTAAACCATGTGCAGAAACCAGAGCCTGGTAAACCGTTCACCTCTGTGGAGGCCGTTTCTACTCGAGTTGCTAAGCCTATCTGGTGGGACCTGTTATCATTTCAGAAGAAAGGAAGAAACCCAAAGATTCAGCCCATCAGCATTTCCTTGCACCCTCCAGCTGGCGGCTCTGCCCCATGGATTCATTCAGCTTCTGTCTGACACAGCTGGAACCCTACAGAGCACCACTGCTCTTCACTTGCTACGTAGACCCGATTGCTTTCCTGAAGGACAAAGTGGGAATTCCAGAAACTTCAGGAATTTTTTGCACCCAAAAGAATCATTACAAAGAAGCACCTTGTTCTCTGGAGTGTCAGGGAGAGGGACCTGCGAGATTTCAAGTGCTGGCCTGTGGATGCCTGTGAGACTGGAAGATGATCCCACAGCTCCCTTCTAGCTGCTCAAGGCATGAAGAATAAGGCACAAATGAACACATTCACCACCATGAGAGACACAGAGGCTGGAAGTTAGACTCCAGGGAGGCCAGCTTCTGCCTACAGGGACTTGAATCCACCTCCAGAGTTCTGCATCCCATCAAGTCCCATGATGCCAAACGATTATCACATCTAGTCTCACTCCTTGCCTCTGCTTTCCCCCTTTGGTGTCCTCCCCTACCTCAGTGTGCTCCCTATCACTCTGCTCTCAACCATCCTCATGGTTTCCCACTGATAAAACCTCCTACAGCTGCAGAATGCATCTGAAGGCAGGTCTTAAACTACATCAACCCACAAAGAGCAGGACAGCAAGTGCTCCCCAGGACACTGCGGTCAAAACCAGCATTTCAGATGCTTTCCAGAGCCTCTTCTCATCCCGGCTGTTTTGGTCCAAACAATTAAAAGGATGAAAAGAAATATGAGACTTTCCTTGGCCAAGGAATTGAATGTGTAGCCCACCAAGAGGTTAGAACCTGATGCTCCAGGGGAGGTACAACCCCCTCAACACTCTTGGCAGGGAGGAGGGCAGTGCCCACAGATGCTCCCACCTGAGCAACTGCTCCCCAGGCTGTAGTTTGGACCCTTGCCCCCCACCTTGCTCCCCACTCCTGGGCCATACCTGTCCCCAGATGGTCCCTTCTGAGTTCTCCACCTGCTCCCACCGCAGCCTCTTGACACTCATGTGGTTGGATTCGCTCCTGCGGTGCAGCAGCCCCCGGTGCAGGGGGGGCGCGCAGGGCACTGGGGGGGTAGGAACATCTTGGATGTATTTAAGTCCTAAATAAAGCTGCTTAATTTTTATTCCAGATTTTTAAAAATC
>JAOQGM010000012.1:126477440-126537339 GCA_027564225.1 Gallinago stenura | reverse complement strand
GGCGGGGGAGTGAGGGGTAGGCGAGCCGCGGCACATTTAAAAGCGGCCGTAGCCGCGGCAGGGTCCGAGCGCGTGCCAGGCGCTCGTGAGCGCAAGGGCGGGAATCCTAGTGCGCAGGCGCGCGTGCGCAGAGCCTGAGGGGAGCAGCCATCAGGAGTCGGTCCCCTCCCGGCTCTAGACAAGAACATGGCCGCAACACGTGCAAAATGCCCCCCAAAGAAGAATGTGGAAATTCAGACAGAGCTCCCACAAAAACCCGTGTCTGTGCAGGGCTCTGGCTGCAGGGAATGCCTCAGCCTGGCACGTGTTCCCCACGGAGCCCCAGACACCGCCTGTGTGCGCTGTGATCAGATACACGGCCTGCTCCAGACTGAAGGAGGAGGGGACAGACTTAGAAGTATTAGAGACAGTGATAGTGAAATAGATTGGTGGAGCTGTACCCTGAGGCACAGGCGTGGGGCAGAGGGTCTACAGGATGGGGATGATCTCCCTCCTGCTTGTCACCAGGAGAGAGGAACTGAAGGGACAAGGGGGAATGGAGACAGGTCCCTCCTCAGAGGGGCAGGCAAACCCCCTGCCAGCCCCCTTCACCTTCCCAGTTGCACTTACAGAATAGGTGCTTTGGGAATGGAGGGCTAGGCCTGTGAGGATAAAGACAAAGCCCTAGACAGTGAGCTGCCCAGAGCCAGCCACCCCCAGCCTTGGGACTTCCACAATAAGGAAAAAGAGGAGGGTGATTGTGGTGGGTGACTCTCTTTTGTGGGGAACAGAAGGCCCCATTTGCAGCCCGGATCCATCCCACAGAGAAGTCTTTTGTCTCCCTGAGGCCAGGATTAAGGATATACGGAAGAATCTCCCTACCCTGGTCCGGCCCTCGGATCACTATCCATTCCTGGTATTTCAAGTAGGCAGCGATCAAGTAGCTACCAGTAGTCCAAGGGCCCTGAAGAAAGCCGTCTGGGGTACAGCGATCACAAAATGAGTTTGTGATTCTCAGGGAAGCGAGAAGGGGAGCCATCATGGACTTCTGGAGGGCAGACTTTGGTCTTTCCAAAAGTCTGCTTGACAGAGTCCCTTGGGAGGCAGCCCTGAAGGGCAAAGGAGTCCAGGAAGGCTGGAGAAAGTCTTTTTGAAGGAGAAAGTCTTAAAAGTGCAGGCGCAGGCCATCCCTGAACGCAGGAAAGTGAGCTGTTGGGGGAAGAGACTGGCCTTGCTGAACAAAGAGATAAGGTCACAGCTCGGCGAAAAAAGGAAAGTTTATGTCATTTGGAAAAAAGGACAGGCTACTTGGGAAGATTACAAAGGTGGAGTAAAGTTATGCAGGGAAAAGATTAGCCAAAGCTCAGGTACAACTTAACCTGGCCTTGGATGTTAAGAACAATAAAAAGAATCTCTATAAATATATTAATAGCAAGAGGAGGACTTGGGAGAACCTCCACTCTTTCCTGGATATGGGAGGTAATATAGTGACAAGGGATGAGGAGAAGGCTGAGGTGCTGAATGCCTTCTCTGCCTCAGTCTTTAGCAGTGGAGTAGAGTGTCCCCCACGTCCCCAGAGCCCTGAGCCAGCAGTTGGGGTGGGGGGCAGGATGAAGTCCCCGTTATCCTAAGGGAGATGGTGAGGGACTTGCTCCAAAACCTCGACATAAACAGAGAAAAGACTTAAGAGAGTCCAAATCAAAAAATTGTTTGCTACATCCTTTGTTGGACAATAAGGATTTAATAAGCTCAAAGTGCTCCTACAAAATTTTCTTATAGCAGCTCGGCAGCTGAAAACTCCACTCAAATATGTCAGATATTTCAGTTGTTGTATAACTGGAAACAAACACCCTCTTATTCAAGCAGGTGTTACACTTACAAATGAATATATTAAATCAAATAAATTCAAACCCAGTATCAAAGAATTAGCAACCTAGTGTAACATGCTTATAATTAAATGTTTGTGTTTATTTTCAATGCATATTTTTATATTTTTACGACATGTTCATACATGTGCATTCTGGCTATTATAGAGGGAAGATACTAAATGTCAGAGATAAAAAATTAAAATAAAATCACCATCTTCAAAATAATAACTCTGCATCTAAGAGAAAATGCAGATGAAGTGAATTCTGAATTGCCATGGACTGAGAAACTGGACTGAAATAGCTCAGTATTTCTTGGAAGAGCTGCATTATGAAAAAAAAAAAATTGCTCTCTGCAGTATATGAGGAGAACTGCTAATGACTGAATAATAAATTCAATCCGCCTAAAAATCTTTTGTGACCAGTTTAGTCTTTTGTGGCACTGAACAATTGCCATGGAAACTTGGGGGTTTTTTTTCAGGTTTTAATAGTATTCACACAAATACCATAGCATGATTTCAGCAATTAGAAGATTGGCACAAATGTTTTTCCTAGTTTAAGATCAATTAATTTAAAGGAAAAAATATATATCACTATATTAAAAAAATTACGTTCGATTTGCCTAAAGTGTCTTGTCATCAAGAATGTGAAATCTTTACTGGATTTACTGAACGTTAAAGACTATGGTGCAACTCTACACATATATTTGCTTTTACCCAAGAAAGAACTGTGGAACAAAGTGTGAATATTTTAAATGTCTGTTCCTTGAATTTTGGTAGTTCTTTTAAAAGAAAATAAATCTAATTAGCTGTAAACGTGTTGTCATTCAAAGGAAAGTGTTAATGACTTGATAAAAAATTATTTGAACAAGGATTTCTTCATTCTTGCCTCAGCCAGAGAACTCTCAATATTCCATATAGAAATAGCAACAGACATAATATGATGGAAACTTAATAGCTACACCATGCTATTCAAAATAATTCCACCAAGCAGATCCTTATAGACTTGTCCTGGTTTAACCCAGGACAGCTACTAAGCAGTAGTGAATTCATTCCTTGTTTTATATTGCTTGCATCCGTGGGTTTTGCTGGCCCTTGATTCCTTATAAGCAATCTGAAGACTAGTCACACATTCATTTTTCATAATTTACATAACCTACTGGATTTGGCCATAACAACCATATGTTACCATTCCCCTATGAGCATTTCTACCCACAACTAGCCTGCACAAACGCACCTTATACATATTTATTAGCTCAGTTTGCACAATTTTATTTTTACTTTGCCACTTTCAGACGGTTTGTTCTGGTTTCTTTTAGCAGCAAACCCACTTGTACAGGCAAAGTCCCTGTCAGTCAAGTCCTATTGCATAGGTCTTGCAATCTTCACATTGCTGACTGGAAGGAAAGAATAAATCTTTTTATTTTTCTTTGCTTTTGCCCATGGCCTTTGCTTTCTATATTAAACTGTCTTTACATCTCAACCCATGAGTTTTTCATGCTATCTTGCCTTCCCCATCTCTCTAAGAAGAGGGATTGAGAGACCATCTTGGTGGGTACCTGGCAGCCAGCAAAGTTCATCCCATGATATTAAAGTTATAATATAAACTGGAATATTTTCTTAATCTTGTACATAGTTCCATATTTTGAAAACATACCAGGTTAATTATGTGTGACACTCCATCCTGCTTCAAAGGAACAGATCAAAACTGAAACTTTACATTATTTATTAACTTTATATATTCTTTGCATGCCCCATGGATGCTCTTTCTTCCACAATCCACCACAGAATTATCCCATACTGTATATTTTTCCAGAGTAATGATGTCCAGATTTGATCCATACTGATCTCCGTGAACTGAAAAACTGCTAGTTCCACACAATGGCGTTTCAATATTTCTATTTCCTGAGTAACCTGGCAAAGCTGAAATCTGGCTCTGGCTTTCTGCAGTCACACAAACACAGGCGTAAACGAGACCCTGTTTTCTAGAGTTTAAAATATCCAATTATAGCAATTATAATCAATTTGGAAATTGGCAGACTTCCAAAAGTTGTTTGCTGCTCTATCAAAACCAAAACTTTTTCTTCTTTGTATTCAGGAAGAGACTTATTTAGTGGTGACGGCAAACCACTGATTCTCTCTTCTTTCTGGCTCACAGAACATCTGAACTCTACCAAAAATAACATATGACTTTGAAGGATTTTATGATCTAATATTGTACAGATTTCTGACATCTACTACATTGCATTAAAATATAGGTTTCATTGTAATTGGAATTTTATACGTGTGTACTACCAGGGTATAAAATTTATAACAAAAGGAGTAATAGTCTTCATTTCATACCTACTGATTTTGATCTTACTGAGGAAAAATTCACTCATTATTTTATTTGCTCATGGATTTAATCATTCATTTACTGGCAGTGCAGTTTAAACAAATTGAAATGAGATATTAAAACACATCTGTCTCAGATGATAATTTATAGTATTTCTGAATCTGGATGATTTGCTCTATAATAGCTCTTTTCATGATTTCTATATTTATGACACAAAAGCTGATCTCATAACACTCAAGAATAATGAGATCAGTAAGAAGTAATTTTAAAGGTAGACGACTTCTTACCTTTTAACAATATTTTTGAGTAAACCTCATGGGTTTCATATGATTGTGAAAATAAAATCTAAAAAATTATATCAGAGAACAGAAAACTGACTATGTAAACTCAGCTGCACTAACAGAGCTATGCAGACCTGCTTCGGGATATACATTGCTCTTACAATATATAGAGTTGATTGCTCAAACACCTTGCAAAACTAAATTTACAGCAAATAATGTTTTCCTCCCCCTTAGGATGTGAAATATTGAATTTATGAGTACTGTGTTCTTGTATTCCCAGTCAAGACATCTCTACGTTATATGTTTTCTACTACCTTTCTAGCCTTAGTGTGTCATTTTGATTAAGTCCTTTTCTGACTTGCATTACAGCTATGACAAAACTTACTGTCAAGAAAAAAGCTTAATTATACCAGCTTCTCTAGAAACAGAACCAAGACATCTCCCTTCCAAAAGAACATGTTTCACCATTTCTACTGGCAATTATTTGTCTTTTGAACTCTGTGGCCACATACTTCTCATTCAGAGCTGTATCTCTTCTGTCATTCATTATATTCTCATTAGATTTCATTACGTTATTGTATTTCTCCCCCTCTTTTGCTTCTAAGGTGCTGAGGTTTAGACTAGGCTGGCTACTAAACAAATGACAGATGCTCTCTTTTAATCCCTCTCTTTTCCTGTAAGGGAATTCCAGAAGGGGAAAGGAGAGAGAATAAGGGAAAGAGCGAGACTTAAGGTTTGAAAAAACCCCCACAAACTAAGAGAGCTTTAATGAAATATTAACAGTAAAAATAAAAGAGAATAATATTAATAAGAAAATAATGAAATACATACAAATATATTCAAAATCAATGTCAACCCCCCAGGATGACCATCATGTCTCCAGTGGCAGAAGGGAGCTGGATTCAAGAAATGGATTCAGGAATACATGGATTGGGATCAAAAGGAGAAGAACAGAGTCCTCCTTGGACGATGGCCATTGAAGGAGAGTTAACACTTTTCATCACCCAGCTTTATACTGAGAATGATGCACATGGGATGGAATACCCAGTTTTGGGTCACTTGTCCTGTCTGCTCCTCCCCACAGGTGCAGCAACCCCTCTACACTCTTCCACTTCTGGCCCTCCAGCTCAGTAAATAAGAATCTTAGGTGACCTTAGTTGCTATAAGTATAATCAAGACCTGCTCTGCACACCATTCCTTGCTATTAATTATAAACATCAGACATTACGGTGGCCAGAAGCAGGCACTGTCTGAAAAATATACCATTAATTTCAGAGAGTAGAGTCAATTAGAAGTGCCTTAGCTGAAAAGTAAAATTACTGAAAAGAAAATTGGCTTTGTTCTACCTCAAACACAGCACATACGGGATCAGATCATAGCTCCATTCAGAATTCTCATTATTAATCTCAAATATGTGATCTTGAACTTTAAAATCCACCTCATCCCTCTTATTCCAGTTTCCAAGAGATCTTTTCTCATCTTGCTCTATACCAGTGATTCAAATTTGTGTCATCAATACCCTTCATTATAGTTTCATACTTTGACCATCACTGAAAGCCTTTTTCAAAACGTTTCCAGAATGGATTCTTTGGGATACCACATGTAAATACCTATAAATTCTCCTTTTCAGAATGACTGACTTCCCATGGGCAGTAGGTACTTTAAATATCCTGCAGGTCTTATATTAGATTACATTCTCCAAAACTACAAACACTTAAAAAAAAAAAAAAAAAAGTGGCCTAGTTATTTTATTAACTTATTAACTTTCTGACAGATACTGTCTGATACATTATTTGTCAAGGAATTAAATTATCTTAGAAAAAGAACGTTATATTGTGATCTGACATATATAGTCACAATAAGACCAGGTTGCATATCTAAGTGTGTTTTATATTTTTTTATATCTATTTTTAGTGTCAGTAGTATATCTTGCTTGTCAGATGTCTTTTGCCTAAAATTGTGCTTTTTTCCCCCCTTTGTTACTCTTAAGGCTCAGATTCCATGTCAAATAGAATCTAAATGTCATGAGCATATTAATGTGTTACCATGAATCACCTAAACTGGATACCTGTGTACAAGGCAGCCTTAATTCTTTTTTTTAAGAAAATGCAGATAAGCAAAGTCAGTTCTTTTTGAATTTTCCATGGCATTAGGGACATTTAAACAGATGCAACTGGTAAATTCCACTGGATTTATTTTAATAAGGCCTTCCTATGGACTGAATGAGTTAAGTTCTTAGAAATCATTCCTGGGGCATTTTAGCAACACTTCTCTACACACCATAATGTATAAATTCCAAATAATCAAGGTTTATGACATTTCTTGAAGCTGTACAACCCCAGCATCAGTATTTCTGGTGCTGACTTGCTAGTACTGTAATGGAACTTTGACCCTTTAATCCGTTCTGATAAAGTCTCTCTTTTCAGCCCAACTACTATCAGAGAAATATTATAATATAAGTCATCTGTACCTCACTGTATTGCTTACTTATAGTTTACTCATTGGGTACCAGATGAAGGGTTAATTCACACTTTTTTATGTTTGAAAATAACTTCTCAAAGCATTCTATTTTTCTCATTGAAAGCATTGCTTAACATGCTTTATTATTATTTGCTACTTCTTCAGAAAAAGACTACTCTAATGATTATTTTTTGGAGGAACCAAGCACCTTAATTTAAGTAATGTTTCAGGAAAACATACATTTAGTGGCTGAATAGAGCAACATAATTCAGAAGTAAATGGATGGTTAATAAACCATTCAATTTAACTCTCAAGAAATTTTAATTATATTTCCATGTTAACCGTCATAAAAGTTGTCACAGACTTTACTTGCAGATTAAAACCAGAACATTTTAATATGAAACAGTATATTCATGAAAGATTATTAAAAATGTTAGTACTTGAACTGTTAAACAGATTCACAGTATGTTAGGAAAAAAGAAAATATGAATTATTAAACTTCATAAGGCTTCTTATTAGTTCTGATTTTAATAAATTTTACTAAGGCAACTAATATAAATTCATTAGATATATAAATACACACATGCAGAGAAAAAGACCCCCTACTTGATTATTTTTTCAGCTGTAGCATTGGTAGGAAAAAGAACTGAGAGAAAAACAACCAAGTCATAGTCCACTTGAGATCAAATTAACAAACCTTTGGACAAAAGTATGCTGTGTATCATCTAAATTATGCAATTTGTCTGAGAAAGACGTGTAAATTTTAAGATATGGAAAAGAGAGTGACTGCTTCCACTGAAATCCCTGCAGACTCCTATTGATTTCAGTGGGATTAGAAGAAAATGATGATTTTTATCAGCTTTATTAGAGTTTTGTCAGAAACCCTTTGGATAAGAGGCAAACGTTCAACCATCATTTAAAAGTTAAGTTTTCAAATTAAAATAATAACTGGAAATAGCAAAACATTTGATTTATTTTTATTTTAGTCTAAATTCCCTCATCCCTTTGTTAAGCAAAGCCTTCCATTTTAAAAGAGAAGGAAGAACTGGTAGAGAAGGTCCACTTAGAAGACTGAACAAACACCTCAGAAAAAGGCATTATTATTGAGAGGAAAAGTAAAAATTTTTATAAGTTGGAATTTCTCTTATTCTTTTTTTCAGAGTTTCCTTGACTTTGTTTTGAAGTGGTAGAGAGAGAAAGAAGGAAATAATCATATACTTTTAGAAGTGTTGGAGATTCGTATTTAATTACCAAAATTAAAAGAAAAAAGAACAAATAGAAAAATTAGATTTCTGTGTACTGACTTGGGTAAATATAATTCAATTTTTCTTAAATGAAAAACAAAAGGAGGAAGGATAATCAGCATTTTAATAATACCAACTGGAATTCATATCATAAAATATGGAGAATAAATATCCAAGATCAACCATCAAGCACAAAGTGTAGGAGTAAAGAGAGTGTCGTGGAATAAAGACTAATCAGGAAACTGACTTTAAAAGAAATCCATAAAAAAAAAAATCCATTTTTCCAGATAAAAATGTCCATGGATATACTATTGCAGAAGAGCAGCGTGCAAATCAACTCTTATCTTTCTTTCCCCCTTTGTTAATGCAGAGATGGGTTGTTAGTCTCATTGACACCTTAGGCAATATTCATAGAACTACATTCTCCAGCAAATTATTCCTTTTTCTAATTGACCTTACTGTGGCAACTTTTTGTATTAATATGTAAATTAATATTTCCTGTTTCGGTTTCAGGCTATTACTCTTGATTTTATCACCTTTAATAATCTTAAATTATTCCTCCCCATCATCTTTGTTGCCACCTATTCAATTTTTATAGGCACTTAGATCCTACTGACTAATCCATTCCTCCTTCACCTTTTTTTCTCACATCCCTCTTCCCTAACACTTCTCTGTAATTCCTACTGTTTTTCTCATGTTAATGTCTTAGTGTCCTGATAACAAATTTGCAGGTCCTTTAAAGGAAAATACAACATTAATAATGTGGGTGAAGGTCCAGATGAGGCTGTTGAGGACTGGCACTGCACTCAGAGCCCTGATGGGTTTTATAATTTGCAATATCTGGTAGTTTAAAAAAAAAAAAAAATCCTTTTTCTTGACTTGCATGCATTTCCCCCATTTGTTTTTCTAGTGCTTATGCTTTTGTGCCTTATTTTGTTACGATTTCTAATTTAGTCTTTAAACATAAACATCCACATTTTTCCTGCTATAGCAAAATCCTTATATATTTGAATATATTGTTTAGTGCCTTGTAAACAGTCAGAAAAAAAATGCTACTGCAAAAATGACTGAAAACTTGAATGGATGACCTCAAAAACTAAGCCAGTAAATTAAGGATTTTCATACAAAATTAAGGATATTCATACCAAAGAACTAAAACGAACGCGAATTCCATTACTTCTGTTTTTTGGATCAGCAAGCATTTTCATGTAGATTGATAAATTTTCTTCTTGCTGCCACAGTATCCTGACAGATCAGTAGGGAAGCCATGGATGAGCTGAGAAGAGTTAACTCTTGCTCCATCATGCCCTTGGTACCTGTCTGGAGGGACAATAAATATCTAAGCTTTGATTTGCCACAGAGCAGATGCCAATGGCGTGGTGACCTACTGGGGAAGAGAGAGGCACGCTGCCCTGTTCTGAAATTCTTTTCGAGGCACAGCTCAGTGATGGGAGGGCTTTGTTAATATTTGAATCCTTAGCTAAAATTTATGAGAGTTTTGCTTTGAAATAGGGGTTCATTAAATAATACACCTCTCTGTGTGATAAACAGCCCGTTGGAAAGCAGATTGCAAACTTACTAGACACTGGGGAAGGTGGCCCTTCTATGTGCTTCTATATTTAATCCCTCTTTTCTACTTTCATGATCTTACAGTTTGTGTACTAGTGGACTTAAAGTGTTTTTAAAATTTTCTTCAGCAACTTTTGTCATTCAAGTTTCCTAAGAAGGAAAAGCTTTAACTGTGATTAATCTCTGATGTTTTCAAGCCTACTTACAGCTATTTTTGACTTAGCAATTTTATATTATAAATAAGACTTCGCTGTTCTAACATTGTTCACCCATCTTTAATCTAAAGCTGAAGCTGCTTCTTATTAACTTCACTTAAATAATGATAGTAGAGAATAAGCACTACAGCTGACATTCCATTAATCTTAATGGATGGAATTGACATCGCTTATGCTATTCCTTCTTTTTTTTTTATAGAAATTGAAAATATACATGATTTTCACATTTCCATTCTGAGTTTAGAAGTTAACTATTCAGAGAAAAATGTAATCTGAAGTACTGCACGGAGTAACCAGAATTAGAATAATTACTCAAGTAATTTTTTAGGCTGGGACCATTGTAGGGGCAGCTTCTGCAGTTCTTGGCTTCCTTTTTTTCTCATTTGTGCTAGAGCCACAGCACTTCCAGCTGAGAATTTTCTATTCTACAACTCCTGCTATGAAATATGCTCATCTTTTCTCTCCCAGACAAACTCCTGGGAGCTGATCAAGCAAAACAAAAATTAGTTTCTTTGTTGGCATTTGGGGATCTCCATGCTTGACTTGACCAGATGAACAATATTTGATTGAAATGTCTGGTTAACAACTGCCTTCTGTTCCTGCTTATGTAGACACATGCTATAATCTCCATTCACAAAGACTGGATATTCTATTCAAAACCACGAATATTCTACTGGGTAATTTTTCATGCATTGACAGAAATAGTCTGAATTCACAGGTACTCAGGTAGAAATTGCAAATTCTGACTGCTGACTTGAGCATTTTTGAGCTGGAAAGGAGTTGCTATATCAATCCAAGATTTTTTCCACCTCTTAGAAATACCAATTATAAAAACTCACATTAAAGGATAGTATTTATGACAAATATCAATTGAGTTTACATTTATTGAATGTACACGGTCATAAATTTTTCATCAATTTTGCATAAATTTGATTACTCTCAGGAAAGATGATGATGTGAGTTTGATGGAGTGTTTATTACTTATTCCTATTTTTTTGATAGTGCATAACCCTTTTGACAGTATGACATGATCTTAACTTCCACTGCCTGTCAATTTTCTTCTTGGCTTTAGCTTGAGCAGCTGGTCTTGATTCACCTGTGCCCATCTCTTTCCTGATATCTTACACCTGGGGTTCAAAAGCTCCATCTCTTCCCTGATATCTTACACCTGGGGTTCAAAAGTTCTTGTTTTCTATGGAAAGAGTCCTTAAAGATCTGCAAGGTCTGTTCTTCTCCCGTGTCCTCAAGGGCAATTTTTACCTCTTGACTAACTACTTGAAGAGCTGGAATTTTGCTATCTTAGGGTCCTGACTTCACTGTTTGCTTGACCCATGTCCCTCAGGACTGTAAGCTCCACCAGTGCATAATCACTGCAGCTTCACTCTTTGTAATTTTCCTCAGAGCAAAGGAAGGAAGGAAATGAGAAGAAGAGAGAAGAAAGAGAAATAAACCAGCTCTCATTCTCACCGTTCCGTGAAGGTTTGTCTCTGTACCATGGGGCTATCTTTTTGGAGACCCCATAGGGACGCCTCAGCCAGGACCGAGGCTTTCAGCATGAATTTTGGACTCCCATCACTCTTATCATTGCAAAGGAGAAAAGAACTGAAGAAAACTGAAAACTGTAGATTCCTAAGAAATTTTTTTAATAAGAAAGGTAATCAAGCAAAAATTAGATTCTCCTGATATATTTTATGATTCATTTTTTACTTGATAATTAATTTACTTTAAAAGGCTGTACCCGTAATCTGATAATATAATGATTGTGAAAGTGGAATTACATGATGAATGTGTTGTATCAGAACCTATGCATGGACAAAAAGGTACAATTTTTATGATTCTGAATGTTCAGAAAATAAAATTTTGCTGTCAGCTCAAATAAGCAGGAAATTTGTATGCTTTAGGCATTTGCTTTAGGCAAAACCAGCACAGAGGACATAGTGATGTTGTAAAGGCAATGGAAATAATGCATTAGTGACACTGATGAAGGAAAACCAGCAATGGCTTAGTCACTGCCATCGTAATCTAAATATTTTTCTGTACTTTTTTTTCAGGGTGAATACTATTTTCTTACTAATTTCATTTTAAAACACTAAAATTCACATTCAAGGAATGTTTATGTCATACCAAAGTTCATATACCAATTGGTTTTAAAGAGATCTATAAAGAAGAAATATATTTAATGGTGTTCAAATTTTATTTCATTTATAAACAGCAACTATTTAATGTCCTTGAATCTGTTATTTTTGCAGTCTAAAGGGAGATTAGCCTCTTACTATCCTGATAGCTAGTACATGATCAGTTTATTCATCAGCTCTGATATTTATTATTGTACATATAAGCAAAGAAGAGATTCATTACTTCAAAAATTACAGGAAATGAACAATCAAGAAAGATATAAGAACTTTACTGAATATATTTTAACAAAAACTTCTGAATTCCAAAATGTAATCATTCCATGTGTACTAGGACAGACTATTCTATAATGTTGAAAGATTAGAGTATCCCAAATTACATATTCATTGCTTTCAATACTGGGCTTTTAGCTTTTAATGGATTAGTTTTCCAGCCTAGATCTGCTCACTAAGCCAATGAAAAATCTTTTTTTTACATCAAACATTGGTCTCGATTGGAATCCAGGAATTATTATTGCATGGTGTAAACACAAATAAACATCTGTTTCTTTCGTCCTTGTATAAGTAATTAACACAAAATCATGAAGTAGATTTCTCACAGGAGGAATTCTTGCAACCTTCTTACAAATGAGATTTGTGTTCTGACATTGCAGAGGGTTTTTTTACCTTCCAGATAGAGAAACCTTGTACCAAAAAGACATTAAACTATCCTCGGGACAAAATGCACAAGTAAGAAGCTCCCCTACATTATTTACTGCCGTGTTTTAACATAAATTATCAAAATATTGATACATTGAAAGAAACTCTTCTAAATGCTGCCACCCATCTTTTTACAAATTCTCTGGGATATTTTTACAGTTGCAGAGTTTGACCTTTGTATTAGAGTTACTGACGTCAATCTTTCTCACTGGTTCCCATTTTTAGTGTTATTCCCTGGATGAAGGACTACTTGAGAGATGCTCCTCTGCACATCTTGTGAAATGCTTGGGTTTGTCACCCATAGCAGAGCCCTTGCTGAATGTGGTGCAATGCCTACTGCAGGTGAGAGAGATACTGGTACCTATATTAGCTGTGTGTTCCCTTTTATTCACTTTTTTAATTGCATCTCACATAGCTTATTTATCATAGCTGGATGGATTTTGGAAATACGTAGCCTATCCAGCACCCAGTGAAGTAAATGAAATAAAATCTATTGGCTTCAAGAAATTCTGGACTGGGCAATAGAGAAAAAACATTGTTTATTTAGGCAGAAGTTCAAAATAGCAATTTTAAAGCACAAAAAAAAGACACGATGCAGGTAGTGAATTGAGATGGCACAACGTGGGTATGGAAGGCAGGGAGGAAGCAGGGAGGAAGGATGCACATCTCCTCTCCAAGAAGTTAAATTTCTGATGGGCAATTTGCTTCTACTGTAGTGCTGTATCATACAGTCAATGAAATAGCTGCAGAAGAAATATTACCAAAAAATTCCAGATTTATAGTAGGCAACATAAATGATGAGTCTGGAAAGTTCTTTATTGGATTATATATATGTGTGTGTGTGTGTATTTCTTTTATGAATAGAAAAAGCACTGAGGTTCTCAAAGGAATTAATAATACCTCCAGGCTTTGCTTCTCAAAATATATCTTGAGAATCTTCAAGAGATTAAAGATACTGAAATTAATTATGTTTTGATCTACCTCGTGATCTGTGCCACTAGTCATCACTGACAGGCTGAGTGCTGGCTCTGGGCTTAGCATTTGAGAAAATAAGACATAGTTCAGAGTAAGGTCCCAACATGAAAGGTATGAACATTGCCAAATACTCCCAAAAACAGGTGCTCTGCGACCATATTAATTATTAAGGAAGAATGACAATTTCTGCTGGAATGAGAAATATTTCCTCAATATTATTACATTTCTCCTGAACACTAGAACCATTAAAAAAATATGTAGAGTAGCAAGAAATGAAGCCATTCTGTGGATTGTTCAAAATGAAGAAATTAACTGAAACAAGGCGTTGTTCCTGGAAACCTCTGAGTGTCTCCCCAGAAGTACCGAATTTCCTTAAATCAGGTTAATTCCAATAGAAGTTGCTAGTCTCTTGGAAGGTGCTCAGACTTTGGAGAGGTTCCTCAGAGGTAAATTATGCTCTTCAATCTATATTTTTCCAGCCCTCACTTCTTTACACCTCATCACTAAGTGACCTTACATGGTAATGACTGCTGAACTGAGCACACATCTGCAATTTTAGAAAGTAATCACAGCTTCTGCTTTAGTGCCTCCCTGCTGCTTTCAACAATTTATGAACAATAGCTGATGATGGCTAAATAATTAATTCAGCTGAAATAAAGACAAATCTCTGAATATATTTCATATTGTTAGGAAAAGAAAAATGTCACAAGAGGCAAAGAAGAAAAGAGAATTCCTTCTATTCTATTTAAATACCACAGTTTCCCACTTCTGTGTAAAAGATGACAGAAAGATACTGGAAAATCATGATGTCCTACCTTTTTTCAACAGATATGGTGTCTGTCTGTCTGTCTGCTTCTTGGTCCTTTCTCCTTTTGTTAAAATTACATGTATCGTAGGCTAAGTAGTAGTTAACTGCTGTTAGTACTTGGATTACTTGGAAAACTTCTCTGTTTTATTGTTCATTCCATTTCTTGATGTTTCTCGAGGAAAACACAACTGTGTTTAAGAAGAGAGTTTGGTTGCAAGTTTTTATCTACTATAAACCATCTAAATGACCCTCAGTTTTTAAAAAGAGGCATTATGGATGTAACCTCACTGTAATTTAAGGTACTTGCAAAATTCCTATTTATTTCAATTAAAATAATTTTAAGTGACCCATTGAAATTAATACAGAATGGCTTTTCTCCTTTCACTCATGCAGTAGCTGAAGAACAAATTATATTCTATGGACTGTTGTGACCTGAATGACAAAAAAAAAAAAAAAAAAAAAAAAAGGCTTAATTCAGCAGAGCTGATAACAGCTGCTATGTACTTGAGCCCAGAAGACACTCTAAAGAAATGTGAAATTACACTTATGCCACTGGGCAATAAATATATACCCCAATTTTCGTTATCACCAGGGCCATTTCATGACAGGTAGACAATATAAAGGGGAATGCAAATAAAAATTCCTCTCATTTAAAAGGATTTTTCTATGAAAAAACAGCTGCATAGTAACATCTATTGTCCTGTCTTACATAAAATTTCCCTTGTCACTCTAGGAGAAAGAATTTGGGGCTAGATGTGCCAGCAGGCTGACTTAGATGGACATTTCTTATGGATTACAACAAAGTAAGATACATACTCTTCAGCATATTGCCCAAAGGACATTATGAGTGGATGAGAGATGGTAACCAAAACTCAGGGTAGAAAAATACAGTGTTTTAATTCACACTTTTAGTAAGTATTAGAAGGAAACCAATGTTAAAAGTGAGAAAAATTAACTATAAAATGTTTTCATGGATTTTGAAAGGGACCAGATGATATACGAAAGAATTTGGTATTGTTGGTTCATCTAATATAATGTACAAACTCAGATATATTGAATTAAAATAAACTGGAAATGAGCAACATGTAATATATATGTTTCTTTTGCAATAATCATATATCTGAAGAGAAAAAGCTTACAGGGAAAGTTATTAGTCCGTATTTTAAATGTAATTAGAATGATTCATTTAACGTTTTCTAAAAATATGAATGAGAATAAATGGCCTGAAAAATATCTCCATTTAAATTAGCCTCAAAGCTTTCCTGTAAATGCTGTTGCCCTTTTCTCTTAGCAGATTTTGTTGCCATGCAGAAGGCATAATTTCTAGAATAAAAAAGAAGGAAAGTTATACACTGATCTTCAGCACCTCCAGGGTTTGCACTTTTGCTTCCACTATAAATCTCTTACTTCTTCCTACCCTTCAATGTTTAATCTTTCTTCCAAGTAACAAGCACTGCCATGTTCTTTGCTACTCCCCTTCTCACCCAGTTAAGAGCAGCCTTACTTTTTCCAAGATTGCATAACTTTGCCTATCACTTCAAAAGACAAAGGTGAGATAGCAGGAGCATAAGAACAGAAGAAATAATTTCCTAGAATTTGGGGTTTTAAAATTGTGTCATTCTCTATTGGTGAAAATAAAGCACCATTACCTCACAAATTAAACTCTTAATAGATTTGTTAGAACAGATTCTGTAGGTTCTGTAACCCTCCATCGTTACAAAAGGTACCAACTACCCACAACAAAGTTGTCTACTTAATATCTAATCAACTTTGCTTAAGAGTAGCAGCAAATTATTGTTTTTCATCAATGTTTGCCCTCTAAAACTCAAAGTCACCAGGGATACCCTACAGTGACACCATGGCCTATTCTGCTTTGAGAAATAAATTCCATCATTTCCCCCAAGCTATGCAGTAGATTCAGCTCCTCTCTATTTATACTTTCTTCCTTCATGGTTGTGTACCGTAGCTTGTTATCCTTTCCAATATATTTGTTATCAGTGGTAGTTGTCCTCAGATAGATAATGTTCTCTTCAGCCTTGTAAATCCAATGTCAAGTTGAGGTCAAGTTGACACGTTCACAAATACATGTCAGAAGTGCAACTGAACTCTGCATCTGCATTTAAAATTTCTCCTGATTTCTGGGACAGAGCCTGACAAATCATATTTAAAAGAAGATAGCTTCAAGCTCAGCAGTTTGCTCCTCAATTTAAATTCAGTTTTCAAGGCAGACAGGACACTGTTCTTGAAATACCTATGAGGAAACTAGACCTGGATAGCTATTTTGAGTTAATGTGATTCAACCATTACCTCTTCAAAATGTCACTTAAAAGTATCTGCCCATTCATCTGAAGTGTGCTTTTTGCAGAAAAACAAAACAAAAAAGGACTTAGACAAATATTTTAAGCTCATCCTAAAGTCAGGGCTATATTTAGATTCTTAGCCATGTGGGACAAATTTTTAGAAAAACTGGTTATTCAGTTTCTCAGGGAAATCAAAGTGACTTGCTCTCTAAAATACTCTAAAATACTCAATTTTCAAGTGTCTTCAGTACCTTGCCTTTATCACCTTTGTACATTACATTGATAGTAAAGAGAAGATTTCATCAGAGGCATGAAAATTCTGATTTAACTCTTTTTTTTCCCCACATTAGTACATAGTGCTCTCTAATTTTTTTATTGTCAATTTGGGAATTTCTTTTGTATGGGTATGTTTTGCTTTTATAATTCATGAATATATATTAAGAGATTGCAGAAAATGACTAAAAATGTTTTCCCACACCCTGCCTCCTCTTATCAGCCACTGACTTCCAAAGAGACAAGATTTCATCAAGGAGGCCCAGCTCTTGAGTTGGAAAATGCAACCTACTGCCAACTGCAATTTCATCTGGGAGTAAAGCATCTCATTTCCCTTCGCAGAGCTCTGAGAGAACATTTCAAAAGAATATTTGCTGATCTTGCAGCATAACTACTCTCATTTCTTTATGTTTAGGGCTCTTAACAGAGTACACACTCTTATCTCTCAACTGATTGACTTTTATATCCATTTCCCTGTTGTGCCTTTATCTATCTGTTTATTTTTTCAGATGCCTATTTTTTTTTTTCTCAGAATGCTTCTTCCATATTGGAGGAGTCAAATGAGAAATCCCATGAGAAGTTCCTAATTATGCAGTTTAGACTGCCCTAGAAAAAACTCTGCTTAGCAGGAATATGTCCGTCCAGTTCTGTGGCGTTTTTAAGAGTTAAATAAGTGACAGTAAATTTTGCTAAGAAGAAAATGTTTTGTATATATATTTCATCACATCAGTGTCACATTTGAAAAAGAGCTATTTCTGATATTCATCAATAAGTAATTCTTCCATAACATCAAATTATTAAGGAGACTTTTAGTCCTTAAACTTTAATTTCTTTATAAAAATTTCGAACAAGGAAAAATCAATAGACTTCATTAAACTTCAGAAGTTGATAAATTTTAGTCATTCATGATCTAGGTTTAAAATATTTTCTTTATTAAGAGCTGATAGTATAACCAAATGAGAGGGTTACATCCATTGAGATTAAAGATTCGTTAAAATATTGTAGCATAAAGAAACTGGGGAATGACAGGTTTGTTCTTCCAACAACTGTTAATTTTGAGTGATAGAAATTTATTTTAGATTACTGCTTTCTTCAGTGAAATGTAACATACCAGATTGCTCCAAAAAAAAAATCACCTTCTTCTGCCAAGTAATACAAACAAATAATCCAAACAAGAGTAATTTTTTAAAAGTATTTGCAAGATGCTTGCATGTGTTCCTTAATTTTTATTATTTATTGAATTTTAAAATGCAGTCTATGATGAAATAACGTGAGAACAAATTCATACAAAGTCTTGTTCTAGAAAAAGCAAGGGATCTAGAAGACCTTACAAACAAGGAAAGAGGCAAACAAAAAGCAGAAATTGAAAGCAGATGGGCAGCATGAAATTCTGGAGAGGATTTTTGGGTTATATTTTTTTACAAACCAATCTGTCTGAGAACATGTCTAATCCACAAGTTGCCAGAAAGTGGTGGATTGTGTTCAAACTTTGGCTGTAGAAGAAGGAATAATTTTTCAAAAAGGTTTATTTTGTAACCTCTGCAACAGAAGGAACATCTGCATGGGATAGAAAAGATTTTTTTAAAGCCATCATGCGATCCATCCATTTGAATTAGACGATCCTTTCCCTGTAATTAACTTGCAATTATATGTCATGCCAAATTAATACAAATTAAAGTGCAAACACCGAAAAGAGACCGACACAGGTGGAACATATACATTACTGACCAAAAAAAAAAGACAAATATTGACTATATTAGTCAATCCCACACAAATGAACATCACTGACACGGTAATGTGATGAAATTCATCCCTGATCAGTCATCGGGACATTTTTTTGCATTTATAAATGGAATCATATATTTACATAATAATAGTATTACCGTATCAGTTGTGTGATGATATGTCACAATGTATGTTGACAACTCCTTTAGCTGTGTGAAGTAGGGGGAAAAAAAATAAATTAAAAAATGCATTTTTTTTTAATCTGTCTCAGAAATTCCCTTAGCTAAAGCTGCAAAGGGACCTTGGTGTCCTGCTGTCTTGTGAAACTCTTACAGAGTTTAAAAGCTTCCTGCAACTCACAGAGTTAGTCTTCTAAAAAACCCCCAGATTAGGAAAGATGAGCAAGTTAGCTGAGACAGAACTCTGAACAAAATGAATAGTGTCAGGTACCTGGAAAAATTGCTTGTGATCATCCTGTTTTGGGGTAAAACAGAATTGATTTTCTGTTCAGTAATTTTAATTTTCAGCTAAGCCTCTTCTAGTTAACATAACTCTTTGAAATTAGCAGCGTATTTTTAGGACTGTAGTGTGTTCCTGGAGTGATAAGACCTGATTATTTATAATTTATGCCAAGGGATGGTAGGCAGAGAAGGTCTTGCTTATACTTATTGCTATAAAACCCAAGGTCAGGTGACTTTGTTCTTTGCCCCATTGGAGGGCTGGAAGTGGAGAAGCAGAGATGGTCACATCTGTGACGAGGAACAGACAGGACAGGTGACCCAAACCTGACCAACAAGGTGTTCCAGCTGTTCTGCTGTTGTGCTTAATTCTGATCCATACTGCCACTGAGTACACAACTACTCCACTTGCACACCTTGGGCATCATGTGATGGATTCTATTACGAATTACACTTTTAATTTTACCTTGGAAAACTTTACTCCACCCTTTAATGCTGATGGCAAATTGACGCCGTTAGAGTTAGGGGATGGAAACCTTTTGGATTTGGGAAATGGTTGCTTCTCTCTTAGAATAATGATTTTATTGTCCATTTTCCTGCGTGGTGGTTTCTTATTGAATCTCAATTCAGGAGTGGGTGTTGTAGGACACGCACTGCCACTTCTCCAGCTGCTCTGACCATGAGTCCTGCTGCTACTCCAACTCCAGTGGTCAGTCCAGTCCGGACAATGCCAATGGTCAATGGTACAAATGAAGGGGTAGGTGGCAGATGAGCAGTGTTGGGCAGAGCTCATCAGGGCCCAAATATTGGATGCAAACATCTTAGTCACACTGGGAATATATTTGGATTAATTAATGAGAACAGGTATCATTGGAGTGAGAAATCCTGAGGTTTTTAGAAGTGCCTACAGCCCTTGGGGATTATTATTTTATTTTATTTTTTTTAAAATATGTTACCAGCTATTTTTTTTCACCTTCTTTATATTGTAAAGGAGGCTGACATGGCCACATAATACAATACACACTGCTGCATTGAGCAGTACATTGAACTGGGAATTCCAAAATGCATAGTTGCATTAGAGCAGTATAGCATCAAAGAGGAATAAACTTTATATCTCCACAGAGCTAATTAGCCAAAGCAGAAAGCAAGCATGAGATGGCTGTATTGCTTCAGTCTCAGAACCACACACACATTGATTGTCTCTGTCCCCTTCTAAGCACTGTAAAAATCCCCTTAAACAGCCCCAAAAAATCCCACCTTATAATGCAGTCTTTTTAAAAACAGAAGAAGAAAGATCTCAATATATTTCTTCTTCTTCCTTCTCCACTCCTGTAACTGGACAAACCTTCTCAGAGGTTTATATAACATTTTAAAATGTATCATTATCTAGGCAACCATTAATTAGACAAAAAAACCTTAGGCTTAAATCCATATAATTAGCTATATAATTATTTTAAAGGCTTGGAAGCTGAAAGTTTTTAGTACAATTAGTATAAGTACTAGCAATCATAATTACAATACAATTTGTCAAATCTCAAGGCTTTGTGTTGGAACTTAGATGATTTTAAAACCATCATGTGATCCATCCACTTGAATTAGATGATCCTTTCCGTATAATTAACTTGCAATTATATGTCATGCCAAATTAATACAAATTAAAGTGCAAACACCAAAAAGAGACCAATACAGGTGGATTTGCTTTCACTGTATACCTCTGCATAGATGGAAAATTGAGAAAAGACAAACACAGTTCACAAGCCTATTTGTACAGGTGGGGTCCAAGACAGGGCAATGACTGTCATCCAGGTGTGTGTGTTCCAAAATCCTCTGAGACATTAGGAATAAAATATAAAATGCACTTTTATTTCCTTCCTTGAAAGGTGAGCTGAAATCATAAATGCGTTTAACCTTCAACTAAGAAGTTTAATATAAGTATGAGTATTTAGAACTGAATATTGAATTTTTTTTATACATAGCTCTACACAACTTTTATCTAGCACTTAAATTCTCAGACAGATGTAGGAATTTTTCCTAATTGAGATATCCTGAGATTCCAGGTGCACTTAGAGTATTGGAAAGTGTTCTATTCCTCTTTGAAAAGTGTCCAGGTATTATCATAGAATTCTAGTCTGAATCTCTCTGGCTCTGTCTTTGTTCTTTTTGCATCCAGACTACATCTTGACTTGCCTAAATTCTCATCATTTGTTGCTCTTAAACTTGGGCAGTTTATGTAGCCTAAAGGAATATATCTTATATAGAAAGGCAATAATTTATTGATAGTCTAACTGAAACAGTCTGATCAAAGAATTCTTGTCAACCCAGATTTAACTACTACAGAAAAAGCAACAAAATATTACTGCTAAATAAAAAGTCCCAGTAATATGACAGTTAAAATTACTCCACATGTTTGCTGGGCCTTTCCACTGCTCTGCAGTCTGGGAATTGAGTATTGGCAGTATTGAGCCATCAGCTCTCTAAGACATTGAAAGGAGTGGGGAGCTGATGTGAAGATTTATTCCTCTTCACCGTGGGATATATTTGGGATTATTTTCTGACATTTTCTACCATGGCCTACATTTTACTCTTACTTTATTGCCCTTTAATTCCATGATTCAAATCCAAATTTGGTATATATGATATTTTGCATAGAGTAGCTATTGTTATTCCTTAGATTGTTTTACCCAACTCCCAAAGATGCATTTATGTAATAATGGATTTTTAACCACTGGAAAATTGCTTATAGTTTTAAGGAGTCTGGTAACATTTTGCACCCACTCTTTCAAGACCTTTCTTATAATCCCCTGTAGTCCTCTACACTGCATATTTATTCCAGGGTCATCAATGGTGTATTCTACCCAGCATAGCTATCTATTATTTACAATAGATGTTGTACCATGCAGTTGAAGAAAGCTAAGGAGAAGCTAAAGCAAATGAGAGAACAGTCACTTGTTGGACACCTGCTATATCTAAACAACCTTAAAGGAACTTTCATGTAGTCCAAGTCTAGGTAAGCCCCAAGGTCTATGTTGCTAGCTTCACACAAAGTACCTGTAAAGGTTACACCGCCTTCAGGAGCTACCAGTCTACAGTCTCTTTTTCCATTAGATGTTAGTGTTCATCACAGATATACCAGGAAATGGATGGTAATATTGTCTAAATCTCACCATTAAATGACTATCCTACACCATAGGGTCCTATATGGAAACTATTCCATAAGAGTGCTGTTGCCGTGTGAGATTTCAGTAACGGTTTCCTTCCGTATCCAAATCCACGAATAGCAGAAACGTTGATATAAGATTATTTTCACCTTATTAGTCATCAGCTGAACATAAGTGTATAAGCCAGATCAGAAGCCTTTGCTCACAGGTTTCAAACACAAAGTGCAAGTGTTTCATTACACAACCCAACAAAGACAAATTCCTGCCTTTATAAGCTGTGGGAATTTGGCATACAGGTGGCCAAGATGAAAGATTTAGCAATAAAATACCATTTCACCACTTACCTTTCTTAACCCAAAAGGAAGTCCTCTCTTTTATAACAGAAATTCACCAGTAGCCTCACATTGAACAGGTACCTACTGCACATGGGCAAAGACTTTCAGTTTTCACCTGTATTGTTACAACAAGTTTTTAAGAGGAATAGTTAAAAAAGCCAAACAAACTAGCTTTATTTGTAACAAGCATTCCTCTGAAAGCTACTGGAGTAACATAGAAGTTCTCACAATCACTAATCATGAATTTCTAGCTCTTGTGTGAAGAGGACTTGGTCTAGGGAGGTCAATCAAGGTCTTTCCCTAAGCACTGGTATTTAAATTTTTATTTTTCTCCTTTTTTTTTTTCTGACATTTAGTATATGATACCCACCAACAACATGTTTCCTAAAAAGAGCATGGCAGTTGGATACTGTATATATGTTCCCATTCAATAAATGTATAGCCTAGCTCAGAAGTCTTCAATGTCAGCAGGAACAGATGGCTTCACGGGCATTTATAATTATTCTATAAAGTATTTCCTGCCTGCATTTTCATTTATTTTCTTTACTTGAGCAAATAACATTTTCTAGCAAATACCAACCCTTTTAGAGTGTGGAACAGCACGTTCTGCATGTGTTCCTGGGCAGGAGTGTTTCACCTCTCTAAGAACACACACAATGTGTGCACAGTGACTCCTGTAAAGAGACAAACGATGAAATATGCTAAAATGCAATCCTTAGTAAAGAGACCTTGAGGTCCTGCAAATTAAAACTGTGAAAAAGGACAACGTCTAAAACCTCCCTTCCTTATTTAAGTGAATTTCATTCACGGGTAACCTTTGAAAGATCCGCAATTGTTGGTTTTGCAATACGATAAATGTGAAAATTAACAGTTTGTAAGAGTATATTATCAATGGGGAATCATCAGAAGTTCCAGCTTCAGGTACCTGTTGAGAAGCTGGGAATACCTACCTGAATTGGAAGCTGAGCTGGTGGTCCCTCTGGAAAACTCTGTTTTAGAACACAGTGAGCAAACAGAAGGGAGAGAAACAACCCTGTGGGCACCAAGGGGAGAGGAGAAGGAGGAGATGGTCCTCCAGGTGCTGGAGCAGAGATTCCCCTGCAGCTGGTGGAGGACAGCATGGGAGCAGATGATATTCCTGAAGGAACTTCTGCTCACGGAGACCCCACACCAGAGCAGAGGAAAAATGTGGGGAAGAAGGAGCAGCAGAGGGAAACCACCACATCCCGACTGTCACGCTCTGGTCTCTATCCCCCTGCACTTCTAATGGAGGGGTAGAGGACTGGAGTTGGGAAAGGGAGAAGGAAAAGCATTGGTTTAATGCAATTTTGTTTCCCCACTACCTAAATTAGTCTTTTCTTTAATTTTTCTTTAAATTTTATTTTAATTGTCCATAAATTAAGTAAATTTTCTCCAGGTAGAGTGCGTTTTTCCCCATGACAGTGCTGTAATTTATAAGTCATCTGCCTGTCTTCTTGCTCTTTCTTTCCTATTTTCTCCCGTCTTGCTGAGGGAAGCTAGCAGTTGGGTGGGATTTTGCATGTTAACCACAGCTAACCCACCCCAGAGGGGAAAAAAAAATAAAGTTAATACGTTATGTCCATTTTAGATTAATAAACATGAAAGAAGTAGGCTGCAATAAAATAGGTAACAGTGGTAACAGAATAATTATATAGTTTCAGGATGGTAGAAAATGCATATATAAAGATTGTTCAAACATTAAGGATTTAAGGTGCATAAGCAGAGGGGTTAGTTATGTTTTAAGGTACATAATGATTCAGATACACAACTTATCAGAGGTCCAGGTCTGGCACGTTTGCAACGTTAGACAGAAACTATTGGTGGATGGATGTGTGGGCTACAAGGTTTATCTGGGGATTAGGGGTCCTACTAGAAAAGGTTTCAAGTGCTGAATATGCTCACTCTTTTTTGAAGGATGAAAAAGGACTGGATTACAGTGTATAAATGTTTCAAAGGGTCACACTTGAAGACCCTGAGAAAAGTGTGTTCTGATTCCAGGGGATTATTAAAGCAAGAAATCCTAGCTCTCCAGCTAGTAAACAATCCTGCAGAACCAGCAGTGTGCTGGATTGATACCTATGTGGATTTCAAGAAAATCTACAGTTATCATAAATACTGTAATGAGTTTGTAAGGTATTGTAAACGTCATAGCTGAAGTTTTAAAATTTATTGTCAGCTGATGAACACGAATAGATTATGCTGTTTACATTTTCCTGAGTGCTCTGAACATCTTGCATCTGCCCCTGAAACTTTGACTAGTAACTGATTAATGATACAAGACTGATGATGGCCTGGGCAGGGCAGTGGAGACAGACACAACAACTTTTTTGAGAAATCCAATGTGGTCAAAGAAACTCTTCTTCACAATAGTGACAAGAATCTGCATTTCACTGAAAATGAAAGGAGGAGGATAAATACACACCATCGAAAAACTGCAGCATCTTCCTTTCATGCGCTGAATGTTTCATACAATTACAATATTTTTTTTTCCAGAATGACTTTAATATTCACATTGGAATGAAGCATCTGCCATAGCAGATGGAGAGTATGACAGCAAGTTCAGCTGGTGTAATAACCCTTTAAAATCCTTGTCGTTTACAGAAATAATGTGTAATTCCTTTTGGCAATACTAAAATTGAAACTGTGCTATACATTCAAGAGAGGATATTGCTGATCACAGCTAATGATTTGCTGGGAATAAAAAACTAACCATAATAATCATCTTCATACAAAGGATAGAAATACATATCCTGAATTTTTCATTTAGGCTGCAAAGAACAGCAAATATTTATTTCCTCTGTAAAGACTGATGAGATTGACCTGAACCATGACCTGAACCACAATTTTTAAAAACATTGGAATGTCCAGAAAAAAAATTATTTAGAACTACCAGTATAAAAGGAATTTTTTAGACTAAAGTTTATGTAACATTTTTAAGTTATGCTACTTCTGCAATATCATTTTAACTGGCCCAACATATTGTCTTTATATATGTATCTATAAAAAAATACTTTCAAATATGCTACAATATATTCATTTCAGTACAAATGAGATATTTTGTTTGGTACCAAGTTATCAATTTTTTTATGATTTTGCGAATGAAAACTGCACAATTCAATCAGCTCTGGTTACAAGACAGGAAATCAACAGATAACTAAAGCATGTTTGATGATATTAAGGCTACATTTTTTGATAAGGCCTCTTGAATGTTTGATAACAGATTAAATTTCTTGGTAAGGCATTTTGTGCTGATGAGCTCAGAGAGAGATCTACCCTTTTCAGTCAGAAGATATTTCCGTTCCATTAGAAGACTTAATCCATCCTTATTAAGGGAGGGATTATTTTTCAGCTTTCAAGTATCAGTTTTGCCAGCGATACCTTTTTAATGAAAAACTTCCAACTGGAAATTACAAACCCAGAATTTTTTTGTTAGGTCTTTTCTGTTTTCAATATAAAGATTTGATTTATGGTGACACATGACAGGAAAAAAATAGGTAAATCCAAAATACTTATTATTTTCTGTAGTAAGATAGGTAATTTTTATAAAAGGTTCACCCAACCCAGACCATTACATCACTATTTCTGTATTAATTCTAGTGGTGCTACGGATCTCCCTGAGGTTCATATTCTGCCATCTCACATTGTTAAATTCATTTGATCACAAGAAAAAAAAAATAGGGTATAGTATAGACTCTTGGTATTCCGCTTTAACATGCGTTAGAGCACGTAGAGTTCTGTTATGACTGCCTTAAAGCTAGTGTTTGTTTGTTTATTATAAAGATCAAGGTCTCTCAGAGCTATTCCTTTTCTGATTGATTGCTGCTGACTAATATTGCAGTTTGACATTTTCAGCCTTTCAGCTAGGAGGCTGTACCAAATCTACCTAGTTTTGCCCATCAGGGACTTTTTTCCAAAATCTTTAAAGATCAGTGAAGGCAAGGAGTAGTTACAGATGAGAGCTTTATATTAATAGAATCTATAGATACATACATGTATATACATACATACATATGTAGGTTTAAAAACCTACATATATTCAGTGGTTTCCCTCATCCTAGTTGATAAAAAATCTATGGTGCTTCCAAATCACTTCATTAACAGTTGTAAAGTGTTGGCTAGCCCAGCCAGAAAGTGTCTAGAAATAGGATACGTGCAGTTTTCCAAAAGAATAATATTCATTGCTTTATCTTATGAAACCTTTGATTAGAGTTCCAGATGCCCTGGTGGTGATGCAGTGTTTTTGGTGAGAGTGTTGCAGGAGCCAGAAGGATCATTTAATATTTTCACCAAATTAGAAGATAATTCCCTGTGATTCAACTTCTGCAATTAAGTTCTCAAGAAGACAACAGAGAAAGCAGGAAAATCAGTGAATCGGTGCATCCACGATGGCTCTGTCACATTTGATATGTGAGTTACTACAGTGGGTTCATTTCTTCTCTGAAACTCAGTATTTAAGAGCAGATCCCTCTTTAGAATTATTCACAAAATGAACAAACATTTACATGTGATTGATAAAATCAAAATTTTTTATGACAAGCAAGGAATCTTTGGTGAGGGCAGCCTCAAAGATTTTTTTTTTTCTGACAGGTGGGCACACAAGTAACAAAGTGTGACAATGTGACCCCATATTTGGGAAATCTTCCCATTTTGCACGGCCTTCCACAGAAATGTAGAAAGCATAATTACTTAGCACCCTGCCTGTTTTGTTTTCATATTGCTGTTTTTAAACAAAGCATCAGTGTTGACATCTTCAAAACCCCTTACCATCTTCAAGGTTAAGTTCCATCCTAGACTCCTGAAATTCAGAGCAAAATTGAGTACTTGTTCTGAGCTGAATCTATGGAATGACAAACTGCATGAATTTCATGTTGTCGCAGTTGCCATCTTCTCCAGAAAAATGGCAGGGTTTTCATTACTGTCAAACTAGCAAACATGTTCTACATCAGCTCCAGCCCAGAATTCTGTACGATTTTAGGCTCAGTCTTTGCCATCTGCTTTAATTTGCAGACACTTTGTGAAACCTCCTGCTTCAATTTCTACCTGCTATATTCTTGAAACTCTATGTGTGATACCTGAAGTTCAAGGTTAGATTTCATTTGCCAGGTGTGAAGCCAATTATGAAGCTGAGTCTTATCTACCTGAACCCCTTTTGATGCATGCAGTCTTCATTAACTACTTTTTCAAAGTTCTGAATCGTCATAAAATTCAAGAAGTTGTTAACTGGGCTTTCTGCCAAGAAATTTATACCTAACTTGAGGGTTTGAGCAGTGATTTTCTGTTTAGTAGATTCTTTCCATGTATATATCACTCCCTACTTTGATCATGGGCAATGAGCAATGTAACTTTCCATTGATACCAAAATCATCTTTATATAGTATTTTTTTAATCAGCTTTTTATCCCTTGACCTCTTTGACTGCCAAAGCAAAACAAAATACATTCCCATAATTTACCAAAGGATTAAGAAAAACTTTGTAAACACTCTCATCTCATCTGCCATTGTCATAATTTCTTATCTCTTTCAAAAATGTAAGGAGGTTAGTTAGGCAATATGTTCCTTTTCTATATTCATTTGGGGAATCTTCTGTTATCTCATTACTACACAGGTGTTCTTTTATGCTCTTGCTCAATATACTCTATTAGTTTGCTTACTCTAGAGAAAAAATAACCTAGTTTAAAAAAAAATGGTGGAGGTTAACTTGTTTAAAAAATGAAATGAAAAGTGCAAGGTCCAGTAAAGAAATTAGTTTCTGTAAAACTCTCATTCAGTTTTTCCCTGGCTTGCAATTATAAGATCCTTTTATCTCTTTTTGTCCCCTCTAAGAAGATAGCAGGAGGACTAATCAAAGGGTGAGGAACAGAAAATTATAGCCATGGAAGTCAAATGACCCACACTGAAAAAAAAAAAAATACTTTTAGACACTCATACTTTGTTTCCAAACTCTGACCTATACTCCTCAGTGTATAAAACAAAGATAATGATCTGTGGGCCAAATTCTGAATCCATTTCCACACTTTTACAGCTTGCATGATTCTGCTGGTCTAAACCTGCTAATTTAAGGTTCGGTTTACGGTTATTGAAAATTGAAATAGCAAGGAGAAAGAATGTGCGCCGTGAAACTCCAAAAGAACAAGGGAAACTCTAAGCCATTTCACCATGCTTTCATTACACTTTCTTTAGACAACATTCTTAGAAAATAAGTGTCTTTTGGGAATTTCTGAAATGTTTTTGTAAATGTAATTATTACATGTATTCAGGAAAAAAGCACCCATTATGATCATCGTTAATTAGTCTGCATCTATAAGAAATTTTGGTTAACTTGATCAAACAGGCCTCAAAAAAGTTTATCTCCAAAGAATGTTAAAAAATGTGTGCAATTTTAAGGAATATTTTCATAATACATATTTCTTATTAAGCCTAGAAGAGACCTCCTGCCAGCCAAGAACATCTATAAAAGTCACTTCTGTCCATACTGAAGCACATCTTCATGCACAGATAAATAGGGGAGCTACTTTATTTTTCAAATATAAAAAAACTTCACAGGGCCTAAAGGCCAACTATTCTTTGTTTTGCACACCAGGATTCAACTTTAATATTCACGCAAAAGCTAATTTTGTAGTTACAGTCCATACAACCTGTTTATTTTGGCTTCACCAATATATTAATAAATACTTAGAAAAAAATTTCAATATAACAAAATACATTTTTGATGTATTAAACAGTCAATATTCCTGTAGCAAAAATCACACAGAGACAAATGAAACACATTTAGTTTGACTGTGTTAAAAATATCAGGAATATAGCAGGCTGGAAGAGAGACAAAAAATGAACTAAGAACTCTGCTGTGACCTCAGCTTCCTGACTTTTGACTTCAATGAACTTCATTTTCAACTTTTGCAGGTTGCTGTGGCAAGCTATAGCAACCAGCTACAGTTTGAGTCTCCATCCATGCTATTTCCCATTTGCAATAAGAGCTAACAGTAAGAAACTGTAAGTGAATTCCTGACCTTTATCTCAAGCAAAATAGGTTCCGTTAAATATTAATACGTGTAGTACCTTGAGATATCCTTGACTCATTCATTTGGTTAGGGGTCAGTTCTCAGTTCTAGTAGCACATGCTTTTTTCTGTAGGACTGTATTCTCATGTTGACTAAAATGCAGTGGTTTGTGGTTTTGTTTGTTTTGTTTTATTTATGGTGGTTTTTTTGTAATCATTCTGCACCGCTATAAAGTTTCAAGCAGTAGGCCCACAGAGGCCTGCTGTTACCACTCATCACATACTTTTGGAGAAATGCTTTGTTTGCTATGCTTTCTTCTCAGGTTATATCATTCTGAGCTCCACTGCATGTTCATGAAGCACCTTTATTTAGAAGCATTCTGCTTTACAAACTTTATAGTTGTCATATAACCAAAGAGGAAAGTGAGGCCCAGAACCGTGAAGATCGTTTACTCAAGATGCCCTCTTTGGAGCTGGTGGAAAGACTTAGATCCATCTTCAGGCTGTGACTTCTACTCCCAATGACTTAGTTCCAAAAGAACTCATTTTCCTTTATAGTTTCAATATTTTCTCTCATTGTCTTTCAGCTGGACATCTCATACTCCCCAGAGCCCTCATTGAGGTACAAATGGTCATTTCTTATAGTGCCGCTGCTGCCATCATTAAGGAAAACAGGGTTGTGGATGGTAAGGGTCTGTCTTTAGGAAGGAAAAATGTTTGTCTCTCAGATAAATTTTTGATTTGTAGCTGTAGCTGGTCAAACTCCTGCCCGTTGTGGATTGCTGATGTGCGGTGACAATTCTTACTGTGAAGTTTAGCAAAGCAAATGTGCCTTGACTGCAGGGAGCTCCAGGAGCTGATGTCTTTTTGACTAGAGAAACTAGGTGGGTAGTATTATTTTTCAGCTCTACCTTCTAAATCGATGTCATGGATGCCAGTTCATGCCCACTTTCTTGAACTGCATCTGCGTGCTAAAATCTGAATCATATTTCTTTCACGGAGCCCACAGTAGCCACCCATTTTGAAAATGAATATTCATTTCCCTCTGAAACAGCATTATATTTAAAGTTCTCTATTTATTACTGTGTCCTTTTAGTACACTTAATTGTATTGCATACATACATAATACAGTCTTTAAATCATGTCTGTGTCATAATAACTTTGGAATAGCATGCAGCTCTGTAACATTGAGTATATACAATCATTTATAGAGATGTTTCTCTGGCATTGCCAAGAAATGTTTCTCCTCACTACCTTAGTACAAGAGAATAAAGAAGGTAATCAATTTTCAGAATAAAGTACAACAAACTGAGATTTTTTTTAAAGTTTTCCAATAAGAATCACATAATAACAGCTTTCATTAAGATGAAAAAAGACCCCAACCTTTAAAACAAAGGAAAATTTAGTCTTGAATACTTACAGTTTTATTTCTAAAATAGTAAAAGTGTATACCAAGCATGCTTGATTTTCATTTACTGGAACTTAATATTTTGTTTCTTAGTAACAGATTTTTTTTTTTATTTTTTTTGTCTAAGGATGATATTTCATACTAAAAAAACTAAAGGGCAGGAAATGGCTGATGTTCTTCTCCCCTAGAAAATCAAGTATAACACCTCCTTTAGAAAAAAATTATTTTCTGCTTTCTTCAGTTTTAACAAAGAGTTCCCAGGGAAAATTAGGGAAAAGAAGTTAAGTTAGAAACCAGAAGATGATGGTACTGTACCCTGAGTCTGGTAAAAGTGAGATATAGACAAGTGTAAACAGAGTAAAGGAGAGAAGGAGAGTAATTTTATTGTTTAGTCCAAGCCACATGACTTAAATAAGCTACACAAAAGTTACTGTTCTATGAAATGTAAGATTAATATGTCCTTACTTTGATGCCAGCTCTTTCTTGGAAGATTTTCTCAATGATGTGTTTTTCTTCTCAAAATACAAATTGTTCATTGGTTGATTGGTTATTTTATTATTCATACAATGTCAGAAAGGTCTAAGAAAGTGAACAGAATTTTAGACGTTTGGAGCTGAATATTGGATACATGGCAATACTTGTAGACTGTATGGAGAGGAGGAGATTTCTTTTTGAAATGCTTGTTTTTCCAACAAATGGTTCTCTTGGGCATAACTTTCAATTTCTATCTTTTTTCAAATGTGTTTTATTGCGCAGGTTTTAAAATGAATACATTGATAACAGTAGAATTTTATTTAAACTATAAACTCAACATAAAGTATGAAAAAATAGAAAATAGTCCTGAATACAGAGCAGTACATTTTATTATGAGCAGATTTAAATGTACATAAATGTCATTTTTTGTTAATATGTGTTTCATTGACTGATTGATACTGGAAATAAATGTGATATTTTCAGTGTTACATTTGAGTGCTCTAATCTCCACTAAATCATTTTCCCCAGGTGTCACCTCCAAGACAATGATTAATGACATACTAATAAAGTTCACTTTGGCAGTCTAAAACTAAAATGTCATTTCTACTGGGTATGAATAATTTTCAGCTAAATAGAGCCTTGAATCAGCACCACGATGTTCTTTGTTCAAGGACTTTATTTTTTAAATATTTTAATATAGCTGAAAGTGGGAAAAAAAACCCCATGGATGTGAGTTGTCTACATGATGAAGCGATGTTTTTGTTGGCTGATTCTTCTTTTAGTCTTGGCACTGAGCTCTTAGAAATAAATTAACCATTATCAATCACTAGGTTTAATCAGGTTTACAAATCACTGTAATGCCATTAGCCAATTGCAAATGAGAACACTAATTCCTGTCCTCATACTAATACATATATGGTGTGTCTTGCATGAAAATGGAAACCAGACCTCGGGCTCTAATATTAGTCCTTAATTGTAAAGCATTACCAGCTGCACAGAATGAGCAATGGCAATCTGTATGCCAAAAAACGTGAAATCTTAGAGATAAACAAGGATGTCAGGAGGACACACTAAGAAGTCGAGGCAAAAAAATACAGTGGAAAGTTTTAAAGTTAATATCAGTATTCTTCTGTATATTGAAACTGAGGTGATTTTTCAGGAAGGACTTAACAGTGAAAGTGTTATCTAGCAAACAGATGTTGTGTGTTTATCCATAAAAAGCAGGGAAAAAGGGGGAAAATGGAAAGGAGGGTCACCTGTACTGAGATCGTGTGAATAAAAATGAAAACAAAAGGCCATGAGAGGGAAAAATATGTTACAAGTTGCAAGTTGTTGTAAAGTTGTACAGAATGCTACAGGGGAAAACAAATCATAGGGAAGGGGAAGGGAGAGTCTGAGGGGAATTTAAGGAAGGCTTGGTTTGATCTGCGGACGCTGTGATGATTAGGAAAAAAGTGGGCTTTTCAAAATAATCCATATGAAATTTTAAGCACAAATCACATTGCTTTTTGCAAAAAATAATAAAAGACAGCTTCATCTCTGCTACACAAAGGCAGCAAACATTTTCTCTAAATAACTGCTTCAAAGTGGATCTTTTTGGAAGAAACTCTTTTGCCAAAGAGCAGGGATCCCACCACCTCTTTTAGTGAGTTGTTTGGAAACTGAATCACCTCTCTACCAAATCTGATTTTGACAATAAATTTTTCAGACTTCATTTTCCAACCATAGGTACCATAAAGCTTCCAAGATCAAAAAGCAAGATATATCAAAAAACCTTTCCTGTGTAAGTGTATACTCAAGAGACCGAGATGAACTCTTTAACCTAATGGGAGAATTGGGGCAAGAAAAAACTGTATCTAATCAGCCTTGTGTACTTTGTAGACTTTCTAGCCACTAGAAGATTTGTAAATTCCCAGGACAACCCCCTGAAGGGAAGACTGAGGCAAAATGGAACTAGTTTTAAAATGGGGTCTTTCTGTATTTTTGATTTTAGTTTTGATTTTCTGTTACAGGAGAGGACTAAGGGTTCATGATCCAGTGTTCTCTCCCAGGACTCAGATAAAAAAAGCCTCTGAAGACAAAGGTTATTTCCCAAACTCTTGGTTATTTATGTTGTCCTCCTTTGGGAACTCTTCTCTATTTCCACATTCTTAGAATCGGGTCATGAGACTTGTCTACAATATTTTACTTGCACAATTCTGAATACTTTAACAAGATTATGCCTTAGACTACTTTCAGGAGTGATAATAAGTAGGTCACCAAGGATCAAGACCCAAATGCTGACATCCAAAAGAGAATCATTTCTGAATGCTAAATACGTTCAAGAAAGTTATGAAGTGAAGAAGAGGGACAAATGCATTGTCTAAATAATTTACAACTGTCTGATTCTATTAAAGCAGACTGCTTTTGAAGATGGGTAGAGATAGAAGCAGAACAGCATTTTGCTATTCTAACACTCAGAAGGCAAGGGTTCAGAATTTAAACTTACAGTTTCTAACTAAAAGAATGATGTCTGTGAGTAAAATGCCCAGAGTTCTACAAACTTAACCATGCAGTGATTAAGAAGTATATTTTTTTACTACTGTTTACAGAAATTAATGTATATACTGGCTTCTGTGAAACATACATGTCCATCTTGAATTTATATACCTACTGAATGTTTGAGGCTGGAAGGCAGCTCTGAAGGTCATCTAATCCATCCTCTTGCTCAAAGTCAGGGAACCTTTGAGCATTTTGCCCAGGGCCTTTCCAGTCAAGTTTTGTATTTCTCCAGGGATGGGGATTCCCACAACCTCCTGGGGCCTCTAACCCTACTCATAACCACTATTCTGAGGAGAAAACTTCTCCTTCAGTCTCATGAGAATTTCCTTTGTTGTAGCTTTTGACCGTTACCTCTTCACCCCGCATCACTGAGAACAGTCTGGCTCCATCTTTTATGGAACCAAAAAAAATGGGGAGTTGAGTACAACCATGATATTCTCTTTCAGCCTTCTAGTCAGTGTGTTTGTTTTTTGTAAAATCCTTTAGCTTTAGGGATTTCATACGCATGAGAAAAATTAAAATGACATGAGAGAAGACAGTAAAACATTCATGAACCACGCATAATCAGGCCATTCTGATTAAATTATTATTTAACTGAGCATTAAACATACTTTCAGAAATCAAACCTTTAAATAATGTTAACATCTATCTTTTAAAAACAGAAAGAAAACAGAAGCAACTTTAACTTAGAAAAATGAGAAATATGTAAAATCTTTCCAGTATCTGAGAGTAGTAAATTGTTTTCTTTCATGATAGCCTACAGCCACTCATCTATATGAAAGAGTATTTGATAGGAAACTTGAATTGTTTCTGAGCTAGGTTTGGATTTTTTTCCCCTTTTACTATTCAGTAACATTCCAAGTGCAGAAGAGTCTGCAGCAGTGAGTTCTGCTCTTGCTTGCAAAAATTCTCTATCATCTTTGGTGAAATTAGAATCAAACTCCTCCAGCTTTATATCCTTCTTTCTCATATTCAGTAATTATTTATTTGTTAGCCCAGACACTCCTCTCATTAATTATGTCCTAATATTTTAAAGGGCATATTTTCTTATGTAGCTTTTTTTCTTTTTTTTAAGAAATTGAGGGTCATGTACAGTATCTGATGACATTTGGAAGATTTATGAATATATGCATTCTGAAAATGCAACTGGTAAAATATATCATTATAATTAAATATATTAGTGGAGCAGTGAAAGGAGGTAGTATATTTCCATTAATTCTGATGTGTTTTGTAATTGATGTCATTTTAGTCCATGATTATTTGAAGCAGTGAACTAAGAAGATAAGCACCTGTGCATTTTTTTTTCTAAGTATTTTAGTGTTATAGAAGGATCTTCCCATCGTTTTTGTCACCTATGGTAAAGTTCAGTCTTTCTGGCTTGTACAAAAGCAAATATGTTCTTTTAAAACAATGAGACTTTCCAAGTTCTCCAAGATCTACTATGAGTATGAACAAAAGGAGTATTATTTGCTGCAATCTAGACTATTTTTTTAATGGCTATTCTAGTATGTTACTGGATTTTCTAACACTGAGGAAAATCACCAGGAAATATTATGATTCCATTAAATAAAAGTAACTTCCAAACTTTTCCAAATAAAAGTGGCTTTATGATTGAAGAGGGAAGTTGTTCTTTCCCATCACCCACAGGTCATTTGGACAATATATAGGAAGTTATTTTCTTACCTGTTGCTTTAACCCTTAGAGTATGAAACTTTCAAACATCTTTCCTTCCTTATGGAGAAATGAGTTGTAATTTTTGAGCTGTGACAGAAACCATTTTTTGAGGGATAGAATATCTGCAATTTTATTAGAGTTGTCTATCGCAGTCTATACAAAAGAAGGCTAGAGAATCAGGAAAACAAAAAAAAAAATGTAGAAGAACAACCAACCATTTTTCAGATTTTTTTTGTTCCATCAAATTTGGTATTTCTCTCCCTCAGATCATATAATTTGACCGTTTCTATCTGTGTTATTCTGGCACTGCTTATTACTGCTCCTAATAATTGTAATGAATGTTTTGAAGGGTTGCTTTTAATTAGGAAGCCCCTGATATAATTCCATTTTTAGATGGAAGTAAACACACTGAAGTTCATAAAATATTCTAATAAATGATCCATGCAGATTAGCCTTCATTGTCTGAGTCTATAAAGACAATCAAGAAAGCTCAGACAAATTAAACAAAATTACACATTATAAATGGATTCATTAGATTACATTAAACAATTTATTGTGACTCTCTTCTTCCCAGGGAAAGTATCCTTTATTCAACTTAACTCACTTCATTTCTAGGTGAATTGGAACCCTTTTATTTTACTTCAGTTCTGATTTTGAATGTCTGCACAGGGAGCTAATAGTCTTTAACTAGTCCTCCATAAATTAGACCTGTTAATTGATTTGTATTCATTTCCCTAAGCATCTCTCTGTAGATAAACCTGAAAGGGAAATAGCTTGACAACTGGAGGTTGAACTCAAAATAAATGAAGGAAGGTAAAAGGGTTAATGGCTTTATGAAGCTTTAGGTTCTTTTCTCCTATTTTGTTGAGAGCTTTCTTACTTCTGTGTCTTCATGTAGGACTAAGGAAGAACAGACAGATACTTTCTTCCAAAAATAACTAATATGCGTTGATTTGTTTCTCATTTCTGCCTCAGAAGTGAGAAACAATTCTCTGTAACTATTTTTATTCATTTTTATTAAATAATTATCACCCTTATTTAATAGCATTTAACGAATTCTATGACTACTGATACATTCCATGCTTATGTTAAAAAAGGCAGGGAGGAATTAAAAACCTATATGCAACACAAGTAGTGTTCAGATCATTTGAATTCCACCAACCTATGGTCCCTTCCAACTCTAAAAAAATTCAGTGAAATTCAGTGAACCCAGTCACTTAATACATTTAAGATTTCTTAAATTGACTCCCTAGAGATTATTTGGTGCCCCAGAAATAGAATATTTAGATCTGTGTGTGAATGCAGAGCAAAGAAATCACTACATTCATTTCAAAACAGGAAAGGCTCCTTTATCTGATGTGCATATCTAATACCCTAAATATCTACTGAAGAAGATCATGCTTTTTTTTTAATCATTAAATGAGAGTATGGCTTCATCTCTCCAGCGCTAGGCTGTAAAGGAGCAATTGTGTGTTAGACTTGGAGATGAGGGAAGATTATAAACTGTGTTATTTTCATTACATCATTTAATTACTTATTAATTTCCTTCTTTATGGTGGCAAAATACAGATCAAATTACCCTTGTCACTAGCAAAAAAAAAATAAATTAAAAAGGAACAATTGGCAATATCAGTGTTCCCGTAACAAAGATTTTTCACACACTGAAATAACATAAAGTCCAACCTAAAAGCACAGAATATGTGATAATATAACATATTCTGCAAACTTGCTCTGAGGAATTACAGACTGCTGGCATTTTGAAATGGGAGTTAGTCATTGACTCTATACTAACAAACATCACTAGAAGTTAACAAAAACCATTGTGTTATAAATGTAATTTTCTTTACATTTCATATTAGATTTGCTACTGGCAATGACAATAAATGCATCAAAAAATTATTAGTGACCTACAGTTGCCCAGCAATTTCTTTTTGCTCTTGAATTCATCATGTCTCCCCCTATATTGAATTAGAACTCTTTTACAGCTCATTAATTGTATTAACATTCTACTTCATTACCTGGGATAGTAAATTAGTTTCATAAAGTTTGCCAGTTTTCACCAGTGCGTTTTTAAATTTACAATATCTGGCCAACTTCGTGGCTTTTCAGTCATTGATTCACGTTTTCTGAAAATTATGATGAATTTCTATCAGGATTTTGACAAAGTAATGGCAATGAAATAATTCTGGACACATTTCTGTACAGAATTAATTTTTACTGATCATGGACCATCTGTTACCTTGGTTGTAGGATTTCTCCTCCCTTTTTTATCATACTGATCATAGGTGTTACTAGAAATCCCCTTAGCAAGTATGACAGGAACAATTTTCTAGAAACTAATCTTATTTCTATTTCTGTGCTTAGTTATTAGTACCCATCCCTCTATTTCTTCTCTCAAAGTTTGATTATGGTACTACTTGCTTCAGATCCACTATTTCAGAAGACAGAAATTCCATTTTGTGACTGTTCTCACAGTTACAATGAACCAAAAAATTTGATATATTCTCTGCTAAATTGATCTCACCAGCTAAAGTAAAATGCAAAGATTTAGATTATACAAAACATTGCATTTTAATCTACCTTCTACACTTTGCTTTTCTTGTTAAGATGTTTCAATATAGTTAAAACTGTAATTCTTTTCTTTTTCAGTAGATTAAGGTTGGTGACTGATCAGGCATCGTATTCACTCTTTTGGTGGAATAGAGCAAAAAGTGGACAGAAATGAAACATAGCATAACTTGATAGCTAGAACCTGATTTCTTTTTTGGGAAGATTCAGATGAATATTCCCAAACCTTCCTTATCAGTAAAGAGTTTATTTTGAAGACTAGGGAAAAAAGGCTTTTACTCAATTATTTGTAAAAGCTTGAGAAAAAATTGACAAACAATATGCATTTAATAAACTCTACAAAGGGTTATACATAACTGTAATAGTTTATTTACTCAACTTTTGTCAGTAACATAGGTATGAAAAAACTTGTATCTTATATTTGTGACGCTTTTAATATTTTTTTATTACGAAATATCATAAAAATTTCAAAACTTAGATTTCTAAGCTAAATATTTCATGTTTCAATGCGATTTTTAAAAGAACATTACTGGAACTGCACATTTTCATTTTCAGCCTTCCTCAGTTACGTCCATAGAAATTTTTAAGTCTAGTTCTACACTTAAAAGCTTCTCAAAGTTTACACTAATACCAACTAAAACAAACAAGGACACAAATAGACAAAAAGGTTCTTAAAATGGAAGTGGTTTTCTTTTACGCTTCTTTCATACAATTTTTGTATCTTTAAATTGCCAGTGAGATTTTGAAGCTTCTGTAGAATTGAAAGTGAACAGCTAAGCATTTGGATGCTGACCCTTATTTTGCATTAAATAAGTAAATCACCATCATCAGAAGTACTTTCTTGCTGAGCGACCTTATTGGTGAATTTCAGTTCTTTATAATAAGAAGGGATTAGGAAATTTTGATTAGCATCAGATTGGACTCATTTTATCCACTAACTGACATTTCTGCCAATTGAGGATAAATGCACTGTGATACCTCCCCAAAACATAGAACATATTAAAAATCTCAGCACAAGCCGAAAACTTAATTAATATTCATTGTGTTTCCTTGAAGCTACTAGTTCCCTAAACCAGAGACTTGGAGATAAAGTTGAAATTGCAGACTCTACAGTATCACTATTTGGCACATTTTTTTTAAATTACTAAATAGATGTGATATATCTAAACTTATAAGCAAAATGTTAACGTAATTACTTCAGTCATTACAAACCTTTTTGTGATAAACTCTGCTCTGGTGCAGTCAGTAAAGAACACCAGCCAAATGCTGATTTCCCAGTCAGGAAAATTTCACACACGCTTGAAAAATGGTAACAGAGTAAGGATATTGAATTTGCCCTCTTTCTGATAGTAATAATTAGGCTTTGTAAAAAAAATGGACATATTTCTTTCTTTGATTACTTTCATCAAGCCTGAGCAGAAACCTTAAGGCAATAATTACTGCAAATGACAGATTATTTTTATTTATTTTTTTGTGAAGCCACTTGCCCCAATGCTTTATTGTCATGTGCTAAAATGGCTATATTTTGATGTGAAATCTTGTTACTCCAAAGGTGTCAGTTACCTATTTAAGAACTTTTATACTCAATGCCTAATAATCAGCTGCTTAGCTTTTTCTCAGTGTAAAAAAGGAATCCAGGAACTGCAGATTTTAGATAATAATTACAAAAATGAAGCTGAAAGGAGAGCTCTTTCTTTTCAATGAATTATCTCCCATACCCTTTTATTTTTTGTTAAGAACATTGCAAATCACATCAAATGCTCAACACTTGCTCCGTCTCATCGAACTGCAAGTCTCATAAAGGTAATATTGATTTAGAAGTAGAAAGTAGAAAGAAGATGAAGAAAGTCTTTGCCAAATTAAATACAAGTTTATTGTGTCACTGATCATGAATACATGTATATTATTGGATTTATTTGACAAGCTAATCTCTGGAATATTCATTTCTTAAGTAATCATTTTTTGTTTGCATTAACAATTAAATTAGAGTGAAGTCCAATTAAAATATAATTAACTATTCAAAGCAGATTCAAATTTGTGAAAGGTACCCTGAATTTCAATGGTAGATAATTCACAGGCATGGCAGGAATTTTAAGGCTTTGGAATTTTGTAACATTTTCCCTTTTGTATGCTGAACACACACAGCTAACTCGTATTTTACAGTAACAAGTTTCATACCAATCAAACAACATGATATCAAAGGAGTTGGAAATCCCTGTTACCATTTTCTGTGCTGATTTGAATGTTACAGTGTAAAGTAATTAGCAATAAATTAATTAAAATTAATGGCAATTAATTTTAAATCATCATAATACTTTTTGTATTGGCCAGGTTTATTGTAAATCCTACATTGCGTATTGTGGGATATATTAACACAAAAATTCTTATTATTCCACAAACTCAGAAATCCACTTACAGAGATTACGACTTTAATTTTGTTAATAGTATCTTCACCTGATTTTATACTTTGTGACATTTTCCTTCAGATTTTTTTCGTTAAGCACAACTTGACTGAGAAAATAGAAGGAAAAGGGAAGGCATATTCCTCGGTATCCTAACTTACTGCATCAAAGCCAGTGTTCTCTTCAGACTGTGGCTGTTCCAGTTTACTGCTACCCTTTGCTTGTAGTTTTCTTTTGGCAAACACTTAAGAGGAAAATGTGTTTTCTTACTGAAAAATATATGCTAATATCATTACTATTGTCATTGTAAGTCACTGAAAAACTCTAGTTCTTAAATTTTAAGAGCATAGGTTGTTCTGCCTTTATGGGAAACACTCAGAACCTCCCAGGTTCTGTCCAATTGTTGTTTTTTTTTTTATAGAGAAATAAGAGAATGAAATTGTAATATTTTAAATATTGCTAGGATTCTCAGAACCAGAGACTTTTTGCAACATGAGCAGAATAGAATAAAGGATTCCAGCTGCTAAGTTTCCTGATTAAACTACTCCTTTTTTGTTGAAAGTGGACAGAACTGGTACATACATCAATAAGCTGTCACACAAGCTCAAGTTGTATTTTGTTCAGCTCCTTGCGAATACGACTGAGCATATGGAAGAACAATAGCATTATAAAAATACCCTGTATTTATTTGATACAGCTGGCTCTACATAACGTTCCTGTAGCATACAAAACTGTAGCATCTGGCCTTTTGCTGTCTTTCTTTGAAGTATTATTTTGCTGTAACTGTGAATCAAATTTATAACAATGTAGATGACACCTGACATAAGCAATGGACAAAGTGAACAAACTCAGTGATGCTTCCAAAAGAACTTATTATTTTTTCCTCTACTGATGCTCATTTGGGAAGAAAATAGAGAATTGGTATTACCTTCATCCTGCAATTTCAGCGAGTCACTTGCTGAAGTTACAAATGTTTAAATGCCTGAAAAAAAAAAAAAAAGTATTATTAAAAGAGGAAAGCAGCAATTTTGTTCAAGTTTTAAGGTCATTTCTGCAGCTCTGTCCTCTCTAAAGATGTCTGCACAGTCTACAGCCACTGTCATAGAAATAACATTAAGGGCTCTGTCAACAGTGTCATTGTTTTCTGCTGACTGAAGAAAGTTACAGTGCCCACCAGTATGGTCTCAAAATACCCAAAACTCACTTGAACACCAATCATGCACTCTAATGCCCTTGTTGGCCTTCACAATTTCAAAAAGTAACCATTTTGAGTACAGGTATCAGAACATATCACAAAATCACATCCTTTAGTGTCTACAGTTACGATGAGGTCGGTTGTAATCCTACAGTTACATAAAATTAGGATTATTCCTGAGCTTGTTTTAGGAAAACCAAGCCCACTTATCACTCTTCCACAAAAAGTCCCTGCCTTTATCCTCTTCAGTGAGGAGACACGGAGCTGGATCTGCTCCTGCCCCTGAGGTGGTCCTGAATAGCTGGGAGACACCAGGAGAGCACGGGGACACTGTTTCTGCTGCTGGGAACAGGGTGGATAAGGGAACCTTTGCTAGAAGCAAGAGATCTAGAGAATCTGGATCCAGATCTAGAGAATCTGGAACCAGAGCAACAGCAAGGCAAGACCTGCTGTATTATACATTTGTTTTCCTCCTCTGGTGTTCTTTCTCCCACTTTTCCCACGCAGCATTCAAATCAGGGTTCAAGTAGTTAGTGCTGCACTCAGATTTAACAACTAGTCCTCGAAGGCTGTTCACCAGACCAGTCAACCACAATTAGCAGACCCTTAAACCAGTTCCCTTTTGTGCTAAAAAACCAGTATGTATGTAGCAGCACAACACAGGCCAGTTCTGTAGAGCTCTGATCAGTTCTGCTATTAGTTCTGGTGTCTTTATTAGTCCTAACTGCTCGGATTAGTTCCCTTTATCTGATTGTGAAGTGTGGTGCCAGCACAACTCTCTGGTTCTGGTTTATATACATTAGATATTAAAGCGAGCTCTTCTATGCCATCAGATGGGAGTGGGTTCATTAGGCTGTCACAATTCTCTATCAGCAATTGGTAATTTGGGTGACTAGCCCTGGGGATGCTATTATCCTTCTGTTCCTGTATTTCTCATGCCTCTGCTATTTTTTAATGTCAAAGCCCTGCGATACAGCTTTGTGACTCTTCACTTCTACACATCTTCTCACTGTGATGTCATTGAAAGCTCCCTCTACGCAATATCGGTGTTTAGAGGCTCCTACGTGTGCACACACAGACATAAATATCTGTATCTGCAAACCCTTCCTAGCTATTTCTTATTGATATTGAATTATAACAGTGTAACTGGTATAAAATAGAATTTGGTTCTTTTCAGATATTAAATTAGCAGCTTGTGCTGCTTTAATGCTCTATCCCATGTCCTTCTTCACAGACAAAAGTAGTATTCCCTCACCCCTGGTTTTATTTAATTTAAAATTACTGACTGCTGGACTGAAGTCTGAAGTCAACCCTGAAATACTTCTGCAAGTTACTCCTGCTTATTCCTGGATAAATCTCATTTCTCATTTGGAATGGAGTCTGCCATCAAATAAGTAGGACTGGACAGAGATGTGGTAAGTTCCAAATAGAAAAAAAACCCTCCAAACAGTTTCTAAAATGGTCATTGCAATTTCTTTCCAGAATTCTTTGCATCTTGTAAAAAATCACTGCTGTTCTTGTTATTTTTATTGAAAAAAACCCCACAAGCCACCAAAAAAACCCAGATCCCATATGTATATAATTTAGTGTTCTTTGGTTGGATATTTGGTAAGTATACATGCACAATGGATAAATATTTTTGTTTGTTTTTTCCCTATCCTTATCATAAACGCCATTGGAATTGATCCATTCCTTAAATGTTTAATCCTTTGTCTATACTATGACTGAAATTCAGGTGAGTAAGATCCATCAGTATGATAGAAAGCATAGCTTTCAGAATTCCTCCTTAAATAAAACTATCATTAAATGTGAAACATCTCTTTAAAAAAGCCACAGATGTTAACAAACAGATGTTTTCAAGTCAATCCTTCAGATTTTTTTAAATGGGGAAATTTGCTTGTTAAAAACTATCTATCAATAATGATTACCTTGCTTTTTGCCTTGTAGGGAAAATTTACTTTTTTTTTTTTTACATTTTTCCTTCCTGCAATATCATTTGCATGTTATTTCAAATAACTCAATCTAGTAATTTTGTCAGTTTGTAACTGCTCCTCTCTATTTATTATTTCACACATGACATTTTCCATTACCTTTAAGTAGCCAGTGGCAGTCACTCAGAGAGTTTTCCCCTTCAAAGCATTTCCATGGAAACTAGAATTAAATAGTCATTAAAGTGGGACAGTCCTTTTGTTCCTGTAACATAGTGCTTGCACAACCTTGAGGTTGCTGGAATTTAAAATTCCATGTAAAAATCTATGTGTGTGCATGCATGTGCATAGGTGAATACATATATGAGGTGTGATGCTGATAACCTTAAAACCATCAAGATTAGGGTTTAGATGATGACTAGTTCTATGAGCAGACTGACATAGCTTCTCCAGTCCTTCTCAAGACTAAGGCACTAATTTATTTAAGAAATTTCCATGTTGCAATAGCAAATAAACCTCTTTTCATTTGTCCTGTGCATTCATCTACACCAGCCCTGAAGAACAAACAACGGACAGAGGTGGTTGTGAGAAAGAAACCCCCAGGAATTAAACTTCAAATGTACCGTGGAACAAAGTAGTGAAACAGCAAAGGATGCTGCAGAAAAGAGATCCCAATATTGCTGAACCTGAAAATAATTTGAAACTTAAATGCAGTTTAAAACAATACAAGACCTCTAAAGGAAAGTATTTTCTTTTTTTTAAATACAGAACCCATGAAATAAAACATTTGGTTTATCTTTCATGGAGCCAAGAGAATAACAGAAGTGGGACAGCTTCCAGATGTTTTTTGTGAAGAGGGAAAGGGATAAATTTTCAACCTGAAAGAACTTGCAAAATCTGTACTTTTAGGTGCAGAGCACTGTGAGTTTCTAAAATATTAACTGCACTCTCCAAAAATGCTTAGTACTTATTTAGAAAACAGATAGTAACAACACAGCCAGCCAGTGGTTACAGCAAATATGAAGCCAATTGGTACCACAGATATTCCCAAAAAGAAAATGACCAAGACTAATAATAAAATTAAGGCAGCTGAATATATTTAACTGCATGAATCCTGCTGTAAGGTACGTCTCCTGGTCATTAAAAACTTGATGGCATTTGCCACCATCATGTGCTACATTTAAAAAGCCTCCTAGAAGTTTCTTCTGAAGAACAGTCATATTTGTTACAAATATCTGATGGGGTGAAATCTGTAACCCCCACGCATTCAGCTGACAGCAAAACATGATGTGCTCCATAAACAAGATTCTTCTTTGTATTTTGTAGGTATTCAAGTAAAGTTGTAATTTAATTTACTTTTACTCACTTCTTAAGTTTACATGTGCTATTGTCAACCACTCTGCTATACAAAAGACCCACTTCGTTCTTTTGGTAACATTTCTAGAGTCCCTCTCTTACATAAAACTCTTAGTTTCTTACATAAAACTCTCAGTATGTTGGAAAGAAAAATTCACTGCTGAGAAGAAATAAATTCACATTACAGACTAAAATATAATAGACCAAAAATCTAAATAATTTCAAATCTTTAGCACTGATACAATTTCGTATTAAAATGAGATTTTTTTTTTCTGCTGTTCAGAAAACATTGCTAAATATCTAATTAAGCTAATGAAGAGACTCACCTAATTTAGTGAAATTAATCATGGGAATAAAATTTGCAACATCAGATCTCCAGTTTCAGTACACTTGGAAGACTGAGGGTTCCCTACTGTGCTTTGTGTATTCAAACAAAATATTCTCTCATTAAAAGCAGAAAAAAATAATAGATCCTGTAAACCATTTACCAATAATTTATAACCAGTGTTTTATTTTACCCAGATTACAAAAATACTTTTTGTTTGTTTGTTTGTTTGTTTTCCCTAGAAAATGTCAGGCTCCCTCAAATCTTTAAATTTAAAATATGTATGGAAAGAAATTATGGAAAGATATAATCCAAATGTTTTCACAGCCTTAAGGAGAAGTATCTCTGACTTTAAAATGAAAATAAAATTGATGGTATTCTTTTCATAGGTAAAAACCTCTTCTCTTTGCAAAACAATCTTACCTAGAAGAGCAATAGATTAGGTACTTTGATTTGATAGACTATTATGCCTCCTTGTTGCCTGCTGTTTCAGTAGAGATTTTATTTATTACTTTACCTGACATTTCTAGGTTTGCAAAATGCAAAGTTTTGTACTGAAGGAAATGTATTTAATTTACAAATAGATGAAGATGATACAAATGTTAAGGCGAAGACTGATACATAGGCAATACTATAAAATAGCTCATTACCTTGGCTATCGCTATCTGGCACAAAATAGGGAAAAAAAATTTAATGTAATATCCTTTATTTAGTACTACTAACTCCTATTACAGAAAAAACTTCATTTCTACATTATTTCTTTTTCTTAATCCTGTTTCTATGGTAACTACTATAGCTGAGGTTTGTTAAAACCTTTTACAAACATGACTCCACTGGTTATAATAATGAGATACATGTCACAAAATAGAGTTATTGACCTAAGGAAAAAAACTGAAACCTTGGTTCTATATCTAGTTGTATAAAAATTCAGATGAAATTAAGAGGTGAACTTTTATGTAAATTAAATTTCTCTAAATGTTGCAAAGGTAAGAAGAGCTATCAAACTGCCAAATTCTGCCATAATATTTTCTTATATAAAAGAAAATGGAAAGATTTAACTTGGCAAATAAAGAAAAAGAACATTATTCCATTCAGAAATCTGTGATTTTCAATAGACCCTTAACAGTGAAAACCAGAACATAAATGCTGGTAAACTAAGATGCAGCTTTTGAAGCTGCCAGTTTCAAGCTAAACTTATTTATTTGCTTATTTGGTTGGGTTTGGCTTTTTTTAGTTTTAATATTTTATCTTTATTATTGGGTTTAAGGGTCCTTTTTATTATTCGATTTATCCATTTAATTTGCCAATATATTAGAGAAGTAGTTAATAAATTGCTGTTTCTCCAGATAAATGTGACTTCAGCACTTTTTCATGGTTTAGAGTATACAGTCACAATTGTGTATTCCATCCATGGAAAACGTGTTATGAGTTCTGTAAATAAATGCTTAGAAATCATAACACATACACCATTTAATATGCAGAAACACACCCAAATTCTTTTCCCTGCTGGCAAATGAAAGACATTTGATTTCAGAGAAACCTAACACTATTTTATAGGAGGTTGATGGTACAGTTTGCCCACTCTACTTTATGATTTGTTGGCTGAGATTATTGTGGGATCAACATAAGGGTGGGTCCTTATTTACTCCTCTACAGATTGACAGGTCCAAACAAGCTCTCATTCCCCAGCACAATATCAGTTACAGATAACTTTATTCATATTAAAAAGCAAAAAAAAAACCCTCAATATATTAGCTCATAGAGATTAAAAATAGTAAGCAATGAGCTCACGAGATAGTGTTCTGAATGTCTACTTCAAAATTTTAAATCTCAGAATATAAGAACCAGAAGAGCTGGACTTCTCCTCCTAACATCTGATTAATAAAAAAGCACAGCTGTAGAAGTAAACAAACAAAATTTAGAAACAAAGTCAAGGCAAATAAAATCTACTGCAAAGCACTGACGTTTCTTGACTTTCACAGAGGATTTAGTCATAGGACTTTTTCCTGAAAAAGTGCACATCATGTTTCCCGATTTCCTTGCCATTATTTTCCAACTCTGACTTGCTTTACACTATTCCCTTCTCTTTTTCATTCATACAGTTTTCTCCATCATTAAGTGATAAGAGGTGAGATTTTTCTCTCACTTTAAACTTGGGAATCCATCTAGAAGACTACTCTATTCTTTCCTACCATATTTACTTATCTGAAAATTTCTTATTTAAAGAAAAATTCAGGGAAAAAAAAAAAAGGATGTTCCTATTTTCCTTATATTTCTTTAACCTCATGTTAAGTTTAAAAAACTTAACTTAAAAGTTCTTTTGTGGCATGGGAAGTTACTGAGCTTGTTCTGATGCAGATCATAAAAAGGATACCTTGTACATTACAGTTTATTGATGGTTTATATGAAAAAATACACATATGATAATTTCCAATGACAATGATGTAAAGAGAAAATGAAAATATTTTCATTTAATAAAAAGTCTGTTTATTTTTCCCTCTAGAACAATAACAGAAATGGTTATGCATAATTAGGATGAAAAAATTCAAATAAGGCCAAGAAATCTTTTAAAAGTATACCATCAGAAATTACACAACAGCAAGAAATAGCTAGCTGTGTCAGCAAGAAATAAGAACGAACACTTTAAAATAATGATCAGAGTTAATTAATGCTGAATGAGAATCCTCCAGAAATACTCATGCCATTCACAATAATACTAAACGAGTTCATCATTGCTTTTATGAAACCAGCATTAAGCCAGGGAATTAGGAGTAAAAGCAATTATGTGCAGAATGATATTTCTATTCCTCATTTTCTATCTGTCTTCCCACAACTTCAGTCCTCCAAACAAATTCATGAGTAAATGAGTACACGAGCACATATTATGCTGCTGCATAATTCCACAGAGTGAAATTTATGGAAATTCAGGAAGATTGTATTAGTGATGAGCCATTTGTGCATCAGTTCTGTGGTCTTGTTCTTTTGTCTTATTTGTAGTTTCTGCTAAAACATCTAAACTTGGAATTATCTCCCTGCCTTGCAGATGGAAATGGTGCATGACTAATTTGCAGTAAGCTGGAATTAATATAGGTAGACTGAGTCAGACGAGAGAACAAGTCCATCATGGATGTCATTATTCTTCACTGGTGAATGTGTAGGTTGTCTTCTAATGTCCCTCCCATCTGAAAAAAAAAGGTGTATGAATTTAAATCCAGACCAAATTATTTGATCCTCGTGACCTAGAGAGACAGAGGTCAGCTCTACTGGCTATGTAAAATCCAGGAAAAGGCGGCTAGAACAAACTACATAGTATAACTTTATAACTTGTTTTCCTTCACTCTGACTTATCCTCCAATGAAAAAGCTCTTTCTCCAATCATAAATATAAAAATTTGGCAGCTTTCAAGGCTGTTTTTCATCCTGAGCCTCCCAGGCAAATGGCAGGGAGTTTGCAAGCTTTGTCAAACAAGCTTTAGAGAGACTGTTTAGCTTGAATCTCTGTCAGGCAGCTTGCTGCACTTCAGGACGTTTCTAACAGATTTTGCGTTTCCTTCTGCATCTCCTGTTTTAGTAAAAACTACAAGGAAAAAAAAAAAAAGCCTAGGATAATTAGATTTCATTTGGATATAATTTATCAGGCAGCACAGACATTCTAACCTGTTAGAGAAGGACAGAGGTAGCTGATGCCTTATCCTAGCCTCTCTCCTCGTTCTTTATCCTTTAGTTTGAAGTGAGAAAAGGGTTCTCTTGTTTTATGGAAAGCCAGCACTTGCTTGGTGGAAAAAGAGCAATACAACTTTGTCTCTATAGGTGTTTTACCTTCTCTTTGCATTAATACAGAGTCATTTCCTTTAACGGAGCTGATATAAGCCTCCCTGGTGGTCAATGTCTTCTTTCAGATGTCTAAAACCACCAACCATCATCTGCTGTTTCCATGGGATGGTGGATGTGTGACACAGGATCTCTGAGGGACCTCTGTCGTTACAGACCTGACTATTCCCTGCCTCAGTATAATCTCAGATGGCACCCGGTCCTATGCTTAGGCAAAGTATCATAGAATCATAGAATCATATGAGGTTGGAAGGGACCTCTGGAGATCATCTAGTCCAATGCCCCCACTGGAGCGGGTCTACCTAGAGCATGTTATACAGGAACTTGTCCAGGAGGTTTGGAATGTCTCCAGAGAAGGAGACTCCACCACCTCTCTGGGCAGCCTCCTCCAGTCCTCTACCACTCTCACAGGAAAGAAATTCCTCTTCATGTTTAGGTGGAACTTCTTATGCTCACGTTTGTGCCCATTGCCTCTTGTCCTGTCCCTGGGCACCACTGAGAAAAGACCAGCCCCGTCCTCCTGACACCCTCCCTTTAAGTATTTGTAAGCATTGATTAGTTCCCCCCTAAGTCTTCTCTTCTCAAGACTAAAAAGACCCAAGTTCCTCAGGGTATACATGCTCTTTTGTCAAATCAGCTGATGTAGAAGTCAGTACAACTGAGGGCTGAGGAAAATTAACACATTTTGCTTTCCTTGGTTGAAGACGAGCTGAGATTAGAGCTTTCATTACATGTACTCATCTTATTACTTGTTCTACTGGGCATGCGTTATAGCCTAATGCAAATGAGAATGCTAAAATACAAGTAAATTCCTCAGGAATTGGATAAATTCTCTATTGTTATGCCATTGAGAAGTTTCAAAAATAAAACAAGAGTGACACATAAAGCGTAATCACCACGTATCCCATAGTCCTGTCAACAATGTGGAGTCTGTAGCTGGAATGTGACCATAGTCAGAGGTACATAAAACTAATTTTGTTCCTTGCTTAATGATCATAATGATAATTTCTGTTTTATTGCCATACTGATGATATTACCACTCTAGGATATAAAGCAAACTGCCCCTCAAAGCCTGTTCCATACAAGGAAACACCTATTTTAGTGTACGATTGAAATACTACAAAAAAATTATTCTCTGATATATCTTACATATCATATCTTATATAATGTTTGAGGAATGAAATTATAGTTTCCTCAGTGCTTTTTAAAAACTTCTCTGCCTATGTCTCCCTCATATTCTCTTTGTACTAATCAATTTAGTGCTGAAATTCCAATCAGTATTGCAATTTAAAATACAGATTCAGATTACCACCATTCCAGGCCATCTGTTCTGTTTGGAACAAATTGAAGATAATATGATTCCAAATGTAAAACAATCTTAACACAACACTTTATTTAAGAATTAAAAGCAGAAAATCCACATTACCACACAAGTCATCTCTAAGGAGATAACACTTCCAAGAGTTTATTTTTCTTATATTTTCCCATGTTTTTCATCCTTCCAATGGTCAGAAAGCAACGTGCATCCTGACTATTATTAGCATGTGCATTTTTAATCTTTTTCATAATTTCTATCACCTCCTCTCTAAAAAATCAACTAAAAGCCATGACCTTCATTTTCTTGAAGAGTGAATCTATGTTCAACAAAAAAGGCTCTTTTAACTCATGCCCGGAGTAAATCTGACTCTTTTAATGACTTTTCTGTACAGGTGATACAATAGTTACCAGTAACTATTAATTGTAATATTAGTAATTAATATTACATATAAAGTAATAGGTATTTAATAGGCAATTAAGTAATTAAGTATTAATTAATCAGTAAAAACAAAATGAAAAATATATTTCTTTATTCTTGGTAGTTCCTTTTGCTAGTTTTTCAAAATGGCAGATCCTTTCAATTAGTTCTATGCAAATATAAAACCCACTCAACCTCTGAAGTATTACTAATTCCTTTCTTCCTATATTAAGGGGAAAAAAATTAACATTACAGAAGTTTGCAATTTATATTCAAATTTCATATTTGATTAAGATGTTTTAAAACATTATATTTTTACATCTAATAGGTGATCACTCCACATATCACTAGCCAGACTGTATTTATTTCTAATCATCACCAAAGAGAGACAAAAAAAGCTGAGGGAGAATTCAGAAGAAAAAAGAGGGGAAAAAAGAAAAAATAAAAAGAGAAAAAAGTGTTTAAGGAATTAAGACAGATAAAAAAGAAGAGCACCAGGAGGTAACAAAGGGGATAACTCTTTTCGAATGTGGTGTTAACCTTCAATGACTTGCATTCTTGGCAACCTTTTGTGCCTTTGAAAATTTTCTTTACAAGACTCAAGGGCAGAAATTCGTTTAAGGTGATAGAAGGCAATATAAGCACATTTATATTCCTGACACGGAAAATTACTATTGTGAGCTGTAGAAGAGCCATTGCTCATGATTTTCGAACAAATTAAGCACAGCACTAGAAAATGTACCCTTTGAAACAATTCTGTATTGGCAAGAAAATGATAATTATGTAGTATGTGTGCCTACATCTGGTGGAGAGGACATTCTTCATGTTTCAAATGACTAGGCTCACAGAGTTCTGCTCTTCTTATTAATGTTGAGTCAATTTTAATTAGTAACCATTGCCTGGATGTCAGTCCCTATTGACGCACCAAAACAGTAGAAATTCAATCTCTTGGCCAAAAGGCCAAGAACTTTCCCTGCATCCTCACACACGTTCTGAAGTTCTCCCATGCATCAAATGCCCATGAAGAACAGTTCATTCAATACCTCAGGCCAATGAAATTAAGTCCCCGCTGGCTCTAGTGTAAAGACTGGAAAATTCCATTACATCTCCCTGTTCTCCTGAGGCTTTGAAAAAAGACTGCAGAGCTTTGCCTGATTTATGTTAGATTTGGCAAGCAAGGACCATGATTTTATCTTCATGGTTCTTAGGTGCTTAAGGTTGCGTGGTGTATAACGAGCGTGAATTTACTAAGTGTTAGGAAAGTAATTCAAAAGTCCATTTTATAACCAACCTCTTCCTTTCTACGGCTGAAAACGTCCTTTCTTAGGGTTTAACTTTAAACTTGTGTATAAAATGGGGTGCTCTTTCAAGCTAATCTCCTCAAATGGCACAGTTCCTAATCCTGCCTCAAAGGTATCAGTTCTGAGCACAAATGTCTTCTGAGAGACTCAACTATGGAATCTTCTTTCATTTTATACTACGTGACACTTTGCTGCAGTTTGCAGTTCACCTCAAGTTCATTGGAAGGTAGCTTTTCTTTTTTTCTTTTTATTTTTTTTTTTTTCCTGGTGAGGTCAAGTCAGAAAAACCAAAGATATCATAGCAGAAGTAAATCTCAGAGTTCACAGCTCCCAGAAAAAGGGCTGCAGCTGTTCCTCATTTTCAGAACTAGATAACTGGCAAGCACAGGAGATTTGTTGACTCAGGGGTTACTCTCCACATCCATGTGATGTCGTGTTCTCATCTGTCATCACGTGTTTTATTGGTCATGAAGCCTGAAGTCACCATAAAATAGTTATCAAGTGCTCAAAGCATGATTCCGGTTTTCATGAAAAATCACACAGCAATTTTTCTGTATCACAAATGCTGAGGAAGGTTTCCAATAACTTACTGCTCTGTCTTTGAAAGATAACTGCAAACCCGTGAACCTATAATCTCGTGGGGTTTTTTTCTTTTTTTTTTAGATTGTGAATAGCCTTGGTGGAAAGCAAAAGAAAGGCAAGGATGGTTGTATAAAAAATGTCTCACTAGTATATTAGTGCCTTTTTCCAGCACCTTTTTTTCATTTTTCTGGTCCGGTCACACAAGTAGTTTCTATAGCAATGACTTTGAGTTGGGCTGGTGTGTTAATAAAGCTTTTTAAACCAGTGGCGGGGGAAAAAGGCTGTCAATCCTATTTGATAAATAAAAAGTGGTGGTTCTACCTACAGTTCCTGTCTACTTGATGAAGACATTGTGGCAAGCAATTTGATGTTTATTACACCATACCTTCACCTCACACGGGACTATATCTTCTTCTCCAGGACATCAGGCAGAAAATACGTCTGTACACATTTACTAATTAAAGTTTTTCAGTGCTCTTCTCAGTTACCAGCTGATTAGATTGACTAATAGTTCGCCCAGAATTTTTTTTCTTCTTTTTGTTCAACGATGTAAAGAGAAAAACTTGTAAAAGTGAACAAGGCAGCATTAATGTTGATTTGTATCTCACGTCTAAGCCGTAAACCAGTAACAACAGAAGGCGGATTATGGAAATTCAGATTCTTAGCACTAAAGCATGTCCAATGCCCCCGCAATATTGTGGGTTTTTTACACTTAATAAGACACACAGAAACCTTCCTTTGTTAGAGGAGATGAAGTGCAATGAGAGATATTATCAATTTGCACCTCCACGCTCTAACACACCTTGCTTTATAGGCAGCTGGGTGATCCTCTTCAGCTGTGGATATCGTGATTTTCACCTTTCTCCTGCTCGGGGTGAACTAGAGAGTTAGAATGTCACTTTTATCAGTTAATCTTTGCCATCGGCCTTATCCTGCTAGTGCTATTCGAGTTTTCATTAACTTTTTCAAGTAAGCTACATAAGCAGTCAAAGGCAACAGCTGAATTGGAAAGAAAAAGAGAGTTGCTTCTTAGTTCAGTATTTTAATTAAAACCAGCAGGGGAAAAGAAAGAAAGGAAAAGGAAAAAAAAAGGGAAAAAAAAAAAAGAAAAGGTCTAGTTTAATTCCAGAGAATTCCATAGAGAATGCAGAGAAGCTGAAGCAATTTCAAGGGAGCCAGAGCATTATTTACCAGGGAGGCAGCAGAGTCAGTGCAGGCAGAAACAGCTTCCAAATGTGACTAGTGAGGCAAGTTAGACTTTAAATAACAATTGTGCCTTGCTGCAGGAAGAGGCTTTAATTCCAAATGTGACTGGTGAGACAAGTTAGATCTCAAACAACAGTTGTGTCTCTCTGCTTAGATAATAAATCAGTGTTTAAAGGAAACTTGTTTACAAACCTCAGTGTGACAGAATTTATTGTAGTACCATTAGCCTATAATGCTACTCGTTTTTTACAGGGAAATACTACAATATTGTACAAAGACCCGAAGGTTTCTAAAGCTTCAAAACAGAATCCCTTTTCTACCAGTTCTTACATGTAGAAAACAAATTATATTAAGACTTCACATCACTTAACCTAATGTTTTATTAGGAAACAAAGTAAACCCCAAGAAGAAAATTTGTTAAAAAGCACAATACAGGACTGTTAATCCAGACAGAAGTAAACAAAAGATTTGTAAATAAATCTGTACATATTTGGCTTGTACTAGTCATAGTCTCCCACTCTGAAGAAACATGCCTGATCTTCAGGAGTGCTCCTCTCCTCCTCTCTTCCTTCACCTCTGGAGAACCCAAGGTCTCCAGAGCAAAACCATCAGCCGGCTCTCTCTGTTGCCCACTCATGCACTCAACTTCTTAAATAACAAACTTGGGAATAAGCAAATTAAATTTTCTTCTGGACAATTTCTTTTTTTTTTAAAATATATTTTTAGATTTTTTTTTAATTACTAATTTCATGTGTAGCATGCTTCTGAAATCCTAAAATCTGGAAAAAGGTTGAAGAAATTTTAGTAAGATGCAAAATTGCAATCACATGAAAAATAAACAGAAAGCCTCTAGAATTTAGAATTTTATGCATTACTGAGACTATATTACTTGCATTGATTACATGCAAATATTTCTCATTACATCTGCCAGCATGACACAGAGTTAGGAAAGGTTATAAGGGGCATTCCAGGTCTACCATTTGCCAAGATATATCGAGATTATTAGTAATAAAAATAGAAATAAATGGAGAACATTAATAAGTCTCGAAAGCACTTTTTTTTCAGTAGGCCACAGAATCACATGGTGTTGGAACGGACCTCTAGAGATCATCTAGTCCAATCCCCCTGCCAAAACAGGTCCACCTTGAGCGACAGGTCGCACAGGAACGTGTCCAGGCAGGTTTGGAACATCTCCAGTGATGGAGACTCCACCATCTCTCTGGGCAGCCTGTTCCAGGGCTCTGCCACCTCATCTGTCACAGAATGAAACTATTCTATATTTTTATTATGAATTATGTCATATATACAGCAAAAAATCTTGAAAAGAATATTAAAATAAAATAAATATTGTGTCCTGAGAATGCTATAGTTTTCTAACATGTTGCAGTTTTCCTACTTTTATGACAAAACAGGTAGTCATCTTAAATGAAAAAGCCTGATCAAATTCCCAAATCTTAACAATTGCTTTCTTTTCAAAGAAACTCTTCCTTTTATTGACATATGTCTCCGTTGAAGTTCATACAAGTTGTGCTGAAACCAGACCTATTATGTTGCTATTTCTCTGCTGTCCATACTGGTGCAATATTAATTCACCAAAGAAGAAAGGCCTGATTTACAGAAAAAAAAGCCATTGTGCTAAATGGAGTGAATCATTATTAGTCGTGAACCCTGAGGAGATTCAAAGCTGGATCGAGACTGACTAAAATGAGAGGAATATGGCTCCCATCCTGACTAATTAATTAATCAATGAAAGCCCCATGCCAGAGTTTTGAACAACAGGGGAAGGCTACTGTATGTTTGAAGTCTTGCTTTTTAATGCTTTTTTGTTGTTGTCGTTGCTCTTTGTTTACGTCTCGGCGAGCCATTTAAGCCATTGTCTCGTTCTCTACAGTAGGGTGAAATAATCCTCTATGTATAATACAGGGCATTTTGAAATTTAAGGTGTATTTTTTGTGGTATATCACGATTTCAGCCCCACTGATTGCAATAGGTTGCTGTACACCATTAATCCACATGCGTGTTTCAAAATCTGTTCATCCCACCGTCTATGTGGTTGATGGAGATATTAAACGGTCCCAGTAGAGACCCTGAGGGACACCACTCATCACTGATCTCCATCTGGACATTGAACCTTTGACCACTACCCTCTAGAAGTGACTATCCAACCAATTCCTCATCAACTGAAGAGTCCACCCATCAAATCCACCTCTCTCTGATTTAGAGAAACAAATGTTGTGAGGGACCATGTCAAAGGCTTCACAGAAGTCCAGATAGATGACAACCATAGCTCTTCCCTTGTCCACTGATGGACTCACTCCATCATATAAGGCCACGAGATTGATTGCCCTTTGGGAAGTCATGCTGACTGCCTCAACTCAACTCCCTGTCCTCCATGTGCCTTAGCCTAGCTTATAGCAGGATCTGTTGCATGATCTTCCCAAGAACAGAGGTCAGGCTAACAGGTCAGTAGTTCCCAGGGCCCTCCTTTCTACCCTTTTTAAAAATGGATGCAATATTTCTTTTTCCAATCACCAGGGACTTCACTCGTATATCGTAGAGAGTGGTTTGGCAACTACATCAGCCAATTCCCTCAGAACTCTGTGAGGCATCTTGTCAGGTCCCATAGACTTCTGTGTGTTTAGGTTGCTCAGGTGGTTGCAGACTTGATCTTGTCTTGTCTTGTAGTGGGAGCTGGATGATCCACCCAGATAAAAAGCTCAATGATCATCTGTCCCGAATAAGAAATGCACCGCTGGACCACAACATTGGTCATAATAATTGTATCTCAGTATCATTCCTGACCAATTCCGTTTCCTTTACCTCCTTTTGTTTGAAAGGGTCAACTGGAGAAGCAAGCAATGCATTTGTCTTCCTCCTCCTAAGACCTGTGAAACTTCTGCCAGACATCTCTTATGGCAAAAAAAAAAAAATATCCCATTATTTCTCCAGAAAGCAGCATCACAGATTTCTTTCAAATCTATGCTCTTATTGTACTCATTATTTTTTGCATTAACATCAAGAATTGGAAAATTGAGAACAAATCTCACCATTTTCAGTTTCTCTTGGAAAAAACATTACAAAGCATCAGCTGCCAAGACTGGAAGCTTTCCCCCTCCCTTTCCTTTTTTTAGCTTTGTCAAGAGGCACTCGCCTTTTTAAAATAACACAATATAGAAGATCATTATAAAATGAAGCATTCAAGTTTTGATGATGTGTTTCCTCTTAATTGACAACTGTGAAAAGCTACAGTAGTGCAGCTGTCACACTCTTCGTCAGCAGTTACCTTCCAGAAAAAGAAATCGTTCCACGATTTCCTCCATGCTAGCGAAGTAGTTTTCTGGGGACACAAACGGGGAAAAGGCTGCAGTCATAACTTCTTTCAACTTTATGTAAATAACTTTTGATCAAGGGAAAAAATAGAGGAAAAATGATTCATGAAGTTGAATTTCAGCTGATGCTTCTTCCACACTGCAGATGGAGCATTTTTCTTGGAAAGTTCTATTTCTTATTCCGAGCAGCATTAATAGGTAACTGATTATTACTTTAATTAAATAATGGCTATCCATATATTAGAAAAATTAACAGCTGAATGACTCCTAAAAACAATATTCATGTTGGTATGCACCAGCATTCAGTTTAATTGGTATATATAACTTTCCAGTATTTAATTAGTACTCCAACTACGTGTAATGTATTTACTTTGGACAAGTCCATCTATTTATTTATTTAAAATTAAGTAATTCCCTCATCCTTGTTTTGCAAATCCAATACCAAATTGTGATTCTGTTGCTGTTTGGTGAAGAATGCTGAAAACCAAATTCAATTTTTAAGTTAATTAAGGGGTCCACAAGCAACCAGTCAGAGAAGAATTTATCAGGTAGTGTTTGAGTGAAGGTTCATATTTAATGAAAAAATGTATAGAAAATCCTCTAAGTAAAAAGACTCCAAAAGTAAAAGCATCCAGCTTGCATCGTACATTACATCCTATTTGTCCTCTTAGATTCTGCAATGGCTTTTAAAATTTATTTATTTGATTTCAGACAAGACTGGCCACAAAAACAAGCTTTCCAGATATGAACTGAGTATAAAGAGACATTATTACAACTGTCAAACGCTGTAGGAAGTCTGACTAAGAGGAATTTAATCCCTGTTCTACACCTTACTAATCTCACTGAAGGCTCAAGTTTACAGACTATAAACTATTCAATTGCTGATTATTTTAACAGATAAAGTAAATCCTTGAGAAATGAGGCTTGATTGTGGCAGAATGGAAAACAGAACAGGAAAAGGTCACAGTAAGTGTCACGAGTAAGAACTGCTGAATGTAAGAAAAAGAAAACTGAAAATGTGGCACTGAAGGAAGTACAATTCCTTTATGGAGAGTCTCTGCATAATAAAGTCACACACTTTCTGGCAGAAATATGTCTCTTTTTCGCCTGTTCTTCCCTTTTTTCCTTGCTTCTGAAGGCTGTACTGATTGATCACTGTGGAACAGAGAAAGTTGCCTAGAATGAAGACCAGTCCTGTGATTTAACTGCAGTGGTACATGTCTTCAAGTCAGCAAAAGAAGATAAATTACTCAACAGTATGCTACAGTATCACTTTCTAATTAATAATATGACAACAGAATCTTGACATGTTTGGTGTTTTTTTTTTCTGCCGTGAGAAACATAATAGCTATGCTGTCAATTGAGAGTGGAATTTAAGCATGTGAAAACAGATGAGAAGCTGCATTGACTAGGATCAATCATAAGGGTCATAAATAACATTAAAAATACAAAGTTTGCAGCAGGAAGTTGCAGTGCTGATGCCCATTTACATGTATGAAAACCTATTTTTAGCGTACATTTTCAGTGCCTCTTCCACCTTTATCGCATAATTGTTCTAAGGCTGAAATGTCTGTAGAGTCAGGTCCTCAGTCACGGCATTTTAAAAAATACTTATTTAGTTTACAGTTGAAAAGTACTTGAATTTTGGACAAAGCCTGTCATTCAAAGTTGAAATGGATTGCTTTCTAAGCTTGACATTTATAGTTCTCAGAAGTCGCTATCATTGGTACTGACTGTCCAGGGCAGAATTGCCCAATTGAGAACATATATTACAAAATTAAGAAAAATTTTAATGTTAGGGCACTATTAGTATTTAAGATTACATGTGCACTTCACCTTTTTAAAATGAAAGTCAAAGAAAAATGAAAATGAATATATTTGAAAGAACGTGAAAGGGGATGCAGATGGAATTTGATGCTGCTTTCACTGTCTTTGCGGATCAGGAACAGCATGGCTGAAGTCTGTTGAATTATATCAGATTTCCCAGTCTTCAGATATCAGATATTTCAGCTCGATTCTGTTTCAGTAGGGAACTCAAAGAATTTGACCAGACATGCATGGTCAGGCACGTTTCTATGAAATATTAATAGTTTCATATAATATTAATGTTCTTTAGGAACTGAGGGCATAAAAAAGTCCTTTTCCTGGACTCCTTTGCCCTTCAGGGCTGCCTCCCAAGGGACTCTGTCAAGCAGACTTTTGAAAAGACCAAAGTCTG
>JAOQGM010000012.1:126443865-126477305 GCA_027564225.1 Gallinago stenura | reverse complement strand
GTCCCTTAAGTTCCTCTCTTCTGCCTGGTGACAAGCAGAAGGGAGATCATCCCCATCCTGTAGAGCCTCTGCCCCACGCCTGTGCCTCAGGGTATGGCTCCACCAATCCATTTCGCTGTGACTGTCTCTAATACTTTTAAGTCTGTCCCCTTGCTCCTTCAGTCCCACCCCCCGCCTGAGCAGGCCGTGTATCTGATCACAGCGCACACAGGCGGTGCCTGGGGCTCCATGAGGAACACGTGCCAGGCTGAGGCATTCCCTGCAGCCGGAGCCCTGCACAGACACGGGTTTTTGTGGGAGCTCTGTCTGAGTTTCCACATTCTTCCTTGGGGGGCATTTTGCACGTTTTGGGGCCATGTTCTTGTCTAGAGCCGGGAGGGGACCGTCCCCTGATGGCCGCTCCCATCAGGCTCTGCGCACGCGCGCCTGCGCACTAGGATACCCGCCCTTGTGCTCGCGCGCGCCTGGCACGCGCTCGGACCCTGCCGCGGCCCGCCCCCAGGTACGTCAGCCTCGCGCTCCTTCTCGCGATACCTGAATCCTTTCGGGCCTCTCCGTCTCCGGGAAGACCCCTCCAGCTCAAATTTAAAGCGGCAGCGCTCACCGCTGCCACTTTCCGCGTTGTCCGGGTCAAGCTCGCGCCATGGCCGCTTTTAGATGTCTCGCGGCTCGCCCGCCCCCCCAGACACGTGACCTCTCGCTCCCTCTCGCGATAGCTGAGGCCTTCTGGGACTTTCCGTCTTCCCTCGGCCTCTCCGTCTCCGGGAAGGCCCCTCCAGCTCGAGTTTAAAGCTGCAGCACTCACCGCCGCCGCTCTCCGCGTTGTCCGGGTGAAGCTCGCCCTTACAGAGATTATTGGAAGTCAGAGGGAAAAGGAGAGGGCAGCAAACTATGGGTAAGCGGGATTATGCATATGTTCTTCTCCTGCTCCTTCGTCCTCTTCGCTCTGTGGAACAGGGAGAAAATAACCCAAGCCACACCCAACATATATTGTTAAATCTAACGTCTTTATGGAGGATGAGCTAATGAGTTTTCAGTATTTTAGCAACATTTCTGTACAATGTCTATAACAGAGAAAGTTTGCTAAAATAATATAAGAAGGAATGTATGAAGTTGCAATATCAATGCACCAAGGAAAGAAAACAAAAATCATTCAAGAGCTTATCAAGGTGACAGCAAGTTAGAACTTTTTTTTCTGCTAATGGCGAACCTATTTTCTGTAACTCCATAAAGAGTTTGCGTGAGCTGTTCGCTGCTGGATTTTTTGTAATACATAATAAGTTTTGTTTTGCTGACTCTTGTTGACTGTGCCTACAGTATAATTAGACTTTTTCTGCTGAGCGAGTAGAAGAAAGTAGTATCTGGAATCACGTATAACTCTAAAGCAAAAGTCTAATCTGTACTCCTGCAGAGACCATCTACAGAACTGATGGTGTTTGTGGTTGGTAAGTGCTGGAGGTTTACTGATGTCACCTTCATAATGTGATATGATGAGCTTACCAAATCAAAGCGGCATCAAAGAGATACCAGGGGAAATCATAAACTTTTTTTAATTCTCCTGAAGCCTAGCAAGAAGATCATGCTGAAAAATCCATCAGTGTACAACAGCCATTTCCTTACTAAGCAGAGGAATTCCAAAGTGGAAGTGAAGGTCTATTGCAGTAAATTAAAGGTAGAGGATGCAATGGCTATTTGAAACTGATGGTTAGTAATATTTCAATATGCTAAGCAACAAAGGAGTAAATATAGATGAAAGATCCCACTGAAATTAGGCAGAAGCTTGTACACGTGGACGTGCAAATGTTCTAGTGTATAAACAGTAAGCTGAGCTGTGCTACATTTCCATAAAAAATAATATTTTTTATATTAGATGTAAAGTCTTTTCTACACTTTTTAATAGGCTAGACATACAATCTAGCCAGAGCACACATTCATTTTGTCTACAAACTGTGCATATGGAGATGAAAAGCCTGTACAGACATAATGTTTGGCCTACTTCATAGAAAGAGTCACAAACCTAAATTTTAAAACCTACCACTTTTTTTTTCACTGTCCTAGAAAAATATTTCCCTCCTTCAACCTCACAGATCCATTTTTATATCTTCTAACTGTTGATCTTTCCTATGGCAAGCAGATACCTACATAACACTCTTGACCCAAGCTACCCCATACAGCTGCAGTGAAATATCTTAGATTTTTTTTCAAATACACATTCTTATTTCCACTTTAAGTATGACTTTCAGGTAGAGGCAATCATTCCCATCATTTCTTGGTTTTGCTCAGGTCACTTCACAACACAATCACAGCTCTCACAAAATGCTTGAACTCATTTTATCATCTTTCAGAATATTTATCCAGGCCATGCTGATATGAGTGGCTGCAGATAATTCTGTCAGATGAGACTATTGCAGCAACAGCAGTTCAGAACCTCTAGATTTCTAGGTGTTGAGACATTTTTTAATGAACATTTTAGAGTAATCCTGACTGAAATCAGGAATATAAATACTATAAGGGCTAAAATATATCACTCTCCCCATCTTTTCCCATACAGCAGATTATTTTTGTAATGGAATCCATGTTTAGGGTATAATGAGAAGGAGAATAAAGATGGAGTAAGTATTCTCCTTAAACTAAGGAGTCCTGTATGTGTTTGAGTAGACTGTATTTTTGCATTTTTACTTTTTTTATTGTAAACTCCTAAAAAAGAAATCTTATTCCTATAACTCAAACTATTCCTAAAACAAGGTAATTGCCATGCTTCCCTGATGAGGAATTGTGTGAAGAATACAAAAAAACTCTTTCATTGAAGTTCTGCCTTTGTCAGCATGAGCTGTAGGTACGAGTCGTGGGCTTTAGAGATGGGATTGTATTTACACCCCTGTGTAATACTCATCAGCAGTGGAAGACCCCAACCTGACATGGTAGTTTTGACTACTTCTATTTAGTTGTAATTTATTAATCAACTTGTAATGCAGTTTTTCCTTCACACTCTTTCTCCTTCACCAAAGGTACATCTTCTAGCACTGCTTCTAGGATCTCTTCCTTGACATTCCTTTAGAATTTCAAATGAATGAAAAAATTTACTATTTTTCCGGGCAAGATCTGCCCATGTGGGCAATTACTTATTTTTTCTGTATTTTTAAGACATTTGTCCTTTCTTAGCAGTCTTCAGAATCTTACGTAGGGGTGAGAGGTAATATTTATCTGAGCTTTGATGTACCTTCTAATATTTACTACATTCATTTCTCTCATTGCACTGTTTATTCTTCTTAAGTTTATTATTTAATATTCCATTCCATATTAGATGCACTATACCTCCCACACTCAGCTGCCTCTGATGAGAGTTTGTTTTTCAATTTCTTTAAACCCATCTTGACATTTATTCAATCCACTTACACTTATTACTTTATGGCACAAATGTTTTTCTAGCTGTATATTAACTGGAAGGTTTTAATTTCTTTTCTGGCATGAATATATATAATTCATTTTAACTCATCAACTAGTCCCTGCATTCTTTACTAATTCAGTCTGTTTAAACAGTGTGCAGGGGGAACTAAATAAATACTGAAAGTTTGGGATGAAATCAGATATGATAAATGAAGGAAGAGAAAGTACAATATTATGCTTTGTGCAAATCAGATCAAAGTCAAATATTACATATTGTCTATTTTCCCCTTGTCACATTGTGCCAGGAAGGAACAGTGTGCTGTGTCAACAAATCTACAGATTAATTTATTCCGGAATCTAGATGTGACCCTGTTTATTTCAAGGTAGTTTAAGTGTTCTCTTCTGCCTAATGATATCTACTTGTAGAGGCTTAGCTTCAGCCCATCAGTCTGAGCCTGATCAATCTCCCCGTAACTTTCCAATTGTATTTTCTGAGAAGGCTTTTCCTTTTTCATTTAAGACAAACAGAGAGAAAATTATTTTAATTACTGAATCTGTGATACGAGTGGAATTCCCATGCGCTCTCCTTCCCTGTTTATGACACAGGACATTTTCTTTCAACATCAGTTTTTGGACTAGCAACACGCGTTACTCCTTGATATGTTATTGAGAATATATTTGAATGAGGCAGCTTTCACTTTTATGAAATTGCCATGCAGTGGAAGCATCACCAACATGCATAATTTTCAGGTTTCATTAAAATTTTGCCACATTGATGTTCTGTGGGCTGACGGTTCTAACAACATTTTTATGAAACAACAACTACTGTCAACTCTGCCAATAACTGAAGTCTACCAGCAGGAGTTCACAGGTCACACCCAGAATGGTTTTCTGAACCAGCAACAACTCATTGCTTGTCCTAGCCTATTGCTTCTTGATATGATCATAAAGCTTTGAAGAAACAAAACAAAAAAAATCAGTCCTGAGCAAAAAAAATGTTTTGAAGTTTTACGTTTTAACAACTTGTCTTAATTTGAGCGCTGTAGGAAAATCATTGAGAGATAATACATTACCTTGATAGATGGTTGTTTGATAGGAACAGTTATGCACCAAAGCTTCCCTTGGTCTGTAAAGCACTTAGAGCTGTAGGAGGATTCTATCTGCACTAAGCAAACAGTCTGCCACATGCCATGCAGCTCCCAAAATGTGTCAGAGTGTAGGCTGGCTGTGGAAGAGACGTGTTACAGTACTTGCTACTATCTAGTTTCAAGTAGCTTTATTCTGGACTCATTAGTGCTGGGAAACACTGATGTGTCCATACCATGTAATCGAAAATTAACATTTCTGTGATGAGGTAACATCACAAGGACACACACACACAAGCTGTGAGTCAATGAGTACCACCTACACAGTGCTAACATCTTTTAAAAAAAAAATAAAAATCAAAAATCGTTCTTTTTGTTTCCCAAAAGAATCTTTAATGCTAAGCCCTGAAAAGCAGACATTTTCTGGAGTTACTCCAATGCCAATAAACTGAGGATAACTGAGACTTCAGTTTCTTCCGTATCTCTGTATTAATATCTTAAACTTTATGGCTATGACACATCAAAGAACTGCCTTCCACCAGTCTAAGAGCAGAGGCTCAAAGGAGCTTTCCTAGATCTTAAACTTCCCTGACTTCTTCAAGCTCCTCGAAGCTGATGTGCTTTGGATACTGGTTGAAGTGTTTGCTGTGAGGACTCCTAATGGTCCTACCTTCTAACCCTTCCAAATCCTTTGCAGGTCTCATGAGAGATCTCTAGATTGATTCTTTGGCCTCAATCTGTCCTGAATGCAAGGGCTTCTTGGTGCTGTTGCCCGAGCACATGCAGGAAGAAAAACCTCAGCACAGTAGTCTTTTCTTTAAAGAATACTTTTCCTACTCTTTCCCCAGCTATAGATGGAAGGTCACACACTGCACGGGGACATATTTCTGTCTTAAGGTAAATGCTTTTCAAGCACTCAAGGCAAGCACACAGGTCAGATTTGTAGAAGTTCTTTTGAAGGCCACAGAAGGACTGAGCCACTTCACCATCTGTAGAATATATCTGTGACAGGTAGAGATTGACAGAACCTGAAAAACAATTTTTTAATTTACTTGAATTGTATTGAAGAGTTATTAAAAAGCTATCCATCTGGGTAAGGTTATGGATGCTTTAAGCAGAGAAGAAATGACAGTGCTTGGGAAAAAGTGAGAACAGTAATTCAGTATGTGCCAAAGAAAAGCAGAATAGAAACCAAAATAAAATCTAAAAGGCAGGAAAAAAACCTACCAAACCAAACAACCGAGCAAAAAACCCTTACAGAATGCTTTGCCACGGATCACTGTTGGCAAAAAAATGAAAAGCATAGAAGAACAAGTAACCACTCCCTTCATGTATGAGGTTAGTTATTCAAAGGCACCTGAGCAAGACCGTACTGATGCATAGACTAGATAGAAGACAGAAATAAAACAAAATAAAAATTATCCAAGGGAAAGACAAAACTTTCACAAGCAATAGAGTTCTGTGCAGGTGACAGTATCTTCTCAGCCATAATAGAAGTACTGTCTTCTGTAAGGCAGAACTGCAGTTTCTTATGTAAAGGAACATTGAGGCATTGGGAGTGAATTTAACTATTGGTGTCTGAAAAACATCAAAATAATTGAGAATTATGGGAGTCTTTTCTGCAATATTGAGTTGGGAACTTGAGAGCAGGTATCTAGTCAACTTAATCGTGTAAAAAATATAACAAGGGACACTCTAATATATAGTGAAAAATATAGTCATTACTAAAAATGGGAATTCTGTTGAGTGTTGGTCTCTCTGCACCAGCAGAAGATGGATCTGGAGGAGAGAGGGGCCACTTAAAATGAAGCAATGACTGTAGGATATTGTCTTGAGTTACTTCCATTAAAGTTGTTAATTACTAACAAGTAAAATAATGTTCTCATCAACATCTGCCTTTTCTTTGAGATTTCCTAGGAAGGTGAAGAGCAAACAACTAATTTTTAATATGAGCATCAAGCTGATAACAACTGGATCTTGTATGTATACACAAAAAAAAAAAAAAGAGGGGAAAGGTCTTATGTTAAGAGCAAATTAGATCTTAAAAAGAAATAAACTGGTAACTCATTAGATATTAAGGATTAAATACTTCCTCTCCCCTGTTTGTTTTTTCACAGCCCTGTGAACAAAGTATGATGTCTTAGTGGAGAGAGCACTTCAGTGTTTCTGTGGTCCAGCAACGACAGCCCTATGCTTTCATTCTCAGCTTGTAAGTGCTGAGTTGAAGGGGTGATGGATCATTATAAAGGAAGAAACCAAGTCTTGTTGGCTGGTGGCTGGATGAGAAGGGACAATACTCTGCCCTGCATAGTGCAGGTGGCCACTTCTTCCATGTCTCCAGGTGTCCTCAGCTTCTGCAAGAGAAAGCTGCAGTTGACCCTGCTCCATTTACTAAGGCAGTCTCCTGAAAATGTGACTTCATAACAGGCTACTAAGATTATTGAAAGGATTAGTATAAAATAAAATTAAGAAGAAAAAATAGAAAAAAAAAAAAAAAAGTACAGGTCAGGGATATTTTTCTTAGTGCAAGTTGTTCCCGGAGGCTACATTTTTCAGGAAGGATATGGTGAGTTATCTCCAGGGTTGACAAGGCCAGATAACGTGTCAATTATTAGGAGCAGGGGGATTAATGGGCATCCACCAAAAATGTCATGTTCAATAAATTGGTTATTCAGGGGTGAGAATGATAGAATTTGGAAGGAAATTGTTAAGGTATCTCAAAAGTTAATTTGATATGGGAGGAGGTAGCAGGCACTAGATCTTATCTGAAGGCTTATTTGAAGCAGGAATCCAAAGCATTTGTCAGTTCCAACGATGCTCTAATGCGTGATTAATCAGAGTTGGAAGTGAACAGAGATGAAGGGGCACCCCAGAGCTGAGAAACAGGTTTAATTATGCTGTCTGGAGTAACAAGAGTGGATTCTCCTTCCCATCCCTTTTAACACTACTTCAAAAGGGGCAGGCAGTTGGGTGTTAGTAAAAGAAACACGAAGAGGACTCAGGAATAAGGGAGAAAGGATGGCTGTCATATTCCTCTAGTATGTGAAAACACTTAAGCAAGGTGTCTTTAGATGCACTGCACAATTTATTGCCACAGCTCCCACAAGAGCCGAGCTAATAAATTCATGCCCTAATTAAACCCCAGTCCTTTTATCTTGGTTTTCATCCTAGACACAGAGAGGAATCTCGAGTGGGTGATAACAAACATGAGATTTGCATACAATAGCTTTTAGATTCCCGTCCTTCCCTTGCTACAGTTTGGTCAGTTTGTCCAAACCTTAATTTATGCACATTCTTTCCTCATGTGCAATGCATGTGCAATTCAGCTAGTGACAGTGATTCAGCAATTTTGCTAGAATTAAATTGTAGCTTCTATATCCTACTTTCTTTTTATGCTCTTTTCTTTTTTTTCCCTTCCTTTTAAATTTTCTTTTCTGAATCAGGTCATCCCTTGCTTTCTTTAGAATCACCTTACCACCTCTGCTCTTATTTTCTTTTCCCTCTGTGCTACTTTAACCAGTTCCTGTCCCCTCTTTCTTACCCACCCTGAAGAGGTTTGTTTTTATTATAGTACATCACTTATTTTGTTGGCTTCCCTCCAAAATGTATCAATTTAAACCACTCTCTTTCCCTGTAGAACACATTTTATAACTTTTCCAGGATTTTTGTCATGTCCTAGGTTTTCTCTGGTCAATATCCTTTCTTCACTTCTGAGTTCAAATGCAAATTTAGCCCTGTAGCTAGTGCTTAACAAAGGTGGTGTCAAAAGACTGTGATGTTCCCTGTTTATAAAAAAATTATGAAAATTACTTTTACTGATGTATCCAATGCAATCTCTCAACTATGCACACAGGTATATGTATATATATATAGATAGATATATATATAGCACATCACAATGTTGCTTCTCTTTATTCAGTTTTCTCATATTATTTCCCCAAATCCTTTTAGTCAATTCTGATGCAGTTAAACCATTCTGAATTTTCTGACTCCTCCTAGTGCCAACTGCAGTTTGGATTTGGTGCCTCCTGTGACAGAATTCCACTTTGATTTGCCCCGAACTGGAAAAGGGATGACTTTCTACGTGAGCTCCTTAGTTCATTTATGAAGGGAGGAAAGAGTACAGACTCATCATAAACCTTTAGGGCTCAGTCTACTTCTGCAGTCTCCTGCCTGGCATATGTGTTCATATTTATAAGATTTAAAAGAGGTACCATCAGGGCAGGAAAACTAATACTCAGCTAAAACTTGCACAGCTGACGGGCAAAAGAGAGGGTCCTCAGGCAGATGAATAGGAAGAGGGTGGGAAAGTAATAATCCCATTAAAAGCATGAAGAACTTTCAAAGAAAAAGATATTGTTCTCTCTCATTTTCTCTTATAATTTAGATAATCAGAATAACAGTTTTGCACTTGATGTCTGCAGAGAGGAATTTTAAAGTTGTAGTCTGTAGGATCTTAAGTAATCTCAGTGAAAATGTGAGAGTGAAGGTCTCCACATTTGTCTCTGATTCTTCTCTTTCACTGACTTACCTTATTTTAAAATGGAATAAGTCCATGAAGGGTTGAAATACTAAACTCTGCAACAATGAAGAATGGAAATTAATATTAAAAAGCATTAATAAAGAAAAAAGTAATTTATCTTTCATAATTTGTGCCGATCTCACCTCAGAAAGTAACAAAACTTAAAGCAAGATAAAGACAGTCCAACTAAATTCTGAAAGTGTTTTTATGTCAGCAACCAAGCAGATTATGAGCTGGGTAGTGCAGAAAGCTTTAAGGTTTTCAGTGGTGGTGGGGTTTATATTTTTGATAACAGATTAAGTAGATGAAGCCTTTAAAAAGCAAGATGTGGTGGGATGCTCTGAACCAAACCATCATTCAGAAGGCACAGAGCTGCACTTCTGGCCTGATTTATGTTGGTTGATAGAAGATAACGACCTCATGTCTGCTTTTATAGGAAGCACTTGATATACTTGATGAATTTTACTAAAGCTTAAATTCCAGCTTTGGACAATGGCACATTGTTCCTATTCTATTACTCGCAGGGTAGCTGCAGTATATTACAGCAGAATATATACAGCATCCCTCTAGTGTCCATTCACCTGAGTCATTTCAGTTCTCATCCATTATGCACCCAGAGAAATGAAACAAGCACCTTTTTCTCTACACAGACTGTAAATTATGAAACGTTGTACAGGCAGCCAATGTGAATGATTAACTGAGATCAAGAGATATTTCACAAAAATGGCTCATTCTTCTCAAGCAGAACCACAACTTGGTTATACCAGATCAGAAAATGATGTCAAACGTGAGTATTATTATTCTGATCCCTGGTAAGAATATTGTCATTTATTATGTAACAACTTCCATTGCAAGATCATAAAAGTAAAGCTATTTTAAGGAAATTTTTGTTTATATAATAGACACTTCCTTCACACAGAATCATGTTCTTTTTTATTAGCATATATAATGTGAAGGAAAATCTGTAATAAGTTTAATGAAAATACAACATTTTATCAGTTTAAATCCTTTGGCAAACAAATAACATCACACATTGAATTGTGAAATAACTTGCTTGGTCATTGATCATGTTAATAAATTAACTTAATCAAATTTGTTTATTATCCTAGATTTGAAAATAGTGAGGTATAAGTAAAAAAATATTTAGCAGCTTTAACTGGTTTCCATTTTGCCTTTTATCCTTTGCAAGACTGAAAAAAAAAAGAATATTTTTCAAACTGTTCCTCCCCTGTATTCAATATTAGGTGATTGTATCACTTTATACATTACAGCAGAGCATTTAATTTCGAATCATTTTCTCTTATTCTGTAATCCATATTAGCCATTGTTTTGGATTGAAATTATTGATAATTTATATAATTTATATTGCATTTGTTGCAATTTCTCCTGTGAAGATTTTTTCAATCTACTCTGCTTACATCTTGTGTGAACATGATCTTCATGTCGTGAATGCTTGCAATCAATCTTAATTTTACTAAAATAAATTCTGTCACTGAATTCAATAAAATTGGTCAGGTATTAAAAGTCAGTCAACTTTTCAATTTTTGGTGATTCAAGACCTAACAAAACAAGTTTACAGGAGCTATGGTGGCCGCAACATTGTCTTGATCCCTGTTTAGGTTTTTTTTATCTTATTGGGCAACAATTTTTTTTAAAAATGATTCTCACCCAGAATTCAGTGTTTACAGCAGCACCTAACCTATCCTTGATTATGATGGTCTTCTAATAATTCATGCAAGTATTTAATTTATGCAGATCTGTACATGAAGACTTTTCTCATCAGTGTAGTTCTATTTTGGTTGTTGGCTGAGTTACATTTCATCACTTGTACATAAAAACTCTCAAAGTCTTCACCAGTATAAACTTTTCTAGTCTGACTAATTTGTGTCCTCAAAGTTTGGCCTTACACTTAAGAAAAATTATTTATTCTCAAATTAGAAAATATTTAAGTAAAACTTTTTTTGAACATTCAAGTTTGGCTTTGCTAGCAATGCAATGCCATGCCGTTTTTTTTTTTATTTTATATTTTTCAAAAGCTCCATGAATTTGCATAACTAAGATTTCGAGGAAGTTGTAGTGATTGTCTTTGAACGAAGCTCAATGGTGAATTGAAAATGTTTTTTTCTTTAGTCATTCACATTATTTTTTAAAGGATTTAATCCCTGATTTTCTTACCTGGTCACAGCTTTTAATGCCCAAAATAAAGAAAATAATGATTGTTAATAAGAGCAAGCCACGCTGCTTTATCAAAGACTAGTTGGCAGTTAGTTGACATCAGCCTTTGAAAGTCAGGAGGTGAAGGGCATGAAACAGGATGAAAGGTGCAATAGAAGACTGCAAGACATGTGCATAGTACAATAAATTAGAGCAAATCATGTAGATTATGAGCAACAGATCAGACAAGACCGTAAGTATTTCGTGCATGATGTCTCTTGGGCAATAAAAATGAGTGGCACATTACATGGCTCATCATGCTTTATTATATTTACAACTTTTAGATTGTTTCCCTGTTTGAAGTCAGCTTCAACAGTACTGCAGAGATGAAAGTTTGAAGGAAAAATAACCCTTTTACTAATTACTTTCCCATTCATAATACATCCTTGTCAAATATGTCCAAATACCTAACTGTAAACAAGACAGTTGGCTGGGCACAGGTGTTCTCAACATACGTTTTATTTGTCATGTTCCCATACTACCTACAAGCTCTTTCTATAAGGGTTTTTTCATATGTACATGTCACTGTGATGCTCAAAAATTAGGTGGGTTTTTTTAGTTCTCAAAAAAAGTCCAAACAACAAACTAACAAGAAACGCCATCAAACGAAAAAAAAAAAAAAAAGAAGAAAAAATAGACTTTTACTTTGTTATTAAGAATGAATTTACAGAAAAAGCGGGTTTTTCCCTGAGGAAAATTATTACTTTGAGATTTCTGAAACCTAGGAGTATCTACTCATCTGTTATTTGAAACAGCTATCCTGTAGCTTTTTTTTGTTTAAAATACTCACACCCTTATTACACAGTAGCTGTGCTCAGAAAGATGGCTTTGTGGCCCACAGATATTTAGTAGCTCAGCTGCGACTGATCCGTCTGATGAATAGGGCTTTTAACTACAATATGATTTTTTGGAAGACCATGAGTGGAAGGAAACTAATTGAATTGGCTTTTGAATTGGCTGAGGCTTTGCCTATGTTTGAGAGATAATGAAAACAACTTAAATCACATTTAATAGGAGAATTTCTTTGACTCTGGGAATGACCCCATGAATTCACATAGTATTCCCTGGAGCGCCAGTGGAAACCACACTTTTAATTGCCAGTGTTACATAGATATGAATGATATTGTCAGCAGGACATGTAGCAGCTGTATGGGGCCTGGGTAGTACTGTAGAGAGAAGCTATTACACTGGGAATGTCTTTATGCCAGCCCAGAACAAATAAATATCAATAGTTTACATTTTCCTTTTTTTTTTTTTTCCAGAACTTTCAGGATTGTTTTTTATAAATCAGTGCACTGCAGTCAAAAGACTACATACAAGTTTCTAGATTATAACTGCTCACAGAGATAAAAAAAAAAAAATTAAAAAAAATATTTTCACTGTGTTTAAATGCGTGACTGAAAAGTGAAAGACCTGATATTTTGAGAACATTGTGTGCTTTTTATTTAAACAAGAAACACTGAGCGTTAGGGCTGTGTCGTAGTGGAATCCATAAGAATATGCTCCCAGTGTTCTGTACAATTCACAGAGAAGGAAATGGATGAACTGAAGGCAGAAGTTCAGGAGCTGCTGTCTACAAAATACACCTCTAGAAACAGTTACTTCAAGCTGTCCCTGTTTGGATGACCTGAAGCTTTAGCCCTGTGCACTCCCTGCCTGGGTCTGACAGGGTTACAGGTTGTAGACATCATTCTATCTATTATCCTTTTGGCTGCAGAAGCAAGAACATGTTATTCTTCCAGGAATTAACTTAATGGACATTTTTCTCTTCCCCAGAAGACTCAAACAAGAGAGGCAAAGCTCCTCCAGATTCCAAGAAAAATGTGAGTCTGCTGAAAATGTTATCATAGTAGTATATGACATAACACCACGCTGCTCTTCTGGGCAAGCTGTTGAGAAAACAATTTATGTTATTTTTTTTTTTGCAGATTGAAAGGTTTCTCTGCTTAGTTCTGACTTAAAGCCATTGGAGCATCTGTATAAGGAGAGATCACCAGAAATCAGGTAGAAATTTTACATCATCTGACCTTGTTAATCCAGTAGGAAATGCCACTAGGATATTACCTGGTTCATTATCAAATTACCTGATCCATCAATAAATCAACCAATTGGGATTATAATGGATTTATCAAATGACTGGACAGAACTTTACAGGGATAAGTATGAGACAAATGTCTCTGGGCATCTACAGCAGACTCATCCTAATTATATAAATAATTATAATTCAAAGATAGTCACAGAAACCATTTATGCACTTACTGACTCATAATTTGGGTCATGCTTAACGGTATAATGAAAATATTCTATGATAACAATGAGATTTGGGGCAATTTATTCCTCCCTTAATCCATCCTTTCGGTCTTTAAAGGACACAGAGATATATTTTAACTAGGAAAAAAAAATCTAGTGATTTTTTTTTTTTAATCCTTATTAAAAAAAATCAATAAAAATGGTCAAAATAACCAAAACCTACTCAATGGGAAAAAATACAAACCTGAAAATCTTTGTGTTTAGATACACGATACTCTCTTCTAGAGTGAAAGGTTATTTAATTTATTTGACCAGACTTGGAAAATTCTTTTAAAAGAGTGGGCAGAAGGTTGTTTTGATTTATTTGCTTTTGGAGCACTACCACAACTGCAACAGAGTAGCACAACCCTTTTTTGGAAATATGGGAGCATGTCCTATTTGGAGTTGTGATTCCTCAATATGCATGGTAGGCATATGAGACTTAATAGATTTCATGACTCAAAAATACCATTACAGGAAAAAGATAGCAAGAAAATACGTAAACTTGGAGAAATATACAGAAGGAGAAAAAAAGTAAGTTAATGAGGAAATTGCAATCAGTCTTCTCGTCATCAACCAGAAATAATTAGCACAGCATGCTACCATTCAGCTGTTGATTAAAGGTATTTGCTTAATATATTTGAAATAATTATGCTCGTTCATAAGCTCTGTCAGCACTTCTCCTAGGAACTATGTCTCTCTGGATTTTGTACCTTTAAAATTTGCTCAGGGATGCTTAAAAAATTTCATTAGTTTGAATTCTAAGACTTTTAGTCAGATTTGATGAAAGTCATGTATGTATGTATTGTAGTATGCTTAAAAACCCAAAGCTCTTCTCTTGTATCCTTTGCATATTGTTAGTCCCCAGTGAAGCAAAAAGAAACTACAGAAGCACAAGAGAATGCAAGAGAGCTCAGAAAAGACACCTGGGATTTATATATATACAATATATAAAATATCTAAAGGCTTCTGCATACAATTATCATTTGTGAATTAATGATGATAAATTAATTTTATAGTGTGCTTGAAGGTGTTAGCTTGTGATTTATAACATTTAAAATGATAGTGTTGGCACCACCATTTTGCACAGGAATATGATTAACTTCTCTTTGCAAAGTTGCATTCTTCATGAGGAGACTAGAAATCAGCTGACATTCGTTAGTATTCCATTTCCCACTGCAAAGGCTATTAAGATCTTCCTGGTTTGTTTTTAGAAGGACTAGGCAGTTTTTTAATTTGTGGTGCTACTAATGACTTGCCGAACACATAACTCTGTTTACCAAAAAACTGGTTTGTACTTGCAGTTGGGAGAATTTGTATAAATAGATAATATGTTAAAATTCCAAAACACTGAGCACAAGTAATGAATAAGATTTTCATTGACTTCCTAGTGTATTGGAAAGAAAAACAATCAAAAAAAAAAAAAACCACTTAAAGCTTATCTTGCCATTATTCATATTAATGCCTCTAATTTTTAATGAGAACATTAATTTCCTTCCTTTACTGATATCAACAATTTATTGCTCAATCAATGTTACAGTAATAGTGCTCAATAGAAATGTATGTTCAGAAAACTGAATTCAACCTTAGTGTCATATATTTATCATATTCATCATATTCATATACATTACACATATATACAAATATGTATAATGATGATCTTGCAGTCTTATTCTGGCTGCAGTGAAACAGATCGGGCCATTTTAGCTGCCAGTAAAATAATGACAGGCAGATTATCTGTATAATTTCAGGACTGTACCAGCTGTATATGATATGGGATATACATCACACGGGGGGAGGATTTTAACATACACTCTTATTAGTTGAATCAACTGTCCTGTCATCATAGCTCAAGATCTTCAGTCATCTTTTTGCTTAGTCACCTCATACTTAGCACCCACAACTCCTTTTTAGGATCTACTGACATCCTTGTTCTCCATCCTTTGGAAGTCTCTAGGGATTCAAGTGACGCATTAACCTCTTATGACAAGTATGACATTACCTAAATTCTTATATTTTACAGTTTATTTTTCCAGCTAATAATTCAGATCAAGCTGAAACTTGAACGCTTGAACTCATTGTCACAAAACAGTCGTCCACCTTCCTGATCTCTGAGACCCTTCCTGATCTCTGAGACATTTTGAGTACCAACTCAATGGAAAATAACATCCACATCCACTCTATTCTGTGGCAAATTTACACAACCCTTAGAGGAATCTGAACCTCAGTTTCCCACATTTTGTATTAAAATTCCAAATGCTTCAGTTACTGACACTCAGAAGTAATCTATTGGCAATTGGTCCTGATTGGACCATTACTTGGGCTTTAGAAAGGCAGATTAATAATCCAGAGACGGAGGAAAAAGCAAACTGACACGAAAGCCTATGTGACATCTATGTGATGACAGATCCAAAGTGTGCCATCCAGCAGCCTATTCCCCATTCTCAGGAGAAGACTGCTTTGCTCACTTCTAGGAGAGTGTTTATCACCCAGGATCTGACATAGAAAAGCGTGCCTTTCTGGACAGAAAAGACAGTAACTGATGGGATAGAAATGGAAAACTAATTCATCCACCTTCCTTAGCCTTTTAGTCCTTTCTAGGTCAATTGCTTTTTCCCTGAGATGAGTTTTGAATATGTTAAATTCACACATTTCACTTTATAAGCACCCTTACCTCCCAGTTCAGGACTAAGCAGGAGGATGTTGGGTATTCAGTATCTCAGCATTTTTGGTGACCTGCTCCTCTGTCTTCTAGATCCAACTTGGTTCTGTGTGGTTGCTACATCGGAGCCCTAATGAGCCTAAGCCACGGAGAAGAGTATTATTCTCTATTTGTCCTGCACAGAGATGTTGCCTGTGAAAGATTTTTACGGGTGCCTGAGAAGGATTTTGTCTTTTTAGAACCATTATACTTCTTCACTGAAGACTCATGCCATTTAAAATTCCTGTGTCTCACTCATCTGTGGGATAAATCCACTGAAATTACTGATTCTACAGTGAGAATAATTGCTTACACATTTTTGCCTTACAAGTTCAATGCTCAAAAATTCTTCTCACTCTCACTGATCCCTGAGCCTTTTTTTTTTTCTTTCCCATATTGGGCTGTCTGTCTATATTTCTACCTAGATATAACTAAGTTCCCATAAGAAATAGGCCTCTTTTGTTCATTGATGATATCTTGTCGAGTCCATTCATGTAGCCTATGTAATGTTATTGATTAAAAAATATGTATTCCTTTGTAAGAATCTATAAGATTGCAGTTTTTCTTAATGCAGGTGACTCCAGTTCCACTGCTTCTTGAACTATGAGACTAGTTATACAAGACAATATGATGATAAATCCTTCAGCCTTCATGCTTTTCTTCACGTAGTCCCGTAGGGATTCCTCAGTAATCTTGTTAAATTACATTTATTCATGTCTTTTCCAACATAGAAGTTGTTGAGGAATTTATATTTCTTTCATTCAAGTCTTGTCTACATACAGATTAATTATAAGCGAAACAAGAACATATATTAACATATATTGTAATGTTCTGATTTCACTGATTCATCTATTCTACATTATAACTTAAGGAGTCAAGCTATCACATTCCCCAGTAGCTCAGCATGAGTTTCTCAGATAAAAGAGCACCTGACTTCTGTTAAACCATTCATGTTTATGTGAGAAAGTAGGGTTGCAGGGCTAGCCAAAAGGTAAAACTTTGCCATTCCTATTTACACTAAAATGTGAACTCCCAGCTTCAAAAGATCAGTTGGAAAAGAGTTTTGTTATGGACAGACTGGTCATTTTTCTGATACTCCTACATCATATACACCAGTTTGATATTTTGTAGCCCCCAAGCCTAAGTTTTAAGGTAACAAGAATTGCCATAGTGTAAGTGATGATTTTTCACTTTTTTTGTTGTTGACATCATATATCACTGTCATACCTGTCTCATACCCTAAACTGATAGTGGATATTTTATCTGAAATGAAGGCAAGAAATGGAGAAAGAGTTCACTGACAGACAGGTACGGGGCAAGCTCCAGTCTCTGAACCATCCTTTCAGTATGTTCAAAACAAATTCTGGAAATATAGAATTAGGAAATAACTGCATGCCTTAGCCTTCGCTCATCCGTGCTACTAGAAAGAGAGTAGACATCCAAATTCCTTTAAATGTATATCAACCATGATTTTACGTTTCAGTTTTATTCTCTTTTTTTTCCAAAAGACAAACATTTCAGCAGCAGCTATACCTGGAGGTGTCTGTCATAAACCCCAAATGCTTTATGTGTTAAAAGATGTGCAGCCACCGAGGTTTTCATGAGCAAAGGCAATCAAGCCTGTTATTGAATGTGCTCAGCCTGACATTGCTTTGAAGGACATCTCCTGTAGCTATCTCACACCTCCTTCTAGATGCCCCTCTTTAGCTTGTCCTGGTATGAAATAATGAACAGACCTGTAACTTCTTTGAACTTGCTGAATAATTCCAATTTTGTGACATCATTGCTATTAACGTGGACATTTTTGATGTTGAAAAAAAATCTCACATATTCATACAAGTGAGTTCTTGAGTTGCTTATGTCCCTGAACGCTTTTTTTAATAACAATCACAGCTCTGTGAAGTTACTTGCAGAGTGTATTTTATGTTGTATAGAAGGATAGCACTGATTTATGTTGTTTCCATAACAACCAAAACATAAGGTAATCTTAAATAATTTGCATTTCACTGCAGTCTACATTATGGATGCCTAACTGCGTCAAAGAATAGATTCAGGATGAGCATTTTCATATTTTATTATTTTTTCCTAGTAAATGAACTGCAGAGTCATAAAGAGTAGTTGTTTCAGTTAAATGGCAGGTCTGAGCAATAAACGACTATTTACTTAGGCAGAGATTTAAGATGTTTTCAGGAAATGTAAGTATCTAAATATCTATCATCAGGTGCACTCAGACTGCCACCATGTTGGTGGAGCAGAACATCATGGACAAATAGAAAGCAAATTTTACGTTGTAATTTTGGTTTTGTCTAGTGCTTTGGAATTTATTTTGTAGAAATCCCTTAGTCATTTTGCTTCTTTGTGTTTTTGAACAACTCTTTTTGAAAACCTGTCTCATAGTATTGTGCTTATTGTATAATGGAACACTTATTACTTGTATTTATTTGATAGAAAAAGCTTTGTGTCTTGACTTTAGCTGAAATCAATTTTCTGCAGCCATCTATTCGCGGTTTATCTTTTATTAAAGTATCTTGTTTTTTTCTACAACTTAAACATTCTTTTTAGTTTTGTTTTGAGGGCTTTTTTTTTTAATGAATTGCAATATCTCTTAAATCCGTGTCTGCTTTTTTGAAAATCTACATTAATTTCTTCTTTCTGTTATATTCTTACAACTAAGTGGTCTTTGAGCCTGTATAAACGCCTTTCATTGTCTGAAGACAAATCTTTCCCTCTGTGCCATAATCACTTTAAAAATCAACAAACAACAACATAAAGAAATGTTTTGCAAGGCAGTTTGGTTGTGTTTATGAATGCAAGGAAGGTAAGGGTTCTACCTTCAGGGTGACACCTCCACTCACCCTGTCTATTATGGGCTTTCAGCGATAAGATCTACCAGTTGGGGAGCTACTGTTAACTGTACTGGCACCAGTTCAGTTGGACTTTACTATCCAGACTCTAACAGGCACAAGGCATCACTGAAGAATTTTTTTTATAACTCTCAAAATTCTTAGCTTGAATTCTTAGCTTGACATAAACTAAGAAGTTACAATTGTGCGTAGTTTTCAACATGCTAAAACCGAAAAAGTTATAACTCTTGCTACTTGATCAACACTAGATTTTTCTTAGATATATGAAAATTCATAACAAAATTAAAAAGAATGATAATTAGACATTCTTAATGTGTTGACTCCAAACTTTCCTGGGTGCATTCATAGAAAAGGCAGACAAATTGCCATCTCTGAGCCTGGGTCATCTCCTTGTTCTACTGAGTCTCAAAGTGATGGGACCATTGATGGGACCATTCCAGGTATCCCTCACCAGCTCTGTTGCCCTTCTCTGGCCACACTGCAGTGCCTCAGTGTCTTTCTTGTAGTGAGAAGCCCAAAACTGGACACAGTACTCAAGGTATGGCCCCACCAGTGCCAAGTAGTGGCACTTAGAGAAAGCAGTTTACTAAAAGGAGAGGATTTGTAACTCCTTGAAAAGATTATGAGCAGTCATATATCATTGGTGAGTCTACTTTTGATAGTGCAAAACAGCAAGGGACAGACCACCACCATGTCACCCCATATGTCTAAGGACAGTCCCCATGAGTAAGGGCTTGTTGGGTCAGACATCCATTAAAATTCCATGCTAATGGAATTATCAGAGTTCATTGGTCATTTCCCCCATCTGCACCTAAATACTACCAAAAGTAGTGAGCTTTTCCTCCATACAGCTCAATATGCCGCAAACATGAAAAATAAGGAAGCTGTATCAAGTATTTTAATTTTAACATTGCCATAACAATAAACCACATATTTTTGGATGCCTTAAACATTGAGGAAATTTGGCTTATTATTATTTTTCTTACTCCTGATTTCTACCCTCCAAAAATAAATTATATTCTATTTAGTGCTTTCTTTACCCAAATAATTTTTGTTGCCCCTTCAAATTCCCACATTATTGAATGCATTATCTTCTTTTTATTATTATTTTCCAGATGCATTTAGCCTTTATTTTTCTAAGCAGGGAAGACTTTTTAAATATTTCAAGGAAAGTATTTTACCTTTGTATTTTTCTGTGGGTTGCGGTTTGGTGGGTTTTTTTGTAACTTATGGGTGTTATAGAATAAAGCAAGGAAATACAATATCAAGAACATATTTGGCAGATAAAATGAGTGAGTCTGATACAATACAATCTGCTAGAAACCTGCAGATAGAAGCCCAAAGATACTACTTCTGAACTCAGGCCATTAATGACTGTCTTACACCAAGATTTCAGCCGTGATTCCTGTACCACAAGTACAGGAGCATCATCAGACAAACTATAAAATCTGAAAGAGTCTGAGAGGTTTTCAGAATAACAAAGCATAGTGTCTACAAGTCCTTTTTGATTTTTAATTACTGTTTGTATCCTATAGGCAGTCTTCATAAAGGCTCCAGCTGAGATGAGACTAAATGCAAATTCAACCCTCTTATCTACCCTCTTTTACTCATCCAGATCTTATTGATTTAAGTAGGAGCAGCACTTGTGCGTGTGTGGTGGTGTCTGTGTGGATTCCTATGAATGAACAACATTTTCATATGGCAGGATTTCATCACTGTATTTTTCCCTCGGGATTTTTCAATGGGCTCTACTGAAGTTGAGGGAACTTTGACCTCTGTAGTCATTATGGCTAATAAGAAACCAGGAGAGAGGTTCATTGATTCCCATCTCAGAGGCAGCACAGACTCAGTTCTCCCGCTGCTGCTGTGGGTGTATTTCTATGGGAAAGCTTTCAGAAGGGCTGGAGTAGAACTTAATAATCATTCTGAACTGTCATCTTCAGTAAAGCTACAGAAAGCTTGACCTTTAATCAAGAAGAAGGAGCATCACAAAACATCACCGTATTGTAGAGCTAACGTGCAATTCACGGTACTGCATATTACAGCTTCAGCTCTTTGATGATTACAAAACTTGTTTTTCACTCAGTTGCCTCCTGTTGTAATATTTTCTATTTTTAGTGACTAATATATTACTATCATATTTACGAAGCAAGAAAATGAGGTACAGATACCAAAATTTTGAATTTAAAGGCTCATTAAAAATACGTTTTCCTATGCAGGGTAATTTTTCAGGTATTCAGTATTAACTCTCTTACCAGACTACTTGCCTTTTCACTATTGATCTGATCTGGTGGGTTTAGTCATCCCTTAATTTATGGCTACCTGACAGGCCCTATCCTCATTTTTTGTTCATTCTCAGCTATCATTCATGTATCCTAGGACTCAGAAGTCTCCGATTCATTTATAAACATAATGATTTTTACTTATGACCTGTATCATGAGATAGATACATGAGAAAAACCTGAGTGACAGGTAGGACAAGGGACAGTTTGCCAAGAGTTTGAAATAAGCTTGGTCCCTTTCTCAATTATTGTTCTCCATTTCTGTGGCTGACCTCAGAGTAGCTCTGATCCTGTATTTTTACACTCACTGATGACTACATGCTTGTATGCCTGGCATGGTAACATCCACAGACAAAAAGGTTAAGTCTTGATAAATGAGGGACATTATTTTAATTAGCTATATAAATGTTCTTTCCACTTTAATTTATAGCAGGGTTGGTTTTACATTTTTCCAGTTTCTGGGGGGAAAAAAAAAAAAAGGTTTTACTTGCTTTATGAATAAAAGAAGTCATATACATTGAAAATATTAATTCACCTCAAAAGTTATCTCTTCACATCTGTACGTGATTTAAGCCACTCTTTGCTCAAGATCTATTTTTAATTTTCTACTCTCTTGTTATAGAAGATAACCAACACGATTAAGCCTTGTATTAACAAGTTGGTCTTTCCAGGCATCCAAGGACACAAGCATCCAACAGTGCAGCTCTCGGTCACGTGGAGTTCCAACTGCTTAGCCTTCCACCCAGGGTTGAACTGGTTCCAGATAAATCTGTAGAGATGAATCATGCCTGAAAGTCAAGCCCACAAGGTAAGGTTAGGATCAACCAAATCAAGGTGAGGCACAGTACAACCCCATTCAAGCTCCAGTCCTTCACCTCGGTCCTTTTCTGGACTTTTCTGCAGATCCACCCAGCTCATCCCTCAGCTTATGGCTCACTGTCCTCTTTGCAAAGCAGCCTGTGCCTGCTGCTGCTTGACACAGGTTTTATTTCCAGAAGTATTTTATGGTGGGTTTGTTCATTATGTAGTACTATTGTTCCAAAGTATCAACATCCAAAAAAGAGATTAGGTACCAGGATGCTCAGCCTGGGAGCAGAAAGAAGTTAGATTTTTTCCCTTAGAAATGTAGCCTTGCACCAGGTGATAGTCATACTTAGTGAAGTTCTCTCCATCTGTCTGCTGCCTAATGAATCTTTAATCATCTTTCTGTGAATCACTGAATGTTTAATTTAATTTTAGTGTAACCGTTTCACCCGCAACTGCTGAAAGTTTAGTTCAGGAATAGTCCTCTTAACAGGACCTGCAACCCATGAATTCTGCTTTCTGTCTCTGGAGTCCTCAAGGTGAGTGCTTTAACCTCGGGGTAACCCCACGATAGGAACATTTTGTGGGCTGCTGGATGGTACAAACTCGAATTTCCTCAGGAAGTAAAGGGAATTAAAACCATATAAATCAATTCCTGAGTGAGTGCTCTAGCCGAAGCTATTACATGAAATGGACTTGCTATCACCGCTTCTGGAGAAGGTTTAAAAGAATGTTCTGTCCACAATTGTACTTTGGGAAAAGGCCAGTTCTGCCCTGTGCTCTCAGAGTGTTTTGAGAGTGTTTTAAGAGTGGCTGTGAACCAAAGATCCTCAGAGGTTTTTGGTAGCAGTAAACCAATTTTCTGTTATTGGATGTTGAGGCAAATGCCTGCATTTCTCCGTACGGTGCATCTTGGAGAAGTGTAAAGCAGAGCAAAGAATTTTTTAGGGATGAGGAAAGAGCATAACCCAAGGAAATGACAACCTGAAGGAACAGTGTCTGTCTTGCTTCCTTTTTAATTTTTCCCCCAGGCTTGCTAATGATTCACATGGCTGCTGCTGCTTTTCTTTCCCACTGTTAAGAAAAGGAAAGGTATCACGTTTAATAAGCAGGGTATCACAAACAGTTAATAACAGATCCTATCCTGAGTCAATAACAGATACTGCCCAGTCCAATGTCCTGCCCATGACACACGAGTAGAGTTTCTGCATTTCATTGCCAGGGGAAGGAAAGAAGCTTTAAAGTGCTTGATCCAATCTTATTCTCAGTGTTGTAAGTCATTTTCTTCAAAAGTAGCACTGCCTAACACCTCTTTTTTTTTTTTTTTTTCTTTCGACTTTTAGGCTATATTCAGTAGATTTGTTTTGAAGGCTTTTCTCAAAAGGGATAAGAAAGGTTTGACTGCTGGTGGCCTTTGCATTGGTCTATGGGCAATAAATATTACAAAAAAGCAAGAAAATGCCCAGCTTTCAGGTAGCTTCATTTTTCTTCCATTTGACCTCCTCTTTGACACAGCTCTTTTACTATCCATATTAGCCTTCAGGATGATGATGAATCATAATTTCCATAACCTTTATCAGTTAAGACCCTCAAGGAAACAACATAGTTTCTTATTTTGGATTACGTACCCTGATTAAAAATTATTTTTAATGAAGACGTGTTCATTAAATCAAACTGCATTCAGAGTTCACACACACAAAAAAAAATGTTTTCAGAGTGCCTGTTCTAGTTTTTAAAAGCAATGAAAGTCATGAACAAAAAACCTGGTGTCTCATCTCCTGCTGTATTTTTGTTGCATGCATTTCCTTTCCTTTTTCTGCACTTTAGTTATTACACCAATTTATTATCTCATTTCAGTTTTATTTCTTCTACCTGCACTTAAAGAGAGTCTGCTAGTTCAGTACTTTCAGTTATTGATATATTAATTCTCTCTTCCAGCAATACTTCATTTTAAAAGGACAATGTAGTATAATCCTCCTCATAATATTCTGTAGAAAACAAACCTGAAAAATAAATAAAAACATAATATATGTATAGGTAACCTTAGATTATTGTAAACTTTCCTTTTTAAGGAAAATACCTACAGCTACCATTGTTAATATTATTTTCTTACACAACACTTGTTTTGTTTTTCTTTCTTGCTGCACAATTTTTAAATATTCTTCTTGACTAAAATTGAAAGTTACTGTTGGACAAACTTTCTGCAATATCAGTCCCCCTTATCTTGTGATTTAGGTCTTATTCACATTAAAGAACGTTTATTTCTTAGTCTAATGCAGAAAAACTCCACTAGGGAAAGGATATTTGCACATGAGCGGAAAACATCAGGTACCTCTGTATTTTCTGTATGAAAGATTCCTGTCTGTGTCATGCTAATACGATACAAATAATATTTATTAGACCTTTGGAATTAGGGAAAACACCATCTGTCTTGTTAGATACAGCTTTCTGTGAAAGAATACGCAATGAATAATTTGTGGAGATTTTATTCTTCATGAGTTAGCTAAATAAGGAACGCTGTGTTTCCTTCTTGCAATTTATAATGAGAGCAAAAAGCCCAAATTGTTGAAAAAAGACATTTATGTTTTCAAATATACTACTTCAGCAAATTCTAGGGAGTATAAGTGTGAATAAGTGCAATAATTTAAGTTCACAGTGTTTACTGTGGCATAATAGCACTGACATTGAATGAATTTTGTAGGAGAGAAAGGAAGTAAATTGCTAAAAATATAATTAGAAAAGTGACATATTGTGTAGAATAAGAAGTAAAAAAAAAACCTCAGGGTGATGGTGAACACGGGGATTTTGTTTGTGACACCTTTTAACTTCAGAATAGATTATAGCACACTTGCAATTATGCAATATTTATGAGATTCATTTCATTTTCTAAGACCCAGTGCCTTTGACTTGTCATGCAACAAACTACATCATGTCCACGTCCAGGTGATGTAAGGCTTCTCTCCCACACCAGATGTGCGTCCTTAATACACATTTCATTGATCTGATGCTAAAAGAGAATTAGTCAATTTAAGGACACATTGCAAACCCTTCACTTTTCAATTTAAATCTCCCCTTATTAGCGCGAATATCAACTCAGGATAAGATTTAACTTAAGAAGTTCTTTTTGAATTGCATTTCTCAAGTCATGAGCTTTCACTTTTCTTTCTTCACTTACAGAAAGTGACAAGCCCAATTTGCCTGCAGAAGAAATGAGATCAGGTATTGATTCTGTTATCAGTACAGGTAAGATTGCAAAAAATGTTTCCATTAAAATTCTGCTTTTGTTTCAAAAGCTCTGTAAGTTTTAGACTCCTCAATTTAGAAATATATTTTAAAAAAAAGTGTGTGTGTGTCTGTCTGCACATGTTTCAGTGCAGGGGGAATCCATAAGGAGAGGGAAAATAGTAATTCTGAACAGATAGAAGATCTCTGAGATCCAGAAATGCCTCTCGACTGTGTGAATAAATAATGTTTAATAGGATGTACCAAGATAAAGACCATCACGTTAGAAAAAACAGTTAAACTGGGAAAAACAAAGGAGGAGATTGAGGGAAGTGTATTTTTACATTAAATGGGCTATTCTGAGAAAGGTTATTCAGAATTTTCTTGACAAAACCTATTTTCCTCAGGGGTAGATATTTTTTGTGACATTTATTCATTTCCATCAAGTTTTCATCATTTTTTTGGTACATAATTTTGATCAGAAGGAACAAGCATAGAAGTTTGCGTAGGAATTTCCTTTTTTCATTCCAGTGAAAAATTAAATAAAAGTTAAAATCTCAAAATCTGCTATAAAGTCATGCCTGTAGAGATTTAATTTTTAATAATTACCCCTGAATATTTCTGAATAGTAGATTTCTCTATGAAGTCAAACTTCGAAGGGACGTTACACCATAGCTGTTTGGAGCGGTTACAGGAGGAGGGATACAAGCCTCCCTTCACAGTCTTCATAATTGCCTTTTTATACCTAAAAATGAGAGAAGAGAGGGTGCAGAAGGCCTTGGGAGGAAATAATTCCAGGACACAGTGGTGACAGAGGACTGAAGAAGTGGGTGAACTCATTTTAGGCTGAAGGACAACCTGTGTCCATAGATAAGACCACACTGAACTCGGACTGATTTTATCACAGATTCTGCTTTTATAGAAAAATTCTTTGCTGAGAAAAAGCAGGCTGAGGTTTAGCAATACGAACCAGAAGTGGCTTGGTCCAAACACCTCAAACACGCAGGATTTAAACACAAGGGTACAAAAGTCAAGCTACTATAGGTGAATTCTTTTTAGTGTTTTGAAGGGTACAATAAATTCTTTGCAGTTGAATTAAAAATTACAAGGACTTTGGGCTTTACTCGTTTGAAGCACTGAAAGGCAAACCAGAAATTTTAGTGAATAGCAGAACAGTTTAATACAACTTTTTAAATGGTGATTTAGACAAATTGCAATAGTGACAATAAATTCTGAAAATAAGTTTTGACTGTCTGTAGTTCTGGCCAGCCTTGGCAGACCTGTGAGACAAAAAGTGTTATTGCACACAGATAATGATACTTTAATTTTGTGCAAGGTGTTATTATATGTGAGTAGGTTTTTTCAATGCATACCTAACAACAGAAATAAAGAAATGTTTTTATCTCTCAGTGTTTACATAGGTAAGATATAATGAGAAAGGATAATGGTAACACACGAAATATGTAAACATATAGAAAATGGAATGTGTCTTCCAATCCTTGTGTTGAAAACGTTCCCACCTTAAGAAGCTTGTTGTATAAAATAGAGAATGAGCAATAATTCTTGAGGTTGACCAGTATCCAATATTTATTTGAATAGGGATGAAGTGCATAGAAGAAAATTACTGAAAAAGAGAACGGGATAGATTGTCCTTTTTTACGGATCCCTGGTGAGAATTTTTCAACCCATGTATTAGTGACTTTAAACTACATCCACAGTTTTTATGTGTCACAGTCTTTTAAAATGTATTTTGGTTCACAATGGGCTACAGCATTTTATAGGTATCGGTATATTAATGTAAAACATCACATTGTTTTCTCAGCAATTCGGATAGATGTCTCATTAAAATTGTGTAACCATTTTAGTTAAATGGAGGTAAAAAATGTATTCACTTCTCTTCTGCTCCTTAAATGTAACATTTGATTGACTCAGACGCTTGGTATATTCACATCTCCCGGTGCCTTTGGGAGACTTGAGAGTGTTTATATTTATACTTGACATTCTGTCATCTTTTCCACGTTATTTCTCTGTGTTTGTTTCCAACCCTGTGATCTTAACAGGCTGCAAAGTCGCAAAATGACACGTCCCAAGAGCTAAGTGGGAACTCAGATTAAATTTGTCCACGTCAAAGTCTTTAAGTGGAAAGCAGTTTGATATACATACAGTTTGCTGCTTTAGATTCAGCTACAGTGAGCTGTTTTGGCTGTGACTGACTTGCAGTAAGCATTACAAAGATGTAAAACATGTTGATTAAATAATCCAATGACAAAGTCAGAACAACTTTTATATAGGAGGATGAATAAGCATCTCACTGGCTACTTTTGCCTTTAGTTTTACCCACGATGGCTTTTTGAAAATTCCTTGCTGACCACACGTTAGGGAAATAATGTTCTTGGACATTTCAGTATGAAACATCTCCGTAACTCACTATTTAGAATGAGCAAAAATAATAACTGTTTTGCTACAAATTTCTGTGATGAAGCAAATAACATTTCTAGCAAAATTGACTTCACAACAACACTGGAAACCGTTGCTGGATTGAGACAAATTCTTTCATCCCATTAAATCTGCTTATGAAATTTATTTCATGACTGCAATCAAACGATGTGATAAATAACAACTATATCTAGCCAACAGCTCGAATTCCGTGAGCTAATCTTGGAATGATAGGGATGGGCTTTTTGCTTGATCACACTGACAGGTTAAATAGTTTCCTTTGGCACAGAGAATGTGAGATTCCTAAAGGCTCCTCCAACTACTGATAACTGAGCATTTGATGCTCCACATGTTTTGGTTTTTTCTCGAATAGTAAGGGTATTTATAACAACATAATAAAAAGACTGTGTTTGACACTTCAAGATGTATATGGAACTCAGATTATACAGACAATGGCTAGTATGTCTTAACTGTGTTGTAACAACAAAACCACAATAAAAATACTCCCTCCCCTGCTGATTTTTTTCCTGTCATTTGGTACAGAGCAGTGCAGCCACATCCTGACCTTACTTTGCAGTAAGAACCATTCAGCTAGGATGATAATGATAGCATAGGTACAGAAGAGGAAAATAGGAGAAAATCATAAAGCAAAGGTAGCATATGTCAAACTGACAAGACTTTTATGTATCACAAAGCCCACAGAGGAAAAAATGCCTTGTCTTACTAAAATCTGCCTCTTTCACTCCAGCATATATCTCTAAAGAGCATTGACTGCAGCTGCACACTGGACTAGCAAAGGAACTCGACTGGAACTGCAGCATGTAACTGAAATTGCTCATTGCAAATGAAAATGACTTTGGGTCAAGAAGAGTGATAGGTGTGCTATCAAACAATCGAATAAAATCTATTCCTTTCCTTCACTAGCTAAGGTTTTTTTGGGAACTAGCTTCAGAGAAGGCACGCAAAGTCCCGTCTCTCATATTCAACTAAGAAATCAATTATAGCTATTCATTATGCAAAACATGTTGCATTTTAAAATGCCCTGTCAGGAACGAGGGAGTAATATTATTTGATTTCCAAAAATAAAATGCAAGAGAAAAAAGTGCAGTTGAAGTAGCAGTACAGCAGACCATTCTATAAAGGTCATATAATGCAATCTGACTGATGTGTTCTACACCACCAACTTGATTTCAGATTTTCAGAATTCACAGTTACAATTACTGTATGGATAATGTTAAATAACATCAGATATAGTATTTTCTGTTGTCGATTTTTGGTGGAAAACTAACTTTACAGCAGGTATTCATCTAAAGGTTATTGTGTGCTCAGGGAAATGTTTTGTTACATTATTTCATTATTATTGTTCTTGATCTGATTATCTTTCAGAAATGAGCATGAGATAGCTTTAATAGAAATCAGTTCAACAACAGTATATACAATATCTGCAAATCACAAAGAACATTTATTTTCCAATCCAAAACCCACCAAACACTGATGTCTACTCAAGTATATGATCCTCCTGGAAACCTTCTGTTGATATTGAAGCAAAAAAATACCAAAGAGAACAGTTTCAGCATTTTGGTTTGTCTGGATATGTTTCCTAAATGAAAACTACATATATATGCACATTTTCCCATAAAGCTGTGGTTCCCTAGTTCTGAAGATTCCTTACTCAGTTATACATGTGAACATTGGTATAAATTTTACCTTCCAGCATGGGCTTTTTTTTTTTTTTTTAATCAGAACAGACACTTTGATGAAAAAGAAGAAAGAAAAGCCTATAGATATCCTATTAGAGAGGAATTAGAAACTCATATTCTTGGTGCATCGATTTATGAGAGGGGATAAAGGAACCTCTTAGGTGGCTCTGCAAATGCAATGCTTGGGAGTAGCTGAATATTTGCCATGTTTTTAAAACACTATCCATGTTTTATAAAGGAATCCAGGCAAACAATGTATTCATTTTCTCTTCTGAAAGAATCACAGTAATTATTGGGTCACCTTTTACATCAGGGGTTAGAGAAGTGGTGAAGAATGCCTGACATGAGACCTTAGCAGGGGTACACAAATCTGGCCTTAACCATTGTGATTCCTTTTTGTGGTCAGATCCTTTCTTTTGCTTTTACCATAAACCTGCTTTGCACTCAGGATTACAAGGTTCAGAAGCAGACTTTATTTAAAAACAAAACAAAACCCACAAAAACCACAACAGAAGATCATCCTCAAATGGTTTTGCCTCTCTTGCAGTCTGTCATCACATGGCTTCTGTTCAACTGGACTCCAATATTTTTCTCTAGAAAATTCTTAGAATTTACAAACTACAAGAACTGGACAAGAATCAGAATTTTGATTCCCAGAATTGCCAATATTTGATCTTAGAACCATCCAAATGTGTATTTTAAAACCAAAGAAATGGTACAAACAATGCACAAATAGGTAGTTTTCTACGCAATGTGGACAATTTTTTTAGTACAAAAGTAAAACCAAAGTGAATTTCAATGCAGCTATCAAAAAATAATATGGACATGTCCTTGAAAACATACATAATTCTGTAATTTAAAAAAAATGTTGCAAAATGTTAACATATACCAGTAAAAATTTTTCAATCTTATTAATTTATTTAAAGGAAAATGAGGACAGTTAAAAAAAATAAAATTGACATAATCTATCATTTTGAGAAAAGTTCATTTCCATACTTGGATTTTTATTGCTGCTAGTACTACTACTACTACTAGGGATATTACTAATATGTATTATTTCTCTCATCTCCTATTTATCCAAAACTTCTCCTTTTCAATACAATCTATATGGAAGAAATATCCCTTGCCAGTATTTTTTACTTCTTTTTTTTTTTTTAACAGCAGGCAAAGGATCCAACAAAGACTTCTATCCGAAGGGCATCAGAAGAGGACAGACCAAGGACCAGAACTGATATTTGCTAATGGAAAGAGGTAAAGACAAATACCAGTTTTCCTGGGTAGTTTTTCTTTTGGTTTGTTTTCTTCCCACCTATTACAAGGGCTGAGTCTGTTGTTCCAGGAGTCGTTGGAGCACATGATGAGCAGATATCTGATGTGTTGGCTTCTACTGCCTCGGGTGCTGCTCTGACGGGTTGTTCTCCTCTTGCTGTTGGAAACGCAGTTTAAAAATCACCCGTGACAGCAGCTCCTTGCTATTCGGAGGATATTTCAAATGTTTCCATTTTTAAACTTTCAAATACTTCATATTATATAACCTTATTGAAGAGGCAAGGTAGGGCTGCATTAACCAACAGATGGTGTATGAAATACCCTTTTCTAGTTCAGTCTTCTAAGGTAGGGAATTTAGCCTGGGGGTAAACAGAGAGACAGCGTTTAGCTGCTCCTTCCAATTTCTTTTCAAGATTGCATATTGAATTAGCCCCCCAAAATGTATTCTTTTAAAGGATTAAAGATTAGGAAAAAAAAACTATCAATTCAGAGAATAGGAAGTCAGGTCTAAATGGTATTATCTCTGCTGCAGAAACTTGATTTTATGAGAGCTTGAGTGGCAGAGATTGCAAGATGTTTATAAGCAGCAGAAACTCTTGGGAAGACCACAAAAGGTATAAAGAATATTGAATATTGACTGTGGCTTAATTTACATCCTTTTCTGAGGAGAGGCTCTCTACTGGACAGAGCAATCATTTATTTTTCTGTGAACGTTATATCTTTGCACCGTGTAGGACATCTACAAGTTAGGGAGCATGACTGGTGTCAACCTTATAGGTTTCAAACGTGGTTGCAGAATGTATCTTAAACTTAGTCTTTCTATAGGTGTAGGTAAGTGCAACTACAGACTATAGGTAGGTGTTTCAGATATGGACAAGCCTGTCTGGTGATGGGATAGTGATGGGATAGTAGGAGGACAGCAGACTGCTGTCAGGAGTAGAACATGGAAATCCTCACACATTCATCACCCCATTCTTCTCAGTCCTCTTATCTAGGAGAGAAGTGACTGAGAACAAAAAAAAAACAAAAAAAACCCAAACAACCACTAACAAAAAATAAACCCCAGCCACACAAAAAAAAAAAAACCAAACAACTAAATAAGCAAGGGTGTGAAAAAGATTACACTAAAATAATTATATAGTCATGTATTATACAATTAGACTCACTTTGAGCTTCACAGAAAATAAGGGAGACCTAGAGTGATTAGATCTTAGTTGGGAAAAAATAAAATCCAGAACTATAAGAGTTAATATAAGAAATTTCTCACGTTCCAGGTGGGCTTTGCTTCAAGAGAGCAGATCATCCCAGACTCACTCACGGGGATGTTTCTTGTACTTTTATTAGAAGCAACTTCTCTTGGTCAAAAGCTTGTGGCCTAGACGAGGGGGCAGTGAGGTGGGTTGAGTCCTGGCCGTGTGACACATCTCAGAAGGTTGTCATTAATGGAGCAGGGTTGAGTTGGAGGCCTGTGACCAGTGGTGTCCCCCAGGAGTCAATACTCGGCTCAGTCCTGTTCAACATATTCATCAATGACCTGGACTTCAACTTCAATTCTGCCAAATTTGTGAATCCATAAAACTGGAAATAAGACTCAGGACTAAATTAGGAATAGCAATCATATTATTTCTATTTCTAATATTAACTCATCATTTAGAGAAAGGAATTTACAACATGAAAAGAAAAATTGCAAGTAATATCAAGAGTTTTAGTTTGGGCTGGTACAGCTGATCTACAATTTCTTCCACAGTTTTCTTAACTTAGAACGACATTAATAGTCAGAGAAGGATTGTAAAATACATACCATTTAAAGCCAAATCATTCTAAGCTTCCTCTTGTGACTGCTGGTGATGGGGGTGAATAAGAACTATACTGCATAAACTTTCTTAATTGCCTCAGGATCCTTTGAAATAAGAGTTCCAAAATTGGCATTATCTTCCTAACTACCCATTACCTAACCCAATTGCTTTGGAACAGATTGCAGCGCTGGCGGCTGGGAGCTTTGGTACATCTGCTTAAAGGATAAGCAAGCAAGAAATTAACTTCCTGAGAAGTTCTTCACTATGCTCCAAATACCTGTCATCGATGGGGGACGAGGAATAAACCCAACCAGCTCTTCAGCATGCAGGTCCAAGGTGGGTAGTGATGTCCACGTGGAAGGTGGTGGTGGTGGTGAGCAGCAGAGGGTGAGCTGAGCAAGACACCTTCCAAACTGAGCCCAGCAGGCACTAAAACAGACATCACACGGCCTCTTTCCCTTCATTCCTTGTTATTTTACAATAAAGCAGATGAAGAGAGCGCTACATGTTTAATTATAGTTAATACCATTGTAACTCACACCTCATTATTTTGCATATACAGGAGTTACGTTTTCACGAAGCCAATTCAGCATTTCTACTTTTTTTTTTTTTTGGTTTGTTTTCACATTATTTGTTCTTCATTTTAAGCTGAGCCTTGTCTTACACTTTTCAGGAACGTTGAAAATGAGCTGTGTCTGTGTTGGATACATGCCAGGGAGCAGTTTTCTTACCCTTTTATGCCAGACAGCAGTTTTCTTTTAAAAATGAAAGAAAAAGAAAAGCAAAAGAGATCACCCATGATAAGCTGTCAGTTTTAATTAGGCCTTTTTTTAATGGGAGATGATGTCTACTTTTTGAGTGGCTTGCTG
>JAOQGM010000012.1:126367616-126443765 GCA_027564225.1 Gallinago stenura | reverse complement strand
TTGCTGGCTCTCAGTTTCATCACTTCTTACTGGTGCGTTTTTTTTTCAATCTATAACTCCACATTAGCAACATTATGTAGATGAAGGTAATGATAATCTTAAAATTAACATTTATATTGAGAAAAATTAAATGTGAAATTAGAAACCAGATCTAACAGATGTGAACACATTGCAAAGAGACGTCAATAGTAAATTTTAAAACAAACAAAACCTCGCAGGAAATATGATAGGACAAGGACTTATGTAACCAGAGCTACTTCTCAGACACTAAATAATGTTCCACTTTTCTGGGAGTTTTATAGCTAATTTTTTTTTTTTAGGTACACATAGTAGGCCAGTAATTTAATCAGTTGCCCAGCAGTGTTTCTGCACAGCTGAAAGAAGGAAGCTAAACCGTGGCGTGCTGATCGAAAAAGATTTGATCCCACTATCTTTCATTACTTTCCCATTTGTGGTGTTAGAAATTGTTTGCAAAGTGCAATTGGTATTTCCCTTATCCCACTACCTTGATGCTGGGATGCTGATTTCCTCAGAGCTGCTTTATAAACTGAGAGTCACAGGTGGTTTTGAGCAGAACCGTTTTCTTCACCTGCAAAAGAAGCTCCACATGTTTGTTCTTCTCCAAAATAAATCTCAGCTCTGTGTCCGTGGTGTAAAGGAAGGAAGGCCAGCTCATTCTTATGGAATGAAAATGTATACGGAAATGCAGTGATAAAATGTCTGCAACTATCAACAAATTTTGAGTAGCAAGACCAATCTCTTCAAATATTTGATTGGTTATGCCAGAGACATCAGTGATGGTTTGAAAATTGTTATCCCTAAGTAAATCTTTGGGATTCTTTGTACCAATAGCAATCATGCACTTGTCTGAAATGCCAGATTTCCCCTAGATGCAAAGTGTGTTCAGATAGATCACTGCACTGGTTTTCTTTTTTCACTTGTCATGTAAAGAAAAATTGATGTAGATCTTCCTTATTCCATTATAAGAAATGGGAAAGTGGTGATGGCAGCTGACTTCAAGGACCTTGAAAGTCTTTGCTGATTACAAAGAAAATTATGCCTTAAAAGTCAATAAGTGTTGAGACAGAGTGAGAATTCCTGAAATTCACTTGAGTTAGACTAGCAGTAGGCATTTAAAAAGGTAATTGAAGATTTTTCAGTTAAAGGCATACAAAACCAGAACAAAGGAGGAAGAAACCAGTTGCTATGAGGGAAAAATAAGATTAAGAATGGTCTTAGCCCTGCCCCTCAATTAAGGAAATACTTCGTCTCAGAATTCTGCACTGTGACACAAAAGCAAGGCTGACATCAGCAAGAAGGATATAAAACTGGAAACAACTAAGGGAAAAGCATCACCCCCTGGGGACTGAGGAAGCCACATAATGTTCATGTTAGAATCCCCCAAAAAAAGACTTTTGAAATTGTGGACCTGGTAATGAATATCTTTAATAATTTTTTTTGGAGAGGGAAAGTGCAATCAAACTGAACAATAGCAAAATAGTGTCCATGTATATGAAGGGGATAAAGTGAGTATCAATTATTCCTGCATATCAGTATATGATATCAGTATATGTATATCAGTAATGAGGGGATGTTTGTAATTGTCCTCTAAAGCAAAATGGCAGGTAATATAATCCAAATTCAGCTTAGCAAACATAGAATGTGCTAAACTAACCTAATAGCTTATTTTTTTTCACTGACAGTTTTCTAAACAGAGAACATTCACAAATCTCATCTCTGTGAACTCCAGCCAAGCGTTTGATGTACTAGTGAAAGAAATGTGTATATTAACGTGGTGAAGGTGGAGTTAGGCAAAACCACAAGGTTATAGAAAGGGGAATGTAGCAATGGAGAACTTTAAAAAATGAGGCATTACCATATGGGGATGCCATTCTATTCTATTTTAGTGGATATCCTAAAGACTGGGTTTGGAATCTTGGTATCTTAGTCAGAATTTTGATCAGCTTCTATGAGGATAGTGATGAAATCTACCAGCACAAAGTGATTAAATGTTCAAGGGAAAGATGGCTCTGAATGTTACTCAGAAAGAGGTTGGACTTTATGCGTTAGAAGTGGTATGAGACTCAGTTTTATGAAGTGCAAGTTCATTTTTTTGGAAATGAAATCTTTGTCTACAAACTGTGCCTGAAAAGGGAGCAGTGCACTAAAAGAAGATAGAAATAGAGATAGAAAAGTATTCGTTCCATTGTCTATGGGAGAAGTTAAACCTGATTTGAAATGGGATGTTTAATATCAGTTACATAGGTTCAAGAAAGACTAAATGAAAGCAGAATGGATAAAAAGAGGCACAGTTACAATAACGGGGGGATGCAGGGATGGACATGGAAATGTTTTGAGATGAAACTTAATAGTTTTACGTAAAGTACAAGGTGTTTACAGCAGCTGGAAAACAGACTTTTGAAGACATCTGAGGTCCTTAATAATTCCCTCAAAGTCAACTTTGTGAAACATTTCATTGATGACAAGTTGAAAAATTAAAAAAATCTCTAGAAAAGAATTTTGCTGGTAGTTCTTTATAACACAGATTTGAACAACTGTAGAGCTGACAGAACCTTTTGCTGGTAAAATGTAGATTGGTATAATAATTTTAAAGTAGGGCTCATCTGAAATATGCAAAAATGTGATAATAACTTAATGAATATCTTGGCTTTATGCTTACCTGGGGATAGCAAAGATAAGCCTATTAACTTATGCACAGGGTTATCTTGAGTTTTATACAACATATAAACTAGTAATTATTATTCCTACAAGTAGTTAATAACTGAATACACACATCTTAAGAGCATTAAAGCACAAAAAAATTCTTTAAGAACTAATCACAGGCAAAAATTGGGCTAATTACTAATTTCCCTGTATTGCAGTGTGATGCACCAGTAACAGATGAATTCAGTATGCCAGATATAAGAGTTTCTGTTGTTGATAAAAAAAAAAAAAAAGAAATCCTGTGAGTTAAATGAGAAACCTAAAGAGACACTCAAAAAGCAAGAAATACCTTTTCCTACCCGAGGCTGACACAGAATGCCATGTCCAGGGTGTAATACAACCCAGGACAGAAAGAAAACATTCACATACAGTTTCCCAGCTCTGGGCTTCCTACTGAGGAAGGAGATGTTAAATTGAAATTTCTCCCCTGAAAGATATTTTCAAAGATTTTTATGACCCTTTCTGGCTGGTTATCCCGGTGTGAGACAGATGCCTTGTGTGCTAGTCGAGTTATAAACATCAGCATTGCAGGTGGTTACATGCACAGGCTTCCACAAGTGTTAAAACAGCCTCTTCTGTCTTGATTTTTTTTTTTTTGTGCTATGTATCTGAAAAAAAAACAGGAATAATGCTTCTGTTCCAGCAAGACCCGGGTGTAGGGGCTGTTCCTCCCAGTGGCAGGAGCTGTTGCTGTCTCTGTCACTCTTGGTTCCCTGCCATCAGCAACACTTGTCAATTTGGCTCGATTTCCCCAAATTTCTTTTCTATCCCTCACTCTACCCCTTCCCTTTTCCTTCCATTCCTCAGCAGGAAGAGCCCAGATCAAGCCTTTATTCTTTGGAACAAAAAATCCAATTTTTCTTACGTTGCTGAGGGTCTTAGAGATAAGCAAGCATAAACCAGGAACAATTTGATCCTGGAGAAATATTAATGTTAAATGTGTGTAAATATTAATGCTGAAATGTGGGTAAAGTAGATTGGAAACCCAGGTTCTGTGATGCAACCCTGACAAAGAAGTCAAGACCCAGTTCTTCACTGCCTTCCCATGCACTGATACCCCGTACTGCTCCCCACCTTTCACTTGATCTAAAGAAGATTTATCATTCCTATCTTTTATGGATTTTCTGTTGATTTCCATTTTGTTTATAATAGGGAAGATATTGGCAAACCTCTGATGTAAAGGAGTTATTCAGTATTAGTCTCATCTCACGCCCAGATGCACGTCCTTTTGTTATTAAATTCATTGGCATGTGGAGTTAACACTTAAGTGCAATTTTATGGACTGTATATATAATTATCTGCCCATTTCAAGCGTTGTTTACATTGTGTTTATAAATATATACCGAGTAAACACCTAAGAACATAATTAGTATATTGTTAAGAAACATTTTGCTCTGCACAGCTAAAAAGCAGTTTAGCTTCAAAAGGATGAATGAGTCCCTTTGAAAAGGCAACACTTAGTGGATGATGAGGTTCACTATAATGAGAATTTTGTGCAGAGAAAAAATGATGATCCGGTATCATTGTACTCGACCTCTGTTATTTTAGTTTATTCTGAAATTTCTGTTTATTCTAGGTCTCTGTTGTGTCACATTTTGCCCATACCTGGTTGAATTATATTAAAAAATGAAGAAGGCTCTTCTTTTTCAGATACACAATCAGCATTCATAGTATAGTGCCTGGGATTTCATTACACTATCAGGAGAAGTGATAACTAAATGAAGATAAACAAAGATCTCTTCAGTATCAACACTTTATTATTCTATGCTGCTGTTTCTTCCTTTTTGCTGCCTATCTGGAATATTTGCATCACAATTGTAGAAAATACCTTTGGCTGTGCAACTCCAAACTATGAGCTGAGCCCTGTCAATGGCAAACCTCTCAGGTTGAAAGTACTTTTTTGTATTCAGATGAATGGGCCGGTAATATGCTGTGATCGAGCGAGGAAAAATAAAAGATAGGTATGGAAATAATGTCTTTTGTTGTCCCCCTCCCTCCTGTTTGTGGATGTCTTAAAAGCCATGTTCCAAAATATCAGCTGAAACAAGAGGGAGTCAATAGACTGAATACTTACTGCTCTGGGTATCATGAACGTGTCTGGGGGAAGAGATGCATAGAAAATCTTTCTCCTGGTAGCAAATTATTGAAATGCCACCTGATGAAACAGGCAAGATAAACCCATTGCTGCATAGAATAAAGCTCCATCTGCCAATGCTGACAGTATTTGTTATCTGTACCTTTGCTTTGCACTGGGGTTTCCCAGCAGCTTGGAGAACGTTTTTATTATCTTCCTCTAAATGCATTTTTCATAAGCAGTTATTAATAGCTGTATTTTTAACAAGGAAAACATTATTTTCACAGACATTTTGCATAAGTATAATTTGTATAAGTATATTTACATACATGTTGTCAGCAAATCAGCATGTCAAACCTCATTTACAGAGGAGGCAGCATCTCTTCTGTCCCCCTTCTCAATGGGTGACTTTCACTTTCCCAAAATGAAGTGCTGTGAACTGTTCTCCCCTTCCCTCCTCCCGAGGCAGCTGGTTCCTCTCTGTAGAAAAGGGAAGATGGGAAAGAAAACTCTTTGTTAAGTTTCCCCTTCCTCTGCCTTAGGAAAATGTTCTAAATTAATCTAGCTGGCTAATCATGTCGCATTTTTCCTGATCCTGTTTCTTGGGGGCAAATGATTGTCAGGATATCACATATTTTAATGACCTGTAAAAATAACTCAGGGGTATCTAACTGTCTAAGATTAAAAAAGAAAAAAAAATGGTGATGTGGTAGCTAAGAAGCCAAGAGGAAAAGACATCTTCTGCTGAAAATTGTATCCTGAATTAACAAAATCATGTTTTAGTGCTTTCTAAAGACTTCCTGCAAACAATACTGAAAATATTTAGAAAATACTTAAGGATATGAGTAATTTTTTTCTTTGCTGTTATCTTGTATTGAGCATCATAATTACTATCAACAAACATATATATAATTACTCAACGTATTTATGGTCTCATCCTCACACTGAGCAGGCAGAGAGGTTTAACCCACATGAAGTTTACTGAATCCTGGGTTATGGTGGATTAGGGAAAGTACAGAAATAGGAGATGACACAGATGCACAATCAAAACCACTCGTAATGAGCAGTTGCTCAGGGAGCACAATAGCCTTCAGAAAAGATAATGGTGAATTTCCCCAGTTTCCCTGCCCACCCTCCACGGGAATGTTTCTAATATGGTAACGCAAAAGAAAAACACTGAAGATGTTTTCATTCATCTTGGAATATCCTAAAGATACAGAAAATAGTTTGCACTTTTTGCTTTTATATTGAATCCCTACTAAAAGCATAAAATAGCCATGGGAGATGTCAAACCAGGTGTATTACCCCCAAAAGCCTCAGCAGAGTTTAGAAAATGAATCTGTGCATTTGAATCACCGAAGGAAGAGTAAGGATAGGTGCTGGATAGGTGGACAAAGATATTTAAATTTCTCTCTTAATACTTGGAAATTAAGCTCTTCGGCTTCTTTACTTTTAGAACAATTTTTTTTCTGGGGCCCAAATGAATCTGTTCCATGTCACTCCATCTCCACTCTCAATCTGTAACTCTCTGAAGTGCAGGTTTTTTTAGGATATGCTAAATAGCGTAGCAATTTCAGATTACAAGAGAACTCTTCTTTAGAGCTTTAGCTATGATCTTCAAACAAGTGTTACTATCAAAGAACAGGGAGGAAGAAAATATGCAAGTTTTCAGATGACAGCAGATAGACCATCTGTGTGCTGCCTAGATGCCATATACAGGAGATGATCCTCTTGCTCAGAATTCAGAAAAAAAACATTAGCTACACCTTCTAGTTTGTCCTAATCCATTTTCCCAGCTGTAATGTTTGGTGTTTAAAATGATATTGGTATTTACTGTTATCTTTATATCACTGTGATTTATTTTTTTTCTAACATTGTAAATGGGTGACAAATAGGATGCTTAGAAGAAAAAACAATGTGTAGCCATAAAACTCGGTATTCATACAAAAAACCACTCCACTTACTTTACTAGAATGAGAAGTGGTTTGGAATCCCAAAAATAAGATGATCATTTGTAAAGGTGACTTGATAAAAACTTGAGGTATAATCCTCTGTGATAATTTCTTAGCTTTCTTTTATTCATAGCCTGCTACCTTGTTTTACTTCATTTCTCTGAAATATAGCCATAATTAAAATTAAGAGTAATCAAAATGCAAAATTTTACGCTAAGAAAATTAAGACAACACCATGAGAGATTTCAGGTCTAGTTCAGTTGGCTGAGTAGGGTTACCCATGAATATTCCAGGAACTAATTTTCAACATTTTAATGAAAAATAATTTATGGCAGGCATTACAAAGTAATATAGCAAAGAGGTTTCAGAGTTTCTCGAATTCTCAGTAAGTAATAAGAAGGTGTAATTTTAATTTAACTAAGTGCATGTTTTTTTTAGAAACCTTCTATATAATTTAGCCAAATAAGACTTTTAGACATGTTCAGAATCTTTCAAAATTGTTTGCAGCAGAGATATTTTCTTAATTTGTAATGCAAATAAATAGATGTTTTACTGTTATCCCATTTGATTTATCAGTACAGTAACGATATGCAGGATTTTGCTGAAAATTTTTAACTTTAACTCGTCAAGTTTTAACTAATTTGCTGAAAATTTTTAACTGAACAACCCCAACTCTCTCAGCCTGTGGTCATAGGAGAGGTGCTCCAGCCCTCTGAGCATCTTTGTGGCCCTATGCTGGACTTGCTCCAACAGATCCATGTCCTTCCTCTGTTGGGGTCTCCAGAGCTGGATGCAGTACCATGAGGAGTAGAGGGATAGAATCATCTCCCTCAACCTGTTGGCCAAGCTGCTTTTCAGTCAGCCCAGGGTCCTTGCAGGCTTTCTGGGCTGTGAGTGCAGGTTGCTGGGTCACACCGAGCTTCTCATCACTCAACACCCTGAAGTACTTCTTGGCAGAGCTGTCTGACGTGAGAAAAAGTTTTATCTTTAGTTGATAGTTGTCTCTTTCACATCCGACTTCAAGTGCTGGTTGTGCTTTTAGCTTTTAAAAACAGGAAAAAATGTTTTTACTGAAAGAGCTTTCAGCTAGGAGTATTTTATTATTTTCTCACTATAGTGATATGATATTTAATTGACTAGTTGGCAAGCAGCTGAAATTCTAGGAATAGGTTAAGAACAGTTTTCCAGTGAATTTACTTCGTTATATAGTTGCAGAAAGTATTGATACACATTGCATGAGGTATTGAGCTAATTACATTTCCTTTCATGCTCATCAAACGGTATGATTAATAAGCAATTAGATCTGAGAAATGTAGAAATGACAGGCTCTATGTAGGAGTGATATTGCCCCTCCAGGGGGCTGAGATAGCCTGATCTGAAGGCTCAGAAGTGACTGCCCACACTAAAAATAAGTAATATAATTCCCAGAGTAATTTCAGAACTTTTTGTGTGGTTTCACAAATATGTATTACTGCAATAACGTGTTTCACAATGTATTATTGCAATGTATTAATGCAATGTATTACATTGTTTATTACATTTTTTTATATTCTGTACTATGTGGAGTTGTTTAAAGTATCTATTAGAGCTATCCTTTCCTTCTGGTTATCAGATAAGTTAAACCCTAATTTTGGTTTGATGAAAGGGAGATTTTCAGAGAAGAAAGGCAATAATTTAATGAATGTTTGTTAACTGATTTTTAGAACACCTCCTCCCTTCATTATTCATTAATCAGTCAAACATGAATTCTGATTCCCACATGCACCTTTTATTTATTGCTTCTGCTCCCTAATACGATGATGGAAAATTTTAATAAAATAATAATGAATAGTAGATGAGAAATAATGAATAATACATGACTGGTTAAAAAATAAAATCTCATAAAAATACATGATAAAACATGTAAAATTTGGGGAATCACAACTTTTTTGTACTGCTGTATTATCAGTGTGAACACTCCCTATTTCTTCATTTGGTGAATTCACCCTGGTAAGAGATCAAAGTAAGGGGAAGCTGTTAAAAGCCAGGTATACGAGGATAAGTTTTCTCTTAAAAAATAAAACATTCAGAAGCACTTCACGTGGCTTTTCCACACTTTTATACGGGAGTTCATTTCACATCCAGTGAATTTTCTTTCCTCATTGCTCCTCTGAGATGCCTGAATGCAGTTGGTATGAACATAAAGCATCGCTTTGTTTTCGTGGTGAACAGTTTCAAGGACACACTTAGAACTACGGGATAAATTATTTCCTGGGTCATTCTTTGGTTCTGTACTTCTCCTTTCAAATAAAATTGCTTTCTTCTGTAAGAACAAGGGAAGCCACGAAGTTGAAAGGGTGAGACTCAAGTTTCTTCTCCCCCTTTGTGAAATTCTGCAGTGATCAACTGTAGACACACAGGACAAAAGTTAAAAAAAAACAAGAAAAAAGAGCATCCTTCGATTACTTTTGGCATTTGTATTAATATGGACATTTGATTGCACCTTAAACCTTGCCTTCAAGTAAAGTCAATCTTTAAGCAGACTTTAATCTGCTTAAACAGTATGAAAAATATCTCAAACATAAATGAGAATGAGACACAGTGAGAGTGAAGGAGAGAATACGTAATTCCCAGGATTTCCATGAAAAATATATCACCAGGTATGTAGAGTCCTAGAGGCAGCTGCCAATTACCCACAGGCAGGTGGTACCTGCAGAAGGCACTGGGGAGGTTTGGGGAGTTCCTCTCCTCTTTGCATATTCCTTGTGATTAATAAAGAACGTCGGAGGGACTGCAACCTATTTTCATTTCTACAAAAGCTGATGTGCTCAGAAAGTTTCTCCGCTTGGGAGACTGCATCTAACATTCCTTCTCATCCAAACAATATAGTAACTTCCCTCATGATTTACTTATTTGTTGTCTGCTGTGTGTCTTGACATATTCATGTCACTTTTCCCACAAAGTTTCCACAGCCATTTCAGAGTATCCTGTAAAAACTCCTGAACCCAAGACAGAGATAACGTTGGGTAATATCGGATTAAAGGAATTAAACAAGTGATATGTGACTGCACTTTAATAAAGCTGATACAGTCACAGCTTCACAGAATTTTACTTTGGTTTTATATAAAACAATATGAGTTACGTCCAGTTATAGTTAACCTTTTAACCCGTGTTCATTCCACTTTATATGCTAAAGAATCAGAGGGTTTGTCAATGATTAGCATGGTGAGAAACACTAAAATGAGATTCAGTCTGAAAAAAAAAGAAAAAAGAGGTAATATGCTTTGGAAAATGGCTATGTTAGATTCAGCTATGGAGCAAGGAAGAAAAAAAGGGTAGAAATACAGATGCAATCTGTAGGGCATTAACAGATTTAAAACCTACATCTGCAACTTGATAGAGCTCCACCAAAACCTACCCAATTTGGGAAAATGCATTCATTATCAAAGGCATCGTTACAGACCAGAAAAATAATAGACCTCCTGATTCTGACATCAAAGAGGCCACATCTAGAATAAGGGCTGTAGACACGACTCCCCAGTTCTACGGCAGAAACACTAATTCTTAAGCAATTATTCTTAGAGTATTCTTAAGCAATACCCTGCTGTCAGAGGATGCTGGGCACAAAGGGTGGCTGTCACCGAGGACTGGCCTTTGGTGGAGCGACTCCTCCTTCAGAAGAGTGGAACTGGCATCCCATAATTTGGTGTGGAGCTCTTGGCTGCACACAGCAGGAGTTAAAATGCCAACCAACAATTCAAGAAACAAGGTAAAATACCATATTTAGTTTTAGGCGTTGCTTTAGGCATCCTCAGAACTACTTCTGGTCATTTGGTGGCAATATTATCTAGACATAAAATTATTGCAACATACCAGGAATTAAATCTTTTAAACCACAGTGTTATAGATTGTGCAATGAGATTATCTGATCTCTGCAATTCTGAACTTGGAGATCATGAAAAAAAAAGAACGGGAGATGATTTTCCTTTATTAGGTTCAGTTAAAAGTTAAATTTATCGTGAAATAAATTGTATAACGATGTAGTTTATTTGCAGAATGTGGATGGGTAGTTCTGTGCTTTTTAATGTGATGTCAAAATTAACAGTTCACTAATTATACACACACAAGTAGCAACAGTTTGTCCCAAAAATACAAGAGGTCTGTCGCAGTGCTGAAAATTAAAATTATGGATGTGGTTAGCTGTTGGTTCTGTTTTCTAATTGAACTCAGATTTGATGATGTTGAAAGGAGGCATCTCTGTTTTCCTAAGGAACCACCTTAAATAGTCATAGAAGGTGGAGTGTGAATTCTGCATTACGTATCTTTAAATGTGAAGACCTGCTAAAACTTAATTCCTGACTTTACCTTCCACGTGCAGTGGATGACTTCTAGTAAAAGACAAATCCTGACTATGCAATGCTCAGATCTCTAAATCTTTTCTTTGACTCAGATAATGATTTTTGAGAATATTTAAACTGTAAATTTTCAGCATCTAGTAAGATTATTCAGAAAACCTTCCCCTTCAAATTCACAGTGATTTGATGCTTCAGATTAGCATTTTGTTTGTTATACGTAGGTGACTAAAGGGACATAAGGGTTGATTTTTTTCCAATTTGTTATTTTCTCATCTTTTTTTTTTACCCATCATGTAGATTTCAAAGGTTCAGAGATTTTCCCTTCTTAGATTTTTCTTAAAAAAAATAAAAATAGTGTGGGCTTGGAATTTCCATCACTTCATGGAAATCAAAATTAATTGGTTTAGTGTTTTGCAAGACTATATTAAAGATATTTTGGAGGTCCCAGGCTCAGTGTGATTTGTAGGTCCAGAGGGTTCAGTACTGTGTAAGGAAAGAAATCTCACATTGAAGAAGTGGATGATGAGGCTCCTTAATTACTACTCCAGGCCCTGCAGAATGTTCTTCTGATAGAGTCTCCTTTTATGTCTTCCATCTGGGAAATACAATTTGCCCTGTTCATGGAAAAAAAAGTCTCCCACCCAGAGCTTGAAGACCTCATTGTGTATTTTAGGGCTTTAAGGAAAACTTGCGTGGCACCAGGTGTCTTCATTCAGTTTCTAAACGAAAAAAAAATGATTCCTGACCTCCCCTGCAGGGAACAATTTATCCACAGTGAAAATTTGTATTTTGTCAGTGTTATCCAGACGTGCAGTTTTCATATTCTTTCCATATCTGTTTTGTGCAGGGGCTCACGTATTAGCACCCTGCTCAGAATTCACAGCCCTGTTCTGTGTGATCACCCAGTACATATATTAGCAAGTTGTTTTCAGAAGTATCAGAACAATTTCCTCGTGAAATATAGAAACAACACAGAAATTAGAAGTCTGAGGAGGGATTGCATAATTAAAATGTCAGTAATGACTTATCTTTTAGAAAAAGAACATAAATCTCTGCTTTTACAAATGTATCATTGCATTTCACTGGTAGCTAGTTTTCCCAGGAGTAAGTGGATAATTAGAAAGATTTGCTGCATGCATAGAAAAATATCTTTTGTAGGTAAATTCCCTCAACAGGATTTATTTTAATAAAAGGATCAGACTGGAAATAAACACTTTCATTTTATGGCACAGTTACTACCAATGACATATTACTGCAGTGAACTCTGATTTCTTTTCAGTCCAGCATCATATTTTCACCTCTTGTCCCTCCTGTTTCCAACGTGCAGTACTATAATGCTGCTAAGAAAAAGAAAAATTGCTCATTGTTTCTTACTTACTCAGTAATTTGGACTTTTTAATTACACTTAGATGGACTTAAATTATGAAAATGAGTAAAGAGAAGCTCAGGGAGAGGCATTTCATAAGGAAGGAATGCAGGGGTAGTCTTATATGGCCAAGTACCTGCAGATAGATGCTTTTTCTCCTGTTTTCCAGTCTGGTTTTCTCTAAAGAAATCCTTGTCACCAAGCCATACAGCCACGTCAGGGCAATGCTGTGCTTAAGTCAATAGCCCTGAGAAGAGCTACCTCTGGGCTCCTTTATAATCAATAGGATGAAAGCACTACATCACTTCTAGGGCTTCATCAAAGCTCTTTCATCTGATGGAGAGGAACTATTACCTCCTTGTAATTACCTCCATTGGGCACCACTATTATCTCTGGGTCTAGCAAGATCTTTTCCAGTGGCATGCCTCTTATGTTGGTTTTTTTTATTCATATATATATATATATATATATAATTTTTTTTATCCCTGAGAGTGTACTTAATCCCTAGAATATGTTTTAATGTGTTGTTTTTTTTTTTTTCCAATAGCTAGCTGATGCCCAGCTCTTGTGAAACTGAGGGTCATACTGCTGCCCAAGATGTTGAGGACTGTAGCCAAGGCTCCCTGCTGAAGGTACCGTGCTGGAACTTCTGCATAAGGTCAACTTGTCTACAGATCTTCCTGACAGGCCAGTCTGAACATCCTTAGTGTTGGATGCTGTCCTCTGCCTCTTGCATCACCTTCTGAGACAGTCCCTTCCTTAGAGGCTTGAAAAAGTCTGTCCCTGGTAGATGGGTGGTCCAGGACTTGGATTCAGATGCAGCTATCATAAATGGTGAGGATAAGCCCCATCATTCTTCACTACAGCCCCTACTGGCTCAAATAGTGGGATTAGATGGGAGATAGACTTGTCCACCTCAAAATACTGTAACTTCTCACTGAATTTGGAGCATTAACCTCACTACCAAATACCAATTTTAGACCTGCCTAATATAGAAATGAATTTCTTATATCAATTTTAGGATTTAAAACTAATAAAGGATGATGCTGTTCACTCACTAAGTGGTGTAGAATGCAAAGCATCCTTAGATAAGTACCTGTACTGCCTGCTTTTTCACTTCCAGTTTTCAGCAGAAATCAAGCATGAAACCAGTAAAAGCAAGGAAAACATTATTACATATATGTAATTTCAGCTCTGCAAAACAAAAGCTCAGTGTTGTTTCCTTCCCTCCTTCCTGCCCTGACACCTTCTCTCTGTCCTCCCAGCCATCCTCTTCTCCTTCCTCTCCTCCTCCCTCCCTTCCTTTTCTCACTCTTTCCCTCTTTCCCTTTACATCTTTTCAGTTTATGGAGTTTGCAACTTCTTCCAGTTTCTGAAGTATTTAAACTCCTGACATTTAAATTCCTTATGCAGTTTATGGAATTTACAGGCTCTTCAATCTTAGAGAAGCAGAGCTTGTAAATTTTTATAAACCAGTGAGTATATATTTCACGATCTATATTTAGATGTGGACTTATACAGACATTTTTTGCAGTTGGGGAAGTCAGAGACGCAGGCAAAATTCTGTCTTTACCTGAAATCTCCCATATTTGATTAGTTGATCACTCTAGGTAAGGTCAGGTTGCAGATGAACTCCTATAAAGCCCCCAGTCTCTCTATAAAAAAAATAATAAATTGTACTTTGCACCTTTCTGACAGTAATAATTTTATTTTTATCTAACACCTATGTCTCTATCTAACACCTATGTCTCTCTGAGTTGAGGTTTTCCATTTTTTATGAGAAAATTCTGACATATGGACACCTGCGAGAGACTTACAAAGAGGTAAAAGATACACTGCCTTTTCTTTTAGGTTTGAGACACAATCCATAATTAACTAGTTGGTACCTGTCCTAAATTTGTCAGGACATCTTCTTCCACTAATGCTTCCTAGGCTGGTAAATGTTTCTATTTCTTGCCTACTTGAGTTTCTTCTGTTTAGTTTAACACAAATTCTTTCATTTCTCTTTCTGAACTGTTTTTTTGCTTTGGTATTGTTCTTTTATTTGTTTTTTGGGGTTTTTTTTCACTTGGACTCAGTATTACCCCATATCTAATAGCAACTGCTTAGCATGGGGTGTCACAGCGCTGCTGCCTGATGTTATTAATTAAATGAAGCCATCATCCACTCTTCCCGTGGCAGTTTGGTTGGATCATTGGAAACAACTGCTCCAGAGAGAGAGAGAAATATGTCAGTTCTGTTTTCCCTCTCATCGGTTGGAAAGCGTGATTCCGGTAGGAGAGAAGAGGCAGATGCATGAAAAATGGCTAACAGCAGCATTTCTTCTTCTGATGAACTCTTTTCACAATGTCCCCATTCCACCTTTTAAATTCTGTCTTCTCTAGAATCAGATACAGTGAACAGAAAATTATGTACAAGAGAAAAGATGGATCAATCCATGTTCCATGCAGGGAAGGATGGATTACAAAAACACCTTTATTAGTAAAAGGTCAGCTACACAATATCCCAAACCTAGTAACTATTTTAAGCATAGATCTCCTTGCATTTGCTTATTTCAGTGCTTCTACAAGGACTGGGTGCTCCAACCAAACAAATCAAAGCTGGACATCAGCAGCTGAACAAAATAAGTCTGACACTGTTAATTTCCAAGTCTAGAAATCCAACAGGGGAGAAAGATGGAGTTAAGTTTAATTGTTACCTATTAACCTTGACTAATACTTTACAGTAAAATCACAAATATACATTATTATACCTTTTCCCTGTCCTTGCAGTCTGAAATATAGATGTAGTCTAAATCCCATTGACTTTCAAGACAATGTATTCTCTTGAGCCCATTAGGTTTTGCTGACCTGAGCTATGCATTTCTACGGGACAATTTTTTAAAATTTCTTTTTAAAGAACTTCTTTGGAAGCTACTGGGAAAGTGAGACTAAAACCTCATCTATTAAAACTATATAATCCACTGCAGAAGAGACAAAGTAGATGGAGTACTGATATGTGGTGAGGGAGTTCGAAGTGGATCAAAATTTTTCCCTGGTAACTATGCATTGATATGTGTATTTTCTTTTTCTTGTTCTTATCCTTATTATTATGAGGTTCTTAAAAAAAACAAACGGTCTTGACAGTTCTTGCTATGTTTAAAATGTAGATGTTTTAATGTTTGCTTTCTTATAAAAAAAATAATCAGTGGCTTATGTAATTATTAAAAGCATCAAAAATCTGGGGGACAGGCAGGGTGCTAAACTTCCACAAATAATTTTAAGAACACATCTGGTACATGTTCTTTTAACTCAGTAGCATTAATATTATTTTAAAACTAGGACCTGTTCTTTCCAAAACTTCAGTGCTACCTCCACAGTACTAGCACATTTTTAAGAAATAAGTTCTCCTTTATATAAATATTACAAAGATAATAAAAACATAGACTTGCATTAGCCTCCCATACTAAAATACCGTACTGGTTTACAAGTCCAGAAGAGGAAAAATACTGGTAAATTTTAACTATACATTTTAATTGGATATTGAATTAATTTGCCTTGACAGAAAATCTATAAGCGGCGTGGACACTTCCTCAGTGGAATTTTCAATTCCTTCTCTTGCCCGAGAAATAAATTCCCTAAAATTTCTGTAGTGAGATCTTTGAGTAGATGGTTTAATAGGTTTTGACAGCAATTCAATAGCTTTATCTGAAAGGCCTGTTGTTTGAAATTATTTCTTGGTGTGTGACAAGAGATTAATTTGGAATTCATTTGAGAGGACAAAACTCAGTCCTACCTCAGGAGCTGAATTGCTTCTTGCCCTCTACTTCCTCCATAATTGTTGGTAGTCAATCAACATCTGAATCAATGTCAAAACCAAGGTCAGAATAGTCACTGAAGCATTTCTGGTAGTCTCCAATTGTGAATACTGTAGAAAACATAAAATAGATATGCATCAATATAAATAGATAATGAGAAAGGTTCTACATTTTCCACTGTCTTGCTACAATGTGGGTACCCTGAGATGTTTTAAAGGTAACAATGAATGCTGAAGGGTCTACATTAGTGCAAACTGTGTCCAGAGAACAGAAAAGCCTAAAGAAAAATACTTTGATTATTCGGTCTTGATTATGTAGTCAGCTAACGTTGCAGTTTGCAGTAAGTGGGGGGACACTGTCCTTCAAAGGTTTCCAAAACACAGATGATAAGTTTGGTTTGCTGAAGGTACTGGTTCTCCTTTAAAGGACAGTGATTCAAGTGGAGAACCAAACTGATTTTCACAATTCTATGCACCTGCCCTGCTTGTCAGGAACCAGAGCCCAACAGGACCAGGTTAACAGACTGTGCAGTGTCTGCTGAAGAGATTCCAATTCTGAGGTGTCTTGATGAGTTGTGACAACTGAACTTGAAAATTGGAGATGACAGTTCACCTATAAAAACAGGTAAAGTACCATATTTTTTTTTCAGAATTTTATTTTTAAAAATTATATTTTTTCCAAAGATGTCTTGAAAGGTTGATGTATTTTGTAAGCTCTGTGGAAGGAACAGCTATATCTCTATGTTAAAAAACAAAACAAATCAAAACAGAACAAAACAAACACACCACCAAAAAAAGAACAAGTTCAATAACCTAATCTTCTCCAAAATGTTTCTCATGCTTATACTCATGTTGAATAGAAGAATAGAATAGAACAGTTGATAGTTGAATAGAAATAAAATAGGTTTCTCCATTTAAAGTGTTCTCAAAATAAAGCTGCACATTTCTGTCTGCTCTCTATGCCTCTGTTAAGTGTAACCCTCTCCTCTGCAACCTTCATTTGTTTCACTCGAATGAATTGCCACAGAAGAAGAACCCCCTTAAGAATCTCCATGGAGACCTCTGACAATTGAAAAAATGGTACTTGACAATCTCAGAATGATGATTTGTAAGAAAAACAATAGCAGAAACGTAGTTCAGGACAGATAGTGGTGAAGCTGAGGAGCAAATATTTCTTTGCCTTCTCGGCCACCGGTGGTTTGAACATGCAGCAGAGATACTTCAGCTGTCGGAATAATTATTAAAGCCAGATTACATTCCATGGCCAAAAGAATGTTGCACAACTAAACATGGAAGCATTTTATGGTTTTTGACACTAAATCTCTGCTTCTAGCTCAATTTTCCCTCAACAGGCCAAAGAAAACATTATCCCCCAGATAGAACATGAAATTTGTAATTAAAAAATGCTATATCTTCATCTGCCATTGAATATGAAAGAAAGAGCTATAGCACAAGATTTTTGTGTAATTCACTGCCCAGCTGAGTCCCTCGAGGGAGTCTCACCGACTTCAATAGGCGTTGGATCAGCCCTTACTTCTTTATGTTTCAGCTTTCCTTCCTCTGACGGTGGTATATTGTAAAGAATTCAAAAATCTATAGAAGATAGCACAGCAAAGTTTGAATATTACTGGGCAGTCTATAGGACAAGACATAAAATAACTCATTTGCTGGCACATTAATGTTACCACCAACAGTTCAGAACTTACTCATGTGTCCCTGAATTACCTGGCAGGCTACATTCCAGCTCCTTGTTTCTTTAGTTGCAAAAGGTTTGAAAAGTCATGGGTAAGAGAATTCTAAAGCATTTGAGCAATTAAAAGCTTGTCTTCGTTTGTGCTTGGCCTCAAGGAACATGAGCCAACTCAATTCTTCTTATGTAATTGATTTCCAGCGTGCTGCCTTGAAATGTTCCCTGGGATGCTCGTATATAGACTGTAAAACAGCTTTATTACTCCTGAAATGCAGCCACTTTTTTTTTTGGAAAATGTAACTGCTTGATAGTAATAACTGGTGCCACGTGCTCTCTCTGTAGCTTTACCTCTCGAGTCTACAAAAATGTACAGAATGAGAAAACAAAATCACAATACTGTTTATGAGAGCTCGAAGTTTGCCTACAGCCACATAAGAAGCCTTAAACCAGCTTTCTCTTTTTTCACCTTAGAGATTTTCAGCATCCAGAAGTTACATCAATCATGGTAAATTACTTGTTTGAGAAAGGTCAAGCAGGAAATTTGGGCTACAGTCTCCAAGAACTCTACCTCCTTTCTTACCTCTTGGTTTTTTCTTTCCTCTCTATCTGATTACAGCTGGGTCATGAGTTCTTTTCTACTCTTAGAAGTAACTTCTTTCCATAAAAACCCCTATGAAGTGAAGGAAGTGAGCACTTTCTTTTCTTTCTTCTCCTTAAGAAATTATTCTTTTGCTATGCACAAAGTTTGCTCAGTCTCTCTCTTCCTTGGTTTTGGCTCTGTCTTTTGGGGCAGAAGGAGAGACCAAGAATGACCACGAAGAGCAGAAGCCCAGAGTCCCAAATGCAATGCTGAGCAGACTGCCTGGTGGGGATGCTCTAAGAAGGGAAAAGGGTAGAGTTCAAATTGTCCAATTTCACTTTCAAATTCTAAGAACAAGTATAATTGCCCTATAAAATTGCTAATTATAGGGTTGTCTGAAATAATCAACAAAAATGAACCACTACAAACAGATACATGTGTTTGAGATTTACTTAGTTTAGCAGATTTATTAGTTCCTTTTATAACACAAAGCTACAGAAAAGAATGTCGCTTCTAAATAAAATTAAAAAAAAGATTATTGTGATGTAAAATGGTGGACCTGTAGTTTACTGTCTGCAATACGAAAGAAACAACTTGGGCTTGATTTGAAGGGCTCTATGTTTGCAAAAGAAGCAATATTCTAAAGAAATGCAAAATGGCTACGGCTATAAACTGTCCCCTTGATGTCTAGGTAAGTAAAGGTGGCACTGCCAGAACAGGGAGCATAAAAAAAATGGGAACACAATAAAGATACAAAATGAGTTTCCATGAATTACATGCTATTTTAGTTAGGGCTGAAACCTGGCCAGCTGGGACACTGAGCATTTCCAAGAAAACCAGCTAATACTGGCTACCATGTGCCTCAGTTTAACAATAAGAAAGATACCTCGTGTTTGCTCTTGACAGTTTCCCAATTAAAGTCATATATTTTCTTTTATTTCTAGGACAAAATGTAGGAACAAAGCTTCCATTTGGCAATTTTGTTCTGGTGGTTAAAGAATACTGCTTTTCTTATTTTTTAGTTATATCAGCTGCATCCCTTCAGAGTGAAAAAGTATCCTACCCCTAATCCGTTCCTTTTTCCCACTTTATATTCAAAAGAGACAGAACGTGTCCTCTCACTTGAGAAGATGCACAGTACTAACCATCTGTGAGCAGTATTTAAAAATATACAAGGCCCCGTGGATATTTTAACCCAAGAGTAGGACTTTATAACCCTTTTTATAAAGGGTTATATCTGTGTCCGCAGTCCTAAACCTTCTGAGAGCCTCATCTCCTCCCATAAAAAGGTTTCTCCAGCACTGATGTTGCAGAATCCCATTTTATTTCCATGTAAGTTGCAGAGTTGAAGCAAAGCTGTAGCAAAATATTCAGGGTGTCTTTCAGCACCACCACAGTCCCAGTGGGTCATTCAGGACCTCATGGATAGACCAAGAGAACTTGTGGTTCCTCCCAGGCCTCTGTAGGTTGTGCCAGTTGTTGGCCATCTACTGCCTGAGACTTTCCAGCTCTTGATTCATCACTTCTGAAAAAAAACGTGGCAAAATATGTTGGAAATGCATTGATGCTGAGAAACTGGACAATATGGAGAAATTTTAGTATGGTTGGCTGCAAGAGAGAGCCTGTCATATGCATAAATTATGAAGGTTAAGGTTATAAGTACAGTAGAGCATTAAAAAGCTGCTGGATGTGCATAGAGTTTTTGACACTCTGGATCTATATTTACTGATCAACAATCACCCCTGAAAAAAAAAATGTGAAGACATGCACAGCCTTTTAAAATTCATATTGACATGAACATTCATGTACACTGCTCTGATCTACACCGTCTTCAATACTTTGATGATTTATTCACTGGCCAGGAACCCAGTAATGTATCCAACCATTGCAATAATAGGACTTCCAATAAGTTCTTGAGCAGGCAGAAGTATTTTGAATGGATTTAGAAACTTGAGATATTTAATTGAAGCCTTTTTGATGTGGAAGTGTATAAATGCAATCAGTGAGTTTAAATGAGCTTTATTGATCATTAGTAAGATTTTCTACTACTTGATATCATCTGTAAATATGAAAGGAAGCACCGGATATAGATTTCCCTACTCACATAATTGAATCAATTAAGATTATTTATAGCAATCAACACTAACTACCTTCTGTGAATAATGAAAAAAGGGTCTGTGCTGATGTTGAAATTATACTGATCTCCAGGCCCCATTTTCAGCTGCTGAATTTGGACAAGACGTTTCAAAGCCAAAAGGGTTACCAGAATACAACCCAAGCCACTAGCTTTCAAACCCAAATTATTATTTTTTTTTTCCTAGGGTACAGAAACATTTGAGTAAAGCCTTGCAAATCAGAGTACATCTTCCACTGAAGCTATTCAGAGCATTCTATGAAAATTGATTAACTAAAGACACTGCATACTACTTGAAGGGAGAAGTTATTCAGCATCAGAAGCAAAAATAAATATGGAAAAACAGACAAAGTAAATGTCTAGTGTGAAGAGAATATCTTAGGTAAAGCTCTATGATCTAACTTCTCTCCCAATTCTGTAGCCTAGACGATGTGTACTCTTGCAATTACTACCCCAGAATTTACTTTTCAGTGAGATGGTCATGCTTTTAATGTCGTGATCTATCATCTCTGGTAAGCAACGGAGTCTTGTTTTGTTTATGTAAAATGTGGGGATAGTAAAACTTAGCTATCTTAGTTGACTGGTTCCAGACAGATCTGTACATCTGTATCAAAATAGGATAAATTTAAATATTTACCTGTTTCAAAAGATGGCAGTCAGAGTTTAATAGCACAATTCTTCCAGAATTATTCAATTAAGGACAGCTTTCTATAGAAATAAATTGCTTTGGAGTAGAAAAAAAAAAAAAAGAATCTGAATGGGGAAAATGTTATTCAGTAAATTGAACCCTCAAAGATAGTATCGATCACTAAAAAAGCATAATTAATTTAAAAGCATCAAATCTTCCTATTGTTCTGTACAATCACATGGTATTTCTGTAAAAACAAACTGTAGCTGAGAACAGGTTACTTATCAACCTTTCCACACCTGGCCTGCAAGTGTTGGGTGATGAAAGGGAAACTCTCTGAAGTGGAAAATCTCTTTCAGGTTGTCCTTAGCTTGGCAGTGCCTGAATCAAAGTCTTACTCCCTGCACTTGGACCGTTCTTTATTATGCATTTTACATTATTCAATAGCTAGAACAAAAAGATGTATTTCAAGGAGCCATGAGCAGGAAGGAGACCAGCACAATCTCAGCTGGGCACTCTGGTTACTAGCCTGCTAATGAGGTTATTTTTCATTCATCCTACTTTTGGCCCCAAAAGTATTGCATCTTCTGCTACGTACAGACCAGCTTTAGCGAGATAACCCTGATGCCTGCTGAATGAGAACATTAAAGCCTGGGTTTAATTTCCCTCAGGCTGCAGCAGCCTCTAACCCAGGTTTTCTCTTCCTGAACTGCCAGCACACTCAATGCGTTTTTTCTGGGAAAAATAAAAAAATTAAAAAAAAGGCAATATCTTCTGAGTGATTTTAACAAGATGGAAGATGATGGTATTTAACATACGCCCTAGAGTTAGATGCCAAAACTTCAGAAAGGGAGCCTGAACACCTGGACACGGGAATTTTTTCCCCCTTTTCCCCTTTCCTGCCATCACACGCTCAACTCTTCTTCCCACTCAACCCCTTGGTGTTCTTCACGCAGGTGTTAGAGCAGTAAATGGCTGCTTGTCTCAGATGTTTATAGAAGAAAACACCTTGGATCCTGGTGGATCCAAGGGCCTGAGAACTTGTTTTAGATCTGGTAAACTCTAAGTTACAAATATAAAAGAAGAAATCCAATCTAATAAGCAGTTGTGAAAGGTATAATTGATTTTAGATGAAATGTTTTAATAATTATCAAGCAGTCTTCATGTTCTTATATGCTACCTTCTCATTGGTTTCTGATTTATGTCAACTGCTGTTAAGCACTATCCTTCAAGCTTTTGACTGTTTTTGGCTATTTTCCTGGTAAAGAACTGGCCCTGTGAATACTGAACTACAACCATTCTGCTTTCCTCAGCTGCTGAACATTGACCTTTTAGATCCATGAACACATTGGGTCCATGGACTGACTCAGAGTACATGGGCCACAGACTGGAAAAAGCACTGGTCTAAAAGCTCAGTCCCTTTCTTGTTGCCATGAAGTGATGAAATATCAGGACTATAACAGGATTATTAAATTCATACTGAAATGGCTCAGTTGTACCATCTTAAGTCTCTTGGTTCTGCTGGGTAATTGAAGTATCATTATTTTAAGAGTTTATTAGTATGCCTGAAACTTTAAGTGAAAATTCAGCAGATTCTTTGGAGCTTTATTTAAAGAATAAATATTCGTGGGGAGATTTTCATAAAGGAACTTTCCTTTTATGTGAAATTGGACTGAAACTGTTTTATCACACCTCAACGTGTTAGATATTAGAGAAAGGGTTAACTGATCTGGGTCTTGAGGTAAATCCACATCACAGATAGAGCTTTTATTAAAGCTAGTAGACTTAGACATCTCTATTTTTGGTATTCTCTTTTTTTTTCCCTTCAGCTCGGAATGTTTGCAGTATGGGTCATTTTAATGAGGTTCCCTGTTAGCTTTTGAACTCCTGTGTCCTTTCACATGGTTACTGTCTTTTAATTTAAAACACAGGCTGCAGGTTTCTGCAATGTTGAATTTTTGTGAATAGTAGTTAATGTGTAAATTTTTGTGAATGTACCTGGATGTATGTCTGATAAAGTTGTTGTTCTCCATCAGCCCTCCTGTACCAGAGGGACAATTTGAAAGACAAAAAAATTGAAAGAAATTTTCGGTTGGATTTTAAAAATTGCTGAAGAATAAGAGATTCAACACTGAATAAATGAGATTTTTGCAATGGCAAAGGTTCTTCAATTTCCCAGTCCCTAGGAAGTCTGTCCTTATCATTATTATTCTTCATGTCTAACTACTTTTTTTTTTCAGAATCTATCCCCACCACACTATATGGCCTCCATTCATCAGTCTCAACTTTTTTTCTTCACTTGTCCAAGTATCCCTGCTTGCACTTTCTTCCCTCAGTTACCAAGGTAGTTTGGGTGCTTCAAGAACTTTTATCCTTCCTCCTCCACCCATTGGTGTCAATTTTTTCCCTTTCCCAGTAATCACTTGCTCTCATCTTTTTTTTCACATTCATCTTCCAACACCCAGCCATTAATTTTGCCAGTTCTTGGGGCACAGAAGATGTTTATCCTGCTTTTTTCCTCCCATGAAATATGCAGCAGAAAGCCATGCCTATGGAACTGAATAAAGTGCTCGGAGTGTGGTGAAAGCAAAAAAAGTGCAGTATAGAGTGAGTAAATCATCTGGATTTCTGCTGTTTGCTGTCAGAGAGAAGTGGCTGTGTGGGCCAGCTCCAGGGGGATGGCCAAATGAGCTAAAGTGAAAACTCATAAATAAAAGAAGGGCTGAAAATGCCGTACGATGCAAATGAACTTGAATTTTATTTCCGTAGAAATATGTGTAGTGTTACTGTATCGGCGTGGAAACAGTTGAGTAAAGGAAGATTCTTCTTCCAGGAGTAGTGAAAGGAGCAGTGAGCTGACAGGGATATCCTCTCATTAATAAGCTATAACAAAAAAAACTGAGAAGAAATAGAGAATAAACTAGAATCCTGGGAGAAAATCAACCATAATTAGTAGGAAGATACAGAGCCTTCTAATGACATGTACCCAGAGAGGAAATTGCTTTCTCTAGGCTACATTAAATTTCCCATAAAAGCTGATGTTTTTAACCATGAGTAAAGAAAGATGCTGCTGCTCCCGACTCCTGAGGGCCACCTTGCACCCAGGCTGGATGGGCTACCAACAAAATTCTTTTTCCCCTTAAAAGGACTAAATAACTGTTCAAAATTACTCCTGCAGAAGTCTGAGGAAGGCTAAACTATCCCAATAAGATCCTGCATTTATAATACTTGCTTTATGGTCTATCAAATATGTACAGTACATCTTATTACAACCTCCTGAGCATGAGCTAGTGGTAATTCACTGTTATTCTCCCACCTGTTTGAATCAGTGCTTCAATCTGAAACTTTTTAATACACTGGTGTTAAAACTCTGTGCCAATTACTGAGATTTCTGAGCTTCAGGTATCTACAAGCTTCACATTAAATTTTGAGGGTTTTTTTCATTTACAGGAAATAGATTTTTGTCCTCCTTGATATATTGATCTTTTCCGAATGCTTTGGAAACTAATACTTGAAATAAATTTAACGTGTTCCTTCTCTGCAGTGCTCTACTAGAAAATTTATACTACTTTTTTTTTTTTTCTGACAGATTCAAGCACTGAAAGAGTGTGTAGGAAATAATGGGGCGTAGCCCAGGACTGGGATGAAAAGTAACAAATCAGAGGTGAATATTGCTTGAAGTCAGTTCTTATGGTGCTCGTTTTTCTTGGATGAGTAAGGAAAGCTGGCAGGCAGATCCCTGGGTGAACCTGGATGAGATGGACATGTCAGGGAACACACACAAAACCAACTTTAATGGCTGGTTTCCCACCTTTTATTTGGGGTAATACGGAAGGTAGAGAGTAGCTTTAGGGTAGGTAAGTGACATTTCATACAGCCTTCTTCATTGGAGCAGATTCTGAAGGATAAATGAGTGACTTAATAAAGCAGCAACAACAGACAATGACATTTTATGCCAGGCTGCTGGTCCAAAGCAACCTTTCTTTGATACACATATTTTATACCTTTTTACATTATTTATATTTATTTATTATAAATATATTTATAATTCTAAATCTAATTAATGTATTTATTTATTATAAGTATATATATTTATTATTTATACCTTGCAGAAATTTTCTCCTCCTTCATTTCTTAGCAACGAAACCTCAGCAGGTCCTCTCTTTTATGCAGCCTCAGTATCAATGACAATAGTTGAATGAAGCTTTAAAGCAAATTACTTTCTTTCCCCTTGGAGGAATCCTTTGAAAACAGAATGGTGACAGAGAAGAAGTATGACAACTTGTACACCACCTGTTTTATCTTGCACAAAAATCAGGAAGGCTGTCAAATAGCTCCCGTCCTCTGTATGTAGGAAAATTGTGTTTGTATGGGAAGGAGGAAGATTTCAGAGGCTAATTACAGACAGAAGATTTTTTTAATTATTATTAAGTCCTTGGATAAAAGAAATAGTAGATATATGATGATTAAGAAAACTTTAGAATTCAAATAACAACTTTTTTGTTCATATTCAAGTTAATTATTGATGTTCCCAGTCCTTTGTATGGGTAAGCATTTTAATTTCAGATTTAGGGTGACCCACAAAGCAGGTATCAAGAGCTGTGAGAAGCACTGAAACATCTGTGTGTTGATCTTGAGCAATATAAACCAAGCTCTAGCCTTTGGAATGCTAATTTTACATTACAGAAAGGATTCTATAGTGAAACTGAACTATTTAGGTGGAGCAAAACTTAAGAAAATGTAATAGAATGTAAAGCAAAAATGGACATAGGATGTACATATTTTATCAGAGTTTGAAAACTGGATTTATTTATATGGGAATAAGTTTAATTTAGATAGTTTCCTTGATTATGTTCTGTAGCTTAGAAAAAAAAGTTAGAGGTTTGCTTTTTGACTAGTTTGGAATTCTATAGTGAGAGGCTAGTCAGAATGTTTATGGTGGTTTCTGCTGGCCTTAAAGATGAAAGAAATCTACAAAGTCTTCCTGCAAAACAAAAACTAATTTAGTCCCTGTCTGTCAAACATTAAATCTCTTCCATTTGCATGTAATAAAAGCCTTCAATCTATGAAGAACAAAGTTATTATCTACTATGTAGTAATCTATTATAGTTTATGGCAACAAGTAAAGAGTAAAAGTAGAATATTGTATTTAAACACAAACTACATTATTATTATTATGCCTTCTAATTGTGTACAAAATATACTATGGTTCATTACCAGTTCAAATGGGTGGGTTTTTTTACAATCTATGTATTTTCTAGCTCTGCACAAAACCTATTCCATCCTGATGAAACTTCTCATTTTGTTTATTTCATTTTCATACGTAGAGACATTCAGTTCATACATGTTCTGATTGTTTAATAACACAAGAAAATGCTGAATTCTCCCTTATTCTCTCAAGCTTGCAAGAAAAAAATTTCAGGAGGCTTATTTAGTAGAAGTTCTTTATCTCAGGCGTATCTACAATGCTGCCTTTCATATCAACCATATGCTAATTCTTTTTTACATCAAGACCTAATTCTTTTTTACATCAAAATTTTCTAAATTGCTCATAAGTCCTGAACCTACTTTAATCGGGTAATTTAAAAATGTGCTCTTACTCTGTGCACTTTCTTCTGAAAGCACATTCTAAAGAAACTCAAACTGCAGAGAGTAAACCTTTCAAAACTGCTCAGCTCTTCTATTAATGCTGCTGTCAAACATATAAAATGAAAACCACAGAAAAACCTTTCTGTTGTTGTATCAGGTGCCAGATATTGTCCTGCTAGTTAATCTCTGAAAGTAAGAAGGAAGCTTAATAAAACTAGAATCCTTTGACATGAATCCTGCTCTTACCTGTGGATTATAATGTAATCCCATTATGGTCTTTCAATATCCTTTATCTAAAATGAAAAAATGGTGTCTTAAAAGCCTTCTTATTTTTGAATGGTAGCATGAATGATTTCTTCTGTTGTTAGAGAATGCGATTTACCTCTAAATATGTTGAAATGTAGGAGTTCCTGGGTCCAGGTCTTTTATTAAAACTATTTACAGTCTTCAGTTTGGAAAACATTTAGATTGTCATTGTCAAACAAGTATGGCCACATCTTCTTGAAGGTTGTCTCTTTATTTCTGGCAGCATATCCATCAGCTTTTGGTGATCACGGGCTGAGTAGAAGGTTGGTCAGCAGCCTGTGACTCAGGGTGCCATCATCTTCTCTGGAGTGATGCTCCTGTATCTGCATTGTCCCTTTCCCTTTTGCTGTCAGGACATTTCTCCTTGTCTCTCGCTTGAAACCCCCCCCCCTTTTCTCTGTCTTTTTGCATGAACAGAGCAACTGTGGTATTTTGCTAGCTGTTTCTATGGAAAGAATCTTTACATATCACTGGGGCTATATACAAGCATGAGTGAGAAAATAAATCATAATATAAGGCACTGTTTTTATTGATTTCCAGTACCTTTTCACATTAAACTCCTTTCATTCTACTCACAAGCAAGGAAATACAGGTGACAGCCCTGAAATCCATATTGGCCTTTATAATTTGTCTTCAGTCTCGACAGGCAGGGGTAAAGGATGATATGAAAGGATGCTGTAAGAAAAACATGAAAGTTATTGTTTTCCTATAAAATTAACAGCTTAGTTGCTCACCTTCATTCTGCCACATTCTTCGATATGTTATAGAGAACTCAATGATTATATGAATTAAAAAGACAGGTATGTTTCATTTCACTGTTACATTTAGTATTTATTTTATATCTTTCCAGTCTTTTACCATTGTACTCCATGGCACGTGAACAGAATGTTCAAGGAATACATACAAGACACAAAATTTTTTTGTTTTGTTTTTTTAACAAAGCAACTAATGTTCTTCAAAAGATAATAGAAGTTCTATCAAAATTTTAAAATATTTATGAAAAGATAGTGATAACAAGCCCCTAATGAAAACATAACTCAAGCACACAGCCTTTCCTAATAAAGCCTCCTCGTGGCAAGGCCATTATGCAGAATATTTTTTGGTAAATTGTTTTCCTCTAGGTGTACCATGTTTATGATATTAAAACTCAAAAAATCAAGTATATTTCAAATAACAAAAAAAAAAAAAAAAAAGATCAAGGAAGACTGAATGTATGGTCAGAACTAACTAAATGAAAGACACCTTATGCTCAGAGCCCCAAAAGGGGGCTGTGTAGGGAATTCACCATTACTAAAGGCAGCTTAGACTCAGAAAGTCGGAGAGAAATCCAGACCCTTTTCAGATAATCCGGTACAACTCTACCTCTACTCTCAAATATCTAATTCCTTGAGGATACATGGTGTTTGCTAAAAAACAAATGAGTTTCTGAACACAAAGACACTTTTCTAAGTTATTGGCTCTGAACTTCAATCCCCAATTTAGTTGCAGATTGTAAAGTAGTCCATCCAGATTTGAACAGAGGCTAGAAAACTACCTAACTTTTTTTTTTTTTAAATTATGGGACAAGAAATGGAATAAGTGTGCAGATAAGACATACTTCATATGCATAGTACCGTTTTCAATAATGATTGACTTATTACACGAACTTCATTTGGTTTATGTTGCCTGTCAGCCTGCAGCAAGAGCACAGAAGTCAGTGTAGAAATATCATAGTTTAGTCAAGCAAAACAATTATCCTTTGCTTTTTCAAGCTGGTGAAGTTACAATAATAAGCTTTAGGGGAATTGATAATGAGCTTTGTAAAGGATTTAGCTTCGTTGTTCTTTATTGGTTGTTCTTGTGTTCTTTAGAAAGGGCTTTGCTTCTTTTCTACCATAGCCTGGACGCTCAAACTTAAATATACAACCTCTCTCTGCTCAGAGGAGGCACTGAAAAAGAAGACAATAAAGCAAAAAAAGAAGGAAGAGGGGTCCTTGCAACTCCCTGCCCTGCATCTCAGGCTGGAAAGGAAATAAATGCCAACCTGGGGAGGGCTGCCATAGGTCATAATAGATCTTGGTTTAATCTAGAACAGAACCAGCAAAATTCTAGTTCCATGGTTCAGTGCACGAGCTGGGATAAAATAGTAATATTTGCAGGTACGTGTTACAAAATAAGGCCTTATCAAATCCTCTTCCCATTAAAAAATCCCAAACAGACCAAAAAGAAAAAGAAATGGAAAAACAAACAAACCCTAAAATCCCCACAAAACCAGAGAAAATGAGTCGAAGGTGATTATTTTGCAGTTTTCAAGTCTAAAAGTGACATCTTTGACTCATGTAATTATTTCCAGTGCCAAGAATTACGTGTCAAATGTTAACATGGTGAAATAAACTTTCTTCTGTTTCAAGTGTTTCCCTTTTTTTGGTGGTGGTTGTTGTAGTATAACTTCTCATAGTAACAATAACCTTCCACTCACTTTTCTACTCTTACAACAAGAGCAGAACAAAATAAATGTCAGATGGCAATACGTTATGGAATCATTTTCATCGTGGTGTAACCGGTTATTTCATGTGAAAAATAGAAAATATCCTGGATGGAGTCTGCTGGGGATTATTCCTGCTTATAACTGCAAACAGTAGAAAATGTACATCTAATATCAAGTAATTACCTTTGAGTGTATGACTGCACTAATCCCACTGTCTTTTGAGTTTCCAATTAAAAAAAATAAGCTTACCATGTCCTCAAGATATTATTTCTGAAAAAGCAGTTCATTGGAGACTCTATAAAATATGACATATTAAAGATATTGAAACAGTTGGGCTCCTATGCTCCAGAGAAGAGAAGAGTGAAAGGACATTTGTTACAACCTTCAAATACGTAAAAAGTTGCTGCAAAGAGGAAAGTAGTAAACTGCTTCCCTGTGGTTTTTTTTTGGAATCATGCAAAGAGTAATTAGATAATTTGCAGCAGGGGAGATTTAACTCTGATACTGGAAACAACAGTTTAATGATATTCAAATACTAAGATATATCACATAAAGAAGTAGCAGAATCTTCATCACTGAACATTTTTAAGAACAGGTCTCATAACACAGGAAAAGTCTGGTTATATTGAAACAGTTTTTTGTTCTGATGAGGTGCACTGAATATATAATTTTCTTGTTTTGCCCATCTGATATCAAGCGCCCTTGGAAAGAAGACTGACTTTTAATGAAAACTGTACAAAAAATACCATCATTAGCCCAAGTTTCTTTATTTTCATACTAAATATGAATTGTTCATCAACATTTGTAAAGTTTAATCTGATCAAATAGTGTTCAATTCTGAAATATATGTTCCATATACTAGATTATTAGTTAGTAGTTAGTAGTTGTTAGATTCCAGTATCTGGGTAATACAAGACAATTTTTCCCTTTCTCAAGATATATAATGCTTTGGGAGCCTTAGATCACTTTACAACTTGAAATAGAAACCTGAGTCAGGTATTTTCTCTGTTTGAGGTAGTTATTTCCAGAGCTCATCCTTACACAACCACAGATACAGCTCCATGGGCAGCCTTGACACTGATAACTCTTTCCAAGTAAAGGTAAGAGAAGCACCATTGTCCTCCTTTGCAAAGCAGTTGCTGCATTGTTTGTCTCTCCTGGTTCTTTTAGAAGGCTAAATTGCTCAAAGGAAAAAAGAAAAAAAGTAGAATTCTTCTCCTCAGTTCTTGAAACAATGTTGACTTCTTTCCCTCAGTTTTTGAACTTGACCCTTAAGGTATTTCCCTACCTCAAAAGGCCCCTGAGTCACAGTCTTCAAAGATTTGCCTGGATGTCTATCCTATTTTGAGCAGCACCTCTGTAGTTTGAAGGATCTGAAGGATCTTAATGGACTATTCACTATTCCATTTTATGGCACTCATATATGCGTTTGCATCACTGCATGTATGGTGGACAAAGGACTCCTTAAATATATTTCTCAGCATAGGACTGCAGCAAAAAATATTCAGAGATTGTGAAAAAATTCTAGGGTAGAAGTCTGGTATAGAAAAATTGAGAAGAAATTATTTTTATTGAATCTAAATTCTCTATTTAATAGGTCCTCCATTAAACAGCTGAACACTTTATCCACCTTGCACCTAAAAACTTCGCTCTCTCAATAAAAGAGGTACACTTCCACATTACATTTCAAACAAGCTTACCTAAACACAGTGTTTTGAAATTAAGTTATTGTGGATAGTAGCTGTATAACCTAGCTATATGGACAAAGATGTAAAAGAAACACTGTGCAAGCCTCCAAGTCTTCTGATATATGCAGCTGAACACTTATTTCTCTTGGATTGCATACAACAATTATTTCAGAAACATAGTTTCATTCTTTAAAACACAAATTAGTTTTACAGCCAAAATACTCTTTAAGGCTGAAGAGGAAAAAATTGAGGAAATACTCAATAAAGAAGCCATATTTTCATTTTATTTCTTTATGGTAATCATGAAAGGAAGTAATTTCACGATTTCAAAACATCCTATGATGTTTTACCAATAACGATTTGTCCTTTCTTTTTTTTTTTTGCATCAAGGAAAAAAACAACCAAACCCCAAAATCATCTTCCTATGCCTCTTCTTTATATGCTATTACAGACATTCTTGAAAACCAACAATCTGAAATGGGTTAGAGAAGAAATAACAGCCTATGCCTATTCTTTCTTTTGTTCTCTCTTCCCTTCTTCACAAATTTGTCCAAATATGAAATACAAATGAAAATTTGAGTTCAGTAAACTCTACTGCACATTAGCTTTCTGAAATCTGTTTCCCAAAGACCGCCTCACATCAAAAATCAATGTAAATTGCTGTTTTTAACAAAGGTGGGTAAGACAATCTGCAGACTGTAATTATCCTTGCTGAAAGCATATGTACAGGAACACTGCAGGAAAAGTTTGAATTGTGGGTTTTCTTACTCCGACTGGAATTTAGAAGTAATGAAAACTTCAATATTCTTGTTAGCTTTGACCTCAAGCTATTTCTGGTCAAAGAGAATTAGGCGAGTTTGAGCAACTTCTACATGAAAGCTCAATGATTAATATTTAGCTGATTTTTTTATTATTTTTTTTTTAAGGCTCAAACATCAATAATCTGATATTACAGGTTTCAGGCTTATCCAGTCTTGTATGACTTGCCAAGGTTAAGATTGATAGTGCAAAGTGCTTCCAGGTTAGATAAAAGTTAACATTTGAAAACATCAGGATACTTCTGTATGAATAACTACTGGAGTGTGATAGTAGGAAGCCAGTAGAGCATTCAACTTGATGCCCAGGGCCTAATATCCACACCACACATTTCATCACCCCTTGTGTGTAGTGGTTATGTTGGAGTAGCTCTGGGCCATTCTTAAGGACACATTTCCAGTAACACCTAGAGACCACCTTGATGCAGCTCCTTTGGTGAAGTTTCTTCCAAAAGGAATCCATGCCTCAGGACCACTGCAATGCGAATGAAGTGGGGCAAGTGGAAGGAATTGGGAGTTTAATTTCCAAAGCTCTTTGTTGATCCAAATTAAATTGCTAATCCTGATGCACTCTCCACGCAGCTGGCACATTTTAATATATTTTCTCACCTTTGCTTCCTCATTTGAAACTCTAGCAGGATAAAAGGGGCACTGCAAATACTTTCTTTTTAGTGGATTTTTGTTTCAATGTTTATTTCATTTATTTTTCTATTAAGAATTTGGGTGCTTCAGTCATAAATGAATAGATTAAAGAATACAAATACAAATAGTTGACTTTGAAAAGATTACCAGGTTTTTGCACACGGTAGGTTGCAGCAGGATTTTCACAGGGTTACTTAGTGGATTATTTCACTGTGAATGTTGGACACTGAAATAATCTCTTAAGAGACCAGTCATCCAAAGGCAGAAACATCTGAGAGCTATAGAAAAATATCCTATCAATGATCAGTGATCTACGAAGGTTATAGATCACTGTAACTGTCTATTTTTTTTCTAAAATCTTCTTACTAAAGGATATACCAGAGACACATATTGCAGCAAAGAAGTCCATAAATATGAATTTCCATCATGGATGGTGACTATTTGGAATGAGCTGTTATCCTTTATTAGGAGAGTAATCTGCAATTTTAACATCCTCAGCGTTTGCCCAGCTAAATTTTCTTGAACACCAGGCTGAGACTGCATTTCAAAATATTTCAACTTGTTCAAATTTAATTCATGGAATATTACTGATTTTATTCCTTTGAAATTTCACGTTGGATTTTATGGAAATCTACTGCAGGCTATTTTTATTTAGCTACCAAATCGTAACTTTTGGGTCATGATTACATTTGTTTGCTGGCTTTTAATGGACAAAGAAATAGCCAGGATAACCCTAGATTTGCTATATTAGTTTTGGATGACTGTATGGAACTTATCCAAATTTCCATGGTATGTTAACAGTTTCAACTTTCTGTTGAAAAGAGTTGGTTATTGGCCAAGGAGACCACTCCCAGGTCTCCATTTGACTAGGAAACTGCTACTAAGATCCCTAAAACTGTATATCTACCTAAAGATGAGTTAACTGAAGACAATTTCTAGAGAAAAGGTGAAAAAGCATGAATGAAAAAGTACAAGTTTCTTCCTTTCTACAGCTACAGATCTTGTCAGAATGGGAGAGGAAAAAATGCTTCCTAGAAATCATAATCCCTTTCAGCTTTATTCCATCCAACCTTAATTTTTCACACAGATTATTGCTGACAAATAGTTTCTGCATTGAACTCCACTGAAATAAAGAGAGACTGAGGCAAAATAGCAGAGAATAAGAAAGAGAGTTTAGATTTATATGGATTATTTTCACATATTATAAAATGTACTATAAAATATAACTATGATTTATTTCTTTATACAGGGATTCAGTAGGTAGTTAACGTATCAGCAAGAATTATAAGCTTTAGCAGCATCAGCGCTTTGTTGATGAAGTGAAGCATCCTTCTGCCTTGCTAATTCTAACTGTATAATAAATGTCATTTTAACTAATCTTCTATGATACTGTTAACTTATGCTGTTTACCCACCAAAAATCACTTTCTGGGCCCCAATGAGAAGGAAAAAGCCATGTAGTGCTTGAAGCCAGTTCTCGGTCTCTGTTTTCACAGAAGGATGGTGAGAACTACTCTGTGTCAACTCACAGTAGACATGACTTGCTTCCCCAGCCCAACTGGGACCTTGATAAGTCAGGAATCTGTCCTACAGGGGATCTTTATGTTGGTGTAACTGGGATTTCCCCTCCACTTTCCCATATTAGACGTGAGTTTTTCCCTTATTGTAAGCCTTACGGGCATCCTTACAGCGATCCTGAACAATTCTAAGGGGCTTTTCTGATCATGCCCAAATCTCTAGTGAACCTTCCTCTGCAGCTCAGCAAATGGACAATTTAAATTTTTCAGAGACTGAAAGTTTATACCAAAGAAAAGCCATTTCTAAAGAAGCACTATGACACCCTGTAAAAAGGTACAACCAGTGTGCATCCTTTCTCCCCCCAGACAACATTAGATTGTTATTATTATTAACATTTCTTATGCTGTTCTATTGAACCCAAGGGGTCTCAGTGCTGTTTGCACAGGAACAGAACTTGCTGCAGCAATGGGTTTTCATTAAATTGAAATTAGAGTAGCTCATGGTGACCGTCAACAAGGCATAAAGGGAGAATTAACTGAGGCCTTGCTGGAGCCAAGCGTTCACTGGAACGAACTCAGGAGAAAACAAATAACGGATTGGAATGATTTCATCCTAGCCTGTCAAGCAGAAATAAATGCAGACATTGAATCTCAGGGTACCTTAGAGAAAATATAGACAGGAGTGAGCTCTACCACAGTGTAACTTTTTCAGAAAAAAAAAATATTGCTGCAGAAGAAACATATTTTAGAAAGCAAGGCCTGTTATAGTTCCTCTGTTCCTTAGTAAAAGACAAATATTTGTATCCACAACAATTTAGGACGCTCACAAAGGACCTCAATTCCAGTAACTGCTTCTTATCCAACTGTTAGAACTGCTGAAAGTTATGCCAGTTTGCAAGCCTCAGGTAAATCACAGACTCTCATTTAATTTTATGACTTTTGGGCTATCCTCCTCTTCTTTTTTAATGAGGGTCTCTTTTTCTCATATAACTACGGATCAGATAATCTCATTTGTCAGTGTGGACAGAACATGCTATAATGGGAATTTAAGTGAGCTATAGGCTTAAAATGTAAAACTGAAAGTGTAAGCAGGCACAGAAAAACATTTACTGAAAAAAAAAATTACTATTTTTCCCGGAATAGAAACAGAGACAAGAGTCAACCAGGCACATCGTGTGATGTACAATCACCAGACAGTTGAGTTCCAGAGAAAATAGAGAAGACAGAAACATTATAGACATAAAAAAGTATTAAATGTATTCATTTGGTATTACTTCTTTGCGGTTTGGGGAATTGTAGAACTTATTTAGCCAGGAGTAAACAATATAAGAGAGAATACTTGAAGAACAGTCATAGTGGTTGGAGCAGAGGATGAAAAGCAGTAATGAAGCTAAAATTATTCTTAAATAACTCGAAGAAAAGAAGAGGGGTAAAGCCAGGCACCCATTAGAGAGAAGATTTAGTACAAATTTATACAGTGTAAAGCAACGCTGTGCTGAGATAACCACTCTCTGCCAAGACATGAGCAGAAACATCAAGCTAAGAACTTGTGGTGCACCTCACATCTGAACTCCACCAGGATTCTGGTAGCACGTGGAGAGGAAACTCATCCCCTTGAAAGCAGTACTCATGCCAATGGCCCTCTAGGTATTAACACAAACATCCCTGAGTTATCACAGGGAACACCATCTGTTGTCTACTTTAAAAATATACAGATAGCTCAACCTATTATTTCAATATTTTCAATATTCAGCATTCAACATTTATAATAACTATAGTTGTCAGGAGAAAATGTAAACTTGAATATAATGCTAAATATCCAGTACTTTAAAACAAAAGAGCTCTGAATATATCAGTTTTTCTGTGGGCATAAATAGACTGAGCAACCAACAGATCAGATCTGAAGAGAAGCCAAAAGCATCCAGAGTGGCGAATAAAATGCAGGGTAATCAGGGAATTACAGGCAAGATGTAAAGGAAGAGGCTGCCTTTTGTACAACAAACTATGGTAAATTGAGTCTGGTAGATAGCATAGGAAAAGTTATTAAACAAATAACATCAGATCTGGAAAAATGGGTACTTTTGTACTAATTGATATGAGGAGAGAAAATAATTTGAAAATGGGAAACATGCAAAGGTGAAATAAATAAAAAAAACCCTATGAAAACAAAATGTTTATCAATTACAGAATTTAATGTTATCTTCTCCTTAGATCTTGTCAATAAAGAACATAGAGCCATACTGTCATTTCAATGCACAATAAAATGTACTGGAAAATCTGCATTAAAATTAGCACTTAAAATGCCGCATTTCTTAAAACTGAGATTCATCACAGCTCACCAGCTGGGAAGAGCCCCATCAACAGGTGCTGTGAGATCCTAAGATGGGGTAAAATGTCCACCTGCAGTGGGACAAAACCAGCATTGCCAGACTTCTCTCGGGTCCCTTATTACCTCTGTGACAGTGAAGTTTCTTACCTCTCCTTGAAGTTTGAGACAATAGACACAACTGGCTTTTGTTACCCACCAAGTAGATGGTGGTTCTCCAGTGAGATGCTGTGAGCACTGTTTCAGTGGGTTGGAGGACAGTCAGCTGGCTCTCTCAGGTGTTCCTCATCACCTTTAACGAGGCCATTTGACTTTGCTTTGAAATCATGGTGGAAGCTCTCTCCCTTTCTTTCCCTTGGGAGAGAGAGATCAGTAGAAACCTATGAGCAGCAGCTGAAGAACAACGTGGTCTTCAGTATGAAAGAACAGAACGCTCCTTGAAAAGCAGGTATGTCCCTTTGGTGTACTCTTTTATGTTGTGTTGACACAGAACAGTTTTGGATATAATTGTTTAGACAACTTCTGTGATTCCCTTTGTCCTTGTTTTCTGAGAAATGCCCATGAAAAGACCGTAAGGCTATATTTGTTTGAAGGTTAATAAATATGCATAGGCTACTATTAATCCAACAGGGGCTTCCTTTTGGGAAGATTTATCCACAAAATATATTGTACAGAATGTTAAGCACATGTGTTAGGTAGCCTGTAATAACTTAGTGCACTTTTTTTTTCTTTTTTAAATTAATTAAAAAGTACATACCACAGAGTAGATATGTGATATGCATGGAAACACAGAAATGAGAAATCCAAACACTGAAGTTAAGCATCCATCTTGGAAATGACTGTTCATTTTTAGTAATTGATTAAAAAATGATACAAAGGAGGGATAAAATAGGAATACAGGCAGCTCCCACCTCTAGGATTTGGCAGCTGTTTGTGCCAAGGCAAAGACAATTAAACCAAAAATCTACCTGAGTCTTGTACTTTTCTGTGCCTTTAGTAAAAGGAAACTTAATTTTTGCTACCACACTGTCAGTCACATAGATAATAGTAGCTGGTTACTTACAATTCACTATATTCTATTTTGGAAAAAAATTCCATCTGATAATATTGTCTGGGAGCATTATTAATGTATATCACCGAATAGCCTTTCTACAGGCTTCATAACAGGTGGAAGTAAAAGGAAGATAAAACAATCCATTTTTCTTAAGCTCTTTAAGCTTAAATTATTTTAATTTCCAGGGGTTTTATTTATATCAAGTATTCGAATATTTCATTTTCTTTAACACTCAAAAAAAGGAATTCTCTGTCCTTTACCAAGTGATACTAGACTATCAGCAAAGTTATTTGAACTGATTTATTACAACTGTGTACGTTGAGAATTTAAAACATAAATACAAACATTAATATACTATATTCAAATAAGATGGTTTTATTTTCCAGAAAATTTGTAGCAATATATTGACTAAAACATTTGTCCTCAGATTCAAATTTCAAGACAAAACTATAGCGTTTTGTTTATTTTAAATAATTTCTATCTGTTTAGAAATTTCCATTAGTTATTTCAGTGAAATTGTTTTAAAAAAATGTGATCTATTCAGAGTCTATAGGTAACATGAGGTATTAATTTTAAAGTTTTATAGTCAATAATATAATAGGATGCAAATAATATTTTTTTTTATTTTGCACTTTTCTAAAATCACACAGACATGTTTAATAGTCACTTCCTGAATAACCCATGGTTAATGCATTCATGCACATGGATGATATTCAAATAAGATGTTTAGAAGGCCCACATCAATTGAATCTTTCACACACAACTCTTTGACTTTAAAGTAGGAATCCCTTTCAATTAGTTGTGTTGGACACTACGAAGAAAAGAAACATCATCACACAGTTTTCTAATTAAGAGATTTAAAAATTTTTTTTCATGTGTTTTTCTGGAAATCAATTATTCTCAAAGCACCCCATGCACCAAGCAGTTTGCTAGAGCAGACTAATTGTCACTGCTGGTCCTCTCCTTGGAGATACACCACATAGGGTGGCTCCAAAGCTGACTCTTCCTCTTTCTCCTGCCTGCTCCAGGCTGGACCAAAACTCCTTCCTTCTCCCTTCCTGGGGGAGTGATGAAAATCCCAGCTTCTAATCAAAAGCCTAGATCCTGCCACAACATGCTTTGAGCTTACCCTCAGCAACAAATGCCTCTTATTTGTCCAAATAAGCAGTCTGCTAAATATTGTTCACTGAAGAGGTTGTCCACAGTTGGAAAAGAGTTTAGGAATATTTTAATTCTGTGAAATAAATTTTTCTTTATCAGCTGCTCACTCAGTGCTAGTTATCATACAAGTCTTGTCCATGTTGTCAATTACAGGTAATCTTTCCACACATCAGATAAATTTATCAACATCAAGCATGATGAATGTTGCTGGGACCAACCTGTCTGTACAAAGAATTAGGTTATTCCTTTGCAAGGAATGGAAAATTCACTCTTTCCACTCTGTTTTGTTGACACCAACCTAATTTGAAGTATCATTTCAATTTCCCTGAACTGTTGCTACCAATTAATGTAGAACAAACTAGGAAGTTTAAACTATTTCCTTTTGAGTTACAAGATATTTTTTAAATCAAGATGAATTACTTCACTGATTCATATCTAAAACACTCTACAACACACAGTATGTAATAAAAAGATAAGGTAGAGCTATTAATATTCCAGAGTTCTTTCTGTAAAGACATTAAAATAAATGTGTATTAATAACATTTTAATAAAAACTGGCATTATTCTGCCCATGACATTAATGCTTTGACATAATGGCTATAATATCTTCTACATAATGTGATCAAATGATATTAAAAAAGGAAATAGACAAGAAAAGGCATCACAAAGAAAGCCCATATATATTAAATCATGTCACCATTAAAACAACAATAAAAACTCATACATTAAATGATGTAAAATATAAAAATTGATACTTTTATTGGATAGATATTTGCTGGGAATTTTAACAATATTTTAATGACTGCAAAAAAGATGACATATTTGCATATCTTTCCCTTACCTTTTCAAAGAATACAATACGTAGTTTATTAATGAAAAGCAAATTGTTCTTTATGACGTACTTCTGAGTCATATTATTAATACCATTATTCTTACTTTGTTTTTTAACTCTATGTCTTTTAACATATGGGTTCTGTGAGTGAGTAACAAGGACAGGGAACGATCACTCTGCAGTTTCCAGATGTTTTTTCAAGAAGACATAAGAAATGGAGAAGACAGGACTTTTCATAGTAAAAACTGATTTGTTCTTGAATTATTCAAGAAAGAGTGAATCACACCAACATTCACTAACATAAGATTTGAACAAAATATATTGATTTTCCATCAAAATATGTTTTGACAATTTTGAAGTGCTTCTTGACAGCCTAAAGCTTCTTATTTAATTAATTAGTTAAAATAAGCCATTTAATAAAAACAAATGGATAAATCATTCTCATCTTAGTGGGGTTTTTAAGTGTGGAAATTTTCAAAGCCAGCAGTTTTTTACGAGTCTAAAGGAGCAAACCAAGTCATAGGCACTGGGTTTTCGGAGGGAGCTGATACACACAGTTCTAGGAAAACAAGCCCAACAGGAAAAGCACATTTGTATGTGATCATGAAATAATTTATCAGTATTTCCAAGTACTTCACCCAGTGGTTATAACCCCTTTGTCTCCTCTAAGGCAGACAAGCCCTCACTGTAACATTTTAGCTTTAATATTAGTAGCATCACTGTAAGATTTACTGATTGCCCACTTGATGTTACCATCACCTCATTTTCTTTGGAGTTTCTTTTACCAGGATAGTGACCTAATGCTATTCTATCGCACTGTGTACAATTTATATGACACCAAAACGCCTCCAGGTTCAATGTGCTCTATTGAAAGTAAAATAAATTATACCCATAGGTTCTTTTCTGACTGTTTAATAGCATAGAATAAGTTCAAAAGGAGAAAAAAATGGCCAGAACAGGAAAGTAGAATCGATTCTATCGTATTTCATTTGGAATTCAGTTTAGAAGAATGTATATTTGGATGGGAACATCTATGCCTTGACTAGTAAAAATGAGAAAAAAGAGATTTATCAAAACAAATACAGACAAGAAAAATAAACACAAATAAAATAAGATATAAATTAAAATATCAAAGTATGTTTACCTGAACATTTTTAGATATAATCATAATTGAAACAATTTAATATGTGAAATAATTACATGCAAGCTTGTTTATATAAATAAAAAAGTCTGCAGATAAATGCCGGTCTATTATTTGTTAATGATTAAATTATGAAAGTGAAAATATTTTCATCAAATTTGGAAAAGAAGTTGTAAAAGGTTTTTAGCAATACTTAACAGTAGTTATCAGAAATAAATGAAAGCAAAATAGTATATCATGAAGATGTCTCAAGTTTAAAGAAGTTCAGTAAGAGAAACTTTTAAATAATTTATCAGAAGTGTCCCTGAGAGTGAATCGATGGAAGTCACTTTATCTAGATTGTAATGGAAAAGAAAATAAAAGCCTCTGTATGGTACCCTAGGTTTTTGATTCTGATTTTTATTTTTTTTTTCATTTACTGTGGAAAGATAGAACATTATACTCCTGAAATTTGTAATTTCCTGGGATCAATTTGCTGTGTATGTGGTAGGCAGGCAGAAAAGACCCAGCAGAAGAGGTGTTGGGATCGGTTGGGGCATATGTAAGACCAACCCAATCTGCAGCAACCCTGGGTATGCTCAGGGCAAATGTTCCTGTAGCTCTTCACCAACGAAGTTCTTCCATCCTTCCTCAAATCCCAGGTGCAGGTCGGCCTGTGCTTGTATTTCATCTCTAGGGGCTGGAGTGGGACTTTAAATTCGCTTCTATTGAGCTTGTTCCAGACGGGCAGAACCTGCTGCTTGAAGAAGTAATTTGTTTGATTGTCACAACTGTTTGCTTCAAGGTGTGCGAGTCATTCCTGGGGGTACCACTGAGAGTATAGCGAGCAATCAACCAAGTAATTTTAAGTTAATAGCCTAAGAAGCAGTATGATCAATGCTAAGGTAACTATAAGATTATTTTACACCAATTTCTTGTGATCTTTTTTTACCATATCCTAATTTGATTTAACATACAGTTTTCAGTGAAATAGAGCCACTTTTTGTCTAGACAAGCTTACAGTTGTACAAATTTACTTTCCCTTACAAAAAAAGATGGAAAACCTCGACTTATAAATCTAAAATAATTCTCTAGTTGAGAAAAGCAATTAGAAATATCCTCAGCCTCTTCTGTATCTTACTGAAAATCCAGCCCTCTTGGGGAGTTGCCCTGCATGCTTCTCTATCATTTTATCAGAGAGCAGATGGTTCTCTTCTCTTGGTCTTCTCAATGAATTCAAATCAGATTTTGACACCTCCAAACATTCTTCAAAAAACACCTTATTTTTGACCATGGTGACCACAGACCAGATTTTGTTGCCAGAGCACGTGGAATTTCATGGCTGCATTATACCAAGTTTAAGGAAACCTTGAAGATCCTTGATTTTGTTTCACTGCATAATTGCAATTTACTTCACTTGCTTTTCCAAAATATGTCATTGACGTGGTTTATACTTTTGTACCCAAATTATCTGAAACTTTGGCATTTGAGATAACTTTTACTTTGGGCTTTCATAGTCTAATTCACATCTGAACTGACTGAAAGAAATTGATACAGCACAAGAATTCTTTTATATCCTTATTCTTTATGAACTAAATGTATTTTTAAATATTTTCATTTATTTTATACAAAACTTTGTCCTTGTGGATTTCTGACTTAGAATACCTGCCATATTATCTGGCTATAATTATTCTGTGAACCCAAGAACATTAAAATCCTTCTTTATTTTCCTGTTGGTTTCATGAAAAAGCTAATTTAGCTTTAGGATATGATACATTCAGAAAGGGTCATTTGCATGGAAATTGTCAAAACAAGGAATTTGGTAGCAATGCCTGGACTTAATTATCAGTTTAGCCTCCAGGCTGAGCTACCAATCATTTCCAGAAATGTTATGGTCAACTCCAGCAGGTCCATTTAGAAATTGCTCTGTGCAGATGTTGCATTCTTTTCCTGAATTCCTTAGGCTTAGAAAGACTTAGAAAGGTCACACCAGGGCAACACAGAAGTGGACCACAAATTGCCAATTGCAGGTTTGGAGAAAGGTTGTTTCCTTTGACAAGTAAAAGAAAAGTCTGAAAAGAGTCTGTGGGTAAACACTGCTGTCACTTACTCCCAGCTGATTTCACTGTGGCTGGAGTGGGCATTCAACTGCAGAGTTTATCATAAAAAGGGCCTGCTAAAAACCCAAAATCTTACAAGTTAATCTAGCAATTTGTTAGTTTTTTTCCTGAGCTTTAGACTGAAGGTTATTTACACACATGGCATTATAGCCTATAGATAACCATTAAAAGATAAGAAGAAATACAAGATCCTTCTATACAGTCTGACTCATAATTAGGTAGCTGGAAAGATACAATTTTACCTGTCCTGTGCAATGGGTGAGGAGCAATACTCAGTCTGGTATTGCACTCCAGACCACAGCTGCTCCCCAGCTACCAAAAAGAAGAGAGAACTCCAAGCTCCATCACAGGGAGAGAATGTGGGCTGTGCTCTCCTCAGACTATGCTTCATGGCTCATCTCTCCCCTTTAGGCTCCTAAGGGCATGGCCCAGCAGAGAAACTGAGCAAGAGCTTCATGAAGGCTGATGGACTCTCCATTGACGTTGGGAGAGCTGATGGTTGAGGCTGAAGGACAGCCCTTCACAAGAGTGACTGATTGTAGGTAAGAACCAGAAGTTCTGGCACTTGACTCTGTATTTTTTTGGTGTGAGCTTGGTAACTTTACCAACCCCACTACACAGAAAATCAGTAAAGACTCATTCTGACTTCCTACAACACCACCTAACCATGGTTTCAATGCTTCTCACTCCTTTCCTCTTGTTTGCATTAGAAGTTAAATTTTGGGATGTATCCTGAAACGCATAGTATTTAAACTGGAGTAAATGAAGTACGAGCACCCGTTTTTTCTCAGCTATTTACTAACATTGCACTTCATCTTCAAAAGAACAAAACATTAGTTTTTGTTAGTTTTCACAAATAGGGACATTATTTAACCATTACCCCTAGGGAAATTCCAGCCCTCAAGTTTTAATATGTATTCTCTTGAATTCTCCTCTATAAAATCAAAATCAATGGTTTATTCTGAGAGAATTCTATTTCTGTTGGATTTTTGGCAGAAGAAAAGAGAAATAGTATAAAGGTATAAGGATGAGGAGATTAATGTGTTTTAATGACTGTATGCTGAAATGGAAAATATTATTTTCAGAATTAACTGGTTCCTGGTGGATCACCCAAAGTTCATGCAGCAATTAACATTAATTATTTCAAACATATGCTGAAAACTTTATAACAGATATTAGCTAGCAAGGTTAATTATTGAATGTGAAAGCAATTCACTGATGTAATAAATACAAGGAAACTAGAATCCAACGGGAATGGTGCCAGAAGAAGAAACTACAATCCATTCCCATAACAGAAAGTGCTAATACAACGTACCACTTTCAGGCATCCTTGCCCAGCTCTAGTACCTCACAAAACTAAGCCAGGATCATACTCCCGTGGAGAAAATTCCTAACTTGCCATCCATGTCTCATTTCTTTCCCCCTCCTGAGACTAACATCTGACACAAAAGACATCATAAAGCCTTTTTGAGATTCCGGCTTGGTCTTCACATCAAGTTAGAAGAAATAGATTTCAAATAATGCTGGAGTTGGGCTCTGCTTCAAAATGAAGAGTAACTGATTCATAATAATTGCTTTTCTATAATTTCCACTGCCTCTTTTGTGCTAAGAAACACTATGTTGCCAAGGAAAATTTTGATCTTTTACTTTGAAACAGCAGTTCCAAACTAAAACGTTAATCAAACATTTCAGTCATAGAAATTACAGAAAACCTTTGGACATCAGTTATTAAAATTAGTAGATTTAGCCACCTGTCTTTACTTTTATTGGTTTTATTGGAATTATTAAGTAAAAAAAAATATAAAAATAGAGAGAAAAATATTACACAGATATTTTTCAGAAGCAGCCCCTGACACTCATTACCTCTAGTTTCCTGATGTTGTACGATTTAACCTGGTAGGAGTCCTCGGTTCTGTGTGATTTCCTCCATTGTATCTTGTAGCTGTTTCAGCTGTTTTCCAATGGTCATATTGATTTTGAAACTCTGCCAATATTTTGTGTTTTGTTGCTATGCAAACAATTGAATGTTAGCCTTTAAAATTATTGATCCATTTCCAAGAAGGCTCAGATATTTTTTTTTATTTTCAACTTTCACATAATTTAATTATTTTATTACTTCTAAGGAAGAGGTGTAAATAATTTTTCTGATCATATTTTATTTTTAGCAAATGGGCACAAGATCAACGTTGTCTTGCTCTTGTTTTCAGTTCACTCTTAAACAAGAATTCACTGAACTAGCAGAACAACTCAGCAACTCATTGGCCTATGCCCTTTCTGAATGCACAGAAATTAATACAAGAAAAATCTGAAAAAAAGCTCATGAAATTTAGTTCTGTCCTGGATTTGAAGACCTCTAAGTGTGAGGTTTTTCCTACAAAGAGTAACTAATAGTGTTAATTTCATTCTTTTATCTGTAACTTCACAAATGCTGTGGTTTTCTCCCATTTCTTTAATAAAAAATCCTTATAGAAGTTAATGAAGGCATTATTTGGCTTAATTACAGGGAGATAGAATTTTATTTTTTTTTTCTAGAAAGTTGACACGGAATTTTAGGTGTACATTAAAAAGAAGCAGGCCAAAAGCAGGCCAGACTGATACATCATTTATGCAAATAGTTTTTAATTCTGTCATAACTTCTTTCTGGGTTGGATTTAGTGGAATGGGAAATTTTGGAATTTCCAGATTTCATTTAGACAAAGCCAGGAACTTGCCAGGACAGCTCATGAGAGAGATTACTGCAGAATCTGGGTTTGACCTGAAATACAAATGCTAGTTTAACCCTCAGCACGATCCAAATACTTTCCTTACTCTCCATCAAATGAAAGATTTGTGCTTAATTATCTACTTAGTTCATACAAATGAACTCTTCTCCACCTCCTACTGTTCAGAGGATGCCTAATAGAGGATGATAACATGGAACTGCTCTTCAGCTGGGGTAAGCCAGTGGAGATGTGCCAGCTGAAATCAACCATATATCTGGCCAATAAACAGCAGGTTTTATTGAGCTTTTACAAGATGTTTCTTAATACGATGTTTATTTATTTTCCTGCTTTTCAATAGCAGTATTTAAATGGTAGCATGCCATTAGGTTGACATATTATTGGATTTTCTTAGATTTTTTTTTTACTGATGTCCTTTTACCATTGTCTCGGGATGGTAATGTCTCACAGCATAGTTGCATTGAAATTATTTTTCTATCAGTTTGACATGACGTTGTCTCCATGGACTTGTACTGACACTTAAAACAAATGGAGAATTACCGTTGCCATTTTACACAGAAAAAAATTGCTGCACTCAAAACAATTTTGTTTTCACAAAACAATGATCCACTTTAATAACAGCTTTCAATTTTAGATGGCCATTCTTTTTTCTCTTTTTTTTCCCCCTAGAGCTTGCTACTATTAAAAAAAAACTAGAAATGAAAGCAGTTTCAACTCTGCTCAAATAAAATGGCTTCACATTTTGAAACTGATTTAGTTAAAAATGAAAGCAAAATAAAAAAAAAAATCCAGTTAGTGACAAGAGCTGTGAAACTGCTCACATAGAATAGGAAAAAGTACTGAATATTGAGTCTGACTGATCTCGAGATTTATTCATCTCTTCTAAAAGATTTTTTTAATATGTCCATAAAGTTGTATAAAAAAGTCTGTGGGCTTGTTATCTTCCTTTGATTTGCTATTTGACTGAATGTCAACATACTGACAAGAAAAGCAACAAGAAAACCTTTTTTTGAAGTGTTGTGTTCAGAAATTCCAACTCAGATAACCATTTAGATAGCTGTTATATGCAGAACTGTCTCAAAACATTGTCCTTCCAGTTTGCATGATTTGCCATCATGACCACATTTCTGTTGCTTTCATATTCCAAGCCAAGGCCAAGATTGTGAAACGTGGTCTAAAGGAAAGATAGTTGGAAGGAGATCATTTTCATATCTTAGAGTTTGTCTTTAAGGTCCTTTTCATTAGTGACCCTGACATAAAAACTGCCTGCTCAAAAGAAATTGTTAATGGCTGAGGGTTTGACAGTACTGTCTAAACATGTAAGGCTGAGACTATCAGCAAGCTCTAGGTGACATTAAAAACTGGGAATGAGGTGAAATCTAATAGTGCAAAATAAAAGCTGTGTTTCTAAAGGTTAACAAGGATGCACGGTACAAACCTGGAGCTCAACGCTGGACATTAGAGCTGCCCACGTGATGGAATAACGAAAGAAACCAAGGCTGTATCAGGGCAAGCACTTCAAATAGGGGGAAAAAAAAAAAAGGGAAAAAAAAAAGATGCATTCCGTTATACTGGATGCAGGAATACAGGACTATGGTTTTCTTGCTAATGTTCAGAGAGATTTATTCAAACTGGAAGACTGACAGGCAACTGGTACCGGGAATCTTCCTAGGAACAAGTTGTAGTCTTTGTCTTATACAAGAGGAAAACAATTGGATCCCACTTATTGAACTGGGGCCTCTCTCACCCTTTCCCATATTCTGTGCCTTTATCATTTTATAGGTAAAGACATGCTTAGTGCTTGTTTTAAATAGGTTGAGCAAAGCTTTTCTCAGGTCTCACTATAATCCTGTTCTCATTTACCTGTCTTCTAAATGTGTTTCTCTTTTTTGACCAAACCTTTCTTTGTTTTCTTTTCTCTCTGCCCCCCCCCTTTTTTTTTTTCAATATGTTTTATCTCTCAGCATCCTATTAATTTTATTTTTACATGGTTACCCATCCATCTCAATTTCACACCATTCCCTGCTCATTTGCCTCACATTTTCAAACTCACCACTCCTGCTCATTATCATATAACTCTTGTGTGCAGCTATGATGCTCCAAACGGATATATCATAGGAAAAGTCAGCAAAAATAAGCTTCAGCTTTCAATTTATATGTCATGCATGTGCGATATGTTTGGCATTTTGTTTGGGATATATAACAGTTTTATTTTCAAAATCAATGAATACCATTACCATGTAATCAAGGACAGATGTAGGGTCACAGAAAGATTTCAGGTCTGTGTGGCTCCCTCCTGTTATCCAGGAGTCAATAGATGGAGAGGGGTATCTCCAAATGGATGTTTCTGCTCTAATTAAGATTTCTTCCACTGAAGTTAGTGAGATTTAATCTCACCTAAATCAGAGTTCTGGATCTCAGGATAGACTGGGGTTTTTTATATATTGGTGAAAACATAGAGACAAAAATTAGCCATGTATTTAATTAATGGACTTAGTAATTTGAGTTACAGACTCTACCTACATATTTCAACTTAGTTTTCCAGTAATCACACAAACCTTATATTTTGGGACTGAAATGTAACTCTACCATTTAATGAAGAAACATAAAGATGACTTTCACTTTTTTTGAAGAGTGTTTGACTTTATGATTCTTTAATGTAACTTGAGTTCAGGCAAAAGCCATTTTTATTCAAACACTAACTTGCTATACAAACCTGAAAAGATAATTTTGTGGTCCCTTTATCAATTTAAAACAAGGACTGCAGTGTTTAAGTTTAATTAAGGAAAAGTAAATTGCTTTCTGTTAACAAAATTATTACGTATTTATGAACCGTGACCCTTTTCTTTCATTTACACTGGAAAATTACTCAAAATTATAGTCCTCTTCAAACTATTTGTGTAAAAAAGGAAAATGAATATCGTCATATTAATCCAAGCTGGGTTGGAAAATTGTAAGATTTTTTTTCTATTATTTCCTACAGAAGGTTATCCGACAAATGGTGAGAATTAATTTGAAAATTACCTTCACTTCAATTCCTTCCATTTGTCACTTGAGTATTCTTAGTCATATTCTCATCTGGTGTAAACCAGTGTATTGAGATTTTTTTAAAAAAATCTTCACTCTGATATAATATTATCAATCAGAAAATCTAGAGCAGCATCATTGCCTTCATTTTATAAATTGCAGACTGCAATAGTTGTGGCTTGTCCTCCACCATCTCATGAACAATAATCAGTAATGTATCCAAGAATACAAACCAGATTACCTGAAAAATGATTACGCCATTTTCCCCTGAAACTCCATATTGAAGTGCTACTTTACATCAGGTAAAAATTTAACATTCACTCTAATCAAACCAGCCTTTAACTTTCAAATCAAATCTTGTAAATATCATTGTATAAAGCATGAACTTCACAAAATACAATCCAATCTCATCTGTATAACCCTCAACTGAAGTATTATGTCCTCAGTATCAGTGGTACAACTAAGAACACATGGGAAATTTGGTTTTTGATTTTCAGAATAGAACTGTAGGACTGGAATCCTGGAGTCATACAGCTGTAATTCCAGGTCCAACTGGTTGGACCTATATGGCTCAATGGAATAGTCTTGAGGAAAGGTTTGAAACCAGATTTACCATACATCTAGGTTATTTATGAGCTTTAGTGCCTGCACAGACAGGTCTAGAACAATTCCTCTAGCATGATGAAAGAGTAACCCTGTAAGTTCCTGTGTTTCCAAGGATGCTCCAGAAGACCTCTATTCAGAGGGTTTCATCAATTTGCATCAGGCTTGACTTTCTATTTGGATCTAGTTGGTCTAAAACATCACATTTCATCCATATCATTATAATCAGGCTGTCAAACCAGTTTCCAGAGGAACCCTCACTGTCAAGTGTTGGAAAGACCAGTGGGGTTTTTAGGCAGCCTGTAGTGATTCTAGGAGCAAAACCCAGAAATGCCCCGAGTTTTAGAAAATGCAGGTCAGGTAAGAATCTATGTAGCTTTTCTGCCATGCTGAGAAGACACCTTTGTGCAAAAGGGCACTAAAAACATGCTGCTTGTTATTGAGAAGAGAATCAGATGGTTTTAAAGAGGATACAGCTGCTTCTGCCATGATCACAGTATACTTTGGAATTGACTATGCTCAAGGGTGCTTCTGGGACAGAAAGTCAATAGTGAAATAGCCAAACCATAAATTTCCAGTTAAAAATTACATTTAAAAATTTACACTTTACACTTCATTCTTTCACTGATTCTAATAGCGCCCTCCACACTATTGCACAGTTTAAAAACAGTTAAACCAAAACATTGTATTCTCGCTGTTAAGGCAGCCTGGCCAACTTTTTAGTATATTCACTTTCTCTCTGTTTCAGAGGAGTTTCTTTATATCTGTTTTTTTTAAGCCTAGCACTCTTTGTCACACTGCAGAACCTAACTAACTGCCACCTCAGGCAATCCAGAAATTCGAACCTTCCATCCCACTCACATCTTAAAATCTTTAATAGGATTTGCAAACTTTGAATCTCGGTGCTCACAGGTAGATCTTCAGGGAGGTGACAGGTACCTGAGCTCTTTTTTTCCTTTCTACCTTTAGTATTTCCCAGTGCCTATCACATTTTTTTGTCACAGGAGGTGGGAGCTCTTTCAAACCCATATCTAGACACTGCTCGTTTCGCCTAGCACCCAGATCTAATTATTCCTAATGTCATACAAAATGCAGTTTCAGGGGAAAAAAAATAAACAAAAAAAACCCTACTTACTTTCGTAACGTAAATTAAACGTAAATTAAAAATCCATTTCTGGATGGTGTGGTCAAAAGGTTTCCCACATTTTGTGAGAAGACAGAACCAGTTCACACCAGTCTGGCTGTAAAGCAGTGTCAGATTTTCAATTTCCACTTCCCACACTCTCTCAGTTACGTTGCTCTGTGCTACTACATAAGATACACTGGGTACCTCTACATTATACTTTACTCTTTTGTTTAAAAAGATACTTCATTTGTTGGAAGGAGTGGAGTTTTACAAGATTCTGTAAAAATCAAAACTAGAAACAATTGCTGAATGCTGAAAAAAAAAAATTCAAATTTTCTCTTCTGGCTGCAAACTGGTGATCTCTCTGAGTTCACAATGAAACCCATTTTTCTGGAATGCCTTTTCCTCTTCTTTTCAGTATCTGTAAGTCATTACTAACAACAATTATATCAGGGCAAGTAACAGAAATTAGTAAAGACACAAATGAGAACAGAATGAAGGTTAACTTCTGCTGATAGTACAGACTGAGCTGCTCTGAAATGCCCATCTCTCTGATTACCTTCTTTGTTTTCTGATTGTTTAACAAAATTCTGTTACAGCTTTTCTTCTTCTTTTTGGTTTATAAGTAGTCTTTTTTTTTACATTTGGTTCTTTGCTTTCTTAATTATACGTATTGTTTTGAAGCATGAAATATATTGCAAGCTAGGAATGAGATCATTCTTATACAGGGATACAACAGTGCTCAGTTAAGGCATATATATTATAATCATGTAGTTACCAATCCTTCCAAAATAATGACAGTGTCAGAATCTCAGAGATCCTTTTCTTATGAAAACAGAAATTGAAACAGGTTTGTGGGGGATTTTTTTACCTTTACCAGTAACTCCTTATCTCTACTCCTCCCCCAATGTTTCCATCGGGAGAGAGACAGACGACCCCCTCTCCCTCTCCAAATGTGGAGACTAAGGCTGGTTCAGAATGCTTCTTAGATGGCATCATTCAGCTTTGTAGTTATTTTTTAAAAACCTGGAAACAAACAGGCTGTTTTTCAACTAACACAGAAGCGGAGTATATTTGAATGAAAATTTACTGGTTTTCCCAAGGCAGCTCTGTAATTACATTTTTTGAAGACTCTCCTGTTTAAAAATTCATAGTCAATTTATCATTCCATGGACTAAAAAAATTAGACAGTTTCCTACATAAAAGCTGTACCTGGGCACTAGTAATTCCATGAGTCTTAGTGTAATGAGAATAATAGGTATGCAGCCATGTAAAAAAAAAGAATATAATTCTGTGAAGAGGTCCTTGAAGCATCATAAACTATGCACATGGTACTTAAACATTTGGCCATCAGAATCCTCAACGGGTAATTTCCTTCTCTTTGGCATATTCTTACACCCTTATATTTGTTTATATCCCACACTAACTAAAATAATCTTTCTCAAGTGACCTTGGTTTGATTACATGTCACATTGCAATTCCTCACACTTCTTGAATCAGATACAATCTGTGAGATGATATTGTATGTAATTGTATGTGAAATTGAAATTAAATTTTCCGTCTTTTGGCTTTTTACCATACTAGCATCACTCTCCTTTGGAATCTCACCCCTTGCCCTCACTCCCAGTCTGTGCAGATGTTGCTCCTCATTCTGTCCTTTGGTAAATTCCAACGTTGCCTGAAGATCTGCTTCCTCAGAAATACTTGGGATGGTCGCTACCAACTCTAAAGGGAGGAAGAAGGGAAGAACACTATTAAACAGAGTTGTAACAGCAGAGAAAGAATGAGAACAAACTGTTAAAATATTCACCAAATATCTGACAGGAAAGTGAAGGTCACTTCTTTACAGGTTGTATCACAGTGCGTTTCACTGCATGCAGCAGTCATCTGAGAGACCACGTTCTTATTATTTCACCTGTTTTTAAACCCTAGATAAAATTATGTATTCTACTTTCAGACTCAATACACGAATAAATATTTCATATATCAACTCTTTTCACTTATTTTAAATGTCCTTTTAGTTAATGTTTAAAACTGTGGTGTATCAAAATAATTTTTTTATCAGCAAGGAAAACTTAGTTGCCCTTTTACCAGCAAATAAAGTAAATTTTGTGCACTAACTCCAAACTGTGGATGCTACAAAAGTTACACATTTTCATAAAATATTGAAAAACAGGCTTTCTTTCATCCCGTGGGTATTGTGTTAGCTAATAAACTCTGTATCAAATTAAAGGTAAAATTGGATCCAGAATTATACTAAGGAAATTTGAAACCAAATATTAAATCCATTGTTGGTATTGATTACAAAATAAATGTTAAAGTCAGCCTGCAAACACAGAAAGACAATGAGTAAATATATTTGTTTCTACAAAGCAGAGTTACCAAGTTTCATAGGTGCAACAGTCTCTTTTGTTTTACTTTTTTTTTTTTTTTTGGTCATTGCAGCACAGTTATAGTTCTGATTTAATAAAATATATAATGCTTCAGGAGATAAATCTTGGCATGAGGGAGTTGTTTATTTGATTACTTCTACCATAATGCAGAACACAGTTTTCCATCAATATTCACTGTTTAAAAAAGGGGCTACTTTTTTTTTTCCCCAGGAAACAGGGAGGCATATTCTTGTGACTGGGAACCGAATTTAGATTAAGTACTTCCTAAGAGAATACTCAAAAAAATATATTGCATTAAGTTTCATCTCCCTTGATACTTGATAGACCAAGGTAGTCATCTTCCTTTATTCTAGTGGACAAAAAGAGCAAATGACAACTCATATTTTCTATTTAAGATATTTAAGATATATTTAAGAGGTCCAACAAAAGTGGATGTTCTCCTAGAACTGATTGAAACACAAGATACTTTCTCATGCTTTACTTCCACATTCAGAACCTCTGTACACAACAAACTAAGATGAAACAACATCCTATTTTCTGCTTTAAATCTTCAAGGAAAGAATTCAAGGAGCCATAGATAAGACACATGGCTTTCATAAAACGCTTCGACCCTTTTTTCTCTTTTGTTGTTCCTTCAGATATCCGTATGTTTCAGCAACATACTCCATGCAATATTGATGTGTTTCTTCCTGAAGTTCTGACTGTGATCAAGAAGTGTTAAGATTTCTTGGTTTGCGTTGAACAGGATACAAAAAGCAAGTTTTTACCACAAGACCCTGGTATTAAAGCAGTGAAAATTCCGATAAAGAGGATATCCTTTTGCAGAAATGCTTGTTCTATTTAATTTGCACTGGTGTGCTCTTCTTCTAAAGCAACTGGGTGAATTTCATTGCCAGTTATGAAAATCCATTCTTTCTCCATTTGCTGTTAAATATCCTTTGGACACAATAGGGTCCAAGTTGATTTTTAAGCTAAAGAATGTGTCCTGGTCCAGTTATAAACAGGTTTTCTCAGGCATCATAGAGCCCATAATTTCTATTTACAGTACATTTCATTGCACTTCTGAGTTCTGCTTCTGTCTTATTCAAAGTAAAACTTGTTCCTTTTGTAGTGCTTAAAACCGCTCTGTCTTGAATAAGAAATCCTTTTTTAAGAAGAAAGAGTGAGCTAGTATACTCTGAAATGGACACATTATGAAATCCTCTGACCCATGTTAGAAAATTTATTTACATTCATTCAATAAATACACCTTTTATTGTGAGTTGAAGAAAAGTGTACCATTGTTAGGAAAATTTGGAAAAATCTTTCTCCTCTGGTTAATATTGTCTATTTACTCACCAAATCACCTGCTGCTTTAATGTTTAAAAAAACCCAGATGGGTAGATATTGAACCTCTGAATGCTTAGATATCCTGACAAAAACTGATTACTCCAGAAAGAAAACAACTAAGTTTTTCTCCAAATTAGGTTTTATTTTTGTGTTTTCTTGAAGTCGTTCTCAAGGTCCTTCTATAAGAAAATTGCAGAGGGATTGTTCCAGAGTAATTTAGTTGCAACTGTTACCAGAGGAATTAATATTCCTTAGACACATCTTTATTTTCCTTATGTGTTTCACAAGGCTCTGGTTTTGGTGGATGCTTACAGAGCTTGATTTTTGCCCAGAGTTTTTCCTGGGCTGGGCATGATGATTAAAAAAGATGAAGTTCTGCAGCAGTATAACAGAAAAGCATTTTCACACTAGAACAAACCCAGCTTGTTGCTGTCATTTGAGCAAACCAATAAAATAATATTATTAGATTTCTTTTGTCATTGAAAATTTATGGTAGCACTACTTAAGATTCATCTAGTGTATTTACAAATGAGTTACACTCCAAAGCACTTCATAAACTTAAATAATTAATGTTACTTGTAAAACCAACACAGCGATTGTAGCATACAGATGCCTCATGTGTTACCAAAAAAAAATTAGCTTCTGATGCACTTATTTAGATGTTTTTCAGATATAGAATTCTTTACTTCTTTTCTCTTTAATTATACCTACTCTAGTTTTTAAAGATTTTTAAAACGTGGTGATATTTTTTTATAAACTACATATGTACAAGGGATATATATATATATGCATCTCTACATAGGTAATTCAGACTTTTGGTTTCTGGATAGGCTAGTGAATATCAAGGTCTTCTTCACTATTCCCATGTTTTTCATTATTTTTCTGAGTAGTATATTCTGGTATTAATATGTAACTGCACTGAACTCCCATAAAACTAGTATTAAAAGAAGTCCCAAAATGCTATTAATTTCATCTCTACTTATCCAGATAAAAGTGAAAAATTTTCAAATTTAAAAAAGGGGTTATAAATTAAGTGATCTTGCAAGTGAAAATGCAAGATATGCATTTTCTTCTAATACATCATGGTAGAAAATAGGTATTTTTTTCTCTACATTCAAAGCTATTTAAATATAAATGCAATGATGACTTTCAGTGAGAAATTTATTTTCCTGTCTTTATAATTGAAAGCACCTGAGGGCTCCAAGTGAGGTCAGAGAGCTAAAAGGTGTGTTGCAGTCCACAACGGAGAGTTTTGCATGAGTGGGATAGTTGATAACCATAAATCAAGTGAATATGAAAACCAGCAACATATATTTAACCATATTTAACTAAATAGAGATTCATAGGATTCTCTTCTTCTATGCAATTCAAAAGAACTGGTTTTTACGCCTTTTCCCGTACACTTTTTGGCCTATTTCCATCTTTTATAATGATTTAAAACATTTAAAATTGCTGGTTAAATTCGAGGAGAGATATTTCTAATCTATAAGTAATTGCTTTCATATTGTTTAATTCTAGATGACTGCTGTGTGGCAGAATATATTTTGATAGCTCTGATAATAGCAGAGCACAGTGTTAAATGGCACTTTTACTCGAATACTTTACGACATTCAATAAAGGACCATTTCAGAAAGACATCTGCCAGTGATCAACATTCTGAGCAATAAACAATGCAGAAAATCTGTCTTTCTCTTAATAAGGCCAGCATATGAGTGGATTAAAATAAATTAGCAGCTTCATCATTAGGCTTTGGCCCGAGGACAGCGTTCCTCTGGCTTAAAGGTTTGTGTCTAGCTACATTTTTCATTTTTAAACAAGCAATCGAGGCTAAACGCAAAGATTCAGGAGATGCCTGAGGATCTGAACCCACCTGATCGTTATACAGCAGAAGCTGTCCAAGCCAGAAGCTTGGAATTATTACCCAAACAAAAGTAATTACTGAAAAGTTATTTTCTGGGTTTACTTATCGCCTAGAGAAAAAGCAGAGGCAGTTCCTCAGCAAGCAGGAAAACACAGCCTGGCATGTTCTTTTGACGTTTGAAGCCTCTCCACCTGCTGAAAACAAAGAAGCAGATATGCTAATAACAACTACAACAACAAACAAAAAAGAAAAAAAGAAAAAGGTGTCCTGTTTTACAGGCTCTGATGTGTGACTGCAACACATGTTTCCTGCTCGGAGAGATAAGGTGGTGATGCTCTGCCTTGGAGGAACCCATGGTGATACCCTCAGGGATGAAACCAGGAGCCTGCGCCGCTTGAGACGGCTCTGGCTGGACCCAAAATGAGAAGTTCTGAGCCCATCTTCACATCTCAAACAGCAGTGAAAGTCTGCCCTGTGTGGACTTACTCCAAGTCAGACACGAACAACACACAGAACTGTTTCTGCATGGTTTTCTCCATCGTTTTGTCTTTGATGAGACTGAAATGAAAGCTTGAAGTCTCTTTAGTAGGATCAGCCCTTGGCTTGTTTTTACACACAGGTACTTCTTCTTCGTTGGGCTTTTGATATAACTACATAATTCAATTTTAATATATGAAAATGCCTTTCTTGATGTGACACTTCTGTAGATTTTGCATAGGAATATTTCCTTATTTTTATTTTTAGTCTATGCAAATACATTAAATGGAAGATTAAAAAAAACAAAAACCACCATCTATTCTGTAGATACTTCACACCTCAGGCCTTCTTTGAGAAGGTTTAACTAAGAAGTCATGGATCACACACTGCAGTCAATTAATCTTCTTATCGTCTTTGCAGCCAAAAAAACCACGGTATAATGATTGGCTTTTAATACCAAATATATGGGTGGTTTGTTTTTTTGTTGAGCCTAAATTCCCATAGCAAAACAAAAAAAAAAATACAGTTAGTTGCCACAGTGTTGTCCAAAATGAAAGCCAGGAGTACTGTTGGTTTGTTGTGTTTTTTTTTTTTTTATTATCATTTCCTGGAATTACTTTATGTGGCTTTAGTTCTGAATCTAATGTTAATCAGTAATAAAGTGAATTCCTTCTGACAGGTCCTTAAAATCTGGGGAATGCTTCTCCAAAATGAAGCCATATTGTTCTCATAAAATGAACTCTACCTGACAGCTTGTTGACTTTCTGTCAAGGAAAATACACTCCTGGGGTGCTGGAGTTTAAAAGCCAGAAAAGCCCAGGACTGCATTTCGCAAAATGCGCGTACCCATCTCAGTTTGCTCAAGAACAAGATGCAGAATTTGCATACAGGCATATGGATATATGGAATTTAGGTGTAACTTTGTATGAATTTTCAAACATTTGAGTGTTGAAAGGCTAGATTTTGTATTAGATGTTATAACACTTGCAGCACCTATTCTAATAAATTTCATTCCCCTTGAGGCAGAAAATATATGAAATGAATTGGTTTGAACTGGATGCACAACACCCATATGGTGGATATGTCACTGCTCAGATAACCAATACACACTTTGAGAAGGGCACGAGAGCCTCAGCACCTCCTAAGTCTCCTTCCAGACTATTTACCTATAAATCGAGGTGGAACCTAACAATACAGCCTACCCAAATGCCTGATCTCCTCTTTCCATTTCACCGGCAATAAATACATTTTATTTGAAACCTTCCAACACCAATACACAAATCATTTATAGTAGTGAAGCTATTCAGTATCCAAAAAACTCCAGAAGGCAGCACAGGCAGTTATGCAGTGACTCCAAGACCCTGTTCAGAAAGGAACAAAGCAGTTGTGTCAGGAGAACTTTTATTTGTTCTGTCTCTTTCCCGTCCTGTAATAAAAAGGCAGATTATTCTGCGTTGAGAAACATGATTTTCCTTTCAGCTGGCAAAGGCACAATGACCTGAGCTGCATCCTTCCATGTCAATCCTACCTCTGTTTCACCTGTGATGTTTGGTGGTGCTGATACCCTAATACTCAACTCTGGAAAAAAAATTATAGAGCGTTACTCCCTGAATAGCATATGTATGTTTGAACATCCAACATCTTCTCAGTTCACAGCACGCAAAAGTTATTATTTTCGTTTGCCTGACACAGAAGCTACTGCTCCATTTCAATAAGCACGGCAATTCGGCTGCTATAAGTACTCACGATGACACCAGCAAACAATCCATTTGCTTTTGTACTCGAATGTTACCCTCCAGAGACATTGGTACTCCTTACCCATGTCCAATACTGTCAGACAGCTGAATAGATAGACAGACAGACAGACAGCAGTATCTCAGGCAAATGTTAAGAATCACGGTTCTCAGTAGAACAGATCAAGGAGCAATGAGTCAGCTGGAAACAGTAGAAGAAATTCCATTTATTCATTTATTCCATTCCATCCTTCTATTTAAAGCAGATTATGTTTCCTTATCCTTTGTGGTGATGTGGCTATTGAAGCCAGGTGTATCAATCAGATGAAGCAAAGCCAAATGGGAAATAAATACCTGCAGAGTTAGAGCTCTTTAAGGGATCCTTTTGGATCTCTCTTACAACCCACAAAAAAAAAAAACAAACTAAAACAGGCTGCTCTTAAAATTCTGATAATAAATAATGCTCAACAGATCTACATTCCTTATGTAGATCTTATGTAGATCTACATTCCTTATTCCTTATGTAGGAAAGAGACTGAAGAAAGACGAAAGGTTAAGTCCTATATATAACTTCCAAAAATATATTCTTTTTTTACTAAAAAATGTAGCATACAAGGTCTGCTGCAACCACTGGAGTTTCACAAAGAGAAACCTAATATTTTTCTCCTTTCCTTGTTCAATTCACAGAGCTGCCCTGGCCAGGCATTGGGATGTTGATTCACTTTTCTTGAGTTATTGAAGAAGCATTGTTATATTAATGCCCATAGGGTTCCTATAAAACAAATTCAAACACATGTATTTTTAAAAGATTGACTGCGTCTCAGCTGTCACAGCTCCCTGTCAATGAATCTTCAGCCAGTGGAGAAGCTGTTAACCAAGTCAGAAGACTCTTATGTAGATATTTCTGGAACAAAATTTATCAGATCCTCCAAATAAATATTTAATCTTGAATTAATAAATCAGTTTCCTTCAGGGAAATAGCTATGTGAGGCACTTTAAACTACATTTTTCAGTTTGTCTTTTCATACAAATCCCTTTTCAACTGAAATTAAACATAAAGTATTTTCTTTCAACTTAAAAAGTAAATATTACAACAGATATTCTGGTTTTATCTTTGTTGAGTGAAATAAATATTGGGTTTTGTTCATGTCACATAATATTTCAAAATTCTGTGGGTTCAGTCATATCGCAGAATGAGAAAAAAAACGTGTCTGTGGAAATTCCCAGGGGAAAAAAAACCAAAAAGTGTTTCACATTCAGCCTAGCTAAGAAACTTCAGTGATTCATTTATTCATTTTTCCTGAAGGTGGTAGGACAAGGAAGGGGAGAATGAGAGGTTTCAGAAGTGCCCTTTGGTACAACAACAGCTCAGGAAAACTCTTCAGAATTCTGGGCTTTCTAATTTTAAAAGGGGCAAGAAGGTGTTAAAATTCTTTTACTTTCCTCTCAGGTCCCAGGTTCTCTGCGTGTTGGGAAGATTATTAAAGATCTAGATGAGACTGGACAGAAAATCCTGCAGATCATTCTAGTAACTCTTCTCTGAACCATTTCCAATCTTTGCCTTTTCAAAACAGACTCCAAAAGTAGGCAGAGCAGTCTGACCACAATCTCAGAAATAGCATCCCAAAAAAAAAAAAAAAAATATTCTTGGATGTCAGGGCTTACTATTTTTTTCAGACAGTGCCTCAAAATGTGAGCATTTCTAATGGAACATGAGCTAGAGTGTGACGGCTAGGTATCAGCAGTGCTATTGTAGCTTTTCTGCAAGATGTAGTGAAGAGAGTAATAAATCTTGAAATTTTACTCTTTTCTATGTACCTTGTCCCTGGAATTTCTACTAAGTTCAGCAAACACCCAGAAGAAAGTAATGCTTGAAGTACAGTGTATGATTTCATTTTGCGAATATGGCAGCATCGAGGGAATTTCTCTACTCTGAATTTTTCATAAAAATAACATCTCCTGGCGAGACTTTATTGATTTTCATTTTTCTAAAAGGATCTTACAAATTGCATTGCATTCCATGCCTTTTTAAACAAACAGTGCAGTGCTTTGGTTGGCTTTACTGTAAGATTTGAATGTATAATGGATTTCTTTAATAAGATGAAAAGGCAGGGATGGAAACCTGTTACTTCTGAACGCCAAGAGAGTCTTGCTTTTTATAGTGATGCTGTGATGGCAGTCTCTGTAGTCTCCTTCTCTACTTAAACACCAAAAAAAGTTAGGAAATCCTTGAGTTTGAGATTATTTTCTCACGGTATCACTTATAAAACAAAGATCTAGACCTGTAGTAAGATTTTAAATATCCCTAAAGGAAGTTCCCTTTATTTCTGGAGATATGTAATTTGCTTTAATTGCCTGGAAACAAAACATAGCAAAAGCTTTGCCAAAATTTCTTTGTATTACTGAAAATGCAAACTTGGTGGGGGTTTTTTCCTATTTGGTTGATTTAATTTGTCATATTCCATTTTCTTTAGAAAAGTTATCATAGAATTTTCACCTGCAGTGGCAGCCCTGACTTTTATGCTTATCCAGCTTCTGCATCTTTGCTGTGTGTTTAAATTCTCTTCAAGAGAATTTGGAAATAAGCAGCATTTGAGTGATTCTCTTATGGTACAGCTAACTGCTCCTTAATGTCACTTCTGAAATTGCAACGCCTAAAAGATGAAATCAGTTTACATAAAAAATGTCAAGGAGTCAGTGCTGTAGGAAACATTGTGACTTCTAAAGACTAAACCACTATTCTTCTGAAGCAGTTCTCTCAACCTCTATAAGGTATTTGATCAGGTAAGACATTTATTTATGTTTGAATTGGTAAATGCAGTCACCCAGATAATTAAGTAGCTGAAAATTATTGATCTGTTAGGCATAATGTGGTCAATGTCAGAAATGTTTACTGGCATAACATTAACATTCATACATTCTATTTCCCTGTAAAATTGTTTGGTTAGCTTTTAAAACCACATCTCTTTCCAATAATCTAGAAAGATTCCATAGACTCCCAGTTCCTTCTGTTTGTGAGGAGTGAGGTGAATTAAAAATGTTTAATACGAGTTTATTTTTGAAGCTTGTAAAAATATCCCTTGAGATATACTCAACATGATACTGTAATATCAGTCTGGTCAGGAATTGCAATAAGTTTGCAAAAGATATAGGAGCATTAAGTAAGAGTCTGTGGCTGCAATGAACATTTAGAGCTATTAATACAGACACATCAAAATACTGGTATAAAAATTTCTTTATACAGAATGTGCCAGCAAAGGTACTTGTAGTAGTAGACTTTTCATTGCAAAATCAGTTAACCCGTTATTTCCAAAAGCGTTATTTAAAGACTGCTCATTCATTTAGACCAGGTAGACTAACAGTTTTTCTAGTTGATTTATTTCTGTTGGACATACTTTGTCTCCTCGTTTCTGCATTATCATAAACGGTGTGACATCAAGCTCCATCATTTTATAGACCGGCACCCAAACGGTTCTCCTCATTTGAGGTGAGGGTTATCTTCACACCTGCTGGACTCCATTTATAAAATCCCAAGTGATATAAAGAAGGCAAAGAGCTGGTGGTTGTTCACAATCTTATTAAGTGCAGGAACTAACGGGTGGTAAAGAAAGCTCAAGGTGCTGGTTCAAGACAAAGAGACGGAAATGGTTCTTCATGTAATGAAGCTGTGGAGCTATTTGCCAAAGACTTCATGCTAAAAATCCACAGAGGCTCGAGAAGTACCTGGCTTAAATCATAGAAAAAGATTTGTGGTGGGCTATTAAGTAGGAAAACTTCCCCGTTGAGTCAGAAAGTCCCTGAACTGCAATTTGTTCGAGACGAGAGGAATGGTCTGGGGAACTCTTACTGCACACTTGGGCTTATATTTATTCCCAGACCTCCAGTGTGGACCATTGGCAGAGAGAACTGGCTGAACTAAATAAACTTTTAGTTTGAACAACGGCCGGTTTTGGGGGTTTTTTATGTATTAACCTCTTCCGGCATCTACAGCTTTAGTTTACTTCTCTTTACTTGAAGTAAGACTACTGGGAAAAAAATAATAATTGAGCAAAAAATATTTATTTTTTATTAATTACATTACTTAAAATTAAGATGTCAGATAGAGGAATGTCCTTTAAATACATTTTCACAAAATTTTTATTTGCATGTAGGTGGCTGAGGAATTATTTCTGCCCAATTGATTTTTACCCCATCTGTTTTTTTCAAAATTAATTTGTATAATTTCTTGCTGACTGTTTCTCTCAATCCATAGAAAATGCCTTTTTGGTTTTTTTTCCCCAGAAATGGAAGCATTTATTTCCAACATAGTTTTTTATATATAAAACTAACTTTTTAACTCAAGGTTAACATTTCTCTTAAAATATTTGGAAGCTAAATGTTCCAAGCCTACAGAATTTCAATTGTTTCTGTGACAAATGAAATCAATAAAAAATTCATATGGAGACTAAAAATTTCAGAGTATTAGATAATACTGAACTTTTCAAATATTTCAAGACAACTTTTTTTGTTGTTATCACTTTTGTCAATATTTCCAGAATAATAACTGCAACTGGCTGACCTGCTAAACTGCTTTTTGCTACCAATACCTGCCATGATTGCACTGCCAAGGACCATAACTGTAAATATTTACCCCACTTTCCTCTTATGCTGCCAGATGACTGCTAGGAAACACGCTGGCTTCATTTTTCACTCTTGCTATTTATTTCTTGTGTAAAGAATGATTCATCTCACGCCAGCTCACGTTCATACTTGGTTTTGTGACAGATTCTTCTGCACCAAGAGGTAGCACTCTGTTTTCTGTCAGCTCTAAACCCAGTCTGAGCCAGCACACCTTGGGACAACCTGGGCAGCCAGTTAAATGCATGGCTCCTCGTGAAGGATGAAGGTAGAAGCGATTCTCCATCCTTGGCAGTAGGTATGACACACGCCTAGTGCAGAGCACCAGAGACCATGGTACCACATCTCTCATTAAGGTATCTTCCCTCATTCTTACTTCTCTTTCTGCAAACACGTCAGCTGTAGAAGATGGTTACATACCCAGCAGATAATTGGTACCAGGTTCTCAGTTGCCTCGGTCTTGCACAGACTTGGAGCTTGTCAGCACACTGTCACTGCCTTCCAGCAGAGCTCTTATTAGTTAACTGTACTTGACAGCACCTCAGAAACTGGATATTTTAAGTTTAAGCAGCTTGACATGATAAAGGTTGTAATTTTCTTTTCCTGGATAATTACTGTCAGCATTGATAAACATGTATTTCTTCTCCAGTCCAGCAGAAGACTGATAAGTCAAGAACGTGTCTCTTTATAGTTTAAATTTTAAAGTTCCTGACACTTTTCAGGATCATTTATTGTTGTAATCCTTGGGTGATAATGTAATTATAGAACTATATATACACATATGTATGTATTTATATGCACCTTTGCCCATTTGATTAGCTCTCAGCTTTCACAGTGCAAATGAAGACATATTTGATCTGGAGAGAGAATTCCCAGGACCAGGACTGGAAATTTTTTTAACTTCCTGTGCTTTTATTTATATTTTTATCTATCTCTCTGTCTTTCAATCTATCTACTGCTTTGTACCTCAAACACTACAATTCTTTCTGGTCAGGCACAATTGCCCTGCTGCAGGAACTTGTTCCAATAATGACTCTGAAGGAGGACAGAAGGGACAGGTGGCCTTAAGGGACATGATCAATGGTCGTATTTTGTGAGCTGCCCTGAAATGTGCACTGTTCTGTACTATACACTATAAGTATTGATACCTGAATATGTTCACAATCAGGTAGTTAAACTCAGCAGAATGCTGTGGGACAGGATCGTTAAAAGCTTTTGGGGAATCAGCTACACCTCTTGAGCATCTACATGCAAAGGAGAACTACTTTAAGTCACATGTGCAAAAGTGCAAGAATTAAACTAGAATAACATCTTGACAGAGCATTCCTAGCAGAGCATGGCTGTAATACTTGATTTTCCAATGTTTCTGCGTGCTCAGAAAACGTTTGCTTTGCAGTGGACTCTTTCTAGGGAGGTAATAATTAGCTATCTTTGAATTTCCTGATGTGATGTTCTAGAGATTCCAGCCTATGGATTTGAAAACGACTAGTGATTTGAGGTAGCCAAAATAAAGTAGTTTAAAGTGAAAGACTGAATATCTGCTAACTGAAAAGCCAACCTTTCTAGCTTCCTCAAACTATGCAATTGAAAAATTGAGGAAGGCATTGCTCCGAGGTTACTTGTGAAAATGCAGGAACATGAATTCCCACCACCAGAGCCGGAGATATTTCACTTTAGTGGCAGCAAGTTGCCAAAGGGCTGGGCTGCCAAAGGGTTGGTCGTGTTTTCCTCAGAATAGGAAGATCAATCGTTCTGCTCGAAGGGACAGGGCTCTGCTGTCACAGAGAGACGCGTAAGAACGAAAATCAATTTACATGATACTGGTGTAGGAGTTTGCTGCACGCTTCCTCCAAGAAAGTTGAAGAATAGTCACCTTTAGGAATCAAACTTCCAAACGAGAGATGAAAAGGAGATCAATTCAGTATATTTTACTTGCTTCTCTGCACCCAGTTCCTGTGGCTCTTAGTCCTATGTTCTAGCACCCCCATCACATTGGGTGATGTGGAAAATCAAATCTACATCATGGTATCATGACCAGCCACAAATCCATGTAGACAGTTTTAAATGAAAGTTGTTATGTCTGCAGAACTAGTAAGAAAGATCTGAATAGCTCAGTTACTCAAAACAAGCAGGTTCCTTTATGTTAAATAATCTTTAAAGACACCAAAACAGAACCTCAGAAACCTATTAAATGGCAGAAAAAATAGGGAGAAAAAAATCAAACTCTCTTTGAGCTAATTTTATTGCCGAAAAAATGAAGAGATGTAGAGGTAGGGGAGAAACATGATGGCACACATATTAGAGAGGTGACTGATTTAGGGAATACATCGGATGGGAAGGAAGCCTGATAGATTTAGCTTTTAATATTTTAATAGTGTCCAGGAAACTTCAATAATACGGCATATTTTAAATAACATTTGTGTGGTTTTTTAATACTATTGCACACACGCTTTTATTTGGTATAGAAGAATTTATAACAAGAAATAAAAAACAGCAAGTGTAACTTCTAATAAATTATTTTAATATTTATGCTGTATACAGTCTGGTAGTTTTCTCTGCTGTGTTTACATAGTAAACACTGGGTAGTAAAATAAGAACTATTGTCTTTGCTCAGAAATGCTCTCTACAGATCACAGAACAATTAAAACCAAAGAAAGAATGCTGAGAGTAGAATTTGCCTTTTTAAAGATAGCAAAATTCATGGGATGGAGCACATATCAAATCTTTCACTGCACGAAAGGGGCAATGGTTTTAAATTCAGAGGGTAGGTTTAGACTGGATAAAAGGATGAAATTCTTTACTCTGGGGGAGGTGAGACATCCGAACAGGTCGCCCAGAGAAGCTGTGGGTGCTCCCTCCCTGGAAGGGTTTAAGGTCAAGTTGGATGGGAACTGAGCAGCCTGATCTACTGATGGAGGTCCCTGCCCATGTCAGGGAGACTGGACTAGATGATTTTTTGAGGGTGCTTTCCAATCCCAACCATTCCATGATTCTATGACTCATTCTATGATTTTTATGATTCTATGATTCTTTGAAATATAAGATGTAGAGTAATTTCAGGCTAGAATAAGTTACCAAAAAATTCCCTCTTTCTTTTTTTTTTTCTTCTTCTATTTCGTCTGAATATCTCTGAAGAAAATATGAGACAAAACCACATTTTGCACATCTAATTAAATACAGTCTGCATGACAGAGGGGTCTCCTTTCTTTTGCCCTTCTTTTATTTATGCTGATCTGCTAGTAAGCTCCAACTGCTTTGATAATATTGTAATCCAGCGTTTTTACTTTGACTCTTGGATGATGCTGCTTTAGGTACCTAATGTCACTTTAAGACATTTGGTGGAATTCTCCTGTTGGGTATTCCAATTGCTGTCCACTTTGTGAATAACAATAACTGAGGGGGAAAAGAGAATAATCAAGTAAAAGAGAAACATACACGAATCTTTGGAAATTACCTATTCACCCAGATATCTTTACAGCTGGTATTATCACTGGTAACCTTTGAAATTTTATCTCAGTCCAACTAAAACAGTATATACTGAATTTTGAGAGACAAAAAGACAAATTTGACATGAAATATGAAGACTATTTCCAGATTTGCCACTGGGCATAATGCAAACTTTCTCTTCACCAAAAATGTCTTATTGTCTCCTGGCAAAGGTTTGACATTTGTTACTTTATACCCTGCTCATGAGGAGCATGCTATAAGTAATTAATTCAATTACATCATCTAAGCAGACACTAGGGAGCTTTGTGTCAACTTTACAAAGTATAATGGACAATGTCATATGTGACAGTGTTTACCAGGAAGAGATTCTCATGGGTGGTGAATGCACTTTACTCTTATTTTCAGTAACAATAAAAAAATTACAAAGGACTTAGAAGTAACATGAAAGAAATGGTCTAAAAATTCAACTGGAAAGGAGAAAGAAAGAGATCTGGTCACAAGCTGCTGATCTGCACAATTACATTTCCTGATAAATTCAGAAAACATCCGAAATAAATGTAGTTGCTCTATATGCTTCTTTTAGACTGCTAAATGCTGTATTCTCCTCTTAATATAGCACTATCTTTTCACTGTCTTTAACACTTTAGCTTTTTTTTTCTTTCTTTTTTTAATCAAGGCTCCTTTATGTTTCGTTTAAGTCTATTTTGACCAGCTCTCTAAGCATTTCTGTGACGTTATACACTTCCCTGTGTCTGGCTCTTTTATTTAACATTAGATGGCTAAGCTGTGATGGGACAAGTCCAAATTATCCAGGTATTAGCCTGAAAAATGGAGCGTGGCAGCATATTTGGCCTAGTACACCATTATTTCCTAAGAAAAATGTTTTAATGTGCTTATACGAGACTAGATAGTCAGCAGCCAGCAAAATAAAAAGTGATTTTCATAGTGAAATAAATTAAAAGGAAGGGGTGCTTGCTTTCTGAGATTCTTGATCTGCCCAAAAGCAAAAAATGTGAGACTGACACATAAGTATGGCTTCTATTGTTATTTCTCCATAGGAAAGTCCAAGTTTTCTTCACATTTAAATTTTTATCTTCATATTTGATCACAAGACAGCGTAATGACAATATGCTATGATAAGATCAGAAGGTCACCTAGATACTGTTCTCCTTCTGACTGAGAATATATAAAAACTTGCTATTAGTGACCTGCAGCAGGGAAGTAGATGCTGAAATACTGCCAGGTGACATTCAACAAGACTATATTAATATCTAAATTTTTCTCAGTGCAGACGTAAATAATATATAAATGCTACAATGAAAAAGGAGACGCATGGTTTGTGCACATCCATCCCTGAGCTGGGTGCAATTTTGCTGTGCATTGACACATCACAGATTTCTTCAATAACGTCTTTCATCATAAATAACTGGATATTGAATGAGCAGAGGCAGAACAATCTAGCTTCCTTGTTCTGTACTCAGAAAATACCTGCGCTTCTGGGGAGCATTGAAAGAAGGCCTGAAGAGACTCAAACACTCATTTTCTGCCCTGTGCTGGAGGTAGAAGTTTGAATTTGGGTTGTGGGAATTGCTCTCTTGTTCTTGGTTCTTTGTTTCTTTATGTCAGCGTTCACATGGAGAGTAAAACTGAAGAGGCAAATCATAAAGTAATCACCTCAATCAAGCTAATCAAAGGGCAAAGGGTTGTAAAATGGGCCCTAGGCTGAACAAAGAAGGCACAAATTCCAATAACAGTTTTCCCCATTTCAGAAACACACACGTGCCAACAAAAAAGGACAAGAATTTAATTTCTGTTACAGAGACACTGATTTCCTAATCCGATGTCAAGGACATCAGTTTGTGATTCCTGGGAAGCTTAAAAAATAGAGTCTGTATTCTACGTGGTCTAGGGGTAAAAATAAGGCAGAGAATGTAAGCAGAAAGAATAGCCTTTATGAAATGAAGTACGTCACTTCTCCCCATAAACCTTGCCCTATTAATTCCATGGACGGTGTGTTCATTCTCTGGAATTCGGATACTTTATTCCTGCTGCAACTTTAGTCCACGCTAATTGGTAAAGCCTGCAAATGCTCAGTCTTCTGCACTGCAGAATGATGCAGACATCCGTGGCTACTGAAAAGAATCTACATCAAATTCAAGATGTATGATGCCCTGGGGATCACAGTAGCTCAGGGCAAGCAAGAGATTGTGTCCAGTTGTGAGTCCATCTCTTACCTCCCATGACCTGTAGCAGAGGCAGGGTAAGAAAGCAGCATCAAATTGAAGCCAAAAAATCAAATTGAAGCAAGTCGGAGGCAGAAACAGTGCTTAAAAGGTGCCTGAGGGAAAGAGGAGAGTTAAAAAATGCCCCTGAGAGCTAAAAATGTCTCCCTGCCATTCTAGTGACTTTATGCAACATATGGAAAACACCCAAAAGGGCAAGCCTTCTCTGCCATCCACTTAACCCCAGGATGCTCAGCAAAGTCACGCTGCAAACCTCCTCCCATTTTGTGCCTTTTCAGGCTGCAGCCTTGGGATGGTGTTCCTGGATGCTTATTTGTAAGGAGATTGAGTTCACATTAGGAAGAAGCTCTTAGCTTATGGAATTTTTGCTAAATCCTGTTTTCTGAAACCTGGAGAGCTGCATCTGCAGGCTTTTGTATTTATAAATACACTTTTATTATTATTATTATTATTTCTATAAACTGCATCAAATTAGAAAGCAAAGCATCACGACTTATATCACAAAGAGAACAGCCCTGCTTGTCTCAGCCACCAAAGCCACTGAAGCCACAAAGTCACTGAAGCGATTGAAGTCATGGTGATAAGACAATTAGATAATGTTTTAACACACAGCGAACACAATTCTTTCTCACAGGATGCTACTAAAGCTCTATTTTCAGTGGCTGGTCCAGAAAGAACCAACAACAAACTTAACATTCAGCAGTAACAACTCAAAGAAGTATATTGCTTTGAATAGTCCCCCAGGATTTAAATTAAGACTTTTTGAAGGGAAAGTTTTCCTTTGTTGTTTTTGATCATTCTTGGTACTGTTGTTTTGTTTTGATTTTATCCACCAGATGCAGGATCCTCAGTGTGTGTGCAGCTGCAAATTTGGCTCCTCATGCATATTTCATAAACAACCAGCACTGAAATGAAGAAAAATTGTTTTTTCTGAGTCACTCCAAGGCCACGGATTTGTTTCAGGATGTTTCTCCCACACAAGAAGGTATTCTCAAGGAAAGCAAGCAAGGATTTGAGAACATAAGTGAGGTATTTAGATACACACAAATATACTAAACAGATCCCAGACTCTTTTCTAATAAATTGAACAGCCAGCAGGGATTTGAACATATGAAATTGTCATGCCACCTTATATTGTCTCCGCTTTTAAATATAACATTTTCTTCATAGATCCAGTTTCTGGTCTTCTCATTTTCATGACCTGAATTCAAAAAGTGCTGAAGTGCATAGGTAGTCTGTGTTGTCACCCAGTGGACATCAGTCAGGATGTTTCTGGAATATCTGAGTCACCATCCCTGGAGGTGTTAAGAAAGACACGTAGACATGGTACTTAAGGACATGGTTTAGTGGTGGACTTTACAGTGCTAGATTTACAGTTGGACTCAAGGGTCTTAAGGGTCTTTTCCAACCTAAGTGATTCATGATTCCATTATTCAAAAAAAAAATTTGGATTGTTGATGGAGTTTCTGAGAAAAAGTGCCATAGGTGTGAGGGTGTTGCCACAGTCACATGTGATTTCACACTGGCCGCCCCAACATTTCTTTCTTATGAATCTTCAAATAAATATTTACGTAAGTACCCCACTGTTTAACAGAGAGTGTTCACAGATAATACAATTACTATATAAATTTCCTGTGAAAAAACACAACAAATATCTTAGAAGCTATATTTAGAGCTGTTCAAAACCTGAAACTCAAACTTGATTCTTTCACTTTTACATTATATAGCATGTTTAATATCACACTTAGATAAATACATTTGATGAATGTTCTGTGAGAATTAAATAGTTAATTATTGGAGGAAAAAAGGCAACCTATTTGAGATCTTAACAGTAGGAGAATTCATAACCAGAAATAACCTTTTTTTTTTTTTTTTTAATTGTAGATGATTCAGTGAGGTTCAGTCTGATTTCTACATCTGAGAACTTTTATCTGGGAGACAACTGAAAAATCTCCTATCTGAACTCTTCTCTTCATATAACAAATTCACAAGGTAAACATTAAATCTGATTGAAAATTACTCTCCTGGATCTAACTTGGGGTGTGGTGTGAGGAGACAAGGAGCACAAATCTGAAAAAAAAAAGAAAAGATATTGTCCCTAATTAGTCAAAACTGCCTGTTTTCCAAAGCTTTCTTTCTGGGATGTGTTGGATCCCCTTCTCTTCCAGAGCACCTCCTGCCATTTTTGTGCGTAATTCCCACTCCCAGCCCCCATTCCCCATGTCGTGCCTCCCTTCACTCCGTTCTGCTGCTCTCCCTGTTCCAGCCAGACCCATGGCCATGCCCTGGCTGCCTACTATCAAGGCTCAGAGAGGAACCCACCTCAGTGACACCCCAGCTCACCCCATCCCAGAGACCCACCTTGACCTACCAAGTAAGTCTTATGGGCAAGTCAGGAAAATTGAGCTTTAAGGGTGTGTATGAGCCCCAAGCTGACTCAACAGCACAGATAATACCATACTATGCACACTACTCTACCCCAGACAGACAGTAAAACACGGCTAATAAGCCATGGCTAATGGCTAATAAGAGTGAGACAAAATGACTTCACTCTTCACCTACCATTCTTCGTTGTGGAGTCAAGTCCAGGGAGAATAGGACAATTGCCACATTTCCAAACACATTAAGAAAAACACAAGAAATAGTTTTGTCAGGGATGTGTTTTACAAGATTAGTTTTTTTCTGCTTCGGTTCTCAGCCCAGGAAATTTAAGGCCAGACAAAACCAGGAGCGATACATCTTCATCAACTTCATGTTTATCTGTGGAAAAACTCTTAGGTTATCTTAAACAATATAGAATACTTTGACAAACGTACAACTAAGCCAATGGTTTAGTTCAGAGATATCTGTGGATTTTATCATTAGAAACATCTGAAAGGTCCTGATATGTTTAGGAATCAAGTTCGCTTCTTCATTGGTTGATACTACATTGATGTCATACTTTTAACAGGCCAAGATCTTTTTATTAGTTTTCAATTCTAGCTCATCAATCAAGTTTTTTAATGACTTACATGTTTAAAAGTTATCTTTTTCCTGCTCCATATGGCAATGTTATGTCTCTGTTTTTGCTCTGTTTTCTCAAACAAATCCAATTGAAATGCAAAAATACCGTTTGAAATGACATTTTGAGGAATCGTATTGAAAAAAACCTGGACACATAAAATTAACATTTACATTATACACCCAAGATCTGAAAATGCTCATAATGTACCTTAACAAACTCCAAGAAACTCCAAAAAAAACCAGTAGTGACCTGAGCCTGGTTGGAATAAAGAGTGGATTGTCCCAGTTAGAGGTAAAACAGAACTAATTTAATTTTCAGTAATGTTACTTTTCGTTTAAGTCTCTTCTAACTAAATGAAATTAGCAGCATATTTTTCAGACTGTGTCTGCTTCTAGCAGATAACATCTGGTGTTTATAGTAAACACCAAGGGCTGGTATGCAGAGAGCTCTTGTTTATACTTATTGCTAGAACAACCAAAGTCAGCTAACTTCTTTCTGTACCAAGTTGGAAGCAGAAGAGCATAGAGGGGGTTACACCTGTGGGGCTGAGCAGACAGGACATGTGACCCAAAAATTGACCTTTCTCTGAACGTTCTCCAGAAACTCAGTGTCTTCCTTGTGGTGAGGGGCCCAAAACTGACCTCAGTACTCGAGGTGCAGCCTCACCAGTGCTGAGTACAGAGGTACCATCACTTCCCTGGTCCTGCTGGCCACACTATTTCTCATACAAGATGATACAACTGGCCTTCTTGGCTACCCAGAGATACTGCTAGTCCATATTCAGGCATCTGTTGACCAATACCTCCAGGTCCTTTTCCACCAGGTAGCTTTGCAGCTGCTCTTCCCCAAGAAGTCCCCCATATTTCCTTCTTCTATAATAAAAAAAATTGAAGTGTTGCTATATTACTTCAGCTACATTTTTTATTTAAAGAGAATTCTTTTCCCATAAGTTCCTTTGGAAAAAAAAAATAAAATAATGAAACAATTATGCATGCCAAGTCCCCACTTCCCTGAACAGCATTTTCAAGTACTGAAAGAAATCCCAGTTAATTCTTTCTTCCATTCCTTTGTTAATCTCTCTTTTTGCAACGTCAAACCTATTCATTTAATCATTAAAAATGCCATGGGTAGTTTTCAATTCATCTAATTTTAGACATATATATTTCAGATCTCCAGTGTTCAATCACATTAAGCAAATATAAAACAGCATATTTAGAATCATAAGATCATAAAATGGTTCGGATTGGAAGGGGCATTTAAAATTTGTCTAGTCCAACACCTCGCTTGGACCCACTCTGACAGGTCCATATCTTTCCTTTTCTGGGGACCCCTGAGCTGGACACCATATTCCAGATGCAGTAGAGGGAGGAGTATGACCTCCTTTGACCCACTGGCCATGCCTGTTTGTATGCAGTCAAGGATTCAATTGAATTTCTAGGTCTCAGTCACACGTTGCTGCCTCATGTCCAATTTTTCATCCCCCAGTATCCCAAGTATATCTCTGCAGGGATACTCTCTATCCATTCATCCCACAATCTGTCTGGATAGTGAGGATTGCCCTGACCCATGTGGAGGGCTTTGCACTTGGTCTTTTTGAAATTTGCATGGGTCCATTCCTCAAGCCTGCCAAGGTCCCTCTAGGTGGCCTCCTTTCCCTCAAGCATATCAGCTGCACCACTCAGTTTGGTGTCATCCACAAACCTGCTGAGGGTGCACTCAATCCCACTATGTCATTGATGAAGATACTGAACAGCATTGGTCCCAGTATGGGCCCTTGAGGAGCACCCCTTGTTACTGGTTTCCACTTGGACATTGAGCCACTGACTGTAACTGTTTGGATGTGGTCATCCAGCTGATTCCTCATCCATCTAAGAGTCTCTAACAGTCCATCCATCAAACCCTTTTCTCTCCAATTTAGAGGTAAGGACCTTAAAGAAATCACAGTAGATGACATCAGTTGTGACAGTTTAGATGTAGACATTACAACATAAACATGTCCATTGCCTGTTCTTTTCTACCCTGGTACTTACTTTTGATCATCTTTTATGATCAAAAATTATCAACTTTTACTTTTTCATTATTTCTTCCCTCTTATTGGCATTTAAATTTTGGGAACTGGTCGAACAGTCCAGTGACCCTTCCACAGAAGAAATAAAAACTTTTTATTTCATTTCAGTGGACAGAATTGACTAACGTAAAAAAATTTGTAATGTTTTTGCAGAAAGATTTTTTTAAAACATTTTTATCACATTTTTATTCATCCACCTATGATTTATATTACACTGATCACAAACTAGGATATTAGATGTTTGTCTGTAATTTTGTCAGGCTGAAAATAAGATGGTGGTGTTAAGGGCAGGAAGCTGGAAAGTCACTGAGATAATTTCGGGAATATATATGTCCTCAACCCAGATGGAGCTCTGCACATGACCTTTATCAAGTTACCAGATAAGGAAGCACCAATTTATAAGACCCTGTAATTTATGGCCAAGAAGTTCATCTATCTGTGACCAAAAGCTCAGTTTTGTGTAACAGAGCTGGGTGGTTTTTCTGTCAGAGAAAGTTCATGCTGAGTTGTGACAAAGTACAAAAAACACAGACAGAATTAAAATTGTTGAGACAATACTAGTTACCAATTCCAGGATTCAAGGAAGTTAAAAAAAAAAAATCCTAGGAAAAGAACCACAGTGAACCAAAAGATGGGAATTTAGCAAGACTGAGGATCAGCCCTTCATAAAAAGCAAAGAGGCAGCATTTCTGCAGGTAACTGATGACCACCTGGCCAGCAGAGACTCACCAGGTGTCTCCTCAGGGCTGGTGGGCACAGTGATGTTAAGCCTGGTTCAGCTGTGGATATGAGACATTAAATCATTGTTTTGAACATCCTAAATCCTACTTGTGGGATCTCTGCGAATGGTAAAAGATGCCTGGACAAAAGTGACCCAGTTAAGGAGGTTACAGTTCTGAATTTTACACCAGGGAAGAGCTTCTGCGTGTGAAATTTAACCTTCAAGAGTCCATTATTTGCTCTAAGAAGAAATGGAGCAGAAACAGGTCCCCAGGGAATTCACGACGGTTGTATTCTTGCCCCAGCACTATTGTTTCTTCCTGGCAGATTCTACAAACTTGACATTCATTTCTGGGGAAATTGCTGTGACTTCTGGAACTTGCAATTATGTCTCTCAATCCTGACAATATTTTGCCCAAGTGTTACTACAAAGTTTCTATAGTTAGTTCTTTACATGGCAAAGATGTTTATTTTCTTATGCCTCCTTCCTATTTCACTCCTTTTCTCTTAAATCCCTTCAATATTTCAACAATTTCTGCTGTGTCACTGATGAGTTCAGATCTGTATTTCTTCCCCCCCGTGAAAGGCCTCTCAGGTAACAACACTTTTCAATATCTTTTTAATAATAACTTTCAATATTCTTTTAACAATAACTTTTCAATATCCTTTCTTTCCCCAGATCTCTCTACAATAAGAGTTAAAATGCTTGATCTTCCATGTCTATAATATTCTGGTAATTTTATTTTAAAAGTTGCTGCATAATTTACTAGTCACGTGACAACTTGCTGAAATAGTTGTAAAGAACCTGTAATAAAACTGAATCAATTTGTGCTACTAAACCAGTGCCCTTGCCAGTAGTTCACAGTATTTTAAGCAACGTGTATATATCCTTTTATATAAATATTCCATTGTATACACTTAATTAAAGGTTTTTTTGAGCTTTAAGAAAAGTACTGCAGCTTTGACATCTATAACATTTTGCCCGAGCCCTTAATCAATGTTGTGTGTTTTATCATTTACTAAATAGCCGCAGGCAGTGATCAATACACCAGCAGAGCCGCTCGTCATTAATCTCAATCTGTTGTAGGTCAGCTTCCTGGGGCCTTCAACTGGGAATTTTTAATGTTCATCTGATGAACTAAAACATGCTTTTCTTATTCCTTGGCATTGTACTTTTCCTACTCATCCCTTAACACAGGAGCCAAGCTAATTTCTGGTAACTTCTATTTTGAACCCCAAAATAAAAGTTGTCAAGGTTTTGTTTTTTCCTTTTAACAAATCCATTTTCAACACTGCAATAATTTTACATTCTTGCCACAATAGCAGTAAATGCAGAGGGTCTGCTGGCACACACTTGAATTAGATTCTCTAATGGTTGTTACTATTCCATGTATTAGACAGATGTAGGGATTCTTGACATTAAAAAGGTCTGAAATTCATGAACTGTAAAGACATCTTTGGAAAAATCTTAGGCTCACACAGTTCTTAAATGTTTTCTACCAATAGTCAATTGCCCTCAACCCAGGAGCACCAACAACAGCCAAACACCCAGCAGATCTTCCAGACCTTGTGAAAGGCTTTCATTTAATGTAAGCTGTGTTAAGGCCAGACATCAAAACTAAGAGGTCCAGGATCTGTTTAGAATCAAGAGGGAGAGATGTGCCACCAGAGCACAGTGTCTCCTCTTCTAAGCTGAATATACAAAAGACAGGTTAAACTACCACAGAATCACAGAAGAACACGGGGTTGGAAGGGACCTCCAGAGGTCATCTAGTCCAAACCCCCTGCAAAAGCAGGTCCACCCAGAGCAGGTCCCACAGGAACATGTCCAGGTGGGGTTTGAATGTCTCCAGAGAAGGAGACTCCAC
>JAOQGM010000012.1:126346171-126365764 GCA_027564225.1 Gallinago stenura | reverse complement strand
TTTTTTTGGTTTTCTTCAATTTGTAAATTTTTTTTTTTTTTTTTTTTTTTTTTTTTTAAGGGATTGCTGGAAAGATATACAGAGAATATATATAGAGAGAATATGTCTACATCATGCACAGGCTCCTCAGCTAGCTCCAAAACTAGAATTACCCAAGTCTCCTAAACACAGTGCTTGGTCAAATATAATTAATGGCTATTGAAAAGAAATATCCTTTGCTTTAGCTATCAGTACTTCCAAGGTTATTGTTGCAGAAGTGAATGTGTATTGTGGGCAAAATACTTGTAAATTAAATATTTAATTGGCAGCACAGGACAGTGTTTATCTTGTGGCTCCACCTATCCAATAGCACACAACCTTGATCTTCACAGCAAAAAAAAAAATGGAGAAGAAAAGGCATGTCTTGCCAATGTCTGTGAAAAACAGATGCAAAGGAGTCAAGAAGACAGAGCCAGACTCTTCTCTGTGGTTCCCAGTGACAGGGCACAAACCGAATTATAGGAAAATCCATTTTAGAATAACAATAAGGGTTTTTTTTTTTTTCTGTGATGGTGGTCAAGTATCCCAAGAGGTTGCCCAGTCAGATAGAAGAACCTCCATTGATTCTGGATACTCAAACCTCAGCTTAATACAGTCCTGGTCAACCTACTCTAGCTGACCCTGCTCTGAACAGGGGTCAGACTGGACGATCCCCAGAGGTGCCATCCAACCTCAGTTGCTTGGTGGCTCCACAGCGGGTCAAACATTCACATCCTCCACTCAATACAGCAGGCACTAGTGTTTTTCATTCCTAGACCAGGCATGTCTTACAGAATCGATGACATAACTAGATCAAGAATTAGGGGACTCCTGAATGGTTTATCAGCCTCAATTTTAGATTAAATTTGCTGCAAAATTTTATTCATGTTTCAAAGTAGGCCTAAGGGTTAAGAGAAAAAAAAAATGCATGAAATACATGTTAAGAAAAAAGGTATCTGAATGCAATCATTTAAGAACAATGCAGAGAAACCTAATAATTAGGTGACACAGTTGATTTGAAATAATAGGAATAAAATGTCAACAGGGAATACAAGCAATTTGATTTATGTTCTTGATTTTGAGTTTCAACTGAAATACAAAAGGTAAGAAGCCTGAAAGATATAATATGGGGTAAAAACGCTGATGTAATTATATCCTGAGCTCATCCAACTGAGGAACGTGTCCTCCTGATATGTCTCTATTCTTGGGACTACAACTCCAGTCCTGCCCTTGGGTCTTTCTCTGTGTATGCATGGAGACCTACAACCACATGGTTTTTTGTTGGCACTCAGAAGTGTTTGGCTCAGCTAATAAAAAGCAATATCTGTTCTCTTTGAGAAATGTATCCCTTATTTCATTGTTACCCATCGTAATGAATGCACAGGAAACAATAATCCACAAACAATTAGATTGGTCATTTATCTCTTTCTAATATATGTTGGTAATCAATAAAAATTACCAACTAAGCCATTATTTCCAATAAGAATGTGCCCGCTTTAATTACAAAGAAACTGATCATGAATAGGATTCATTTAAGGCTGACAAATTAGGATAGGCATTCACTGTATATGTTTATTCCCATGCATTTTATCACAATGAAGAGTTGTCAAAGGAGATAAGGAGACACTGTGTAACTGAAGATATTGAATGATTCAGCAACTGTTGGCCATAAAAGCTTATTATGGGCTATAACATAGTTTATGAATCTACACAGACAAAATATTCTCTTTGAAGAAATGCAGCAGATATAGGGACTGAAATTGAAATCATAACTCTAATTTCTCAATTATAGACAGTAATACAGTAGTAAGTATTCTGTTAAAAATAAAATACTCTTCTTGCATCTGTCTCTAAGCCAGCAATTTTCAAGACCAGTAGCTGTGGCTGTTGAACCAATACAGATTTTGTGTGTGGCCAGCGAATAAAAATTAGTTTCTATTACTCAGTTTTTCTGAATTAAATTGTTGCCAGTGTGAATATACTGCTATGATATGTAAGAAACCCAAAACACAAGAGCTTATCTTAAGAGCCATACATTTCCATACCTAAAATATATGTTCAATACCTAAAGATATTGTCCCAGACTCATTTAGCAAACTGTTTCTCTCTGCTTTGCAATAATTGTTTTGTGTTTGGAAATTACTTTGGAAATAGCCATGTTTTGATTAAAATGGAATAAGATTTCTACTGCATCTTTATAACACCCACATGTTTTGAGCATGGCTATTGAAAAGCTCCCATGCCATCAATTAGAGAAGAATTAAACAAAAAGACCACCCAAACCTCTAGGAAACAGTCACATTGGTGGGAAAGGTCAAAAAATGTATGTGAATTCTGCATATTGACTTTATTTTGGTAGATATGTGGGGAGAGGGAGGTTTTCTCTCTGAAGGTGGAATTCCTCAGAGACAGTTGAGAAGCAAGGGGTTGGTGGGACCAAGTGAGGGACCCAGCACTTGGTCTTATTGAACCTCATCCCATTGGCCTCAGCCCAAATAGTTTTTAGTCAATTAATGCTTTATAGGAAAGGCAACTAACTAGGAATATTGCATTCCATTTTAGCTCCAAATAGTTATTCTTTCTGATACAAACTCCTTACCTCACTTTTTTTCCCTGATTTCCTCTTTTCAAGAAAAATAATGTGATAACAGGAGTCAGCATGGCACCCTGTAGGCTGGGGGTTAAAAGTATGAGTCAGGAAAGCAGAGACCTTGTATGACTGATGTCAGGGATTGTCACTCCTGACAGACTAATTGGCCAGATTTCTCAGCTTCTTCAGCTCACATCCAGGACCAACTTTTGCAATGCAGGACCAAAAGAAGCATTTGGTTTATGTTTGAACTGGAGCTGAAGAAAGCCTTCATTATCCATTCTGATGGAAAGTGACTACGCAAGGTCTTTTCCTTGATCTGGCCAAATACTGCAGCGATCAGCATGTCATCTTTTGATATGGAAAAGAAGGTAGCCTTGTGCAGAAGGTCAGTTAGAATTAGAATTAGAATGGAATACTTACACATTATTCCAAGCAAGCTCATCTAAGAAATTTACCATTTGGGAAAGTTCATAGCTTTGGAAAACGGCTCACCTGTTGCTTTAGAAGAAGAAAGGCAGAAACAATACGTAATGTATTGGTCTAACAATCAAGAAAAAAAGTGAATTAATGGGCAGAAAATTCTGACATGGACCACCGCTTCTAGTCTTAGTGTGGAATTGACTTTCACTTGTAGAGCATCTTTGCAAAAGCCAGTTTTGGATAACGGGTTCAACTTTTAGGTAGAAAAGATCAAAATAATAAAAAGTTCTGCCCACAGAAATAGTAGCTATTTAGCAGAAGTAGTTTGCATGGGTTGAAATAGGGTTTGAACAGAGTAAGGAAAAGTGCTCCAAAAGAATCAAGAAGTTTTCAGCCTTCTACAATATCTGTAATGGCACTGATGGTAAACACAGTATATTCATTTGCTCCCCTTGCCACAAATCATCCATCAGTGTGGATCTGAGATAGTCCATAAAATCCTTAGCATATCAGAGAATCCGAATGAATATACAGCACTGGCAGGTAAATAAACATCATCCAGCCTTAAATGTATTTCTTATTCTACTTCCTACAGATTCATGCCATTTGTATTGATTTTTTCCAGACAAAGTAATAACCACAGCATAATATTTCTCTTGAGCGAACAACTTTTTTTTTTTTTCACTTACAAGAGTCTGAAATATTTTTCCTAGTGACTTAAAGTGTTTACACAACCAAAATGAATCCATTTTGTCAGATCGTTCATAATGCAGAATGTTGGATACATGAGGCTGGCAAGGAGAGAGATTTTGTCCTTGAAAGTCTTCAAACTGGCTCAGTCAGTGGAATTTAAATTTATGTTTAAATGTTGGAAAAAACAGGAGTGCTTTAGAAGGGTTGTGAAAGATAAGCATTTTAAAAATTGCAGAACTGAGTAGAGCATTCTGCTAACTACTTCCTATCTTCCAAAAGTAGCAAGAGTTGGCCTCCTGAATGATCACAATTGACATTATGTCTATGGTGCAACCACTATTTTTTTTAATCTTTAAAATACTTTTTATTTTAAAAAGTTTAGAAGAATGTGAAAATTTTAACAATTTAAATTAATTAAAATTTGAAGTAGACACAAACTGTCCATTTAAGCTTATAGCCCATTAAAATAGCTTAAACATTTATGTTCATATATAACCTAAAATAGTCTCAAATTATAGCCAACATTAATATATTGCTGTTCTCAAGCCTGCATAATGCCATCACTGCTTTTAGTTCCCTCTTTCCTGTATATTCCTATTTTCCCATGGACACACAATTTTATATGTGTTTGCAGGGATTTTCTTTTCTTTTTTATTGCATTCTGAACATCATATAACTCTAAAACTATGTGTGATACTATTTTTCCCTGAGTTAATTCTCATATATTTAGGAGCAGATTTTATACTTACTAAGGCTGAGTTTTGTCATTTGGTCTCAACACAATAATCTTCACTTCTGCTCATAAGTATACAGAATTTTCCCTAATTAAGGAAATCTTCCCATGCTGTTCAACTGCTCTAGCAAATTTGAACTTTTTTTTCTGCTACCAAATCCACTGGAGCAGCAGATCCATGAGGATCAAAGGGGTGCAGCAAATCTGTGATCTGCAGTAGCTGGATGTCTGGATGTCAATATGGCTCAAAGTCTGGAAAATCATAGGGAAAGGATATCGATTTAATGTCATCTTTGTAGGCAGACCCTTATAGCAGATATGCAAAGACCAGATACCAGAACTCCCCACTGGTTTTAGGGATTTAAACTTTAATAACGAATAGAACTGTTAATCACGTAACTTAATGTATATACGCCGAAAAAGAGAGTTACATATTTAATTCCTAATCCTCACAGATGCTGAAATTATTTCATCTTATAGAACAGGCCTTGCTTGTATAAAACAAGATCAGAGAAGGAAGTGATATGCAATTAATAAATTAAAAATGCATTGCCCCTGATGCGTTTCTCTTGGAAGACAGGCATTAGCTCACGGGGATTTGTCCTTCCATTTAACTAACTTTAGCTTTACAGTTGAACTAAGAAACAGACACCCAGCTTCACTGTTGGGTTGTTTTTTTTTTTAAGAATATCAGGTTCAACATTATCTGGTTAATGTTGAAAATGCTCTGAAGTGATCAAATATCAGCAAAAGCATCCTAGAAGCAGACACACCCCTGCGCTTGCGTTGCTGCTGCTAGGCAACGAGAACAAAAATCCCAGCACAGGTCAATTCTCATTTCAAGAACTGATGTTAATTTTATTCTTGTTTGGAAAAAAAAAGAAAGGAAATTAAAGCAAAGTGAAAAAAACAGGAGGCTCTTTTTTTTCCTTCTTCTTTTACTACCTTTCTGATAACAAAATATGACTTTTATTAACAACCATTGTGAGTGAAAAGGTATAAAGATTTGCTTCTATTATTAGCCCCATGGAACAGAAGTTCACGTGATGATGAGTACAGTGAAACCTAAAGCAGTGACCAGACTGAAATACTTCTTTTGACAATAAAATTGTGACCTTATTAATCAGTGTGCATTTCCCCATTTTTGGTTTGGATTCCCAAGTTGTTCCTCTGATGAGATGCAGCAAATCAAGCCTTTGTGTACAAACCTTGGCTTCCTCTTGGTGAGAGGAGATGACCTGTCCTCTGCAGAAATACAAGTGTGAACTTCCACCAAAGAGTTTAATGACTGTTTCAAGTAAATCAAAGCTTATGTTGAAGTTTAAATGCAAAGAAAAAGAGAAAGCAAATGCCCAATTCAAAGTAGAAGGCGGCAGCAATCACCAACCACGTTGCTCTAAGGCTCATTTCTCCCATATTTTATGAATGATCTCATATGATGATATAAGCAAAATACTTTTAGTTTTCAGAGTTTCAGTAGCACACTGGGTCTTAATGTAAAGGTCCCTGCCCTCCAGTAATGCCTACTTAGGTTTATAAGCTTTCTGCCCTACGTCATTTTCAAAGCAATTGCCACAGATTCAATATTTGGAGTTCTAATATCTGCTTGATTTCGGTCATAAATTGATCCTCTGTAAAACAAACATATATAGCATTCTACAGCACTGGCACGGTACATAAAGGCTGGGAGAGTTGTTTTTCTCTTAGACTGCAGAAAAACATTAAGTAACAAAATGCTACAGGTAAATGTCTGTTTTGCCAGGTGGTAAGTGTGAGCAGAGAGCAAAATCACGAACGCCTGGCAACTGCCTGGGTATCAAAAGCCAATGGATGCCCCCTGGTTGCTGATACATTCAAAGCCAGGTTAGACTCTGCCTGGTAGTTTTTAAAAGATGAGTGAGAAAAAAAAAATCTTCTGATGTGCATTATTCTAAAATATTTTGGTATCAAATTAATTTTAGGCAAGATAATTGTAGTAGCAAGGTCAGAGTTCTGTGAGTACAACCTGCATTTCGGGTGCCTGCCTGGAATAAAATATGTCAACCATTATATGAAGTGATCTGGTCTTTGAGAAAAGATGTTGTAAAGAAATTTGCTTCCAAAATTGGGAGCAAAACCAGAGATATATTATACCAGACCCCTTTGATTCTGATGGGACTGGGCCATATTTGTATCTTGCCTTGACTTTCTTGAAGTTCTTGAGCTCATGTACTTGGATTTGGCCTCTCAAAACTTGGGTCAAGTAATCTAGGTAGAACGTGCTGCAGTTTCTGTAAAACTCTGTCATGTTAAAGATACTCAAGACACCTCTACACTAGTTTCTCCACATATCAACAGAAGGCAGTTTTCCCTTCCCAAACTTGCTTCCTGTTATGAAATATATCTCTTTAGTATTTCCCACTGCATAAAGGAGGTTGCAGAGCATGATGGAGCAGAAGAATGTCCCATGAAGAAGGATGTTTAAGGGTATAGTCCTGAACTGGAAGTAGTAGGGGAGGACTCATATGTGCTCTGCTTTAACCTTTATTCCAGAAAAATTGTTCCAACCTACCTAAGAAAAGTTTTTACAGCAGAGAATTTTAGGAGTCCAGGGAAATCTGGATGAGGTCAGAGTGGCAGCTCTACAGGTGAGACAGCTCAGTTTCCTATACTCTGTAATTTGGAAAAAAAAAATCAAAACAACAATTTCTCAGAAATTTAAAAGCAAGCTGGACTTGGGAATCAGTCCAGAATTGCAGTCAGCCTGACATGGGTTGAACTGGTTAAAGAGATGAAGCCAAGAGTGGAAGTTTGTCGCTAGTTCATTCCATAGTGTGAGCTCACTAGGGAAGATTTTCAGAATTTTTTAGTGGAAAAATATTTTAAATATTTAATATGTGTGACATTTTCAGATCTCTGAGTATCTGAGCTTGCTCCTTGACATTACTATTTTTGACTATAGAGTTTGTTCATACTGTTTACAAATTCTCTCTCAAGGAAGGTGCCTTTAAGATGACATACAATAGTTTTCTTGCATTCATTTTTACTAAGGAATTGCACTGAATTTTTACACTGGCCAGAAACTCAACAGTGTTATTTTATTGTTGTTTAGTTTTAAATCATAACACATTTGATGTTTTCAGGAGTATTTTAAAACTGGTTTGGTACCCAAGCTGCCGTGCAGATAAATCAGTAGTTGCAGTGCATGGGTCATAGCACTTTTCTTGAACCATAAAAATGGGATTTTAACCAAGAGTGCTAAACATCACAAGCCATTTATTCTGTGTTCACAGCACAGTTGAAAGAAACGTGACTATGCTACCTAATAACTAAATGCCAGGGAGAAAGATTTATTCTAGACTGTTGACAATAGAATCATGTCTTGATTATGCTGGTTTTAAATGCCATTAAAGCATTTTTGAGGGAGTAAAAGGAGAAGGGCAGTATCGTAATTTGTCTTGAATTTCAACATACTAACACTGTTAATGTCAGACTATGAGAAAGAATCATTGGATCCTGTTAATAGACTTTATATTTTCATTTAAAGGTTTTGCAAGCTTTGTAACTGGGGAGAATCACTGCTGGACTTCCCACAGTGAACTAAGCTCACCTGAATCAAGTTAACTCCAGTATGTAAATAGGAAGCCACAGATTCCAGATGTTAATTTAAAACAATTGAGCAGGAGAAATTCTGCCCTTGTCACCCTGAATAGATGAATTTAACCCAGTGTGCCTGTCTGAAGTCGCTGTGTTCACACGTGTGATCACAGTGCAAATGTGCCCTGAAGCCAGGTGTTTTCAAGGGAAAAGCCATTAAATGAACACGGCATCTGAGCAAAGGGGCTCTGATGTGGGGATGCAGAGACAAGGGGCCAAGAGAGGCAGAAGTTATTGGGAGCAGCTAAGGAGGAAGGGTGATTTTAATTCCTTGAGGATGAAGCTCAGTCACAGCCGACTCACATTATCTTTCTACTCAACAACAAACTCCACGTTTTTCATACATGTTTTTTTCCACATCCTTTATAGACCTGGGACTCCAGAGGACTTTAATTTTTCTACACAGTGTTTTTAAAGGTTATCCTTTAGTATTCGGTGGGGAGAGGGAGACCTGTTGGGAGACACTCCAAAAATTCTTCTGAAAACAAGCATGTGTAACGTATATCTGTGTAATGATATGCAGAGCCATGAATTCTGAGTCACAGTATCTGCTGAGGAAAAGAAGGTATCGCTTCAGAAGAATAACTGGCCTTTAGAGGTCACCCTGAGAAAATCCAGTTGCAGTCCCTAAGCCCTCCATGAGGTCGCTCCATGGGTCTACCCACTCTGCGGGATGGTAGGTGTCTACAGGAGATTCCAATGAGTAACAGACCTGTGCAAAAATCAATTGAGAAAAAGACTCTGAGAAGTGCTAATTATGGCTTTTGGTATTCAACTGCCCTCCCCACACACTGCAGTGAGGGCCCTGTTAATTAAGAGGGAAGGTTATGGCAAGAGTCTTGCTTGTGCTAATGAGTATTAGGCCAGATCATCCAGTTCTCCAAAACCTTATTCTCATTCTAGGTCTTTGTTTCAGCACTTTTTAGGCAATTATGAATTACAGAAGAGAGTCAACACAGCTCAATCACTTTTCTCTCTCTCTCCACCTCAGTAAAGACCTTAAGTGGAATGAGGTCCAAAATATGTGCAGGTTCATGAACATATATGTACACATACAAAACCTGAAACAGCAGCTCTCAGTGGCAGAAAATTAGGCTACCTTGTCTGGGTGATTAACCATTTTTTTTCTCCATGACACCTGGAAAATAATCAGTTATCTGCAGTACTGCTGAAGAAATATAAACACCAGATGTTTACACCAAATGAACACCTTAGCATTGTTTTATGACTTGTTTAATAAAATAACTAAGAGTATAATTTCCCTTAAAACATTTAGTTAATTGCGTTTACTATTGTTTTAGAAAAACCAGGTTTTTGTTTTCATAACTGTAGGATCGCTTTGAATTAATATGCACAGATGCAGTGGCTGATTTGCGTCATTAAGTCTTGGAAAGACTATTAAATTTTTATATCTTCTTATCTATTCTCATTATCTTTCTCAGTAAGAAAAATTCACTATTAATGGATGAAGTATTTCAGCAAGATTATGAAACCGACTTTGAAACTGTAGAATAAAATTAAAATATATAAATAATAACAGTTAACAGAATATTGGAAAATAATTCCAGTAAAGCTTCCATATAGCATATGAAGACAGATATTTCACAAGTGAACTGAAAAAAGAAAGAGCACATACTCTTGCAGCTGTGCTTGTAAATGAATACATTTAGTTAGTATAATTTCCAGCTGACCAGTATGTATATAGATTGACTCACCATAAAGAATCAGAGTGTTTGGCTCACAGTAGCAATAAATTAAATTGCAAAGTTCAGTCCTGAATCTGAAACTTAAATCAGATTTTTTCATGAGTTCTGAGTAATGTGGCAGAGAATCACAGTCACTGTTCTATGAGAACAGTCTCTCCTCATCCTCAGGGATAGCATAAGGTGTGACAACAAAAAAAAGCAACAAACTCTAAAGTCAATCCTAAAATGGGTATATATTGCTGAAAATGGTTAGCCCAAACTTATTTTAAAAAGGTAATCATGCTTTCATAGAATCAAGAGAATACAGTTTTAAAAGAATATATTTTTTTTGTGAACACCTTCGAAAGTGGAGGTCAGGGATCAGGACATCCCTACATTTTTAAAACTTCTTGGCAGAATATTAGTATTTTTCCTGGAGTTTAACAAGATATGCTCTTTAGCTTTCCCACCTGTAGGATTGTACCCCTCCAGGAAAACTCACCTGCTAAAATCCGATTCTAAAGAATGCTACACCTTCTCAAGCCCCAGACAGCTACTGAGGATGCAGTAAATATGCTTATACAGGAATTTAATTTAAAGTTTAACTTCCAATACTTAAAACTTTTGAAAGACTGTGGTTTTACTCAGTACTTGCCACCGTACTGGGGGATAAATCTATCCAGGAAGTAAATTTTTGATCACCTTGCTGAATAATTCAATTTTGTAAAGATTGCATCTCACTGTTTCAGAATAATATATCTGTAAATGATTCCCAAAATGCAGCATCTCAGTGTTGGGGTACTGTAAATTTTTCACTATTGCTGCAATAACATAGAAATAACTATATTATAGAAATGAAATAACCTTCTATCGCTTGCTTTTCCTTTATGGAGAGCAATTCAGCCACAGCGTAGGTTCATTTTGGAACTGTTCAGCACAGGCAGTTAGATGAAGTATTAGCAGTTTAAAATAGACACATACACTTCCAATTTCAGTGCAGCCCAATGATTTTTGCCTTTCTTCTCTGTTGGCATCATTATGCAATCAAAACAGCGCTCTCAACATTAACCTCCTTGGAAGTTTTGTTTTGGCTCAAGGACATGTTGAGTGGCTAAACCTTGATCCCCTTCCCATTAAAATCAAAGCTTTCTTTGATTTCAATGGCATCGGCAGAGATCTTAGTGGAACAGCAGGATCTGTGTGGGAAATTACAACAATAATAAGTAGGGATACATTTGTGAGGCTACAAATGTCTTCTGTGCTGGGCTCCAAAGGTTGGGAAAGTATATTACTCACAAAATGTAATGACCTTGCGCAGATGAATTGACCCACTGCTTTGTTCCAACAGCAGAATAATTCTTTTCTGAATTATTTGCTCTAAGTGTAATTATATTGCTCACTCCTTGGGCAGTTTGGATTCACTGTTTCTCTCTGTGTTTTATCTCCAGACAGAAGGAGTCTCCTCACCTTTTATAAGCGTTTCCTTCCCACTGCAAACAAGAACTGAAAAAATTCATTTTTCCTGTATGCATTGGGAAATAACTGGGAAATTTCACAGGTCTCTTGAAGAACGAATAAAACAAAGCTCTTGTTTTGGAGATTGTGAATATTCACCATTTGCACAGTGATAGTTAGATTGCATTAAATTGTTTCTCTCCGCTGACTTAAGAAACTAACACAGCGTGAACTCTGCACTGTGCAATCAAATGCCCCATTAAAAAAAATATATAAAAAAAAAAAATCTTACAATAATTATTCAGGCTTTTAAATTTTAAATCTCTTTTCCAGGGATTATTTGTTTGAGCAAAGCATGGTTGTGCTAATGTTTAGAGCCAAAACGGAAAGACCTTGAATACAGATAAATCAGGAATGAATAAGGAAGAAAAATCCACACTTGTCTTGCATAAAAAAAAAAAAAAAAAACAACAAAAAAAAAGAGAAACAAAAAAGCAAAACAAAACAAAAAGATAGATGGGAGATCATTTTAGAAAATAACACTCACTGATCACTCCAAGGTAGCCTTCTCCTTCTTTCTCTTAAACTTCCATCCATGCCATGGAGCAAAACCAGCTGGAATTCCATTTCTGTTTGCCAGTCCCCAGTTACTGCTTTGCCTGAAAAACAAATAAGAAATTGAAATATAGTCTTTCCGCTGCTCTGACAGCCCAACATTCAGGGATGAACCGAAGGGAATCGCTTCACTTTTTGGAAAGCACCTGCAGTTGTGTCCTTACCCCTGAGCACCGAGGGTGATTATAGCTGCTGAGAATATCACCCTAACGAGAGAGAGAGAGAGAAAAGGACTAATGGGCTCTGCCAATGAACTATCCAACAGGTTCCTGAACTTCACCTTCAGTTTGGTATACAGGCTGCATTTGGGTTTCAAGCAAATATGATTCTTTTTTCCAGGCAGCTTAGGTTTCTGAGGATTGAACCCTCAGTAAATGTAAAGTAATTGTAATTATAATATAATGAATGTAATAAATGCTGCTGTAATACAGTGTTAAGTGACAGAAAATTGCCAAGTATTATAGATACATTTTGCCTTTAATTAGAGAGAAGCAACCATCTCATTTATTCTAGCTAAATCAGAGATGTCATTTTTGAAGTTAGCATCAAAGACCTCACGATTTAACCTCACCAAGCACACTACTAATAATAGTTTTAAGTGTACTTACAATAATAGTGGCTTTTCATTTTATTACAGGATAATAATTTGGTCTTAGGGTAGATAAACTAGGAGATGGAAGGCCAAACCAGTGAACTGCAGAGAACCACGACGCTGCTATTAACCCTCTGCTGGGTTGCTCTGCACCATCATTGAAATTGATGTGGTTGAGCAGAAAAAGCCTGTACCTGAAGAGTTTTAAAACAAACATTTTTGAGGCTTAAGAAAGTAGAAGCTGAGGTCATCGTGAAGATTTCCATATGCAGCACTAAATCATCCTGATTTGCTGAAAGCAGCCACTGCAATTAGTAGGCACTTGGATGCATGGAATAATTTCCCACAGTCAGACCATGTTTCTAAACACATAAATTTAGTACTGCTTACTTTATTTTTTCTGAAATTACCACTACGACTGCCATGGGAGTAAGAAAAGGGGAACATGGACTTTTCCCACCTTTTCCTCTAAGTGTTTTGGAAGTGATGGCATTGTTTCTTTGCTTAGTCAGGAGAAGGGGCAATATAGAAATCTGTGCGATATTGCCTGTTGCTTGCTAACTTTGTGCCATAGTATAATACTGCTTCTCCTGGTAAATCTGATTTGAAATCACTCAAGCAATGGAGATTTCATTCCGTAAATTATGTCACAATGTATTAGACCTCACTCCTCTCCATTACTAATGATGAGTATCCCCTTGTTTCACATGGTAATGCTCTTTTTGGAACTACACTTATTCCCACCCTCCCATCACCCTGAAAATGTTTATTCAAAAGATGCCAGTCTAGCTCTTTTATCTGTCTTTAACTAAAGCTTTACTCCAGACTACAACTGAAGTAAAACTTTACAATGAGTTGTGATTATTGCCAATTGTGGGCAATCAGGGCCTCTGCATACGAGCCTCTGTGTTCTCTATATTTTCCTGGATCATCCAAGTCTAAAATCTAAACGTGAAAAACAACATCAAACAGGTTTGGGTTGGGTTGGGTTTTAGGCTGGTATCATGTAAGAGAAGGTGGGAGGGATAAGATCTGACAAGAGTGAATTTACGATCTCTGACCCGAGTGGAACTCACCTATTATATTTCTGGGAAGAAAAATATCAGTATATGTGTTTATGATAAGTTTGTACCTTAGAGAATTTGGAGTGTATTTGGTGAGTCTGAATATTTTAGGAGCCAAATTTACTCCAGGTATTTATACTTTGCTTTTTCAGAAACCCAAGAACTTTTCCAGAATAGGTCAATCACTTGAAAAACCTCACCACTAGCAATTTTCATTTCCGTCCTGTGAGTCAGCTGCAAAAAATGGTCATCCTCGTTACTGGAAAAAGAATGGAAAATATTCCAAATTCATGCTTGCAGTTTGATTGCTTTTCTCTTCAAAGTAAATGGTTCATTCTGGTAAACATTCTTCATTTCATCCTGAAAACAGAATAATTTTTTACACAGTTCCGTTGCTTTCTTAGGAGCAAAGGTGCAGGAATATTAAAAAAAAAAATAACTTCCCGGTATTAGAACCCTTAGAAATAATGAAGAAACAAAGCAGTTTGGGCAAGAGAAGAATATTTCCATAGAAAGCTTTAGATTTCTCAGAAATGCAACTTTGTCTCAGAAATTAAAGCACATCTAGTTTCCAAAATCACTTGAAGTAAAAAAAAGTTGCAAGACTGAGGTCAAACTGTGTCCAGTGTTGTCTTATGAAATAGTTCTCCAGGTTCCACTGACCCTGTTAACTATATCTCCATTAAGAGCGTAGACTTCCATGCACACACAGATACCTGCATGTAGATACCTACATTTTGGCATTTTATTTCTGAAATAAATCCCATGTGGTAGCAAACTCAGCAGGACTAAAGATGTCCATTTTCTTCAGTTTTGATGTCTCTGCACATCCAAAGGCTTGTGCTGTCTGTTTCCTTCCATTTCGTTGGCAAAACTCTACACCTTTCTGGGTTTCTCTGCCCTTCTCTGCCTGGTTTCTTCTCTCCCTTGACCTGTCTTTCCATTTAGCTAATCCCTTTAGCTCCTAAAAACAACAAGAGACAGTAGAAGAGCTCACTAGCCTTCATGGCAAGGGTAACACCAGATTTCATAGTGTCCTGGGGCATTTCCCTGCTCCTCACTCCCCAAGGTGCTGTGCAATGAACTTCTGTGGGGTGGGAGATCCTGTGCCCATCGTTTTCTGCAGAAGCTGTTCATCATGGAACATATGCAAAATCAATGAATCTTCTGAACCAAATCATCCAGGGTACATTCTTGCAAGGTGCTTCTCTGTAGACGTTTGTCAATAGTCTCACATTCGTTCATAGCCTTTTTAAAAAACAACTTACCTAGCTTTAAATCCAGAAGGAGTCTTGCCAGACTACATATTTCTTCTGAAACGGTATATAAAGAGCTCCATTACACTGTGTGGACTGATGCCATCTATCCTGGTGTGCAGGATTCTGAAACTTGAGCACCAGAAACAAGGAAAATACATTTTTCATGCTATTTATATTCCTTTTAAAAGAAGATACAATATATATCGAATTCCACTCCATTACTTTGAAGGCAGTGAGTCTATGAAGTCTGCACTGGTGAGCTGGTAAATTAGAAAATCAGAACACAACTTTTTCTGTCTCATCCTCCAACTGCATTAAATGAACTTGAGGACTGAAAAGCAAAAACAGCAAGAATAGCTGAAATAATGAGATCCAGCCCCACCTTACAAATTCTCAGGTGTTATTGCAGGGGTTTATTTTTTTATTTTAAACTACAAGCCTCATTAATTTTCTTTTGCTTTTCGTAATAAAATACAACTTGGAAACGCATGGGAGAAAAAAGCAGCTTTTTTTAGCAAAATTGCTTAAGTGATTTAGGAAATTGCATTTAGATCAGTAGCACTGAGACTTAAATCTTCAGGTAACTGACACTTTTGAAAGCGTTATGTAAAATTCCCATTTAGAAGGGAGGAGAAGACGAATTCCTAAGACAGAAAAGTAATGTGAAGTTGGAAAGTAAACTCTGCTAAAGTGATGCACAGAGTATATTTCAATACAGGGAGTTCCATGTGCTCCTGGCTCTTTGGGCTTGCATTCCAAATATAGTGAAAATTGAATATAATAATAATTGAATAATGGAAAAATATATTACCAATTGAATAAAATATAATAATAATAATAATATTATAATAATTCATAAATGCCATGAGCTACCTATGGCTGTACTATGAAGGGTTTTTTCAGTTTGGCCTCCCTCGGATTCTCTTTTCCTTGTACCTTTTTTATCTGGCCTCACCACAGCATGCCTCTTACCTTTGTCTGAACGCCTCTTGGCACTACATCTGAGCTTTCTTTTTGGGTTTTGAACACTAAAAGTGGCCAAAAATTTACTTTTCTGTACGAGAAAAACGACTTTTTTGAATTCAGGTTGGATTTGTTCAATAATCTTCTCTGAAGAAATATTTCGAAAGCTAAATTTAAAGAAGTGTCCTATAAAGAGCTAGTGTCAGTAGCTTGCATTCAGTGCCTCAGCAGTGAGCTGCTTCCACAGACTTGAGCTAAATTCCACCCTCACTGTGAGTGTATTCAAGCCCAAACTTCAACTTTGTAGAGACAGGAACGAAAAGGCTAGCAAGTGGTCCAATCCTAGAAATGGAAGAGCTTGTTAAATAGAAATTCACATGCAAAAAAAAAAAAAAAAAAAAAAAAGTTGGAATGCAGTGAGGAAGATTGTATTCTTCCTTTCTGTTTTCAGAAAGTGAAATTCATCACCAAAGGCAGAGCAACTGCTTAAGGCCCTTTTAAATCACACTTCAAAAACTTAAATTCTATGGACTTGGCACACGCCTTCTACTTGCCCTCTGTATTTGAAGGCCATTCTGTTACAAGAGGTGCAGTAAGACAAGTCGCCTGATTTAATTTGCAATAAGTAATATTTGCATAGTCTATAAGGAATACAAACTCCATCCTGGGGTGCTGGCAAAGAGTACCAGAAGTCAGCCTGTGAGGCTGCAGTGAGCAGCAATACTGAATGGGGGGGTGTATCACGTGCAGGTTGAGCGACCTGGTTCTAACCAGCATCTAAAATGGCATGACAGGGATGAGTATGGTTTGTCCTTCCTCCTCTGCCCCTTTAACAGCTATCTGCTTTCCGTCTGCATGTTCCTAAGTACTTCACAAAGAAGGTCAGTACCATTAGTGCTCCACACCAGTGGAGGTGTCCCTGCCCTCCAACCTCCAGGGGGGTTGGGACTTGATGATCTTTAAGGTCCCTTCCAACTGTAACCATTCTGTGATTATCCCTGCCTTAAGCTAAAGTAATGAATCCCAACTGAGAGGACATTGTGTACTCGGTGTCGTCCAGCAGGACAAATGCAAAGGGGAGTTTTCTGGGTCTCAAACCCTCGGGCCCTTGCTCAGTAGTACTGAAGCTACTTAGCATCATCTTTTGCTGTTCACCGTCTTTCTGGGTTGTGCAAATGATTCCTCTGGCTTTTGTTAATGAATCTGATGCCTAATGAGCAGAAACAAATATCATGGGATGTTTGCAAATTTTCACGTCACCTATTTGGTGCTTATTATTTATGGTGACTAATCACAGGTCAGTTTGCATGTGTGTGTTTTTCTAGCTGTGTCTGACAAACTTTTGCATAATTGACACTTGAAACTGATGACTTAGAAATAAGGGATAGCATCTTCCTTGCACCTGTATCCCTCATATCCTGAATTGGAGTGCTGCTGGAAATATCAGTCTCTAAAGCGTGAGCCATTTCTAAATATTAGTATAAATGAAACCTCATGGGAACAGAGAGTACCTTTATTAGAGTGTGACTGAGTGACACAGCCATTTGGGAGACTGAACAGGTATATTCTTAACATCCTGGTTAATTGAATTTTCTGTTTGAACTTTGCTGATGTGATTTGTATTTTTAAAAAAAACTTTGCCTATGAATAAATGCAAATTTACTTCCATGGCCATATATTATTGTCAAAAAGCTGGTGTAAGTTTTCTTGCAGGAGATAACATAAACCCCAGTCCTTTACTGTTAGTAAAAGCTCCCATTTTATTTTCCCAGTGCATTTACTCCTTCATATTCTTTCCTGACTGTACACAATGGCTGCTGTGCCCCAGACATGGCTTATGTCTCTCACCGTGGCTTATGGAAAACAAGGTTTCTGTCCTAGGGAAAATTCCAAAGTTTCAAAATCTGCTTTTGTTCCAAAGGGAAGAAAGAACCATTTTTGGTGTGTTGCGTGCATCAAAGCCATCATTATTAATACTAAAGATGCTGAGTTTCATCACAACACAACAAGTTCAGTTGCGTGTGTTTTGTAGGTACTTATCATTGTACAATTTTTGAAGGTGATAAATGAAATTCAGTTAGAGGTATGAAGACTTGCAGAGAAATACAGTTTTTTGGTCTGTTTGGAAAGCGGTAAAGTTAAGAGAGCCTAGCCAGTCCAATAAAAATGTACCTATTTAGGAGGATTTCTCATTGTGGCTGTAGATCCTGCCAATACTATGACAACTTATCTCATATTTCCCTGGGGGTTGTCCATGGCGTGTAGTGTATCGACCCATAGTCCAGTGATATTTTGCAGCGCATGGAAGGCCATATTCTCACATCAGAATTATGGTATAATTTCCCATCCACTTCACAGCTGCTTCTGTGCAACACCGAGAGACACGAGTGTGTCACCTAGACCCTGGCACAGCGGTACCCAAGAGCTGGAAGGGCACAGCAGAGCTGCTGGCCTTTGCAGTCCATTAGAAGAGACAGCTTAAAGCTTGCTGCTTGAGGGCAATGAGGATGAAAGAAAGCAACCTTATGTGTTGTCTCATGTAGTTCCCTTCCTCCCATACCCATCAAATTCTTAAAGAATCAATTAATCAATTGGGCCCACGACAATTAACCATTCCTACACTATTGACTGACCAAAGAAAATCAGAAAATCATTCATCTCAGTGCCATTTTTTCCACACAAACCAAGGGACGTTAGGGATGTAGTACACTTATTGCAGAATATTAATGGTTCTCGTTTTGCAAAAATCACTAGATTCTTCTTTGAGAAATGCAGATTTTATTTTGGTCCTACAAATGAAAATTTCATTTTTCTGTTCCCCTGGTTAAAGGGGAACAGATTAAAGCCTGATTAAAGCCTCATAAAGGCTGATCTCAACAGGCTTGGATGGCGGCTATTGTTGGAAATAAAATCCAAAAACTTGTCCGTGTGTGATTATCCACCTTGTGTCCAGAAGTATTTTTCATATTGAACTGCACCTCATGAAACACTCTCTGCATCCTGAAAAGTAGTCGGCAAAAGATCTGCTCTAAAGATCTGCTTAAGCTGCCACATTCTACTAGAATGATTAAGAGTCATCTGGCATTGTGGCAAAAATCCCATAAATCTTGCCTGGGGCCTGTCTTGTACCTTGGTTGAAATGTCCAGCATGTTTCTTTTCCATTGGCTATTGTAGTGTTCAGGGAATCTTGATAAATTTTTCATTATTTTTTTAAGTGGTGACCTAACAAGAGAACAGGCTTACCCAATTTTATGCAGAAGTGGTGCATAACAAGAATATGGATTCAGTGAGGTTTTTGGCATTATATTGCATCCAAAGATCAAGCAAGGACTTTGAGCAAATGTCAGGTCTACCCAGACTTAGAGCAAAGCTGTCCTTCCCGGAGACTGCTCTACGAGCGTTGTACTTGGAGAATGGCAACGGCAGTCTATCAGCAGATGCTCAGGTTTGTCTAAGATGAACTGGACTTAAAAATGGGAACAGGGAAAGTGTGTATCTCTCTAGCTTTGATATTCAGCAGTCCTGAGACTGTAATGGTGGATAAGGAAACTATTCGTGTTTTTCTCAAGTGAATGTGTTCTATGCGGGATTTAGGAAAAAAAGGACCAACGTAGAACCAGTAATTAATCAGCTTTCCTCTTCAGGTATCTTTGAGACACAGGTTAAAATTCCTTTGCAGACCTATTGTAGTTGTACAAACACTAATGCAAGAGCACCTGGACTGGGCCCTGTTGCCTTTGGCTTTGTCCAACCAGGAATAGAAAGACCTTGTTCACCTCTTTATGCCCCTCTCCCACTGAAATGGGAAGGGGCACCTCAAGCCTTCTCCCTTTAGAGAAGGATAAAGATGTGTTGGGGGGTGGGTG
>JAOQGM010000012.1:126335595-126346071 GCA_027564225.1 Gallinago stenura | reverse complement strand
CACAACAAAAAAAAAAAAAAAAAAAAAAAAAAGAAGAAGAACAAACATTCAAGGCTTCTGCTTGATACAAGACCAGAATTTGAACTGATATACTTTACTTCTTGCATGAATGTCTTAATCACTAGCTATTTAGACATTCTGAGGCAGAGCTTTCACAGTCTCTTCTTATGCTTTTCCTCTTTGTATAAAAATACTTAAATAGTCATTATGCCAGACTGCATAAATGATTCCAGCCTGGCTGTTAGGCCATTTGCCTCATTGATGGATTCCAGCTGATGCATTATCAAATACCTAACAATTTATCCGAAGTGTGACTGAGTCTGTAGGAATGAAAATACTTCCCCAGAATATCCCTACAGCCCAGAAAGCTGCAGCACTCTCTCAGGAGAGTAATTTTCTCACGCTCCTGTTTTTGTTTTTCCCACTAATATCTTCAGAGGCTTTCAATGTTGTGTTAGATGGAACATTTCTGAAGCAAACAAAACACTCTGATTCAGTTTTGCAATGCAGAAAATAATAAAGCTTTTTACAATTTTCTGGGTGCAGCTCAAACAAAGACTTGCACAGTCATACCCAACATCCCGGTACCCTAGCTCCCATCCCCAAGGGCTCACGGTGCAAAATAGAAATAGGTGGAGAAAGATCACAAGAAACATTTTCTAGATAAGTTGTCTTCACAGCAGAGAGTCGATTGCAAACAGAAAATTTGAAAAGTCAGTAAGCATGTTGTGGAAGAAAAAAAACCCAAAAAACTAACCAATTGCCTTGATTGAAGTAAGGCTTTAGAAATGTGTAGCATATTGCTGAATTAATAAATGGTTTAACACTTTGAAAAGCCTTGGTTTATAAAGGCTTTGCACATTATCTGCAGCAACAGCAACTTTATGCATGCATGAACTTAATGAACCAACCAACAAAAACAAAGAAGTAAGATTATTAATGAGACATTTGCTCAAGGCAGGCTAAATGAGTTGCTTCTGAGAAGATCAGAAAGAGTTCTCTAATGATAGGCAGAGAGACACAGCTGCTGATTTGGTTTTGTTCAAAGATAGTGGTCAGTGGATTTATTGCTGAATGACAAAAGAAACAGATTTGGGGTATGAATGTTTAAGTATATGTTTCATCTCCTCTCTTTTTACTTTCTTTTTATGCCCTTTTCCCTCCTCTTTCCTTTTGCTGTTTGAATGATCTTTCTTGGGTTTTGTTCCCTAAAGTTTATTTTATTCACTCTTTCTGAAATATTTTAATTCCTCAACAAGTTGTGGGGCCAATGTAATCAGAACTGTTATAGTTTTTTGAAATATAGATATCATTTTGAGTCACTATTTTCCCATGCTGTGCTTTCTTTTTACTGTGCTTATGGGGACACTAGTTCTCCAGCTGAAGTGAAGTTCCCTTCCTCAGAGATAAGAAGGAAAAGACCAAAATTTAACCTTTGGGTCAAGGTGTTTCACAACAACTTTCATATTCAATGAGCCACTATTTCTTTGCAAGGCCAGGAACTTTCTCTTAGTGCTTTCGGGCACCGAGTGGAGCTCACTGATTAAATTTTGCAGTCTAAAAATGGGTTAAACAGGTGTTTTCACAACTGCTATTTATGGGATTTTCTTTAAGGCAATAAGCTTTTGTTTTTTCCACCACTCTTTATCTCTCTAGTGTGTTTTTCACTCTACTGACACCTGGCTATTCAGAAGATCTGGCTTTCACTTTACTGTTTCATCAACCCAATAGTATATCTCTCTCTAATATGGTCCCACCTGTGATTTACATCACCAGAATTAAAACTTAACCGCCCATGAAATTTATTGCATATTGTTTGATTAATTTGTATTGAGCCGTACAGAACACAAGCTAAATTGTAAATTTATCTCATATTGTTTTCTGAGTAAATGATTGGTCATAGTTCGCATGCAAATCTGGAGCGGCAGTGAGAATTTTAACTGCTTCATAAAAGTTAATGTCAGAGGTTTTCTGATGACTGCACCCATCTTCTTTAATGGCCTTATTTCTTTATTTATTTTTCTAGAACAAGCTTGATGCAAGTCATTCTTTCTTATACATTTTCTGTAGCCCTAATGCAACAGTTTATTTTTAGACCTCTTCCTCCTCTTCTGCTAAGTAGCATGAGGAACTGACAATAAAACCAAAATATTTCCTTCCACTTAATTACATTAAATTTCATGCTTCAGTTTTCTGCCCATTTTCCCATCTGTTTAACACATTGTGCAATGCAGGAGTGTGTTTCTTGATGCATGCTCTCCCCCCTGTTTGTCTTATTTGAAACTGTTGACATTATTCAGGTCCAGCTGTCTCAGTCAAAATTCTGGGGTGTTCACAGGAATGCATATGGATGTGTCAAGGGGGAATAAGAGGGAGAAGAGGAAAAGTGATAGAAAGAGAAGTCTTGTAGGTTTTATTAATGGAAACCTACCAGCTGAGCTGGGCTGAGCTTCTCCTCCCCACACGTTCTCACAGCCTTGGGAATGTCACCTAGGGCAAGATGCACAGTCTCTTTTGATGCCCAAGAACAGGATTTTGTAATTTTGACATCCAAGCATACATTTTATACAAAAGCCTTAGGTGATTATAATCTCTTTGGCAGCATAAAAAAGTCATTTCAGTACTTTGAAAACAAACAAAGGTCTTTGAAAACAAAGATTTGAATAAACTTATCTTTTTAGAACAAAATTTTTAAACTTTGATTATTTGGCACTGGATTGAACTACAGAGACTTGGCGATATTTTGACATTTCATTTGGGGGTTGCAGAGACTAGAAGTCAGCAGGGTACCAATAAGGAAAACATTTAATTTAAAATTATTGATGTCTAAGGGGATTGTGTGTGTTCATGAAAAAAGGAGACTGAGAAAACAAAATTCTCAAACATTGTTTCTCCCAGAGCTCATACACAACATTAATTTACTAAAGCAAAATCAAATTGGCAACTAGTTCTTGCAGTATTATTTGGTGCAAATTACCATTATTTTGTTTGAGGTAATTAAAGCAGATTAATATATTCAAGTAAACATAATCTCATTTACTTTTGTTGCCATGGAAGATAAATTTAAGACAAAGCAGCTAATAAATCAAATAATTACAATAGTCTGCTATGTTTTATATGAAAACTACTTTTTGATCTCTAACAGGAGGCAGAGTTGTGTTGCAAAAGCCTCCTTTCAAATTTCATTGTTGTATTGTTTGAGCAGTCAAAGAGAGATGAATGCTCTATATCTGCTAAGGTGATTATAAATCTCTACTTTTACACTCATACAACATAAAATACTTTACTATTGCATTTCAGAAAATTAGTTCAAAATGCTAAGAAAATTCTTGTTCAGAAACACTTAGTTCTGAGACACGAAACATCCTCCTGAGATGAAACAAAGCTACTGGGGAAGCAGCAGCCCTGCAATGCAAAGCACTTCAAGGCAAGAAAAAAATATCTTAATAAAAACAGTAACGTTATTTAAGGATCTTTCAAGTAAAGGAGCAGTAAATACCACATTCCTACATTTTGCAGAGTAAAGGAACCCTACGAACAGGAGGCATCTCTGTGCACTAAATAAGTCAAAAGCTTAGTGATTCCAGCTGAGGTGAAAGAAAGATTACTCTTTGCTCTGCTTACTAGTAGGGTGGAGGAGGCAGCTGAGACCATTTTAGAGGAGAAAAGATTCCATTTCAGCTAAAGAGTTATACCAGCCAAATGTGAAAAGGTAACTTCAACCCTGGACCACTGTGGAGACAGTTATCTGCAGGAACAGATTGTTTTCTGCTCTTAAGAACTACATAAGATAAATAACCAATATCTTCCAGGTTTAGTCTGGACGAGGAAACAACCAGGGATAACTCTTGCTGAAATGCATATAATGAACAAGATAAGGGAGAGAGAGAGAGAGAAAGAGACAGATACATACATATATAAGTACATATGTACATACATACATAGACAGACACCAAGGCTGCCTGGTGTTGTTAATATATTTGTAGCTCTTTTCATTAGAGAAGGTATGTATTTATTATTTGTCCATCAAATAATTGACAGTGGAAACAGAAGCTCTAGTTTTTCCTTTGGGCTGCATTCTCAGAGCTGTACTATAACTCAAACAGGGCAGGATTTGCAACTGAAGCTGTCTCTTCCCTGCTTCTACAAAATTCCCAGCATTTACAACCAGAAAGACATCATTTTTCAGGCAGGCAGAAGATAAAATGACATCCAAGCCCATCACAAGCCAATACCTCCAACAAGGGTACAAGATGTTGGTTTTTTTCTCTTTTTATGAACATCTTTGCAACGTACAGTTAGTGCCTAGCAATTTCTACAGAATGGATTGATTTTTTTGGCCAGAATACTTCAGGTTTTGACCTCCTCAAGAGCTGAATCTGCCTAAGATATGCTTCAAGCAGTGTTGTGAGCCCATTAATTTTTTAAGTCAGCACACACTTTTCATGCCGTGCTGGAGATCTGCCAGTGTTTGCTGTGTGCCTGCTCCTTAAGAACTATTTGGAAAATGATCGTTCATTAAAAAATGTTATCTCCAGAAACCAAATTATAATTGGCTGAAGTTTGAGTTATACAGTAAGGTCTATGGAACTTGTGGTTTTGTTTATTTAAAAGGACAATTATCTTGATTTGTAACATCAGCTCCCAAAAATACCTTATTGTTCATTAAAATTCTTCTGCATTTTAAATACCCTTCATGCAGCCATGATCTAATAGAGCCCTAATGAATACTTGTATTTTCCAGGCTGCCTGACCATTCTGTTTCATGATGGAGTTTTGCATTTAATCCCCTTTGTTATTCAAATGAACTTCTGATAAGTGATGAATATGAGCCAGCATTTAGTTTTAATTAATTGCATGGGGTAATCAGATATGGCCAAGTGACTGTGTGGTGTCTACAAAGCTTATTTTTATATATCTCTTTTTTTTGTATTTTTCAGACTTGAACACGCATACGATACAGAGAAAAGGGCTCATTTCAAACATACAGCAATGTTAATAAGGAACTCAGTAATGACCTGGCACAGAAAATGAGATGTTTATTATTCCATCTACATCCACAGTTGTATTTTTTTTTGCTTCAGAATGCAGCATTCTGGAGCCAGCTTAAAAGCTAATATGGCACATTTATGTAGGTCTACTCTTATTTATTACATTTCAGTGAGTGAGAACAGATCTATAGGAATTCTTCACGTATCTAATTAGATTTGCTTTTGGCAGTGTCTGTGGTGTGTATCCACAATATTAAGTGAGCTGTTGCCATCAAGCTTTGTTAACAGGACACCAGCGCTTTATCTGATGCATTTTCATGTTCACATTTCAGCTTCAGATTAGATTGAGTTCCCATATAAAGAGGTTCATCTTAATTTAGCTCACAGAATTGTACCAAATAACATCAGCTTTGAACATGCCCTGTTGTGTCATTTGCAGTTGGATACTATATTAAAGTCCAAGTACATTTTTTCACAACAGAACCTTTGCTTGAGGTATTAACTCTTGTTTATAACAGATCCTCAGCATTTGATCTAAATATAAAGAGACGGGATTGTTGATGGATTGTTTGAAGTTCCATGAGAGAAGAAATTAGTCTGATGGCAAAGAACAGGATGAAATAGTAATAATAAGATCTCTCAGTGCCATTTGACTATACGCTAATGAAAACACAAAGATCGGGAGAAAAGTGTCTTTAAAACTCTGAACTATATGTGGGAATACAAAGATACCTGATGAACAAAGGGATAATAGGAGTAGAAAATGAGGGAAATTGAAAAGAACTGAAAAATACCTAGCTGTGAAATACAGTAAAATCAATTAAAAACATGTAACCCAAAGAAGAATAAGCTTTTCAGTGATAACATTCAAAGTTAGCTGAGATGGAAGTGTCCTGAGCTGGGTAGTGGCAGAGTTAGAATATATTGCTTTTATCTGAGCTGGTTCAAAAGAATGTGGGAATGTTTCATTTGGCTTCAAAGTGATAAAACATCTCAGTAGAACAGCTTATAAATGCAGCCTTGTAATTAATGTGAACTGATACCAGGATACAGGATTATAGATTCACCTGTTCCAAATTTCCTCTGTTGCCTTCTCTATCCCACATAGAGAAGGACATAAATGAGTATCCACATGTAGAAGCTAAAGGTGCTCTCTGGAAAGGTTACCTCCATTTAAGAGATAAGAAAATTCTTATTTGGGGATCTGAGGTCACTTAGTCTGATGAACTGGTATTTTAAGACAAGTATGTCCAATAAATTGAGGAGGGCACAAGAAATGGGATCTTGGTCCCATTCCCACAGCTGGCTGGTACTTTTGTACCAGAAGCAAGTAAAGACTTCTGCTGTTTCTGATTAAAGCTAACCATAGCTGATGGTCACCTTGGGGATAACAGGTATCTCTTCACAGTGGAATTTTAGCATTCCCGTTATAATTTGTTGTGATAGGATAGGATGGAGACTTTACAGTTCAGAATATATGTATGGGAGTTCTCCTTGAAGAACTCATTCAATCTCATGATATCCTGTTTGGAGGTTCATAAGAACTGAGCTGGCTACCTCAGTTTCATCTTTAAAGAACAAATGCACACATGGACTGCAAACATATCTGCCAGGGTTTATAATACTGTCCACCTTGCCAGCCGTGTAAAACAAAGAACTAAAAGCTTTAAGCTAAAAACATTAAATTTTTTTCCCTCCCCTCTCTTTTTAGCAATGCTTCTTTAGAAGTCTACTGCTGAAAAAGTGATACAGGAATTTTGACTGGGGATTGCCCTTGATGATAGCAAAGAGAATATTTTTATTGCCTAAATCTGTAAATCTCATGTCAAGTTTCACGATTAAACTGAAATTTCAAAAAAATATTTGCAACTAGTTATACATTATAGAATTGTTTTAATGTTTTCCATGAGGACACAACATGTTTGAATCAAATAGCATTCAGCCCTTTCTCTTAGCAAAATTGAAGAAGAGAAAAATGATCAGTTGAAAGAGGTCATTTGACATCAAATACTTCTATACAATTATTAGGTAAACTGCATTTTAAATGCATTAGGGTGAGTACTGAGTAATGCATCTACAAATACAGGTCATTATAGTTATCATTTTAAGTCCAGAGCCATTGCTTCATAACAGATTTGAATCGTGGAGGTTTTATTTTTATTTGGAGTGGTCACAATGTTTTTCTCAAGTGCATTAACTGAACAACGAAATCCTTTTTAACTGAAAGGAAGTGAGAAACCACAACTATACCTAGACTGAATCCCACAGTAAGATGTTAAATGATTGATGTTGAGTAATTTAGCTACAGAACAAGATATGTTGTCAGGGCTGGCCATAGCACCTTTTTTCATTTCCCTGTAAGGCAAGCTTGTTATTTAAAGAAATAAATGGACACGGGAACAGCAAGGTTATACACCTCAATTAATAGCATCTTGCAGGTCCCTTGGCTCTTTGTATTGCAGGGTTTTAGCTTGCAGAACATTGTACTTTGTAAGAAAGAGAAAACATTTATAATTGCAAGGCATGCTATTAGATAAAACAACTATTTTGTAAATATTGTGGTTTCCTACTATTGCTACGAGTAGTTTTCTGAGACATAGCTAAAACTGCTTGCTAGCTACAAATACTGCAAAAAACTAACAAGTACCAAAAAATATGAAATACTATGGGCCATCACAAAATCAATAATGATCATCAGAGTATTTGGTGATTGATCTTTGACCATTGGAACTTACCTTGACTCTGTTCTTCTGATATTTTGAATATCATCCAGTTTTGTCTTCAGAATTGCCCTGGAATTTCAGTATGTCATTTTATATACCTTTCAGAAACTCAGACACTAATAACTGAAGGCTGATTCAATTATGAAGGATGGCAGAATTAGACCTTAGGTTTTTGCTTTTCCAGACACAGTCTAGTCCTCAGACTCATTCTTTTTCCTTTTAACCACCAAAGTAACTAAACAAAACACCTTTATGGGTAAAATTACGGCAGAAGATGAGATGGTCACGTGATAAAAACTCACACGTAGACTCACAAAGGAGCACAGAGAGTCAGTGGAGAAGCTGGGAAGAGCCCACACAATACCATGCCCCAGGTACTCCCAGATCTCCAACCTGAACCTCCCCTGGCACAGCTTCAGGCCATTTCTCACTCTGCTCAAGACGGCCTCCAACAGTCACATCCCCTACATGTCCTCTATTCCCAAACAGCAGACCCAGCAGTGCTCCTTCCCTTGTTGGCTCCTTCACCAGCCAGGAATCCAGGAACTTCTCATGAAGTTATCCCTGACACGCTCAAGGAACCTTCTAGACTGTTCCCTCTCAGCTGTATGGAGTGCCCAGCTGATATCTGGTATGGTGAAGTCTCCCACCAGGACAAGGGCAAGTGATCTTGAGACCTCTCCCAACTGCTTATAGAACATTTCATCTACCTCTGCATCCTCATTGGGAGCTCTGTAACAGATTCCCACCACAAAATCAGCCTTGTTGGCCCTCCCCCTGATTCTTACCCATAGGCACTATTACCCTCAATTAGTTCTTGGCATTTGTACCCCTCCCTAAGCCCCTTCCAATAAAGAAGACATTTTTTATGAGGCTGGTGAGACACAGGAACAGGCTTCCCAGGGAAGTTGTGAATGTCTCATCATTGGAAGTGTTAAAGGTCAGGTTGGATGGGCATTTGAGCAACCTGGTCTAGTCAAAGATGTGTCTGTCCACAGGAGAGGGGTTGCACTAGATGATCTTTAAAAGGTATTAAAGGAACCTAAAGCTTTCTATTATCCTATGATTCTATGAATTATCATAGCTGCAGCTGGGTAGGTCGGAGTTTCCCAGGTGACAAAAAATTATGTAAAATACTAGTCACAGATCTTGAGGTAAGAAATTTTAGTCTCTTATTAGAATATACTTAAAGTATGGATAGACTGATATCTCAGTCGAAGGAGACTTCATTATAGGTATAACATATCAGATATTTAAATAAGCCAGGCATTTTCTCATTTTGAAAGTGTTTTAACTTCTAATAGTTTTCTATTATAGCATGCAAATGGAAGATCTAAAAGTATATCATGAAATGGTTTCTCCAAATAAGTTAAGTTTCATGTCTAAAGCTGAAATATTGAAATCAGCTGTGTTATTAGCAAAGCCAAAACTATTCTCAGCTAGGATCAGAATGACATCCACATTCTTCATATAGATGCTAAACAATGAGGCAGAGAGTATTCAAATGTCCACTTGGCACTTTCATGCACCATCGCCCATTTGCTCCTTTTTATGAAAAATGTTAGGCACATCTTTTTTCTTCATTTATTCCAGCACAGTTCCCCTGAAGTAAATGCACTTGTACAGACATAACTCAGATCAGAATTAAGGAATTACGTAAATCTAACTATGCATCACCCGACTGAGATCACCATACTGAGATCATCAGAGATATGTTGGACAACAGCATTAGCTAAGATTTTAATTTAAAAATACCCTAATAGCTTGAAATAACTAATAGTGTGATCAATAATACTCTATGCTAATTGGTCATATTTTCAAAGCAAGAAGAATATAAAACATGTTTATATTACAGCAGATTATAGAAACCACAATACAACTGTCACTGAAAGTTTCATCAGCAAAGGAAACTGCAAAAACTTTGTTTCTAAAAAAACAACAAATTATCTGGCTAGTCCAGGCAAAAACATTTAAACAAGAAAAACAAGAACATTAAGCTTTAGTATTCAAGTAGACAAAGCAGTACTGATGCCTTTGGGAAAATTCTCTAAACAGCCCTGAGACTGGACCCTACAGGAGTTAAGCCAAGCTTAACAAAAATAACTAACATGAAAAAAATGCCAGTATTCATCTTGGATTTATATTAATTAACCACTTCACACACACCGAAGACAGAAAAATTAAATGTATTTTTATCTATTAAAGTGAGCAGCCTTGAATCACAAGCAGCACTGCATGGGGCTGCAGAGACACTGCAGTAAATCAAGGCAGCTCAATATCATAAAACCTTAGAGGTGTATTTATAGCCTTGCTGAAAGTTTCTCTTTTTATGAGGTAAATTGCATGAATCTGGTGAGATAGTTCTTGCTTCATTTAAAGTAATAGGTATTTAAGGTAGAGGGGGCAGGAGATCCCAACGTTAAGTCATTGCTTTCTGCAATACATCCTCCAGAGTTTGGGCTCCAATGCTGGGTCTCTCACCATTTCCCTGTAAAGATTATTGCTCAGAATAATAGACCTTACATTTGGAAAATATCTTCTGAAATTCTTTTAGCTGCTTTCTTTCTGTTGTTTCAGGGCCTGATTCTCTTTTTTTTTTTTTTTTAAATAAAAAAAAAGGAACCTAAGTTCTACCTGAATGGGGTTAAACTGAAGAAAAGCAGATTTAGATTGGATATAAGGAACAAGTTCTTTCCACTGAGGGTGGTGGAGCACTGGAAGAGGTTGCCCAGGGAGGTGGTTGAGGCCCCTTCCCTGGAGAC
>JAOQGM010000012.1:126321906-126335522 GCA_027564225.1 Gallinago stenura | reverse complement strand
TCCCTGGAGACATTCAAGGGGAGGCTCGAGGAGGCCCTGGGCAACCTGGTCTAGTTGGGGGTGTCCCTGCTGACTGCTTGGAGACTCTTACTTTTTCCTGCTAAGTTATCTGGCCAAGATAAACCATTCAGTTCCTTCAACCCCTCTCTGTAAGCCTCTCTACCCCTCTATATTCCTTCCAACTCCCAATCTTTATTTGGCATCCGAGAGCACAGAATAGGGATTCAGAGGTTTGCTTTTATACATGCTTGAAAACATGTTCCATCTTTATATTCAAGCCTTATTCAACCATGAATTTCAGACATAACAACAAATCTATCTGTAACTGTCAAACCAGGTTATAATTCAGACGGGACGAAAGATTTGCACAAAGTCTGTGGCAATTGATGATTTCATGTTTAAGCTACGCACTTCAAGACATATTCAGTCTTCTTCTTGACCTTACCAGACTATGCAAGTGATGCTTACCAACCTACTCTCTCCTTTAAGATGAGCTGCTAAGGCTCATAAAGAATTCCAAGAAGCACAAAACCAGGGGTTTATATTTCATTTCCAAAGATATTACCTACCCACTAAAACCAAACATACTTTCTTTCTCTCTTTCTTTTAATTCAAGGCTAAAAGTGATGAGCTAATGCACTAGGTGATTTCATTGGGCATATGTCAAGTTACACAAGCCAAGGGTGGGTCCTTATTCCTGCTGATGTGGACCCTCAACAGAGCTCAAAGGAAGAGCTCTGATGCTATTGCCAAAATTCATACAGAACTGAAGGAGCAGTGTGTGGGCCCTGCAAGAGAAAGGAAAGGTATTTTGGGTTGGAGAACGGGTGTCAAGAGACTAAGTTTTTGCACCTTAAGGGGGTTCAAACACCTTGTCATTTAACATCAGTAGCGACTGATGAACTTTAGATAATCTGTTCGCTTCGGAAGAGCTAACAAATGTGATAAAAGGAGGTGGATCCATCACCACCAAGTGCTCAGAGCAGTAGTCTGCTTTGCACTTTGTGAACAAAATTACCTCCTCACAAATTTTTGTGATTTAAGTGTCGAGCAACCTTAGCAGAGAAAAAAGACTGGAAACCTACAGTCAGCAAATCTGAGGTGAAACATTTGTCTAAATACAGTCATCTAGTGACATCTAAGATGTCCTAGGGCAATCAAGCTGGCTGGCTGTGGCCAGTCCAGGAGGCAAAGGTCCCACAAAGTCCTGTGACAGATGTACCAGCCCCGTTTGGAGGCATCAGATACCATGCAGCATTTTAAATGTCTCTAGATGATGACGTGTGGGCAATTGAATCATCAAATGGATGGAAAACAGAACTGCAAATGGGCTTGAAGCCTGTGAATATTCATGGTGCACCGAGGAATCCACATATTGTTCATTTAGCATTCCTACTGCAGACAGGCCAATGTTCCCACTGATTAAACTGGAGGAAAATCTTGCCCTTAGCTGTGCTATGAGTATTTAATCAAACAAATTGGACAACAGTGAACACCTTTGTGCCTTTTGATCCACTCAGGAAAGATCTTCAGCTAAGGCAGCTTCCATTTTCTGTGAACTAGTAAAAGGAGGCTGGCTTCCTACCAAATCTATTTATCTTGATAATCTCATTTTTCCTTTTCAGCTCATGGTATTCCCTACTCTTACCCTTTTAATCAGTTTTACTGGCCCCGAAGCTAAAAGGCGCTACCTACTATAGATATTCAATCCCATTTTCCTTAGCTGCCTTCCCAGCAAAATGGCAAAAAACTATATAAACCTTCTCATTTTATCCTTTCCTGATGGTTCTGGTTAAGAAAACCCTAATATTTGGGAGCAATGTACTTCAGGATTCTCTGTTATTTTCCACAATTCTGTTGTTGCATGTCTGAGACCAACTTAAAAACTCAGAAATAATAATAAGTAATAGTAACTAGTAGCAGTAATGCATATGTAAAATTCTGTTTGCTTCTTGAATCCTGAAGAATAAATTTGGACATTGCATTTGGAGAAAGCAACGATGGTGAACAAAGGGAAGAGGAAGAAATTATTGTCTTTCTTTTTAAGGACTGCAGTGGAACAAATTAGAAACAGTTTGGAAATAGAGAGGTATTTCGGCAGCTAACACTGATAAATGGGACTCAGAGTCAAAACCAATCCAGGAGGGCCAGCAGTGTTTAAATTGTGCTTGTGCTGACCTTTATTTTGATGTGTTCTGCTCGGCTGACTTTGTGGAGGAAGGGCATCCGAGACAGAATTTTCAGCGGGTTCACTGAGTCATATTTGTTTGCCAGGCTGATATATTACTGGCTATACAAATATTTTAGTGCCACGAGTATGATTATTAGCAGCAAGAACAGGAGGGTGACCACACACGGAGTGGCAAATCGTTATTTATCGTGAGGCGTAGCAAAATAAAATGCTAGACGATTTTTTTCAACCTCCTCTTAGACAATCCTTATTTTGCCCAATGTCTCCTTTCATTATGAAGACACAAAGAATATTTGCTTTTCATGGGACAAAGCCATTTGCTCATGCCTTAGACCAAAATGACAGCACGTAGAGTGATGAGCAATGATGTTATGGAGACTGAGTGATGGAGCTGGCAGTACCCACCACGCGTTGAACGTGCATCAGCTGTCAGTGCCTGAGAATCAGTGGGTTCTATTTATTATCACTACTCAAATTTGCCTTAGTCACTTTCCAATCATTTGTTATTGGAAATTCATTCTGTAAATTTTTCTTAACCTTCCAAGCCTTTAAAACATAGCACAGAAACCTGCAGAAGGAGGGACACAGAACCAAGAGCAGAGGAACAATTTGGGTTGAGGTCCTTTAACAGTTGGAAACGCTGAACTCTAGAGCTAAAGCAGTTGAAATCTTTGTAAAACCTTGTTTATGGGATACACAGTGAAATAAACCTCTAACTGAAAGAACGACCAATCCTGAAAATTCCAACCTGGCAAAATTCTGTCTATTGTAGTCCAACTTTCAGATTTTGCAACCAGTCATAATTGTGTCTGTGCCATTTTGAATTCAGGAAATTTCCAGTAAATTTAACACTGCATACTGGATTGAATCCATAAATACAGTCACTCCTACAGTAGTCTCTTTGTTTAGAACAGAGAGTTTAATCCATGCTAAATTGCACGGGTGGGTTAAAGCCCAAATAATTTCTGGATGCTTTTCCCTTTGTTTCTAACAAGAGCCCTGACTGATCAAATCATTTTACCAGCATCTGAAATTTATTTACCTATGACAGAATTAAAATGGCAAAATATAAGCTGTATTTTGTCAAAAAGCTGAATCATATATGAGCACCAACATTAAAGACAAATTCCAGGGAGAACTGTCATAAGCCTAAGGGAAAATTCACATTATCCAAATTAAACTCCCTTAATTGTCTAACATAAGTGTATTTCAGAGCTTCTGTAGCTACAGTCTTAAAATCATATACAAGAACTAGGAAGTATAAAAGGGTCTTCAGAGGAAGATGTAGAGCACAAAGACAGATGTCTACAGTTGGGCAGTGCAAATGCCTCTCACAGTATTTCTCTTTTTTTAACATATTTTCCTTTTCTGAACCTGGTAGAATTTAGATTTTTAAACCCCACAAATCTATTTATTTTTGGAATAAGCACTGGAAAATTAAACCCAGGGTACTTCATCCTATTCCTCGCTATCTTAGCCTGCAACACAGGACATTCCTTTCATGTGCAATATTAAGATGGTCTTACTTAATCTGTAGGTCAGGTCTTTAATCGGGTTTTAAAACGCACGTAGCCATATTTGCATAATGCACATCACTAAGCCGTAACTAATGGGGCAAGCTGAGCCAGAGACCTCAGGGGTTTTTTGGATCCAAACTTTTCTTATTTTTGCCTTCGCTGCAATTTTAAAAATATACTCATTTACAACAGCATCTTTAAGAAAAACGAAAGTTGCAAAACTGACAAAATAACTGCATTTTGCTGCTTTTGCTTTTGAAGAAGGATACCTTTTTTCTGTGTTCCTGATGCAATTTTGTAGATTTAACTGTTGAAGAAATCAATTTTCTACAGGGTTGGCAATACCTTTCAATAAGAAATGTAACCTCTACATCTTCATGCTCCTTCATTTTGCACAGTTTACTGGGACGGCCAACATTTCCTTGGCCATCGCTGCTCGAGGTACGTACAGGTCATGATACAACAGAGATCAGCTTCAGGACATTACCACCACGTCACAGAAAAGCAAATCAAAAGTAAAAAAACCATCCTACTCGTTTTGCCTTGAAAGCCCTGGCTCACTCTTTGCCCCAGCAGAGCTGGGAGGCACGAGGCTTCCCTTTTTTTCCTGGAAACCTTCTCCGCAGAGCAGAGCACAGAATGGATGGTAGATGGCTTGCTGCTGGTGGGAAGGAAGGACAACACCACAGACAAGAAGGCTGCAGTCCCTAATCTAAGTCCACCTCCTAATTTTAGATTAGGGAAAAAAAACAAAACAAAACAAAAAAAAAACCCACTGAAACCACCACCCCATCACTCCCCCCCCCAAAAAGGGGGTAAGTCTTACCTTGTCACTTCTTTCTGTATCTTGTTGGGTGGTGAGGCTCTCAGAGGAGGCAAAGGACATCCTCAGGCCACGAGGGGGTGAAGCAATGTGCCCCCTCTCCTCTCCCCTCTTTTTCCTAGATCTGCTATGCAGAAGGCAAGTGGTGGCATCACCAGGAGACACAGGTGCCCAGCATCAAGCAGGGCTTCTTCATTGCAGGGGACAGCACCTTCTCCTTGATGCTCAGAGCCAGAGTTTGATGCTGGATTGCTCCGTGACAGCCATACACACCAGGGGTCAGTTTCTGCAGCTCTGAAAGAATTTTCTGAGCTACATCCTTAACGCTTTCATTTTCCCCCTGCAAAATAGAAAGCATAACTTCCAGTATATTTGGACTGTTTCCAACAGCACTTAGGAAAAGAAAGAAATAGGTCTTCGAGGTGAGCTGCTGTGATAGCTTTCATAAGGCAACAATTACTCTTTTATTTGTTTTAGAGGGTCTAGTTGCGATTTACAGTAACATTCTTTAAAAATCTCCACCTTTATTTCCCAGGAAGATAAACGTTTATGACGTTACCTGGAAAAAGAGATGAAATGCAGAGAATAATACTTAAAAAACAGCGATTATATTATGTCTTGCAGTTCAGCAGCTGTTTCTGAACACGCAGAGAGTGGTTGCAAGCGCAGCTCAGGGGAACTTTGTCACCCTGCATTTCAAGGGATGTAATTGTTCTCTTGAACACAGGCAATAAGAATTCAGGTCACCCTTCTGGCCCTGAATCAGCTCATGTAGAGCCTGGAGCTGTGAGAATTTGCTGCCTCCTTTTGTTGGGTACCACGGCTCCTGCTGCAGAGCTGGCTGATTGAGCCTCTCTTCAAACCTGATTTGCCACAGCTGTGTTTATAGACACCACCCCTGAGTTTAGTTTATTTGCAAGCACCAAGATGGAGATGGACAGGACCTTGATTGACCCCTGATGGATTCAGCCGAGGTGGTTGAAGGAGTTACTTCCCCCCTGGATGAGAACAGCAAAAACTGAATTCCATCGTAAGTAAACTCAGTAGAGACCATGAATCCAACCTACTTCTCCATACCAGGTGGTATTTAGCTTGAAATACTTTACAGAGCAAAATGAGCAAAAGGATTCAATAGTTCAGTGGAAGCCTGGCCCCTGGAATACCATCTAAGAGGAAGCTTCATTTTTAATTCGATTTGGCACTGATTTACCCCAAATCTCTACGTTGGCTTAGGGCCCTAGCAATGGTCCTGCTGCACTACAAAACATATATGTCTTGTTGCCTGGTGTTTACAGAACTTAAGTCAAGTTATTTCACAATTACCAAGCGCAGAGATGTTTGTGATCATCTAGATTTGGAGCAAACGCCTGATAACTGTGACGCTTAGAAAATAAATGTGCAGTGATAGTATATAAAAAATTAGTCTGGATACGACTTGCATGACATCACGTTCCTGTGGAACTTCCCACATCCAGGTGCAAGCTGGCTGTGGAATTTGCCCTGACTCTGGTTTCTCTGTGTTTGCAGCTACACTTCGTTAACTGTGATCATTGCCTCTGATTAATCAAAGCTAACACTCCAAGGTGCTTTATAGAAAAACAATTTCTATCAATTTGGTATCACTGCAAATTGCCCTCCAAGGCCCACATTCAGCTCAAGTGGTTTAAGAGTGGTCTAATTCAAGGGATTCTGTCAAAGCTTGGTATACTTCACTAGATTTATCTTTCAGGGCTTCTCTTCACCTTGGTTCTTATCACTTATCCTATTCGATCCCTCCTTTTCCAACTTTGTATTAAGTTCTTTTCAAGATATCAGCAGATTCTACAGCAGCTTTTGAGTGAAACCAACCAGAAAATTATTTACTTTGGTGTCCTCCTTTCCTCATTTCCAGGAATATACAGGAAAGAAAAAAATATCTCTTCTGGTTACTGTGCAGGCCAAGAATGCCATATTGCAAGGTGTGCACATGCTGCTTGCAATAACAGGAAGATTAGTTGCTTGCTAGATTATGCACAGACCATAACCCATTTCATTTGACAAGTCAGGATTGCAGAGTACAAATAGTTATTCATAATTTGTGCCATTCTAACTAACTGAATCTTATCTGAAAAGCAACAGGTATATTCCAAAATTAGTCTATTCTCTGGCCACAGTTGTAAACATTATTATTCTTTGCATGCTTCCAGTTAGTGGCCTTTACATCGCCTAAGTCCTGCAGTGTCTAATTTTCAGCTGTGTGGCAAAATGAATGTATGGAAGCTAAAAACATACAGGAGGTTCTGTGCCTCCTGTGAGGGATTCAGCTTCACTTGGTAGAGCTCCTTGTCAGAGCCCAACAGATTGCCTTCATACAGCATCTACAGCTGAGCCTTCTTCTGGCAGGCTGTAATCTTGCCCTTACTATGGACTTTAAATAACATGACATATCACTTCCCTATAATGGGATAATGCATCATCATAGAGATCATGTCAGTACTTTTAGTGTTAATGATGAGCAGCTGATACATTTTCTAATACGATGTATTTTCATCATATATAAAGGAGAACCATGTAGGACCATACTGCTCCAGATATAAACTAATATCAGGGTAATAGTTTAGACCACAAAATACTTGCGGCCCCATCAATTAACGCTGCCAAAAATAATCCTTTTTAACCACAGATGATCATTCCCTATGTCATGGAAAATGTGCTCAGCAACATCGATGATGTATGGGCATATAAACTCCCAAAACAGCTAAAAATAATACTATAGCTGCAATACAAATATACCACCAGAAGAGCTTCTGAGGATGGAAACAGACTGTGGACAAGGACTGAAAGATAATTTTTGTATGCATGTAATTCAAAAGAGTTTCCAAGGTTCCAAGCTTCATTTTGGTTATCTGACTTTTTTTTTTTTCCGGTAAAAATTTTAATTTCTCTTGCCAAAGAAACCAATAACAACATAAATCTGAAAAGCCACCTTAACAGTTTTATTACACTTTTTTTGTTGTTTTTAAAGGAAAACAAAGGGTTACATATATTAAAGATTTAAAAGGAGATAAAATTTCCTGCAGAAATTCTTGCAGATCTGGATACAATTATCCTGCTGCACCCTTGTGGCAGGTTTTGGGGGTTTTTTGGGGTGTATATTCTCTTAGTGCATGCCCTCTCCACTGTTATCCATGCCGAGCTGATTTACCTGCTTAGATTGATGGTGCACATAGGACTTCAGATGCCGAATGTTTAATTACATCCCTACTCAGCTGCTTCTCTTCATGGAGCAGCAGAGGCTATAAAGCATCCATTTTTTTCAGTGTGGATACTGCCAGCAATAAACCCTTGCCTATGAGATGTTGTGATAGATATTTCAAAGCATCAGAAATCATTCCAGAGCTGGGCTGGTATTTTAAAGCCAAGCCCATGCTGGTCCTGCTCCAGGAACATGCATAATCCAAAATATATCTCAAGAAGCAGGTCTGAGGCAGTGACTTTCATGTTCAATTCAAGATTGCCCTTGCTTTTTATTCTATTGGTGGTAAAGTAGGTGGCAGCATTTGTTTTCATTGGGCAGATCTTTTTGTTCAATTTGCTTTGGTTTAGGTGTTGTTGTTTTTTTAAATTAGGGAATCCAAGGAGCTAATGTAGCAGAATAAAGGAGGGAGGGGAATCTTCTTCTCCCATTCCTCTGTTTATAGATTATGAGTCTTTCAACTTCTGAGTCAGCGTGAAATCTGTAGAGCCCTCATGATGCCCATTCTTGTCTTTTGATTTCCTAGTTCATTTACTTCTTGCTTTTTTGTGATACGAGGGCAGCTCTCACCTTCATTCACCTCACAGGTGAATTCGTTTCAGGGAAGTAGATGGTAGGTATTCCCCTCCTACTCTGAGTTTTATTTCAGTAAAATTGGTGAAGTCAGTGGGGAAAAAAAAAAGCCAAATTAAGTGCCTAGTCAGTGTATAAGCTTCTTTTTTTAAATGTGAAAAAAACCACTTTTGACAATATCTTAAAAGACACACTTGTTGAGAATTTACTTAATTAATTTATCCATACTTGTCCTTTTGAATATATTTTCACAGTGAAAACACTTTAAAAAATACATATTGTTAAGCTCAGAAAACAGGTGAGTTTCCTTCTACTTTATAAAGAATTTAAATTCCTCTTCTGATTGATAAAGACCATATTTGAAGTCAGCAGTATGGCAAATACCTTCCAAGGGAATTTACTTTTGGTGACATGTTTGACAATATATTTTCTGATGCTGACAAAAAACAGCCAAAATTAATAAGAACAAGGTGCCCAAAGGTAAAAGATTTCTTCTTCCATTTCAGTTTTATTTGCCAGGAAGAAAATATAGTAATAAGTAACAGTGTCCGAACTAAAAGAAATTCCATTTTCCTATCAGAAAGGTATAGTAATGATAAGGTCACGTTGCCTCCCAAAGTCCAAAATTGTGGCAATAAATTCTCTATTTTTTTTAAGTCAGCTTAGGAAGCCTTCCTGCTACACAGCATATATTACTACCTAGCCTTCGTGGAGTTAATTTTAATTTCCATATTGTATCTACCACATTGTCTAGCACACGACACACCTCCTTGTGCATTGCCAACAATATATCTGTACCATATTTGTCCAAATGGAATTAATATGCCCGACAGTCTGCATATAAATATGCCCTTTGCAGCTCTTTTAAATGTCTGATTTTAGAAATGAACACCCTTCAAAGAGACTACACATTCTTCCCTGTATTTTGTGATATGCAGCACCCAGCTAAGAACGTGGCATGTGTCACTAATAAATTCAGTGGCAAACTGCACATTTCCTACATTCTCATCAGCTACAAAATCATTCTGAAGCACAAATCATTCTGGCTTTAATAGGAAAAAATGTATTATTCAACCAGCACGCACATGTAGGAGCTAACCTTTGCCATGGGAAGGAATTAAATAGCACTATTTTCACAAAGTTCTCAGATCCTTCTGCTTGCAAAAGACCATCACCTGCTTCGTGTTGTGTACAAGAAGATTATTCCTCTTTACCTTCGAGGCAAAGCAGCAGGGTATACAGAAAGTCGTCTTTGTCAATTCGCTCCTGGCATCTGAAATGAAAATGCTAGGTTTTTTTACAACCCATTTACAAAAGGAGGAGTAATGCTAGGGAAAAAAAATATGAAACATTGATGCACACCTCACATAAGGAAAAAATACACTATTGCCAGGACAGCAACACAGAAAAAAAAAAAAAAAAAAAAAAAAGGGGAAAAAAAATCAGATTTATAAGATCACAATAAAGCAGTAAAAATCTGAAGAAAAAAAAAACCCAAAACAACACATAAACAAGCAACCCTTCTGGTAGAAATTATAATAAAGAGAGGGAGGAAAAATACACAAAGGGAGACAAACTGAAAAGCTAGTGGCCATAAGCAAATGTTTTTACACATCTAAAGACATAAAAGAATTAATATTCTCCAATTTTCCTTAACTGTGTCTGCAGTTGAAACCATACAGGAGGCAAGAAGGGAAAATGTAAGAAAGAAATGGCATGGATGCATGGGGAGAAACACCAGTGACAGATTTGCAGTTTAATCAGATTTTGCTAATCTGGGTCACTCAGACCATAAATTATTTTTAAAAAGCCTTCTCACAAATCCTCCCTTAATTGCTTCCACTTGAAGGGCTCTCCTTAATCTGCTGCCCCTCTCCATGGTTTTGCTCTGATGCTGTTTTCCCACTGCCTTTAGAGCCTGGGGAAGGCAGGTTGTTGCTTTATAGCACCAGATTTAGGGCTCCCAATCTCATTCCCGGCTTCCTCAGGAACTCCCTCTCCTCATTCCCAGCAATCAGACTCCCACAGGAAGAGTATCCGTACTCAACAGCTGTCTGTGGAAGGGGATCACAATTCCCTTGGCTCTCTTCCCACCACTGCTAAGGCCCACATCCCCAGATCTTCAATATTTTCCAACTCCGCTGAAACCTATTTCTAAATTCCAACCCTCAAATATTTTCTCTTTCAACTTAGTTCTCCTTTAATTTGTTCCTTCATGAACCACACCACTCTGCCTTTCCATATGACACCTACACTTTGGAATAAGAGCCTAAGTGGGGTCATCTCTGTTCTCAGGTAAGGCCAAGTAAGATGCTTTTCACCTCATCAGCTCAGCTCTGCCTGAGCTTCAAGTGGGCAAAGCTTGTATCATGTCATTTTACCCCTCTTTACTGTCTGATACTTGAAAACTGGTAATGTTCAGTAAGGACAATTACCCAGTTTGGGCCCAGAATTACTTCTCTAAGTCTTAATCCTGTCCTTGCAGGTAGGCAATACCACTAGGGTGGGAAGAGGTCCTTTAGGATGTGTCTACATCCCTTCTCATGTGCAGTAAATATGACCTCCCTTAGTAAAACAGATCTACTGTGTTCCCTCATACGTATGGGTCAGTTTTCAGTTCCAGCTCTGGCATAGCAAGTATGAAACAGATGATTTTTTTCAGGAACTTGGCATGTTTTCATTGTATCTTGCCCGGAGAACAACTCCATGACTTCAGAAATTTCAAACTAAGAAGTTAATGAGCATCTTTTCCTCTTCTTGTTGAATATCTATCTGCCTGTCAAGGTGTGACCTAAATTCCAGTGATATACTTAGAAACTTTCAAACTGGCTTCCATAGATTTCCATGCCTCTTAAAAGTATCTACCTAAATGGTGAGCAACGGATGTAATCATCGCTTAGGCTTATTCTATAGTAAGCAAAAAAACTAATTTGTAGGTAGTAGTTCCCTAATGTTGTCACCAAACTCAAGTTTGGCTCAATGTTTAAAGTTCTCCACCTCTCTTCCTTAATCCAGGGACACACATTCCTTTTGCTTAATTTTGAATTAGTCCAGATTGCAGGATTTAGTCTGTGTTAATTTATGTCACACATTTTAGTAAAGCACACCACAAACAAAACACACTGGAAAGTTTCTGAGCCTCACACAGAATAATTAGAAGTTTCCCGTGGCTTTCTAGACAGTATCGTTCAATAATCATCATTCAAACAAAAATGGGAAACTCAACAATTGGAGAGGAAAGTTAAATTGGTTTTGCACTTACTGTTTTATATTAACAGAGGCAGTTTAGGAAGGGGTGGACTTGGTTGCTAGCCCACTAGAGATGTCTATTTAATGGGAAATCACATTTTAAAAAAGGTGAAATCTTGGACAAATGGAGTAGAACAGAAAAAATTGCAGGCAAATTCACAGTACCTGTAGGTGCTTCAGTGTTGCAGGACGATCTGAAATACCTTGGTCTGTACTGTCCAAAAAGATGGGATACAGTGGAATAAAAGTGGACTCAGAGAGGAATGATAGTAATGGCAAAGGACACACAAAAAATATAAGAACCTTCTCTGAAGAAGGATTGAAAAGGCTGGGGTTTGTCCTTGAAAAGAAAGAGTATAAGAAGTAACAAATAAAAATACCTAAAATGGTAAAAACATGTTGGAAAGTGTCTCTTTCCCTAATTCTTTTGTCCATCACTGAAATAGGGTAAATATACTCTAGGTCATTTATCTGGAGTTTCAGAGTGAGAAATAGGGCATCAGTAAAACCATAAAAGCTTTCACAAATATGCCTTCTAAAAAGGATTATGGATCCAGCAGAGCACTCCTATTCACCATGAAGTTTTGATAACCTTTGAAATAGCCCATTGATGCTGTAAGTTAGTATATGCCTGGGTGACATAATAATCAAGAGCAGGGAAGATATAACCATTTATATCCACAGCATTTACTTGCATTGCTGTTAACGCAGCCATTTGCCCTGATCACCTTGTTGTAGATTATCTTCAGCCAGTGAGGTGGTTGTCCTTCAGGATTACACTCGGATGCCACATTAGTTCCAAAGGACTTCACTATTATTACTGTTGTTCTCCTGGGAATGAGGAAAAAGCAGCAAACGTCGTCTAGGCTGCTATGTAAATACCAACAGCTGAAGGATTGCCCAGCAGAGAAAAAGATGAGTAATTAGATGGTGGCTGCCTTAGATTCACAGGGAAATTAAGCTACTTCAAATAGCAACAGCTTCAGTACTGAACTGTCTGTGGAAGGCAGCTATTATTATTAAAATTAGTAAACATTTCTCCTTCACTTTTTTTTTTTTAAATTTTTTTCTCTTCTACCGTATTTCCATAAAGGTCTTTGTTCGCTTTTTTTTTTTTAAGGGAAGAAAAGGCTAGTCTGCTAGCCCATACAAACTCAATCACTGGCAGAGGGCACGTCTGCAGCTTTAGGAATGTGGATGACAATCCATTGGCAGAAAACACCGCAGTCACTGCACTTAAATGCCACCAAAAGGAAGGACAAAGTTCATGTCACTCTTAGAGTTTCTCTTTTTTCCTTGCCTTCCTTTCAAGCTGTTGACTTAGCTTCTCAGGTGTGTCCTGGTTTTTTGTCACTCCTGGTTCTGAATAGAGATGAGACTATACTATTTTTAGACAGTAAGTAGATCTGTGCAACCCTCAGGTATTTCATGTCGCTGGGATTCATGCAGTCTTTTGGCTTTTGATTTATTTGATCTCACACACTCTGGGTTATGCTTTGAACGTTACGTTCAGATAAATCCAAAAATTCAAAGCGAAATTCATCTGAAAGTGCCAACACCTTGTTGCCATTGCAGACAGTCTCCAGGAAAGAGGCAGTTGTAGCTGATTTCAGTGTTTGAACACAAAAGCACAGTCCAGACCTGTTTCACCATAAAGTTTCACCAAGAGTTGCCTTAACCTAACCCAAAATTTGAGGGTTTGGCTTCAGGATGTATTGACCATTAGACTCAATATAGAATGTATCATTTTATTGCTTACTTTAAAACCTATTGAGTTTTATAATGAAAATCCTACATTATTTAAATTTTCAAATGAAAATTTGGAATCCTGAGCTGCGTAGGGAAGAGTGTGGCCAGGAGGTGGAGGGTGGTCATTTTCCCCCTCTGCTCTGCACTGGGGAGGCCACAACTGGAATTCTGTGTCCAGTTCTGGGCTCCCCAGTTCAAGTGAGACAGGGAACTGCTGGAGAGAGTCCAGCGTAGGGCAACAAAGATGATGGAGGGATTGGAGCATCTCCCTGATGAGGA
>JAOQGM010000012.1:126232609-126257901 GCA_027564225.1 Gallinago stenura | reverse complement strand
CCTCCCCGCCCTCCCTTGACGCCGCGGTGCCCGCTGGGACTTGTAGTTCCGGAAGGGGAAGGCTGAGGGGAGTGTGGCGCGCTGCGGTGCGGCCTGACCCACCTGGGCGGCCGCGGGGCTCCAGCCGCCGGGTAAACAGCGCAGGGGGAGTGCGTTCCGGGCTCCCCGGTAGGGTCAGCCTGCCCCTGGGCCGGAAAGGGGAGGAAGGAGCAGGGAGGGAAGGGCCCTACAGGGTGTTGTGGGGGGAGAAGGAGGGAGGAGGCCGGAGGGTCTTCCCCCAGGCGCGGAAACCCCAGGAACCCCGTCAGGTAGGGGGGGGGTTTAAGACGATGTCGCCGAACGCCACCGCGAGGCCTTGCTGTGCCACCAGGTGTTTGTTTCTTAGGTGGCAATAAACTGAGTTTAGTTGTGGAGCGCCGTGTGAATTCTCACGGGTTTAAGGGGAGAATTTGCCGGAGAGGGGGGCAAAGAGTGGAATGAAATCGCTGCTCTTAAATGGTGGTGGAAATAAAACAGTATCTCACTATCTTGCAGTGACCCGTGTCTGTAAACGGGAGTACAGTATTCCAGAGAAAATGAAAACGGCGCAATTTGTGTAAAAAGGTACATTTTCTTTACCTATTTCATAGTCTTTGGGCACCCCATTGAAATGTGATGTCTAGGGGTTCTATGGAAGTCTTTCTGTTGAGTTTTCATCTGGAGGTTACCACGTTACCAGATTTTCTGATGCTGTGTTTCCCCCCGCTTTGGATCTTTCACCTGGAAGGCACGCTCTGGGGTCTGTGGGGGTCAGCCCCCTGGCTGTGACACCTGCCCGACACTCACCCCCTGTTCCCGGCTCTGCGAGTCCTGAGGTACTTCCAGGTGATGCTGCACCTCTTCTTCAAATGCTGCGCAACCGGTCTGGGGTGCAGTGAGAAGAACATGGCCAGCAGGTGGAGGAAGGTCATCCTGCCCCTATGCTCTGCCCTGGGGAGGCCCCAGCTGGAGCACTGGGACCAGTGCTGGGCTCCCCAGTTCAAGAAGGACAGGGAACTGCTTGGAGAGGGGACAGCAAAGGGCCACAAAGATGATCCTGGACCTCTCCTATGAGGAAAGGCTGAGGGACTTGGGGCTTTTTAGTCTGGAGAAGTGAAGACTCAGGGGGGATCTGATCAATACTTATAAATACTTCAAGGGAGGGTGTCAGGAGGACAGGGCTGGTCTTTTTTCAGCGGTGCCCAGGGACAGGAAAAGAGGAAATGGGCACAAACTTCTTGAGTATAAGAAGTTCCACCTAAACATGAGGAGGAACTTCTTTCCTGTGAGAGTGGTAGAGTCCTGGAAGAGGCTGCCCAGGGAGGTGGTGGAGTCTCCTTCTCTGGAGACATTCAAACCCACCTGGACACGCTCCTGAGCAACGTGCTAAGGAAATTAAGGAATTAAGAGAGGTTCTTGTTGTTGTAGATAAGATGTGTTTTGAGCAAAGACTAGAAGGTGAAGGGTGTGGGTAAACTTGTACCATTTTTCTTAGAATGACATAAAGATTTAGGGATGTTCACTTCCTTATATACAGTCCAGACAGTGCCTTTATAGTTTTAATAGAAATTATAAATCACACTGTGGAACTTTTGGAAAAGGTAATAAAATCATCTGAGTACATAAATCTAAGAACTTTTATGTCTCCTGTGTTTTCTATCTTTCCATCTCTTCAATATCTAATTCTGAATATTTGCCTGTTTGTACATCAAGGTCATTACCAAACAGTTTACTAATTGAAAGAGAATATGCTTCAGAGATATTAGTTTTCTGAGGACCAGAGGTTAAATTATAATGCTTCACTTTAACAGTCTTAGCACTGATCTTATTTAAGTCAGAGCACAATGACGTAAAACCCCACACAGCACAGTTAGACATCAAAAAAAAGCTTTGCTCTGAAAATGTGCTTTTTTTTTTCTCTCTCTGTGATTTCTTAAGCCAAAATGTCTGAGGACTGACAGCACAACAGGTTTCTTCTAGCTGGTGAAGAGCGATGCTAGAAAGGGCACAACTGTGAATTGTACATGATGGTGAATGGTGCAGGCTGCTCACCCCCAAGATCCCCACAGAAGCTGTAGGAGAAAGCAGCCACCTTTAAGCATCATTCTCCTTTGCTTTCTTGCTCACACACATGAAGTCCAAAGGCAAAAAAAAAAAAAAAAAGGGGGGGGGGTAATTTGGCTCCACCTCCCACACATGAATTAGTATAGCTGATCTATAGGGTGAGACCCATAGAGGAAAGGAGCTCTGCAACTGGTTGACACTGGGCATAGATATCTAGGCTGTGGTTGGTCCTGGAGCTGCATGGCTGTAATACTGACTATAATTCAGGAGAGATTATGATATTGCAATTTACATTAAATGCTTAATAGTAGCCATTCCAGACTACATAAAGATGCCAGTCATTTTATAGATTCTAATCTTCTAAAAAAGAGGCCAACCCATAGCACTGTTTCTACATTTTCAGTGCTTCATTAACAAGGTTTTCTTTTAAAAAAGCACTGCTGGCAATATTGTAAATACATTTACTCTGATTCATCGGTGAGCCCTGGGATATTTTTTCATGTTTATGGATATGATTTTATGTATTTGTTCATGAATATGTCTTTTAGATACAGGCTGGTAACATTTTTATATGAATCATTAAATATTTTTTAGCAGGGATTACTAGTTTATTTGTTTCCACATAGAAATGAGGTTATTTTGTTTGTTTTGCAAAATGTTACTATTACTGACTGAGAATCTGCCGGGGCAATACTGCTAAGATGGGGATAAAGGTTTCAAAGCCAATTTCATTTGTTTTAAATGGGTCGTGTCATCTGGTATATACCAACAAATGTCTTGAGCGAGTGAGAAACCAAGGCAAGTAAATCAGGCATAAATCTAAATCACTGGCTTTATGATAAGGAGAATTGCGTTGTTTTCTCCGAGAAACTTGGTAGAATTTCTTCTCTAAGAAGTTAGCCCTCCTGCAGGGTGTGATACTGGCTGGGGGAGTGATACCAGCAGGGCTCCAGCACCACTCAGGGATGCTCACCTCTGCTCCCACCAAACAAGCCTGGCTCCAAGCTAAACACATACCTTGGGTAACATTCAGGATGCCTCCTCGGTACAGTGTGGGGAGGAAGAAAGGGGAAAAAACCCACCTTATTTAAATGAGTCTGCATTTTTCCTTTATTCTTACCAAGTTGGCTGTAAGTGCCTGCCTTGCCTCATCTTTCCATCCGTCAATCTCAGTCAGAGAAGTCGGGGCACTTAAGAGCTGCTGCGGTTCCGAGTAATTACCTGAGCAAAAGATCGTCAGGGACTGGACTAAGTATCAGCTCATCTGTATTCAGCGGTGTTTTTCAGATCATGAAGGGAGAAACCTAGAAAGTACAAGGGAAGAGACACAAAAAATGAGACAAATGAAAAGGAAAAAAACATACTGTAAACCTACGCCATAAGAAAACAAAGGTAGAGATGTATTTTTGTTGTTTGATCAAAGCGAAGATTTCTGTGAGAATACAGAAGTATTTCCTAATATCTAACCTGAACCTCCCCTGGTGCAACTTGATCCACTGAAACCTTGAGTCTGGGTTTTGCATTTCAAAAACAAGCCCGATTTACTTAGGAAGAGAGACAGGACACGACGTAGAAAAATCCCTCCCCTTGTTATAGGAGGTGAACATCCCTAGGAGCAGGAGAGACACAGGACAGCCTGCTGCAGGACCTGAATCACAGCAAAACAGAGAGGGACCTGTGTTCTGAATGACTGACACAGAATAGGCACTGCAGGCCTGGGATGGGCTGGGCTCAGTGCTGTGAGCAAATTGAGGATTTGGAGGATTTTAGCACAGGCTGAGATTGTAAAGGAAGGAGAACCTCCTAAATCAGGAAACCGAGACCCAAAAAAAAAGTACAACCTTTCTCTTGGTTTCTCCCGTAAAAACTGAGAGATAATAGTTTCCTTAGAGTCAGTCACTGAAATCACTGGAAACATAAGCATGACCCTCTACCCCCACACAAGCCCAGAGAATTACAGATCTGTACCGTTTGTGGCATATTCCAGTGTAAAAATATGTCAGTCAGGAAATCTGTACCTTTAAAGGACTGTGCTAGATTCACCCCTGCTGGCACAGGGGGTTGCAAATAATTTGAGTAATTGCTCCAGAGAGCAGATGGTAGAAATACTCCATTAGAAGAGCTGCAAATATAGCTTAATTCAGCAAGGGGAGTGAGAAAAGTAGAGAAAAAGTTCAAAGGCAATCTGCTATCATCATCATCAATTTAATATTTAATAATAATATTACTAATAATAAGAAGAAGACGACAAAGAGGAATAGCAACACAACTGAATGGGAAATGGATGGGAGAAAAGGATGCTGAGATTGCTCTTTTGGGCTCCAGAAGATGCCCCCAGAGAAGAGCAGCCTGGTTTCCATCACCATCATTTCTGAGAGCGCCGCTGCAGCTTGATACCATCAGTCTGGCACCACGTTAGATTATTTCTGGGTTTGGCCAGAGCTCTGAATCAAAAGGATCTCCTGAGTTTCCCAACTCTTCTCTGTCCTTGCAAATCATTATTGCAAGCTTGGGTGCCTCTCAAGGATGAGAAATACGGAGCTCTTTGCGCTGCAATAACGCCCTAGTTCAATGTCTTGCCCCAGGGCAAAGACCCATGAAACTCCAGGTTGAACTGAGTTGCTCATCTTTACACTCCTCTTTTTTTTTTCCAACAGTAAAACTGCATCCAGCAACGCCAGGGAACCCTGGAGAGATCACAGCAGCAGCAATGGGTCACAGAAGCAGTGCCATACAATGATAAATCACCAGAGCTGCACTTCTCAGGTAGAACTTGGCTGTTGTAAAAACCAGGGATATGATTGAAAGGGGGTGAACCTTCCTGAAAGACCTGCCTCAACACTGTCATGAACGTTCTTCACATTTGTCAGATTAATAAATTACGGCAAGAGAGCAGAAGAACCCACATCTGAGGACACCAAAAATACATTTTGATACAGGTGGTAAAAATATACTGCATGACGAAAAGTAATTTGGTTAAATTCTTTATAGGCTATTGATTATTAATTGGAACGTCTTTCTGCTAATCTAAAACAAATAAGGAAAAGAAAGATACATAGTTTAGTCAATTCGTTAACCACCTCATATGATCTTGAAAAAAAGCTTAAATCAGATCCAAATGTGGCCAAAAAAAGTTGCCAGTGGCCAAAATAGGGACATTTTGCAAAAATAAAAGTCAACAAAGAAGGCTCTGTACAAAGAAATAAAGGGAAAGACATAAAATCATATAAAACTAATTTATTTTGAAGGTTGCCTCAAACTCTGGGGTTCACCATCCAAAGTATAATATAAGTATCACATACAACTCTGTTCAAAATAGTTCACTACACTTTACATAGCAGCCTGATTTAGACACTTTAAAGGCAATAATGAGAATAATGAGTGTACACACATTTGGAGGAAAATAAAAATCAATAAACCAGAAATTTTGCCATGTTAGAAAACATTTGAACCTTCTACTCCTACCTGCAAAACTTCGGTCACACTGGTGGCTTTCCGCCCAGACATGCAAATTATGGCACTTATGGTAACAAACCTGCCTTATTTGCATTTGTTTCTCTTTGGAAATAATAACCTTGCACATGCAGTCTTTTCATTTGTGTACACAAATGGTACTCAGCAAGGCATCATTTGAGGGACTTTGGGCTACGTGAGCCATGTGTACCCGTTACCACGGTGCACACTCACCACCATCTCCACCTTACTAAGGTTTCTCAGATTCCCAGACACACAAAAAAGCAGAAAACAACACAGGCTAAGAAAAACAATGAAATAAAAAAATAAAAAATCCAAGGGCTTTCTGATTTCCTTAAGCACCGAAGAAGACTTAAAGAAGATCAAGCACTTCAAATGCTGCAACCTGCTTCACTGGAAATATTTCTAATCAAATCAAACACGAACAGAATAAAATTACATGAAGAGTAGTGAAGTTTATGATCAAGATTGCTGGATTTCAGTGAGTGATTTGCTACAGCTTCTCTAGTTTCTCTTTTGTAAATGTCACTATTAGCTGCAAAAGTAGCTCAATTAGAAAAAAAAATCTTTTCTGTGAGAAAAAAAATGCCAGTGACTGTTTAAAGCTGAAGATGCTCATATTTTACAAAGAAAATGCATTGCAGAGTGTTCTCACTGTACTGAAAATATAAGTATAAACCCCAAGACAATGGCAAAGGGAACATCTGAATATGAAATATCAAGAAGAATCAAGTATATGAAGAAGTACATGAAGTATCAAGACTGGAAAACGTGGTCAGTGATTGAGTTTGGAGTGAAACAGCTGGAACAATCTGGCAGCAAAGTGCCCACCGTCACCAGCTGGAAGGTCACCACGAAGAAAGAAACCCCCAGAAACACCCCAGCAGATATTGCCCAAACAGAGGGAGAAAAGATGACAAATGGGATCAGGGAGGGAAGGGGCTCATCGATGCCTGTTCCCACCCCAGCAGGTGAGCAGACTGCAAACAAACAGCGATGCCAACAATAATTCCACCTCTTCTTACCCCGGGAGACCCAGATTTATCCTTGGCACTGGCAAAAGCAGCCGGGAGCAGCAGTCGGGAGCAGGAGAGAGCCTTTTGACACACGTCTGCCAGGCCAGCTCATTTTAACTTCTTGTGCCTCCTCCGCCGAGCCCTCTCCTTGCTGTGCATTGCCACCTGCAGGACAGCCAGCTACGGCCAACGGCAAGATAAAAAAAGCTCAAAAAGCAGTTAAAAATCAAGAAGCCAAGTGCCCGCACGTTTCCACAACCATACACGTGGATATACATCACGGAGAAGCGGCTGCAGCGTCACCTCCAGGGCTGAAGAGCCACAGAGGGTGGATGTTGAAAGTCAACGGGACTTCCCTGCCCGAGACATTGCTGCAGCTGGTAAGTCCCAGGCAAAGCCAGGTACATAAACCATTCTGGAAATTAAAATTCTCACTCTCGCTTAATGACCGTGAAAGGGGAAGAAGGATATTTGTATTTAAAGACGGACACGGGAAATACAGGATTTAAAGGAAATACAGAATCACAATGAGGAGAGAGTATAGAGCACCAGGACTGGCCCCGTTTCAAGCAGGGAAGAGGCATACTGAGAGTATGTGAAATATTGTCATAAACATGACTGATTGTGGTTTTCTGTCTACCCTCTGTATACAAGAAATTGGCAACACCAGTCAAAAGGAAGATTTATGCAAGGTGTAGGGAAAATCTGTCTGGTTATAAGGAGAGTTAAGTCCTGAAGCAGCTGGGGAAGTTAATAAATACTTGCTTTCAGAGGTTGTTAAGAACAGACGAAGCATTATTTGGACTCTTGCCATTTGGAGTTGTTCTTATGGTCTCAGCTCAAGAGATTCAGTGATAACACAGATTTCTGTTGCTTATTTCTTATCAGTATCTCTTTAGTCGTGGGCAGATTAGAAAATCATGACCGTAACGCAACTCCAAATGGAATACAGAAAGAGAACAGACATGGATTAGTTCTTTTTTACATTTCATGAAGCCAAAGCTATTTCCACAACTTGCAGTTTGACTCATGATTTATAACAGTGAGAGACTAACCCCACTGGAATCAAGACAAATAATAAAGATCAACAGCTAGAAATAATCAATAATTTTTTAATAAGGAAACATATATGAAACCAAGACATATATAGTGCTAAGCATATGTAGTATTTTTGCATCTGTGTATTTCAAATCAGAGTAAGTCAGTAATGTACTTTGATAAGTTCTCAAGGACATCTAGAGAACTAGATACAACTTAATAATTATAGCTCAAAATAGACAATTTTATAGAAAATATATGACTTAAAAGATTAAATACTAGGGGCAACTGAAGGTACCAAAAATAGAAACCACAACACATCACGATTCATTCTGAATTGTGTACAGCAGCCCACAGATGTATTCTGTGTTAGGGGCCTTAAATTTCACATGACTATAGAAAACAGATGTGCCCCATGTTTAAATCATGAAATCCAGCACTTTGTGCTACTTGGAAAGCTCAGACATTGGCCTTCAGGCTACTGGAAAGGTACTAGGAATTATCTGAATATGAATTCCTATTGCGTATAAGACTTGTCACAATTAAAGTCCAGAAACGGGGAAGGAACATTAAAAGACAGAGGTAACACTAGCACAGATCAGCAAGTGATTTATGTAAGAAGTCTGTATCAAAAATACCTACTTTGGACATTTCACCTTCTATGCAAATTTTGGGTTCTGATACATCTGCCTGGGTCAAGGCTCTGACTCAAACTAGCCCTTTTTCTCTTTGAAAGGAGGAATTCATTTTTACTGGCTCAAATTATCTGCAAGTCAGATGTATAATTTTAGCAAATCATATAAATTGCCTGTACAGACCAGGCACCAGCTCGTCTTACCTAAAATTATTACATTGTGGTTAATTTTAATATTATACCAAGTCCTGGAGAGGCTTACTGGTCTGCTTAGGCTACAGAAGCACCACAACGATGGAGATTCCAGTTCCAGCTCATCCCTGCTCCTACACAGAGGGTTGGAATGCCAAAAAAATTTCTCTTTGTTTGTTTTCTGGACCTGAGAAATAGTGCGGGGCATTTAGACATCCTGATAGGCAATTGCTTTCCCTTCAGGAACATCACAGCCTCTTCATCCCTTTGCTATAAAACCAGATATTCAGAAAATATGATGCATTTTTGATTTGCAAATTGATTATTTAGGGCCCGATGTGGTGATGCGTATTTAAATACCTTAGTGCCACCTGAGACACACTAGAGTGGTCTGACATATCCCTGCAAAGCTGGTAGATATTTTACAAGTCCTCCATGAGACCCATTCCCTTCTGGAGGCTGCTGAAGACATGCCCTCAGGTAGGTCATACAGCACTAGATGTTCACGCGTGGGCAAATGAATCGAGCCCAAGGCCACTAAATTTGGACTTCAGCCCTCTCGACTTATCCACCAGTCTGAAATGTTCAAACCAGTAGAGGACACGCTGACATAAATAGCTCTGTACCTTCTTGTTCTCTGGTGAAGCAGGAACAGTCATGAAGAAGGGTGAGGAACGGTGGAGACAAGCCAGCACTGCTTCGTTCCAGGGACAGGCACCACAGAATCTGTTGCTGTGGGTAGAAATACACAGTCTGAATGACAAAACACAACGTAACATGGACCTCCTCCCACAAAGCCTCTTGAGGATTACAGTGATCACCTTTTGCTCGTTATTATAAATAGGTTATTACGCAGCCCTGACTCCTTTAACCTCTATAGCAGAATTACTCTGCCAGGAAAATAATAACCCAGTGGTAAATTATATCATTTCTACAAATAGTGTGAGAAATTGTGGATAACCAGAAAGGTTAATCCCTGTTTAATCTTCAGTTTCTGTGCTAGTGTGGTATAAATCTGACTGTAAATGGAGGGCAGGGGAGCAGAATGGAGCCCTTGTCTCCTACACAAAACACACAGTCCTCTGAAAGTTTGCCTGTGACTTTGCTCTAGTGCTATACTTTCTCATAACAGGCTTGTGCACTAACAATAATTGGAAAATAACTACTAAAAAGAATGGCATTTATCTGCCCGTTCTGGCATCTTCGCTTTGGATGCAAGAGCCTGGGGACAGAACGGAATACTGCAGCTGAAACCATTTGTTTCAGTACAGAAAAAAAGGTTTCTCAGGGGGTGACTAAAACGCTCAAAGGATGTATCTTCTTTACATCTAAACAACCCTTAGATGACTCTGTCCATAGCACTGCAACGCCCAAGGAGGAAGCTACTAAAAACAAGTATATATTCTCTGCAGGGTGAGTTGGGTTTTTTTTGTCCCTCCCTGCCACCAATATTATTCGTATGACACCAGAAACTGCATAATTTGACATTTCAAATGCATGGCACTGTGACAATGATATATGAGGAAACATTTACAGAGCCTGGCACGAGAAGCGAGATTAATACTGAAGAGCAAATGACTTGTGTAGATTGGCTGCTACTGCTTCGTTTGCAGGGTAAACAAGCAGTGTAACAATTAAACTTGGGAACACAAATAACTGATAGTTTTCAAGCAATGACTGGAGGTATTTACAACCTGCCTGCTTAACTACCTGTTTTCTCCCAGCACCACTGTCATTTTGCTGCAGGCATGTCTGGCTATAAGATCAAATGTGGCTAAAAATAATCATACAATATGAATTCGTCATGTTTTTTACGTAACAAAATTCTCTTTAAGATTTCAAAGAGAAAAGGTCGCAAAAACACAACAGAAGAGACAGCCCATGGAGGTCACTCAAGAGAAACTCTAAAAAATGGAAATCAATAGAGTTCCCTATCCAAAGTATTTGGTCTTATTCTGGACAATTTCAAAAACAATTTGTGAAAGGAAAATTAATAAATATACTGAATTTTTCTGCTAGGCTCCCTTCCCCTCTCTTGGGTAGCACCCCCTACTCATTCAGGACACATCCTCACACTCAGTTTGCCTTCAGCTCAATCATCTTAAAAGAGTTTTCCTGAAGGTCAAGAAGAAACAAAAAGCATATATCAGCATGAAGGGAAGAGGAATAATTTAAGTGTGGGTGCCAAGAAGGAATCGGAAAGAGTCATGTCCTGGGCAGCAGCAGAAGGACAGAGACACACAAAAAATAAGCATCATTCTTTAAATTCCAGCCCCCCAACCAATCAGTTGATTATAATGTAAGTTGGCAGAATAAATTCACCTCCTCTAGGCAGTGGGTTCAGTCTAGATGATCTCTGAAGGTCCCTTCCAACCCTGACCATTCTGTGATTCCATGATTCATTCTGCGATTTGTTTGAAGGTGTTAGTATGTACACTTGGTTGTAAGAAGCTTCAAGAAGCTTTTGTTCATGTATGACCCTGGATGCAGACTTTTCTGTGGGAAGGAGTTCAGAAAGCAGGGACCACATACTCTGGTCCTGTCTGGCTCAATCCCAAATTAACAAAATCCTGATGTCTAGTTTCAGGTCCAATGATAATTTGTATTAACCTTCATTACATTAAGTTTTTCCTTGACTTAGTTAAAGAAAAGAAACAAAGACTGGGATAAACAATTTTTTTATCATTCTCTAGATGCTCAGACCTACCATCAAATATCAGACTGGGTTTTGAAACTTTGATAAAAAGAAAATAATTTTCCCTTTAAATCATGTCTTTTAATGTCCTTTAGTAAGTTCTATGAGGTCTTAATTTATATTTTTAGTAACTGTTAAAGAGCTCATTAACTGATCAATTCATTACATAATGACAATGCTGTGATTTATTTCTGAAGTGGAAACTGGAAGCAGAGTAAATCTCAGCCACAAATTCCTATTAAGCCTTAACCCTGAAAATGAAACCACATGAACAAAAAAACGGTTTTATGTAAAGGAGAAGAAAGACAAAGTTAGTTTATATTCCAGATAGGAACACAGCTACTTCACCTGGTCCCATGTTGAATGGCCATTTGTGAAATCTCTACGCAAAGCCTTTTTCCTCCTGTAAAAGGAATGATCAATAAATATAAATTTGCTTTAGAAAAAAATCTCAGTCTATAAGCAATTTCTCACTGAGTTGACAGCTCTTTTTTTAAAGTCCCAAATCAGAGCAATTATGATCCTTTTTGGTATGAGCCATGTCATCCAGTAACACTTTCAAAGTCAAGTGGTTGCTCACCTTTAAGTTGCATCCAGGACTGGCACTGAAGGGATTTAAGTTGGTCATGAAGGCCAGCATCTCCACATAGGTCCTGGAGCATAGATAGCTCCAATGAGTCCCTGCCCCAGCCCTCTGCTAAGACAGTGTGTCAAGACAGTATCTGTTCTCTTTTTAATTCAGATGACTTCCACATCAGCTTATCAGCAGGTCAGATTCCGGCTGAGAAGCTTGAGACTGACATGTCTTTTGAGATAATCAAGAGAAGCAGATGAATAAATGTATTATTTACGTTTATTTTTGGCAGGTTGACAGTGTTTGGCACTGAAAAATAGGAGTGTGGTGGGAGGGAAAACAAGACTTGCTTTCTTTTGCTTTTAAAACCTACGCTGTCTTGTTGGACCTCAACAGGAGTTATGACTCATTAGACTAAAAAGAATATCCTGAATAAATAAGATTACTAATAATAATGCCAGTTATGCATCTATCCGGACCAAACAGCGAGACTGAAACAATTACACTGTTTTACATGACTATAGAAGAAAACATTTATAAATGTTGTCACTTGATGTGTGACAGTCCACATAGCAGTCCTGTCCAGAACCAAGTGGCACGGTGTTCAATCTGGCAGTCGTGTTGCTCAACAGCAGAGCCAACCACAGCCATGTACCAAGGACATATCCTAAAAAAATAAATGTTAACTCAAACATAAAGTTATGCTTTTGATTCAAAATTGTCTGGTGTGAGTGAACAGCTTGTATTGTGTTCAGGGAGAGATCATCTCTTTTTAACGGCCTCTTCTGAACCCAGAAAGGAAAACCAGCAGTCAGCAAGAGAAGTAAGAAATTAATACCTTTTACCTTGAAAGAATTCAGAAGTTGCCAGGAGAGAAGTAATGTCCTCCCACGCTGGGTCTGAAATAAGAAGACAAAACACTGTAGTTTCCAAGGTAATATTGGGGGCCTAATATTTGCATGTCTTTTGCACTTCCTTAAAACAATGCAAAATAACTACGTAAGTGAATATAGGCAAGACCGTGCAGTTGGAATCATAACAATTAATAGCTTTCATCATAATCTGAAAGAATAATAAACTCTTTAACAGCAGACATGAAGTAAGACTGATTTGTTCAGCATAACTTGCTTGATGCTGTTAAAACCAAGCTGCATGAAAAAAGAGATAGATTGATGTATTCTTCAGGATGAAAACTGTCCAAAAGAATTGGGGAAAAAAAAGCTATGTTCAGTCTCGCAGGAACACGATTCACCATCCGCCCCTTGCAATCACTGAAGTCAGACACATTCATTACCCATTATGCTGAGGAATTTTATTTTTTCCCTTTTTGGTGAATAAGAACTGAATTACCCACATCACTGGGCCATCTCACTAAATGCGGCAGCTGTTGCTCGCCAAAATAATCATAAAACGTTTATCTGTGAAGGATTTCAGACGCCTAAATATATGGAAGTTGCCTCTGCTAATAACAGAGATTTATATTGTATTTGAGAGGAGTGTACACAAATTCCAAAAATCACCAGTCGATACCACATGCAAATGTAACGTGCTCGGTTAATTCTTGGGATTTAAGACTCTTCCTTTCAAGGAAGAGAAGGATTTAGCAATTTTCAGGGGCAGGGTCAATGAAGATGTGAAAAGAAATCACTGGATGAGGAATTCTAATGGTCTGGATCCTCAAGGCCCCATGTTCCATAGGGAATGGATTTTTAACTGATAGCAAGATGCTGTTCTAAACATCAAATGTACTATTTTTAGGTAAAATTTAATTTCACTTTTGTCACCATCTCGGGATGGTGACTCAACCCCCTCTCTGGGCAGCCTCTTCCAATGCCCAACCACTCTTTCTGGGAAAAACTCTTTCCTAAAGTCCAGTCTAAACCTACCCTGTTGGAGCTTGAAGCCATTCCCTCTTGTTCTGTCACTAATTACCTGGGAGAAGAGACCAGCACCAACCTCTCTACAGTGTCCTTTCAAGCAGTTGTAGAGAGTGATGAGGTCCCCCCTCAGCCTCCTCTTCCTCAAACTAAACAGCCCCAGCTCCTTCAATTCTCTTCATACGATTTCTTCTCCAGACCCTTCACCAGCTTCGTTGTCTCCTCTGCACCCGCTCCAGCACCTCCAGATCTCTCTTGTCTTGAGGTGCCCAGAACTGGACACAATACTCCAGGTGTGGCCTCACTGAGTACAGTATGATGCTCTGCTTGCTCCAGGTACCCACCTCCCATCTCAAGGGTGTGCAGAAATGCTATTTTCATTTATTTATATAAGACAGAAATAGGAAAAGGCAAAGACATCTCTGTGTTGTGCGTGGGGGAAGCAGGAGATGCTTCAATAATCCTGCAACGACGATGAGAAGCAATGCTTTCACCCATAGAAACATCAACACACATTTCTTGTCTCATCACACTGTAAATGCATTCAGTGTGCTAATGAAATGCTTTGGCCAAGGTCTTAAGGTCTTAATGGAGATGGGCAAAGTGCACCAAAGAAATGAAACCTCCTAGTCACCAAAAAATATGGGCTGAAAAGGCTGTATTAGAATCATAGAATCCTCTAGGTTGGAATGGACCTTTACCACCATTGAGTCCAAACACTAAACCATGTCCCTAAGCACCACATCTACCCATCATTTAAATACCCCCAGGGATAACCCTTTCGGTGAATAAATTTTTCCTAATATCCAAGTATATTAGGAAAATATCCTATTTCCTAGCACCTGCTTGCCCTCTAAGTCTCCCTGGAAAGTTGTTTACTGGGGCTGCGCAAAATTATCAGTCCTGTAAAAAAAAATAATAAAATATATACACACTCAGCCTTTCCTGACTGCCTTGGTAAGAAGGCCATGTGACTGATAGTGTCCTACCCAGAAATACTCCAGCAGCATCGCTAGGTCCCAAGACCAGCATCACCCCTTTGCACCCTACTGTCCTTCAAAGAGGTATCATTCCTTGGTATCTGCTTCCTGCTGCCACACAACCTTTGTCCTCAGTCACACATGAGCATTTACAAAAAATACTTAGGACTTAGAAGTATTTAGAAAACTGGTGTTGAGCTGTGGTGTTACAGCCAGAGACATTGACTATAAACTCTTCTGGGTTGTCTGCCTTTCCTGCACTTGACAGGGCTACAAAAATGATGAGGGGCCTGGAGCATCTCCCTCATAAGGAGAAGCTGAGGGACTTGGGTCTTTTTAGTCTGGAGAAGGCTGAGGGGGGATCTGATCAATGCTTAGAAATACTTTAGAAACACTTAAAGGGTGTCAAGATGATGGGGCCTTTTTCAGTGGTGCCCAGGGACAGGACAAGAGGAAATGGGCACCAACTAGAACATAAGAAGTTCCACCTAAACATGAGGAGGAGCTTCTTTCCTGCCTGAATCATAGAATCATATGGGGTTGGAAGGGACCTGTAGAGACCATCTAGTCCAATCCCCCCATCGGAGCAGGTCCACCCAGAGCATGTTGCACAGGAACTTGTCCAGGCAGGTTTTGAATGTCTTCAGAGAAGGAGACTCCACCTCTACCTCTCTGGGCAGCCTGTTCCAGTGCTCTCACACTCTCTCATGTTTAGGTGGAACTTCTTATTCTCACCTGGACACGCGCCTGTGCATCCTACTCTGGGTGGACCTGCTCTGGCAGGGAGTTGAACTAGATGATCTCCAGAGGTCCCTTCCAGCCCCATATCATTCTCTGATTCCATGACATACAAACCAGGAACGTCCTGCTTCAAGACCAGGCTCCTGAATGTTATAAAAGAAAAATTAATTTGCCACCTTAGGACAGAAGGGGTGTTTTACACAGTGCTCTGACACATGCACCCACATTGACCCACACTGAATTCCACGAGGTCCCACTCATGCCGTGAGCAGAGCTTGGGTAGTTGTGGCCCTCAGTCTGCAATAAGCAAAGAAACCAGAGCCAGGAGCTGGGTGAGGCAGAAGGTACACATTCAGTTCAGACAGAAAGAGCTGGGTCAGCAGGCAGTGAAACCAGCTGAGAGCAGCCAGGGCTCAGAGGGAGACTCACGGCGAGCTGAGGAGCACTGCATTTTGCAGGTACTGTGTGTTGGTGTGCTCCAAGGACCCTATTGGGCACTTGGGAGTGCCCACTGCAAGATTCAGCCCTCCTGGCTCCTCACAACCTCAGGAGCTCCATGAGACAGGTGGCAGCCAGCCCCCAGCAAGTCCTCATGGTGCAAGTGTGTTGGGACCACCTGAGTCCCGGGGCAGATGCCTTACTGCCTCTCTGAGAGCAGAGCTGCTCAAGACTGCGGCCGCTTTAGCCAGACTTCTCCTTGAGGCAAGTCTCTAGAAGACAGCCTCAACACAGCCCCAGCCCCACACCGTTGCCACAAGGGCATATTTTCCCCTCACACAATTAGCTTACTGTTTGGTCTGGGATGCCTGTGAGAACGGCACTTAGAATCATAGAATCATCTAGGTTGGAAGGGACCTTTAAGGTCATCTAGTCCAACCATCAACATAACTCTGACAAAAAATAGCCATCACTAAACCATGTCCCCCAGCACCACATCAACCTGTCTTTCAAATGCCTCCAGGGATGGTGCCTCAACCACTTCCCTGGGCAGCCCATTCCAAGGCTTGATAACCCTTTCAGTGTAAAAATTTTTCCTAATATCCAACCTGAACCTCCCCTGGCCCAACTTGAGGCCGTTTCCTCTTACCCCAAAGAGAAGAGTTGTTGGAAAACGAGGAGGGCTATTTATCTCCTCATAAAATACAAAGCCAGCAAAGCTCCCCCTGCCTCAGCTATGCCGTGAGGAAAGAGTCTCTGAAACCATCTCCTTGCTCGGCACATAACACACAAATCATGCAGGCTGATGTGGCAAAGCCCAGAAAGTATGAGGCACCACATCCAGTGATCACCTTCCACCTCAACCACCCCAATCTAATGACTGCTGCCTGAACCAGCAACAAGCAGAACGGGTGTTTCTTCTCCCATAAGGTACAGTGATCTTGACGATGTATTAATAGACTGACAGAGGTCTGCAGGGGTGTTTTATTTGCTCCTCGGTTGCAAAAAATGCAAATGCCTTCAAGCATTTCCAATATTCATGAGCAAGCAAAGCCAAGACACACATTACAATGGAAGGGAGCAGGCAGCCTGCCCAAAGGGTTTGTCCCGTTATCAGGAAAAAAAATGTAAGTGTTGGGAGTGGCAAAGAATGTGAGGTTGAAACCTGGTGAAGAAAGAAACAGACAGGTCTGTCAACTTACAGACTAAGCCCCACTAGAGCAGACTTTGCAGAGAAGTTATATTGTCATCTTCTGTAGCTTATGGATGAAAGAATGTATGCCCTGGAAGGCCTAAACAGTTCCAGGTTTTCCTGCCACTGTTGTTTTTTTTTTTTCCCCAATAAACACAAAACACACACTCAAGCTACAGAGGTCCCCACGCAGTGTAAGCAGGGCTTTTCCCACCCGTTTATCTCGTTTTTCACATTTCTTTCATCTCTCTTGTCCCTTCTACCCCTCTTTTATCCACTGTTTGGAAGCACAAGCTCCTTTCTTCACTGCGTTTTGCAGCTCGATGCTTTTGAAGAGACGTGTGCTGTCCCCAGAGCTGCATTTCCTTTGGTTACACCGAAGTGGGCACCACCAGCCGAGGGGCACACACCAAGCAGCCTGCACCCATCAGCCGTGGGGAAAACACCCAAGGCCTGTAGGGAACCTTTAAGGAGCGTGGCACAGCACACTGACCTTTCTCAGGACAGTTTGACCCCACCAACCTCTTCAGCCTGAGAACCTGTCCCTCCTCCACTACTCACACGGCAAACTGAGGTCCTCTTTCCCTCACATTAGGCAGAAAGCCCCAGAGAAGCAGCAATGAGACGATGGGCTGGAGGGTGAGCTACAAGGAACAGACATCGTTTCAGTCATTAAGGTAGCCCTCTCTAGCATGAAGTTTGTCCACGGTAGACACTACCATGTCAGTCTTTTGGCTACATTTAGACCTGTGGAAATCATGTCCCCTGAGACAAGTACAAAGTAAGCAATCATAGATAGGCACTCCTGTGGTGTCCACCACTTCCTAGCCAGCATTCCTTCTTCGTAGCAATTAGTTATGTTTATTTATCGGCCTTCCAGGCTGCTGCAACCATAAATTGGTGTTTACAGGACGCTCGGATGAGCTACAGAAGGAAGGTGCCACACAGCACTTCACCCAAACCTGTTGCGAACCCAATGGACAGAGTGGACCACAGAACAGCCTCCACCTGTCAACCGGGAGCCAAGCCTGATGAAACCAGCCTCTCCACCACATCCAGAGGCCTTAAAACTTCTGCTGTCTTTTCAAATATTTTCAGGCACAGGCTTTCCTGTAAGGCAAGAGACCACATTAAACCACCTCTAAGAGCATTCAGCTGAAGACTACCCTGGGGACACCCCTCCCTGACTAAGCCGTGGCCATCTCCAGTAGCTTGGCCAGGCAAAGTCCACTCCTGCAGTCCTGTGGTAACCAAAACCGACAGGCTGCTGGCTCTTTTGGCTCAGACAGTCACCACTACTAATCACAGTGCTTCCTCATGGAGAGCAGGAAATAAGACGGGGAGGGCAGAAGCTCTCTCCCCAATGACCTGGATCTGTCCCAGCTCAGGGAATGGAGAGGAGGAACCATAGAATGGTTAGAGTTGGAAGGGACCATGGAGTTCCAACCTCCTACCCTGGGCAGGGACACCTCCCACCAGACCAGGTTGCTCCAAGCCCCATCCAGCCTGGCCTTGAATCCCTCCAGGGATGGGGCAACTTCTCTGGGCAACCTGTTCCAGTGTCTCACCACCCTCACAGGAAAGAATTTCTTTGTAATATCTAACCTAAATCTACCCTATTTCAATTTAAAACTGTTACCCCTCTTCCTACCACCATACTCCCAGATAAAGAGTCCCCTCCCCAGCTCTCCTGTAGCTCCCTTCAGCTACTGTAAGGCCGTTATAAGGTCTCCCTGGAGCCTTCTCTTCTCCAGGCTGAACAAACCCAACTCTCTCAGTCTGTCTTTATAGGAGAGGTGCTCCATCCCTCTGATCATCATTGTGGCCCTCCCATGGACCAGTTCCATGTCGTTCCTGTGTTGAGGGCTCCAGAGTTGGACACAGTGCTCCAGGCGGGCTCTCATGAGAGCAGAGCAGAGGTGCAGAATCACCTCCCTTGACCTTCTGACCATGCTTCTTTTGATGCAGCCCAGGACACAGTTGGCTTTCTGGGCTGCTGGTGCACATTGTCAGCTCACGTGGAGTTTCTCACCCACCAGCATCTCCTCAGGGCCGTTCATCCCAGCTTGTATTTGTGCTTGGCATTGACCTGACTCACATCTAACACTTCTGTAATTATATGAAATTCTCATGAGTTTTATCAGTTCTCCAAAAGAAAAAATAAGCGTGACACCTCGTACAAAATGGAAATGTAAACACTTGCACTTGGGAGACCTAAACATCAGCAACTCAATCCTGAACCCAGTTCTGTTGCTATTGAAGTCACTGGTAACGTTCCCTTGGACTTCTGCAACACAACAAGTTTATTGTTTGGTGGTTTGTGATCCTTAAAAGCAGAGGTGAATCTTAAATATATCTGTATGGGTATCTCTGAAGGGCTGTTATAGTAAGTGCAAAAAGGGAACTTCGAATCATTTGATAGCAACACTGTGCAGACTTTCATAGATTAACTGAAATAAAACTCTGTGAACAGTAGTCACAATATTTATTAACATTTACTGTTGGTCACTGGTAAAAAATACCCTTGTCAGCCAAAGAAGAAAAAGATAAAACAACTTACTGCTGCTTGCCGATGAGTATTGGAAAGGATCCCGTGAATCTTCACTTTGTCTTTCTCCATTTGGTCTATATTAACCCACAAATCCCGGCTGGTAGAATCATATGGGCCATACGTCCTTGAAGTATAATAATTATGATCTGTATCCTCCTGAAAGGGGGGGGGAAAAAAACCCACAGCAAATACACATTAGAATGGAAGATACACCTTAGTTCTATATAATATTCACCCTTGAAATACCGAGTCCTGTTGCTTCTGTGAACAGCAGAAAACACTACCCTGCGAGTCAGCGAGGAAGAAAAACGTACAAATTGCAAATGTGTTGCAGAAGACAGCTCTGCTCCTCACCGCAAGCAGTTGGCAAGGCAAACAGCTACCTCATGCAATCATCTTATATTATAATCGTCATGTTCACTATCCTCAAATCCCAATCAAAGGGTTCCTGTAACCACATCAGTGACATCTATGACAAAATGTGTGAAGGCTTTCAAGGCAAGATGGCCAGTAAAGTCCTGTAACAACAGCTATGCTCTAACCAAGCAGTATTTTAAAATGAGCAATGAGCAACACCTTAAAAAAATATATATATTTTTGACATTTCTAAACATAATTTGCTAGAATATTACATATTTACTAGAATACCCTTTAAAAGAACTTCCAAAAAAAGTCCTAATAGATATAGGCTTACAATGTTATTTAATTTTAAATCTCTGAAAGATTGCTTTTACTGTATATTTGCTACTCTAAGACAAATACATTTATATTTGTGGAGGAAAGCTTCCTAGTTCTCATGGTCTTTGAAATGACAGTAGCTGCTGTCATGCTCATGACACAGCAAATTCAGACATAAAATATATGTGCCATGGGAAACTCTGCCAGTGGTCGATCAATTCCTCAAATTAGCAGATACCCAACTCTGCAATCAAGTGTGTGGTTCAGAAGACAGTCAAAGTCTTTGCAACATCTACTTATTCCAAACACAAAGCTGAGACTCCAACACTCAAAATACTCTGTATGCCACTCCACCTCACTGCAATCAATTTACACTTAAAACCATATACATTTAGCACAGTAAAAAAAGTAAATTTATGAAGTATTATGCAAAAATTTAGTAAATGTTTAAAAACCTAAGAATAGGAAATTCCAAAATTTCTGTCAACGTCAGTAGCTATGATGGTTTGTGCCTTCCTACAAGACATCTAAGACAGCAAAAGGAAAAATATTAAAGTGCATGGTCTGAGGTAAGGTGAGAGATAAAACACATCCCAAATTCCCAGTCTTCATTAACTTGTTCCAAGTTGTTGTAACCATAAAATATTTAAATCAACAGCATTGCCAGTTTTACAGCTTGAATAGCTACAAGTAATACCATAAAAGAAGTACATGCTGCTATTTATCACTTCCTTCCTCTCTTCCTTCTCTGTGCCAAAGCAAAATAAACAAGGGAAGCCTCAATGGTAGTGTCTCCAAATTAGAATAAACTCAGAAAATAAACAGTGGCAAAGAAAATAGAAGATGTGGATTTAGAATTTAGAATTCCCCCCTGGTGATGGAGATGTTCCTCTCCTGCAGGCACCTCCTATACCCAGCAAGCACCTCAGGACCACCCTCGTACCCCACCGTGCTGCCATGAAGACCAGACACCTCCTCCCCACAACCCATTCCCCAGAACATCCACAACCCATCCCCACTGACACAGTCCTCAGCTGAACATACACTTGGTGAGGGCTTATATTCTAGATGAAACCGTCCTAGGCGAAATATATTGACCATAAATCCTGCTTCAGCTGGACTTCATCCTACATTAACACCACCACGGATACATTTTACTTAAGCTGTTGCAGATGCAACCAGGCTATTTTCTCTTAGAAGTTTTCTGTATCTTCTGCTCTACTTTTTATGCCAGGATGTACTTGTGCAGTAAATATCATTGACGCTTTTGAAGCAACTTCCAACAGCTTCAGCAGCTCTAGGTTAGTCACAAGAGTCACATCATTAAAACTACACTGTCAGGAAGATGACAAAAAACGATGACCTTACCAAATTCTTTTCTTCTTTAATGGTCAACAGAAACAGTTATTACTGTCATATAAAAGGAGAAGGTACAGCAAATTATAAAGTTTTGACAACAAAGATACAATTTCTCAGTCTAGTTTATCATTCTGACAGAATTCCCATGGAAATTAAAAGTTACATTTAAAGCATCATAAAGTCTCAAGGTAAGAGCTCTGAGAGACAAAGAAGAAGAAATAATTACCAAAATAGCTTGTTTCAGATAAACATGCAATATTTGAACTCTAGTTAAAACGGTGCAGAGTTTTTGCAGTTCCAGTTTTTTGTAACTTATAAAGTTACTTCAGTCAATTACTAGCCCTTACCTCCCCAAGAAGAAAGCCCTAACACTGAGCCTCCCTGGTTGCTCTGTAAGAGCACTTTAAATGGTATCTTCATCCATGCTTAATGTAGACTCATCATACATCTTCTAAATCAAACACTTAAATCACACACCTCAGCTCAACAATATTGTCAGCATGCGAGGAAATACTCCTGTATAAGCAACTACCAAATTTTGTGTAAAATAAAGTCTCATTTACTGTTTAAATTCAAGTTAAATAACCATAGATAGTTCTGGAAGGAAACAAATTCACTTCCGCATGGATGATAGAAAGAAAATCAAATTATTCTTGCTCTTTGGAAAACCTTCACAACCTTCATGTAGATGTATTTTATCAATGTACCATTAAACATTTCTCTCTCACATCCTAATCTTTTTAAAGCCCATCTGTAAATTTGCCATATGACTACAAAAAGGAACACAAAGCCAACTACTAAAGTTGGCCTGAGAAGCTCAGGAGCTCTTAGTAAGGTTGGGATCCATGCTGGTGTTTCACATTGCTGCCTTGATAGTTTTTAAGATGCATCATGATGCAAATGAAATTGTTGGTGTCCATAAGTTTCCCAGCTGCAGAGAAACATTTTATTGGTAACAATAGATACCTATGAGTTCTCATTCTGACAGACCTCTTCATTTGATTGCACCTGCTTCATAATATATTTCATCCCCTACAGGTTCTATATGCATAAGATTAAAAATGATCCCGAAATTATGCTGAATTTGCATGTACACAACTGAATTAAGAAAATAATTTTAATAGTTACATGACCCACAGATGTAGATTTCTGTAGATAGGTAGAATTATATAAACTTTACAGTATCTTTTAGTGACAAAGAAGCATGTTACCAACTGAAAGATCCTGCAGAGAAAGTAGAGAATATACACATTACTACTTCAAGAATTTTTTAATTTTGTTTTCCAGATATTTTGGCGTATATGAGAATTGTTCCCTATCTTCCCATTGCTTCTCTAGATGTACAGTCCCATCCAAATATTCCATAAATATAAAGTAGAAAGCACCTCTCTTCTATTGAGAAGTGCAGCTTTTAAGCAAAAGATTTTTCCAGAGATTTTTTGCACCAGCTATGAGGGATACTGTTGGCAACGTTTGTGAGTATAAAGGCGATTTTTATTAGAACCTTTCTCATAAGTCTTCCCTCTTGGGGAAATAAGTTACTTTTACCCGAGGCAATCCTCAATGCTGAGTTGCCATTTTATCATAGATTGCAAAGAAAATTAATTTCTTAAGGATTTCACAAAGGATATTGTCTGATGATACCTTGAATATATTTCCATACAACTCCGGCTACAACTGAGTTTTCTCAAGAAAGCTGAATGCGTGCACTATTCATGGAAGCGTAGCACAACTGAAGATTAAGTCTCCTTTAACTTCTTGGTGTTTGTTATTTGTCAAATTCAATGACTGACCATCCATTCCATGCGTTGCATAAATGGAGACTCCAAAATAAGGTCCAACCACAACATACCCATTCCCTCAATAACTGCTGGCCCTTAACAGATTAAGGCTTCAAATGCGTGAGATGAGCTGGCACAATAAAGAGTGTATGATGTAGTTATGTGTAATATTTAAAAGCAACAAATATATTATGCCTCTGGAAATCTTTCAAATTACTGAGATTCTGACCAAAGACGAACATGAAAACAGAACAGAAACAGACACGAAACAACAAAATTCCCTCTTATTTAAGTACGACATCACAATTCCACGCCGATGCAATCACACATGCAAGCATGGGATTTTACAGGTTTAATTCTCTTCCTGTCATGTTTTTCCTTCAACAGAAATTAAAAAGTACTGTAAATCTCTAGGAGACAGAGGATATTATCAAACAAGGTTGAGGTTAAGAATAAGAGCCACTGTTTAACCTAGCTGCATGAATATTTTAGTTTTTAATACTGGATCAAATTAGATCCAAACCACAGACTTTACTGAACAAAACGTTTTACCATACACACACACACATCTGTAAGGCTGTAACTGAATCAAGCTAGTAACTTCAACCAGTGAAAAAACACAGCTGGCACCCAGGAAAGAGCTTTTTGCTGTTGCACAATAGTATGCTGTACTTTTTCTGTAGTTAAAAGAAGAGACAGAGACATTCCCAGAGCAAATCGTTAGAGATCAGCCAGCCAGATGGCAGTTACTCTTTGGTAGCTTAAGTTTGAGTTGCCTTCTTCCAGTCCTGGGAGACTGTTTGTGACATCAATGATTAAAAAATAAAATTAAATTAAAAAAAAAAAAAATCATCCAAGGCTCCTTGTCTTCCAATATCAAGATAACCTAGACAATTCCGATTCTATCTGTGATTAAATGTCATGATGTATTGCCAGCTGCCAGCTGCAATGGAAGACAATTAGACTGCATTTAAATTGACAAGCGTTGTCCCTTTTAATATTCTGGTTATTGAAACTGCATTTTCAGGCTTCCATTGGGACAACACCACAAAGAACAAACTCTGAAGCCACCGAGGATATGGAGTTAGACTTTACAGATGCTTGATTTTATCACTGTAAAAGGAAGGTCTGTTAGCTAATTTTTAATAAAACACATTAACAAATTGCCTAAATGTTGCTAAAATCACTAGGCATAATTTCACGTTAACTGGAAGTGCTGCTGGTATTTGCCCCAAAAATTTGTGCTGAGGAAATTCATCACCAAATACTAAGTTTAAAAAGTGATCTTTAACTCTGAATATACTATGAGCACTTATCAATGAATAGTCTATGAAATGGATCAGACAATTCTGTTTTCTAAAAGCTGCATTTGTAGAATGAAATGGAAACACCGGAAAGAGAAAACAGGCAATTATATATTTAAAAATAGACTACTTTTCAAGGAGAAAGCAAAGATAATAAAAAAATACTTCTTGGGAAATTTAGAGGAAGGAAATGAGCCACAAATTAAAAGTATTTCCCTACTGAAGAAAAGCAGTTCTGGGAATTCATTTTGCAGAAGAAAAAGGAACATCACTTTCAGTAAAATGAGCCAGCAACAAGGCAGCCCTGAACACGTACAACAAAACCAGCTTTCTTGAAACTATTTGCACTCTTACCCAACCTCACATTATGCTTGGTACTCTCTTACTGTATCTCTGCCTACCTACCCTGTCAGCAAAACCCAGCCAAAATTCATTTCTGAATGGTTTCTTGTTTTTTTCCTTAAAAAATTGCTCTTAGATTTCCGAATACTGTTAAAAAAGGCTAAAAACAGCAGAGAGGGGAGAGCAGAAATAACCAACTTGTGTCGGACTTGAGCTCTGCATTGCAGCTGATGGAAAGCCACCTTCAGCCAGCACGTGTGGGCACCGAAAAGGGGTGGGAGAGACGTATGGTCACAGTCACAGAACCACCTAGGTTGGAAGGGACCTTTTAAGATCATCTAGTC
>JAOQGM010000012.1:126195117-126207500 GCA_027564225.1 Gallinago stenura | reverse complement strand
TTTTTTTTGGAGTTGGAAGGGACCATAGAGATCATCTAGCCCAACTCCCCTGCCAAAGCAGGACCACCCAGAGCATGCCCCTCAGGACTGCATCCAGACGGGGCTTGAAAATCTCCAGAGAAGGGGACTCCACAGCACAAATCGCATGGCTAAAACTCTTCTAAATCTAATTAGAACTGCTAAACACGCATCGTTCAGTTTCTAATCTATTACCCTTGGAGTTGCACGGCTTACGTGTTTCTCACTAAACATACAAACCATTGGCTTAAAAGGGTTTGGAGCCGCGATAGCTGCAAGCTGAAGGCAAACCCCTTTTTTTTTTTAAGTGGTTTTATTACAGCCTGTTTGCTTTGCCTGTAAAAAAGGGAGGCGGCTGTTGTAAACACCCTGGAGGATAAGTTAGTGTCATGCTGGTTTGTAGCATGTGACTGTAGGGTTCCCGGGACTCCGTCCTATCCCATTTCAGATCTAGCCAGTCAGTACATCCAGCAAATGTTCTCCTCTTCTTTATTTCACTGTAATTTACAGTTGGGAACCAGACTAAACTAAATATGAGTTCTGAACAGGAAACAAATTTCTTATAAAAGAGCAGATATCTAAACAGGGAAGAGTGGGGAGACTGGATTGTCTCTTGGGTGTTGTGAGCAATCTGTTTGTTCTGAAAACTGGTGTTGTGCAATGATTCTCCTGGTTTAACGCAGCGATACATGAGACCAGTCGGCAGTGAAGCTTGCTTAGTACAAGACTGTGCACCTAAATCTTCCCTCCTTGCTGCACCCGTGTAAGCAATGAGCCATGTGCTTTGTCTAAAAGGGTTTTATCAGATTTCTTTACTTCTGTTGCATGAATTGGCAGTAAACTTCTATATTCATAAAAAGGCTTGAGTGCTAACGTTATGTCCCTCATTTGAGTGTTGTATTCTTTTTCTGATGTTTAGCCTTTATAAAGTGCAAATTAATGTGATTCATAGCATGTAATTATTTTAGATATTTGGCAATTGTGATGCCTTTGCAGTTTAAGATGGATTTATGTACATATGTATGCATTTATGAGTCCGGTAGATTCTAATGTAGTATGTTTGTATGTTTCTTTTTCTGTTTCCTTGACACACACACACACAAAAATCAAATTAAATGACATGGGGTGTGCTCTGTGCTCACTTGACCTGATGCTGCTGTTACTCTTCAGAGTTACAGGAATCTGGGTGTACCACTGGTAGTATGAGCCCCTTTTATTTATCTCTAGGTATGTTTACTGTGTCAGACTGAGTCGAGAATGTCCTTTTGAAGCAGATACTGTGATCATTTTGCAGAGTACCAAAGAAACTAAACCAGAGAGTGTACCCTGGGAGCAGACCTGATGCAGTCCAGCTGCTAACAAGCATTCAGTCAGTGCCAAGTTACTGCTAGTTTGACATAAAAGCTGCTGAAGCATCTATAGTGTAGATGTGGGATTCTTAACACCCAGTACTTTAGAGATCTGATTGGAAAGCACTGCTGAGCTGTATTGCTTGCCCATAGAGCCACAGCCTTTCAGTAAGGCATGTGCATTTAAGAGTAGTAGTAAGTGTGTAAATGCGTGTGTGTTTAAGAGTAGTAGTAAGTGTGTGAGTTCTTGACTGGCATTTCACTTCAAAGAAAGAAGTTCTAGAAAAGGCATTTGTTCGTGAGTATTGTAACTGGTGAAAATGTTGTGGTGTGTGATTGTTTTTTGGTTTTGTGGGTTTTTTTTTCCAAAAACTGCTGAAAAGCACAGGCTTTCTTTCTTCTTGAAATTCCATGAACACCTGGGTGAATTTATGGGCCTTCTTTCCTGGTTCAGTTTCATAAAGTTATGCAGCGAAAGATAACAACCACTTTTATTTGTTTATTTATTCATTTACAGATCCTTCAATTTCATAGAAACATGGACTCAGTTGTGGATTTCATAGGGATTTAATCTCACACTTGCCAGGACGGAGCGTAGCTGGCTGGGGCATCCTTTAAGGGGATGCTCCTAATTCCCTGTGCTGGTAACATGGAAGAATCACTAAAGTGGCAAGTGAAAAAGGAGTTACCTTGTTCAGTGTTTTATGCAGATGAGAATATTCCTAGAGAAAAGCTGCGGAGAATACTTCTGTCGTGGTGTTTCTACCTCTACTAAAAACATTTATTGCGGAGTTTATTGTTTGAGACAGAAAACAGATCCACTTACTGAGATACAGGTGGGAAAAGGGATTTAAATTTTGCTCTAGCTCCAGGAGAATGTTCTGTCTCCCAGGACAGGTGTGACTTGTTTCTTTCAAGTTCTGTGAGGCTGAAGCAGGTCAGCTGTCTGACACGTGGGGTTAAGTCAGACAACCAAGCAGAGGACTGTGCTGCAGTAGAAGCTGCTGGATGGTCCAAATGCTGCACCCGACCAGTCAAGTTGGTCAGCAGGGGTTTATGATACTGACAGTTTCTGCTGCCGAGTGTCCAGCCTCACCGCATGGGGAGACAGAGGTGCTCCCAAGGAGTCACTGCCGGTTTGAAATTGTTCTCCTTGATCAAGTTCCCCGAGCTTTGTGACATACAGAACGTGTGGAGATTTCCCTGTGTAGCTGAAAGGGTGGGGAAGTTTGGGATTTTTTTCCTTCACTCAATGAATTCTTTCAAGAGAATTTTTTAGTCTTTCTTGCTGGTGCTGGTTCATTTCATATCCATTTCCTTATTCATGTTCTCTAGGATTTATTGAGAGCAAAAGCATCACTTCACCCTGGTAATTAGGAAACACATTTGGGTTTTGCTCCAGTAGATGATGTTGCATTCACAGGAGAAGCAATTTGGCAGAAAATAAACCCCGTTGGGTTCTGGCTTGTCCTTGGGTATCTGAGGGGCTGGGGTTGGCTGGGCTTAGACTCCGAGTGATGCCTGGTGACAGTCAATGTGTTGAACTATCACGATTACAGACGCACAATAGCGTGATGCACCTTTGGTCCAGCTGCATTCAGAGAACTAGCATGACCAGATTTAAGGATTTTGGTCGCATTCCGTGAGAGCTCTCACAGCGAGAGTAATGTATGATGCATTTTATTGAGGCAACAGGATTGCAGGCTCTTTTGGACTGGTGATATTACTTGCACCTGCTTTGCAGACAGCATGTTACAGCAGCATAAAACAACTCGAGTAATATAGCAGCGTAAAACAACTCTAAATAGAGATTTCTGTTTCCCAGAGAACCACGGAGTGTGTGGATCTCACCCAGTAGGTGTCCCTATGGAGGGGAGGAGAGGCTCAGCCCCTTGACTGGTCCCAGAAGTCAGTGATAGTCTGTGATGGTGTCATCCTGACTTGTCTGTGATGGTATTTTCCCTAACATCCCTGCATTCTTAAGCCATCTTTATACTACTTTTTACCTTTCAGGAGCTTGAGTGACTCAAGTCATACATACCTTTTTTATGATTGGCGTAAAGTGTCCTTGCTTCACATTTAAAGGTATAGACTAAGAAAAATTCAGAGCGCAGACTCAGTGAGGGGTGGTCACACCTTGGAGGCGGGTAGCTTTTAGGTTGGAGGTGTGTTTTGGTATTATAATGACATTATAATGAGCCAAGTTCAACCTAAGGACAGGATTTGTACAATAAATAAGAAACTGCTGGCTCAGGGCAGCAACTAAGAAGTCTCTCAGTGTTTGCAGTACTGTGAGTTCCCATTCCCCACGCTGACGCACAGAGTTTGGCTGTGGTATCTTCAAACCACCCCGCTCTCCATGCTGGAAGTTTCTTCAACGCTGTTACCTCTTTTTGTTTCAAAAAGTGATGTTTTAAAACGTGAATATAATTATTTTCCAAGCCCTGTCCATCAGTTATCCCACAGATGATCGATTACGTATATGACGTGAATCAGGTTTCCCGTTTCACAGCCACCTGCAGCCTCCTGGTTGATTGGGATACTCTTGGTGAAAGAGGTGGTGACTCACTTCCTATTAATCCAAAGAGGTGGCATCTGATTCACCTCTTAGAAAAGCTCTTCTTTGGGTACTTTGTTAAAATGAGGAGATGGTGCCTTTTTCTGGCAGTCTGATAGCTCTGTCTTAATTTTCTTTTGCTTTCTTTAGAAATGTGCACACAAAAGATTAATTTTGGCTTGAAATGGTTTTCTTGAAGAAAAAAGAAAATCAAATCTTTAGTTTATCTTCCTTCCCTGAACTCGCTTTTCCCATTTTAATCTGCTGGAAGGGAAAACTAGTTGCTATTACAACACTGCTCTTGATGTGCGTGCTTGTAAAACTTAATTGCTCCTATTCAAGCTACAGAAAATGTGCTGGGTTAACATTGTTAGAAACATCTCTAGCATTATATGCAACAGAGTTGTTTTGAAAAAAACATTTAAAAAAATATTTTGCTTTGAAAACAGAGCCATTATATTTTAGTGAATATGTAATATGCACAAATATGTTTTCACCTAAGCTGTTTACTGTGTTGTCTTGTGATTCATGTCGTCCATACTGTCACACGTGTGTTTAGCTTTTGTAGTCTCCTTTTTACAGAAGCAATTCTGGGACAAGCCTTCTTAGATATGCCTAAAGATTGCTGACTTTTTCAATAAAACAAAGTACCACTTAAACTGCAAAGGACAAAACGATTTTTCTCATTTGTAATCTAACTTCCTCTCATTTTAATAGCTTTGAAAAACAACTCCTGTAAAGCTTGTCTCAAATTGTAGAGATACAATTGTAAAGCAGCTTTTATGCGAAGCCAAATTCCTCCTGAAAATATTTAACCATCAGTACTGCTATACCTCAATACTGATATATATTCTTCCAAGCAATACTTTAGTGTTGCTTTCACTTAAAAATTACAGCATTCTCTGTCTTTCACTGCAGGTTGTGCTCTTGACAAGATGAGAAATCATGGCTTGTACAGCAAATGAACCTTAAACTCCTGGGCCAAAAACTGAGGTGGTTTTCATGAAGGATGGCAACACCATACGTTCCTGTTCCTATTGGAAGTTCATCATCCAGCTTTACAAACAGAAACCAAAGAAGTTCTTCTTTTGGGAGCATCTCGACGAGTTCCAGCTCCTCAAAAGGACAGCTAGAGGACTCTACAACTGGTAGTTTTAAAAAGATGAGCGTGCCTGACCAGACTGGTTCTACGTCATCTGTTTGTGGTAGTCCACTTGTTAGGACTAAATTTACAGGTCTGGATACATCCATGGAATACTGTACTCAGCCCATGGACGAAATAGAGCAGAATACAGATTCCAGGAGCTGGGAAGATCGACCATCCACACCTACTATACTGGGTTATGAGGTGATGGAGGAAAGGGCAAAATTCACTGTAAGTTTTGGGGATTAAGTTTTTAGTTCATCCTGTAATGACAAGATAACGATTTCATGTACTTTGCATTCTTTTTCATGAGTTAATCTTGCCGTTCAGGGATGTTGGAGTACTTTACCAATAGCAGTTTAGCTTCAAAGTACTGCCATCTGACAGGAAAATATCATTCCCGTTGTACGGGCAGGGGAATTGAGACTGAGAAGCAGTCTTTCCTGTAACTGCATAAGTGGAACAGAAGGATTTCATTCTACTTCTGGTATCAATTTCTGCTGGAAATGTCAGGAATTCCTTGCAAAGTTACAACTCCTTGAGAAATTGATCTTCTAGAAGTTCTGGATAGTTAAACATCTTAAATAAAACGTAGTCTTTTATTTGAAATGAATGATAGAAGTACCCTGATATTTGCCTTTTACAGTTATTAGTAACGTACAACATCCACATGAAAATTCAAATGTAGTTTACAGCTTCTTGCGTTGCCAAGTTTAGTTTCTAATAAGGGGAAATCTGTTGTGAAAACATCAGAGTGAGATTTCATGTAGACAGTACCTCATGACAGAACACCAGCTTAACTGACGTGCATTGATTTTTCTCAAAACATACTGTAGCTGCAATTCAGTTTTTTTACTTGCCATAAATATATTAAGGCATTTGTGCATTTGTTTTTGTGGATGTGGTTGAAACATTTATTGGAGGTAATTCAGCAATGTTTGTGGGAGTAATGGGAGTTGTTTGTTACTAATTATTTATTAATCATCTTACTTCAGTAGAGCAACATTAATCACAAATAGGTAAGGAGGAAATAGCAGACAATGTTTTTTTCCTCTCCTATTTCCTTATTTTCTCCTATTTTCCCAGAAAAGTGTGGAAGCTAACAGCCTTATAACAGTTCAAATACTAATCAAATCAATGAAAAGAATAAAACAATGCTGCTTTTTAATTATTTGAGAATGGAAAAACTTAGACAAGGTATCTTCATGCATGGTAGCTTAAAAGAAGAACCGAAATTCTTTTACATGTAGATTAAAAGATTGTTTTATTTTTAAAGGTATTACATAAAAATAATTACTGGTATTGTTATATTGACATAAGTTAGTCTGAAAATCTGCCAAGGCATATTCCAGTGTGCATGTACAGTGTTCTTCTACTGCAGTTAAAATAAGGAGTCAAAGTTGTGTATTTATGAAGGCCAGGTTACAGTACAGATCAAACATTCTTCACCATTAAAATGTTTGGCTGCGTTTTTGCTCTTTCTGAATTCACTTCTTTTGTTGCTCTGCATGTTTCTGAAAGCACGTAATTAACTGTTTGTTTTCAGTTGCACATTGAACATAAGCTTGTTATTGTGCCTTAAAACCAGCAAGTAATTAGTCCTAGAAATTTTGGTTGCTTCTGCCACACAGAGTCAGTGAGATGGAAGAGAGTAGAAATTTAAATTGAAATCCTCTATAAAAGAGAGGAGACTTAAATGCTGAAGTTTTTTTACTGCTTGCTAGCACGTCTCTGAGTTCCCAAAAATATGAGTCTGAATTTTTTAAGCTGGGTGATGTACTAACTTCAGGAGTTAAATATTAATGTGTGTTGGAGTACGTGCTGCTGAAGCTGATGGGAGAAAAAACCTAGACTGAAAAACAGCTCTGTTTGTAAGCAGTTGGTCTCAAATGAGTTGGCAGTCCTGGAATGTTCAGTTAGGGCTTTTTTTTTTTTTAATTCAAGCCAACTAGAAATGATAATGAGATGCTGAATCAGCTAGAGATTGTTATTAAATATTGGCATATTTTCATTGAATATTTTGTATTTGTGAAATAAGGCAATTCAGGATTGGCTGGAATTACTTGAATTTGTTGAATTCATTTGCAGTTTTTTCCCAAAACATTGTGTAAAGGAACAGTTGGCTTTGTAATGATCTAGTTTTTCTTGTTTACTAATTACAAATCTTAAAAAGAAAAAGAACCAAACCCAAAATATTTTTCAGCTTCTGCAAGAAAACAAAAAATGTTTGTTTCAGGTTGACCATATTTTCTTTTTTTTCATTTTTTTTACTTGGCTGGTAATCATAAGCTGATTGTGCTCCTTAGAACCATCATTTGTAAAGTTAAATACTTAAAGTTAAAAACTTAAAGTTTTCTAATATTTACTTGGAAACCATTCAAAGTGAGTGTCAGACTAGCTTGTCTTTTTCATATCTGCATTTGTAAGGAATATCTTTGCAGAACTTTTAGTAGAATAAAAGAAAATGATAGAATACTGATCAGTAAATAAATCAGCAAGCTTCTTGTTCTCTGTGTTACTGTGTACTAGCGAGAGTCTTCACAATTTTATATAGCAGTTCTGCTTTATGAAATTTTTTGTAAAATCAAACTGTTCATACTTTTGGTATGACAAGAAAGCTAAAACACTTGGAGACCATTTATGCAGAAAATGTAGGACAGAAGAATTACATTTTAATGCTGGCTTCACAGGCACGTCTGGCAGCATGAATTTTAAAAGCTAATAGCTTTTTGTTAACGACTGAAATACTGCCTCTGTTACAGTATGTGGCTTCCACAGATGCTGCTGCTTGAAAGTGAAATTCTGTGTTGAAGAAGTAAATAAAAGCCATACTTGCTGAAAAATTGCTTTTAATTTGCACCATAGTTATCTGTGGCTTGTAACTGTCTGCAACTTACGATGTTGTAGAAGACAAACCGTATAAAAGTTGGCTGTCACTGCAGTTACCACGTGCTGGGACGGCAACAAGAAATACATTTATCACTGAAACAACCTGCCGTGGAATACTGGAAAAGATTTTGCTGTGTAACAGAGTAGAAAATGTTTTAACTAGAACTTGCTTAAATGCCTACAAGGGTTTGTCTGTCACTGTGATTCCAAAAGTATCTTTTTCTTCCTTGTATTTTATTTAACTAGAGAACACCTAGACTGTGAAAGGTAACCCAGTACAATTGCACAGCCTTTTTTTTCCTTATATTGGAAAAAGTAAGGTTGGTGACATAAGAACCCTTCTTTCCTAGACACTACGTAATATTTTCTAGTTAAAATTTTGTGTTGTTGGATACATTGTGTTCAGGCGCTAGAGTATTAGTCCTCCTGAAAGGTAATTGATTTTTTTTTTCTTTAATTATTACTATTGTTGTTGTTGTTTTATTTATTTATCCATTTCCTTTTAAACAGGAGAATGGTACTACTGTCCTGTTGGCTTGCTAAATTTTGATTCAAAGGATCCATTACTTCAATTCTACAGGGCTAATATAATCATTCTGATGCAGTTATCTAGGGAAGTGGTTGTATTCTGTCTGGAAAGACAAAACCTAATGTTCCAGACAAATGAAACCTAAGCAGGATGTTATTTTTATCCTGCATCACTTTTCCTTGTGAACCAAGTCAGATGAGACATTTTAAAACAATATAACACTCAGTACCTGGTTATTATGGTCATCTTAAAAACGAATTAGCCTCAAGGACTGATGAATAAAACCATAATTCAGCAAAGGTTAAAGCAGATCACTAAAACGTACTGCACTTACCTCTTTGGTAACTGAGAATTGCTTTTTGCTGAGGAAGAAATCTGGATGCAGTTTCACAAACCCTTTCTTACGGTCAGAAAATAGTTAGATTTTGGAATTACAGATTAGGAATTCCTTTCTTATGGGAAAAAATCCTCTAATTAAGGATTCTTTTCTTACCCACGAGTCTTGTTTCATTAAGAAATAAGGGATAATATCAGCCTTGCAGCCAATGCAGCCTGAAGTTCTGGACATTTTTCTGATATTCCTGTTTTTCCACATAGGTATACAAAATACTGGTAAAAAGAAGTCCAGAGGAAAGCTGGGTGGTTTTCAGACGGTACACTGACTTCTCCAGGCTTAATGACAAGGTGAGAATTCTACGCTGGTAAATAATCTCTTTCATGTTCCATTTTCTTTGTGTCTCACATTTTTGTCGCTTTTTTTATTTACTTTTTTTTTTTTTACTGCATTTAAAACGCACACTATATTAATGAAAACATATTAATGAATAAAGAAATGTTTCCTCTTTTTTTTTTCAAATATACCTTCTTTGCACTAGCTGTAGTTATTTCATGTATTTCTTCACCTGAAGTTGTTAATGTGCTTCATATTTTATATTTATTCCTAATCTATGTGATAAAGGAAATTAACTCTTTAATAGCTGTATCCCCTGCATGCAAATAGAGCTAGGGGCCCAAGCTTTTTGCAGGATTGATCCAATAATTTTTCAGTGTAAAAGACTCTGTTTTTTTCGTGATAAAACTGAAGTTTCATGAACATAAATTCTTGATATGTTGGTCAGCCTTCAGTCATTTTCAGTGTCTTTGAAGTTAATTGTGAAATATTATATGTTTAAGCCTGAAGACAGAGACGCCTGGTAAATAGGCATTCTGGTTCAGCAACTTACTATTTTTAGAACACTTGAAAAAAAATAATATTTCTCTAAAGAACACAAGGTGTTTTAATGGGTAAATACCGTTTGGCTATCCCATTTACCATTATTTCTATAGAAGCATTGAAGTAGAAAAGCAGAATTACACTGTGTCCTACTCTCTACTCCTGAGAATAATCTTTCACTGCAAGTTAAACGTGTTTTCTTCTACTGTGTTCCTTTGTGTTTGAGATTGCAGCTTTTTAACACTCCCTATTTTTTACCCATAGCAAGGGATATATATTTTTTATACCTTTTCTTCTTCATGGATCAATGTGCCTAAACAACTAAGAACTTAATTCTGCTGAAATGTTTAATATGAGCTTGAACTTATATATTTCTCTGGATTCCTGGTTTGACCCATTTAGATGTCTTTTCGGTTACTTTTAAAACATCGGTGCAGTCTAAAACTACCACAGATCGTTGAATATGAATTAGTTGAGGGATTCCTTTCTGAAGACACTTCTGTGTTTCAATTCAATCTATCCTAAATTGAGGAATGCCTTGGTATTGGCAAAAGCCTAGCTTCTTTTGAGATGATGATGATATTCTGGGGATTTCAACTCAAATCTCAGAAGTCAAGTCATGTAAGAGTTTGTGTGTTGGTCAGCTGTGCCAGATAAAGGCCAAGAACTGGCTTACCTGCATCGACTTTTAGTGGGGTGATCAGTGGTTTCAAAACATAAATGCCACAGAATAGACATTTAGATCTTACAATTGAAGTCCTCAGTCTTTGCAGTCAAATGTTTGGCTTTTCAAATGATTTATAGGTATTAGGATTTCTGATTAAAAGGAGGAACTTTATTTTTCCCTTGTGCCGCTGACTGAACCCTTTTCATCTCTCAGTATACGTCTAAACTTTTACTTTGTTATTATTTTGTATTCTGTTATTATTCTGTAATTTTCTAGAAGCTTCAGAATTACGGTACATTTCAGTTCCTGGAGCTGGCATTTCTGTGTTAATAACAAACATGATCTCTTACAAACTGAAGAGTAAATGTTTATACACAGGCATCAGTGGTTCGGAAGGGATGGTGCAACACTTGCAATTCCTTGTTTTCTTACGACAGATACAGACATGAAGTTGCATGCATATATACTTCTAGGATTTTCTGTACCCTATCTCATAGAAATCCAATGTAAACAAGAGAAATATCCTGTCTTATAAATCCTTTTCATCACCATCCGTTGTGAGTTTGGTGGCAAGTTATACATTTTCTGAGATGGTATTAGAAACTGGGCATTAAATGCCAACTGAATTGAACAATTGATCACTATGTGAATCAGCTTGAAGTATTACGAGGAGGAATGGCTTTTCAGGAAGACCAGGTAAAGACAAAAAAGCAATATATTTTGTATATATCAGGCATATACTTATTCACAAGCCCAAACTGAACAGAGCCAGATTTTGGCTAAAAATAGAGAACATGTGAGAAAAGGGACAATGTCACAACGGGGGTTTGTGAAGATGAAATCAGAAGTGGATGAGTGAATGCAGTTCAGCTAACTAATAGAAGTAGCTAGTGAACTTAATAACAACATTCTTTATTTGCCGTGAACTCTCAATGAAAATAAATATGGCAATATAGGTAGCAGTAGGATTCTAGAAAGTATTTTGGACTTTCAGTAGTTTCTGAAATATTTACAGTAAGGAACAGCTAATAAAATAGAAATAAAGAGGAGTAAAAACGCTCAAAACCATGAACTCTCCTTTTGTGAATGAAATCAGTAAGTGCAGTGGCAGGGTAAGACCTGAACATAATTCAAGTGTGAGGAATGAGTTCTCTGAATGTCAAAGCTATCTGCTTTCCAGGCAGTGAAACGTTTCTGGAAACTCCATACCTACTGAAAGAAAACAAATAGAAGATGATGGCAAGTAATGCAATGTAACGGAAAGATGAGGGATTGCCAGTATTGGGCACAGGAAGCCACACAGTGATCTCAAAGTCAAAAGTAATCACACACCCAAAAAAAAAAAAAAAAGATACCAGCATAAGGAATAAGGAGAGTACTACAGACTTCTAAAGGATGGACTGTCACAGGATGCTAAGAGCAATAGGAAAAGTTCTATAAATCACTAGAGACAGAAATAAGGGAAGGAGGCAGTAGAATGACAGCTGCATTACTTGAGAGCAAAAAAGCCAATAGCGAATGATACATCAAGGACTGAAGTACTGTCTTTTGCTGTAATGTTAACCAAAAATCTTAATCTAAGTGGATTTTGGAACATGACAGAATTTGAGGGGTTAGGAGCAAATACAGACGTTTGGCTAGATGTGTGTGTTTTGTTGAAGAACTAGTGCACAGAAGAATACTCTTCTGTCCCAAAACTGATGGGAAAAGAACTTTGTAAAGTTTATTACTATGCTGGTAAAGATGCTGAACAAATAATGAAATGGCCAGTCTTGGGAAGTTAACCATTTCTCTCTGAGACTGTGTGAGCTGTATCATCTGCCAGGTGATGATGTAGGGGAGAGACATCTAGAAAAGATGCTGGATTCAAGAAAGCGATCCCAGCCAGCATAACTTGCCTGACCCACAGTTTTTCCTGCTGTGTCTGAGCAGTGTTCAAGAAAAAATGCCTCAGGACTGTGCTGTTGAAAATTAGTCTGCTGACAGCAGCTAACTTTCTCATACTCTCTTCATCCCC
>JAOQGM010000012.1:126175233-126195017 GCA_027564225.1 Gallinago stenura | reverse complement strand
AAAAAATGCCTCAGGACTGTGCTGTTGAAAATTAGTCTGCTGACAGCAGCTAACTTTCTCATACTCTCTTCATCCCCCAAGGAGTAACCTGTAGGTAGGCGTGCTCTCTCCGTCGAAATAAATTACGTGATCTGCATAACCAGTCAAGTGAAATTGCCCCTGAGCAGAAGTCTGTGGTTGAAAAGCTTTCCCAGCAATGGGTGTCTGTGGTCCCCTCTACAATTAACACAGGAACTCATTTTGTTATCTTTTCTGAGTTCGTTTCCGTTCAGTATTTTATTAAGAGGAGTTATGGAGCATAGAGGATATTTACATACATGCTATTAATGATAGCTTGGTAAGAGATGAAGGAACTTTGGATGACCAAAGATAAACTAAAAATGTCAAGAAGAGGCTAATATCAAGATGAAATTCAGTAAGGGGAAACCATATACTTAAACTGTTAAATACATAAATAAAGAGCAAGGCTTTGACAATAAACCATTATATAAACAAGAAACTAGTAGTGATCATGGGCTATTTGAATATACGATGCTTGTGATGTTAAAGCTCCCTTCTTGTGCTGTGGAATGGTTCTTAGATGAGCAAGAGTGATCCACCTTTAATTGTGTAGAGCGATTCTACCTGAAATGCAGTAGCTGTTTAAGCTTTTTAAAACCTTAGTCTGCTGAAAGAGCTATCCATTGGCCTTTTCCAAGAGTCCATAAAGAGCAGAAGGTTTGAATTTTCCTGTGCAATGATCAAGACACTCCCTGAAGACTTCTCTTGCAGCGATGTAAACATTGAGAGCTAAACTGGTTTCAAGGCAGATCCTGGAATCCCTGTCACTGGAACATTCATCTGAATATCTTAGGTTTATGCAGTACATCCCTGACAGTAGCTGGCGGGATGCTGTCTTCAGAAAAAGATTAAAGAATTCTTCTGGCAGTTAGAGTAACGTTAGATATTCTAAAACCTGGTTGCTTTTTCCTGTTGGTTGTAAATCCTCTTCGAGACTTTTGTGTCAAGCATCCCTTCTAAGAAAAGGCATCTAAACATGATGTTTTTATGAAAGCAGTTTTTTTAATTTTCATGCATATTTGAAAAATACTTAATTGGCATTCCTGGACAGGTCTGTCATGATAAATTTTTTTGATTCCATTCACTTGTCTATTTCTGAATTGAAAGAAAAATTCTAGGTATTTCTGGTGTTGAGTATACCCTGGTACTGTTTAAGTAACTCAAAAATACAGTTTGCATGTTAGTAGTAGGGTTTGAGCTGTATCCATGCAAATTGAAATTTTAATACTCAGTGTACAAGGAACTGCTCTTTAGCAGAAGTGACTCAGGCCTGTGGTGTAATTCATTCTGCCAGCCCCCCCAAAAAAGACAACTTGCAGAGTTGTAGGTCTGTAATGGGCTCTTACATATTTTATTTTATAATTTTTTTCTTGTCCCTGAGTACTTTAAAACACCACTGAAATGCTTGCTCATTATTTTTACTTACATTCAATTTTCTTATATTTACAGACTCAAAGGCATTAAGGAGCAGACTGAGAGACACTAAATAACAAAGCACAGACTTTCATTCCTATTTTTGTATAGTAAATTTAAGAGGTCATTTTATTGTGTGAGGTGACACAGCAAGTAATAGAACTGTGTCCACAATTTACACTGTAATTTGTACTTATGATTGAGCCTTACCTTGTGCTGGAACTCAACAGAAGACAGAAAGATCCTGTAATTCTGAGTAGAGTCAGTGCCTGTGTATGAAATCCAGAATTTCATTAAGGCTTTTTTCTTGGTTTTCTTCATTTGGCTTTGATTTCTGTTTCAGCTAAAGGATATGTTTCCAGGCTTTCGGTTGGCTCTTCCACCAAAGCGCTGGTTCAAAGATAATTATAATCCTGACTTCTTGGAAGATCGGCAGTTGGGACTACAAGCATTCCTGCAGAACCTAGTAGCTCACAAAGATATTGCTAACTGGTACGTCATTAAACTTTGCTTGTGGATTGGGATTTTTTTGGTGGTCACACTCCTCATATAGGCTTCTAGACACTAGCAGTTTCTTTGAGCAACTTCATAAGGAACTTCATTAATGTTTATGTTGTGTATTTGGTCATTATGTGAATTATTTGGTTTCCTATTACATTAATTCTATTTTAATATAAGCAAAACCAGGGAATTGCAGTATTTTGAGTATTAAACTTTAATACTTAAAATAATAGACAAATCCCATGTTTACTCTTAAAACATTACTTCTGTGTGCTGGATGCAGAATTGATATATTGTTAATTTATATTGAGACTAAATATTAGGCTCCTGTAATGGAAAGTACCTGTGCTGTGAAGTGATTAGTTCTTAAAATGTGTATGAAAATAAAGGTTTTTAATTTACATTACGTGATAGTAATAGAAGTACCTTTATAGATTGCTTTACATGAGTAATTGTAAATTAAAATCAAAAAAGGCTTAAGAATCTAAAAAGCATACTGTGTTTAAGCAACAAAGTGCAGAAGTCTCTTTGAACATTATCTTTTTTTCATAAAAAGCGGAAGATTCTTCCGAAGCTGGAAGATGAGTGGAACATAATTCTGGCAAATAAAATGAAAAATCATTTTTAATATAGGCAAGCAAGTTGAGTACTGCTTGTAATGAAAAACCCACAGTGGTAAGCAAGTAAATAAAAATAATCCTTGGAAAAGCAACAGTGTCTTTCGCAGAGGGAAATCTATCTAACAAGGAGTTATGAGGGAGCTCCTATAAAATGGTTGAAAGGCAAGGGGAAAAGGTTTGATGGAAATTTAGGGGTATTACATGTGGAATGCTGGACCACAGTTACGGAGACAGATGTTAAGAATATCTGTGAAAGGGAATGACCAATGTGATCGTGAAGTATTGTAGAAGGATCCCGAGGCACTGAGTGAAAAACCTTAAATTTCATGTCATGAAGTACAAAATTACATACAAGTACATACAGAATCATAAACTCTGTTGTTTTTTTACAACCTGGAAAATAACAGTTGGTATAGTTTTTTCTGAATCGGTTCAGTATTCAGCAATGGTGAAAAACTTGCATAAAAGCTGTTGAAGAGGAACTTGAAAAGAAAAAAAAAAGTGATTGCTGTGGGAAACTGAATTGCACTTCCATGTAGTCTGGTGCTAAAACACAGCGTTCAATTTCAAGAGGGTCTGCTAAAATTACAGAGAAGGTGAGCAAAACCCAACAAAGCTACAGACACACTTCTCTGTAAGAAGAGATGTGTTCCCTTTAGTCTGTCACCTTGGGAAAGGGCTGGCTACACAGGGTGTAGGAAATCATCAAGGGGATGGGAAGGTGAGTAAAGAATGTTAATATCTGGGTGACTCACAGTCATCTCTCACTGTGTCACTCTTGAGTTGTGAGAGGGCAGAGACAGAAAGCTGAAATGGTTTCAAAAAGGAATCGGGATCAACCTGTGAGTTTCCCTGTCAGTGGCTATTAAACGTGATTATATGGGTGAAATATGTGGCTGAGAAGTTGAAAAACTTCCTGATTATTAAATTATGCAATAATAGGTGTGCCCCAAAAAAGAAAGGAATTATTCTCTGTATGTCACTTAGGTCACACTGCCGCAGACACAATAGTGGACTGAATGGGTTGCAGGAAAATGTGCCCATCAGGGATAGGTGACCTCACTTGGTAGACCTTTTTTTTTTAATAAAATTAGGTTCACAATGGAGTTTAAGGATAATACGTAGGATGGTCTGCAGGTGACTAAATTTAGAGTCTGCTTTTTATGGATTTCTTGTCATATTTTTATTAAGGATTCGGTGAAAGACCAAATTGAAATCCACCCCCAGAGTCTGATGTGCTCCAGAAAGTTTCCCACAACCCACAAAGTGGGAGAAAGAAGTTTAACCTGCTGAACATCAGCAGGCTGTGTAGAGATGACACTGCTCTCCTTTGCCTCTGCTGCCCCTTGCAGCTCTGCTGAATTGGTGTAGGAGATTTCCATCATGTTTCTAAGGCAGAATTTTATCCTATTGGTTAAATTAAAGGAAGAATATAAGTATAAGACATGGAGGGGAGAGCAAAGGCAAAGCAGATTCTCAAGAATCTGCAAATCAATGTTTATGCCATCAGGTGCATATTTTACATATAGAAACAATGTTTTTGGTGACCTATGGCTTTACGTTTCTTGACTTCCTTGTAGAAAATAATGAATCTACAGCTTTCAGTTTCACAAAGTTTTGAAAACAATAGAAAAAGACAGTTTTCTGCCAGCAGCTGTAGGGGAAACAACAACAAAAAAGGGGGTTGACCTGAGGTAAGTAGTGAGATGTGTAAACTGGATACTTTTGTACGTTTATTTTTCTGGACATCTCCTTTTTTACTCGAGGCGTTACAGCACATTATGCCATTGTAATGTTGCCTTTTAATAACACAAGAAAATGACTAGCAAAATGTAGAAATTAAATAATTTTAAAATGTTTGAATTGAGCTATGTGAATTAAAGATGAAGATATTGAAGAAAAATAGTGAGCGGAGGTGTTTCCATGTAGTGAGTTCTTCTGCATTAGGCATATGGGAGTTCATTCAATCCTTATGAAAGGAACAATTCATCCCTGAAAAAAATGGACTTGAGCATCATGTTGGAAAAGGGTCACTTCAAGCAGATTAAATTAGAGGGGAAAAAACCCGAGCCTGCTCTTCTTGAAAATGTAGATTATACACCTGAATAATTTTTCATTTGGTTGGAGATTGTTTTCTAATAATTTAACTAATGACTTGTTTACTATCTATCCTTTTTTTGTGCCAATTGGAGTGATAATCTTGTTTTAAGTAGCAGACTGTTTTTATTCTTTATTTGTGTATGTGGGAGAAGCTGTTCTAATAGTACAGGTTTAGGCTATGACTTGCACAGATCACTGATTAATGTAAAACCGTGGAGAGGGCTTGAAAAAGGAAGGTTTTATCACGTTTGTCATGTAGATTAAGTGAGAAAAGGAAAGATACTCATGATGGAAGAATTTTTTTCAGTTGTTGTAAAAGATGATGAGGTGAAATAGATGCCAAGACAAGAATTCTCACCAACCACTGACCGAAAAAACCCATCTGTGTCTTCACATGTGCAATAAGCACTGGAAAGCAGGCTTACAGAAATCCAGCAACAAAATAAAGGTTCAGTGTATTTTTAGATAAATGTTCTTTAGAGCCTTTCTGAAACTAAAAGTGATGGTATAATCAATGATTAGTGTTTGCTGAAGAAATTTCCTCATTTTGCTTGACGAAACTGATTAGATGGGTAGCTGGGTGAGAGTACAAAAAGCATGTTTCAGTACCCGTGCTTAGTTGCACTGATACCTCATGAAGGCATCTGCATATGGATTTAAGCAGCATACTTTTTCATCAATCTTTTGATATGTATTTGTCACCAGGAGAATTTTTCAAACCTCTTCAATACCAAAGTGGTGAACTTGCTTGTAAGTCATCACACACCAAACAATTCTATGAAGATTTGAAAAATCATTTTCTAAATTATGTTCTGCTCTCCATTTTGAAAACTCTTCAGTGTACTTGTGCAATTTTTTAAGTCATATTTTAAATATTGTCCCTGGTTAACACATGTAACTCAGACTTAATAGTTTGTTAACATTTTGGGACTAAATTCGAGGATAGATGTTTGTGTCCCTTAAAGAAATGTTGCCCTTGTATGGTCATATTTAAGTCTTGTTGATGCTTTTTTTGTACTTCAAGTAATTCAGTGTTTTGTTTGGTAAAGTCTTGCAGTGAGAGAATTCCTTTGTCTGGATGATCCTCCGGGTCCTTTTGACAGTCTAGAAGAGAGCAGGGTAAGTGCTCTGTAATATAATAATATGTGTTGAAGCCTCAGGGTTATTTTTCCACTGTAAGAATTTAAGCAAACTATTAAAATAGCTGTGCTGTTGTAGTTTTGGCTATTAACCATTTATGTAAAGTTTTTAAGAGACAGCTGTCATAAAATTCTGGTCTTCAAGGGACACCCCACCTTATTACAGAGTGGTTGAGGTTGTAAGGGACCTCTTGAGATCAACTAGTCCAACGCTCCTGCTCAAACAAGGTCAGGTACTGCAGATTGCCCAACACCACATCTAGTCAGGCTTTGAATAATCTACAGAGGAGACTTTACAGCCTCTCTGTGCAACCTGTTCCAGTGTTTGATCACCACAACAGTAAAAAAAGTTGGTTTTGTGTGTTTAGATTGAATTTCCTGGTTTTCAGTTGGTGCCCATTGTCTCTTGTGTGTCAGTGGGCACCACTGAGAAGAGCCTGGCTCCCTCTTCTTCATTTCCTCCAATTAATAAATACCCATTGATAGGGTCACCCCAAGCCTTCTCTTCTCCAGACTGAGGAGTCTCAGCTCTCATGTGAAAGATGCTCAATTATTTTTTATTATGATACTTGAATCATGAGAGATGGGGTCCTGGTGGATACCATGACGGAGATCAGTCAGCTCCCTCAGTGCTCATGGACTTAATCTGTGTCCAGTTTAAGTGCTCCTTGACCAGGTCCTCCTCCACTGAGGGTGAGTTTGTCTTCCCCTTCCTCTCTTTTCCCTCTGGTTGCAGAGGTTCCTGAAGGCTGGTGTTGCCAGTCAAGACCAGCAAACACGGCATTGAATACCTTAACCTTTTCAGTGTGATTTGTCACAATCTCCCCAACTCCATTCTGCAGTAGGTCCATGGTTTCCCTAACCTTCCTTTTGTTGTTTATGTACTTGTTTTCTTTCACGTGCCTAAATGCACTCAGCTCCAGGTTAGCCTTTACTTTCTTAACCTGTAAGCTCAGACAGCAGCCCTATACTCCTGGGCTCCATGCTTCCCCTCCTAATACGCTTCCTTTTTTGAGTTAAGAGTTCCTTGCTCATCCATCCAGGCCTCCTGCAACTTTTGCTTGACTTTTATTTGTTGAGCTGGACCATTATTGAGCTTGAAGGTGGTGATCCTTGAATATCAGGTAGCTCTCATGGGCTGCTCAGTTAAAGAGTGGTATCTTCCTGATATTTGTAACCTGTTTTAAAGCTTGAGGGAAAACAGTATTTTATCAGCATTATTCTTAACTCAGCTCATATAAAATGTTTGTATCCAATGGAGTCTGTGAATCAGTGGTTCATTGTACACGATGTGAAGCCAAGAAAGCCTCATACGTGGGTTTCTTATTTAGTGCAAACATGTTAATTATTAAATCCGAATTGCACGTTACTGTTGGTAGATTTGCTCTTTCCAGTAATTGTGAGATTGCTCCCTGTCAGGTTCATCAGGATGTGCTGTATATACACACCATACTCAGCGGAGTAGCACAACGTACTTGTCGGGGTTGAGTAGTGTTCTTAGCATTTCATTAAACCTTTTCAAAGTGCTTTGTGTTGTCCTGACTCTCAGGATTGTCGTATTTCTAACAGCTATTTGGTACAGGACTGTACAACTTTGTCTTTATCCTGGGTAGGGGAAGAACGTGCACTTTATGCAGATATTGTTAGCATCTTGGGAATGATTAAATACTTTGACATTGGCTTCCAAGTCACGTGAAAGCAAAGCTTATATGAAGAGAAAAGGGATTTGGGAGTTTTAGCTGATGATATAGGCAGTTAGGTTCAAAATCAGGGACTGGGCATCAAAGGAGAGAAACCTCTTTCTAAAGTCTCTTGTGAGACAAACAAATGATGTGATTAAGTACTTGCATCGCAGTTTAGCATAATAAATTCAACGTTCAAAGCAAAGCAGCACTGTTTTATTAGGATGGATCTTTTTATTATGTTTATATATTTTTTTCTGGTAATCAATACAACGAAAAGCAGCTACAATTCTGCCACAGGTTGATACTTCTAAGAGAAATACCAACAAAGGCAGCCCACTGAAGTTAAACAGGAGATGTTCTTGAATTTGTCTTCTAGGCTTTCTGTGAGACTCTGGAGGAAACGAATTACCGCCTACAAAAAGAACTGCTTGAAAAACAAAGAGAGGTTGAATCGCTGAAGAAATTGCTAAGTGAAAAGCAACTTCATATAGATGACATTGAAAGAAGAATTAGGTATGTTGAAATTTTATGGGGTTTAGCAATTTCTTTCCCCAAGGGCATTTATCCAAGCACCAGCTTTTAAAGTATTCCTGGAAACCATTTTCTCCACATAACCACACACGAAGGAATATTTTCAGCAGGCTCTTTCTCACCTACTGGCTAAAAAGCTGCTGTTCGATACTGAGAAAGTGTTGTCCTGTCTTTTTCCCTCTAAAGCAAGTGGGATTATGTTTCCTAATCCTGTGAAGATAAGGCAAAGACTCTCTTCTGCTGTTGAAATGTTGGATATGTGAAATGCCCTGCAATGGAGCATGAGAACAGTGGAAAAATTGCTTTTTGTAATAGTTACAAAATTCCACCTGTACTCAAAGCTTTGACAGGGCATAGTGATAAGGCAATTCTGTGGCTGTATTAATGTTGCCTGGAGGGATGCTGCACATCCTTCATGTTAAGCGAAGGGAAAAACAAACATTAGAGATTTGATTATAAAACTTACAGTGCCTGTGTGCTGCATTTTGTAGCAGGCCCCAGGGAGTCGATGTTGGGCTCGTGAGTGTCCTGACAGACCTGCTGAGTCGGTGGCTGCGGGGTCTCCTTTGCAAAGGAGTAAATTCCCATGGTCCCTGGAGAAGTTATTTTTAATAGTGCTTGGGTGGCTGAGCCAAAGCACATCCAGGTTGACTAACAAATCACGTAGTTGGGTATAAGGTTTGAGTGAACTGGATTTGGTAAAGGATTTAAGTGGAATTGTTGTGGCTTATTGAAAATTCTGATCTGAATGCCACATTCAATTTGTCACTTACTCCTGAAGGCAAGTAATTACATTTGAAAGATGCTTTCCCTCTTTGAGGAGAAAGTTATGAGTTGCTGCTGCCTTAAACAGTGAAATAGCCAAGAAAAATTTAGTAGCTACCATTTGGCTAAAACATCATGAGAGGAAATTCTGCGTGACTAAAAATAAGAAGGCATGACTAGCAAAAAGGGATTATATTTTTTAGTGCTTTTCCTGAAGATAAATATTTTTTCTTAAACACACAAACACCCTGCCAGTTTGCCAGACATCTGAAATTATTGAAAGTCAGCCAAGTAGTATCTGAATTCTTAATAGAAAATAACTCCTGTGATTTTTTTCAGTTGTAAAAGTTACCAGCTAAGCCTGTGGTCTTGTTTCAGAAATTCAACTTGTCTGATGGGAATTGAACCCAAAAGAAATGGGTCTGTCCTACTAAAGTGGAATTTTGATCTGATGACCCAAAGAGAATTAAATACCTTCTGCCTTTATAAAGGCTGGGTACCTAAAATGCACGTGAGCTAGGAAGAGTTAATTTGACAAGGCATCAGGCTTGTCCATATCATGCTGGATTTGCCTCAAATACAGGCCAATAATCCCAGAATCACTAGATTAGGTGACAGAAGTTTTTCCAGTATTGAACTAGCCTGCTACTTGCTCTTCTAGGATCCTTTGGACAAAATTCACAGTAGTGCTTTTGATTTTTCAAAACCCCATGTGTATTCTCTTGAAACTATTTGGGACACTTTCAGACTCAGTCCTTTAATGTAGTTTGTGACAAAGCACGGAGAGAAGTAGTGATTGTTGTGAGTTCCGAGTATGTGCCGTTTGGACAAGGACTTTGGTTGCTCTTGAATGTGTTTTTGCTTAAAAAAAGGTTTAGCCTTTTGACTTATATGTGAAGAAGGTGCTCAGGAGTGATCTCGATGGGTAGGTCAGAGAACACTGCTGAGGTGCTACATGAAATGCATGCACTAAAATAACACTGTAGAAACAACAGCAGTTCAGAAGGTGAAATACACTAGTGTCACTTTCAAGACAAAATGGTTCACAAGCTTTTTTTGCCAATTCAAGTGGCAGCTTTCAGTGCTAGGTTGGTGTGGTTTCCCCACCAAGCAACACTTTGCAAACAAGTTGGGTTTTTTTGGTAATTTTAGGTGACCATATTCCCATTTGTAGCCAGGCTGGTCAGACTGCCAACTCACAGTGCTGTTAATAAAAAATTATTACCTGTCTCTTTATCATTAATGGGAAAATGTATTGTTCTGAAACTTAATATATGACTCTGAAGTTATAAGGAGGAACTTGGGAAACTATTGAAGAAATCTTTTTATCATCCTGTCTTCCTTCTGACTGTTTATAACTAAAGGTTATAATCCTTTTGCCATTTAGACATGATGTGTGTGGCTTAGATCATCTGCTTGTAATTTCTTACCTAACGTCATAATCACTCCCCTGGGACTTTAATTTTGTAAAGCTACTAAATTGTGATGCTACCAGAGGTTTGAATTTAGTTTTGGAGCAAATAAAGTGTTTAAATAGCTAGCTAGTGCAAGCTTTGCATCTTTGTAGTAATAAAAGAAATGGGGCGCGTAGAAGTGAGATGGACAGATTCCCAGAAACTGTAAAGTTTAAGATGAAACAAATGGCTCTCCAGCAATGAAAGGTTTGCTGTGTGAACTGGGGATACTCTCTTCTTATTTCTTGTAGGGATTTATCCTCAGGAAAAATGACTCGTCAGATATCGGGAGAAGAAAGCGAGTGCAGCGGTGAGGTGGAGTCTTCTGCAGTGGAAGCAGACCAGGGTGCCCTGGGTGAGGACAGCTGGTAAATATGACTGTTTTATTTATATTTTATTTTTTCTTGAAGTATGTTTTTAAATGTTTGATCTTGGATAAACTCTGAGCAGCTGAGGAGTTCAGCAGTTTATTGCACCTCTCTGTAGCTACGCCATGTTTCAGAAAGGCCTTCAGGAGAGATGCTTGCTCTGGAAGAAGGGATAAGTTGACCAAGTTTATAAAGGTTTTGTGGGTTGCAGGCATAAAATGACCGTGGAGAATCGTATTAGTTTCCATTTGACAAAGCTTATTGATCTGTTGTTGCAGCTCAGATAAAGAGAACCATGAGGCTTGCTGGAGTGGCTCTTTGGCTGAAAATTCTGTACCAGAAATTGAAGTGGCTGAAGTGGCATATACCGCTGATGAAGAAGAATAGCTCAGGAGCAGCTGCTGTTCCCTGGGAAGGCTCCGTGGATTGGGACAGACCCCGTGGGTAGGGGCACGGAGTAGCTGCAAAGAACTTACAGCAAAGAGCAAGAACGCACGCGTTGAATGTTTACATAAATCCTTACAAATGATTAACGTAAGAAATATACCCAGTGCTGCTTGGATTTCAATTTTTATCTAGCCTTTATATATTTAATATATTAAGTCTGATAAGGGCTAAAATCAGCTAAAGTTCAGATATGTACACACACAATTTGGCTGACTTTCCTGGCGGAGTGACAAAAACTTCTCATCCTATCACCAAACACGTGTGACCAGCACATCATCTGTTGCCACTGACACGTTTGATGTGTTCACCTGTTTGGTGGCTGCGTTTTCATATTCTTATAGCCATAAATCAGTGCTTGTTGAAGTAAAAACGGGCTCGTCTTATATTTACAAAGAGCGTAGATGGTGGTGTTTTTAAGTTGTAAAGTCGAAGAATGTTTCTCTGGAAATTTTAATGCAATGCAATAGGAAAACCTCCAGTACCAAGAGCAAAGTGCTTACAAAATGGGATTATAGTTGGACATTTTATAAGAAAAAAGGTCATTTTTGCTGAAGGAACTAGTGAGACCCCCAAAACACTGTGTATTTTCCTCCCAAGTTAGCAAGCTGTAATACTTACTTCTGTTTGGTAATGCTGCTTTTAAAATCTGGGATACCTTTGCTATGTACCCGTGTAACAATAAAACCCCTGGGTTTGCCTTTTACTTGGAACGCTACCTCTTACCATCTAACGCATTCGTGTTTGTTTAAAACCAGCCCAGATCCTATGGAATGATTGAAAGACTTGGAAAGAAGCCATATTTTTTTCCTGCACAGTTCATAACTAGATTGAATCTAGTCGCGACGTTTTTGTGTTTGGATATATTGTACACATGGGGATGTTGCTCCATATGTTCTATAGCCTATTTTTCAAAACGTATTAAGACAGGAGATGCACTTTATAATTAAGACTCCATTGTGCCAAGTTCAGTTGGCTAATTTGTTGAGGAAGAGGAGTTGCAGGGAGAGGATTATGTAGTGCCTTTTTGTATTTTACTTGTTCGTTACTGTAAAATTTTGTTACAGTGCTCTGGGTCAGCTCTGTGGAATCTCTGATACAGCTCGTTTCTGTTCCTCACTTATTTACTGAAAGTGCCTTGTTTTATTCTGCTTTTCCAATAGGAAGAATGCGGTTTTGTTTTAATATTCTTTTTTTTTTTTTTTTTTTTTTTGCCCTATGCCACCCACATGGTTGTTTAACGTTGTCAATATGCAGTGTCTTTGTGCTGGAGTTTTCAAAGGGAGCTTTGTACTTCAGACTGTGATACAATGACCTTTGTTGCAGAAGTGTATAAACCTTCCTGGTGAAATAAAACTATGGACAAAACACCTGTCTGCTCTTCTCCATCGTAGGGAAAAAAACCAAACATTCAATGCCTTGTCTAGTAGAAGGATAAAAATACGATTAGAGGGAGACATTTCTTACCTCGGTGATTTTCTACAGTTACTCAGCTGTAGCTCTGAGTTCTCTTTGTACCAAAAATTGTCTGCATGAAAATGAGAATGCTGTAATAAGACACAAAAGAACCTTACTGTACTTCTGATATAGATTAAAATAAAAGGAACTAATTTTTTTTTCCTATTTCACATGAATGCTCAGAGATGTTGAGTGAACTCCAAAGTTTTGACACCTTATTGCCAATTCCTCTAACGTCAGATGTCACATTTGAAGAGAAGGTTGAGCCTGGGGTGTTAAAACAGTGTTAGCTTTATGACTATACATTTTTAAAAAATCTTGATGAGGTGCCTGGGTCACACATGCTAGGAATACTTCAGGTAAATCTGCAAATCTAGTCACTAAAAAAAAGCATTGATAAAATTTACAGTTTAGTCACGAGTAGGCAAAGAAGTGGAAGTTTTGTTCATTTTGGCCTGTGTTATTGGTTAATGAATGGTTACCCCCCCCCAAGGGGACGTGAAAAAGTCAAGGTGGGAACCCATGGGAGCCTCGAGCATCCTGCTGGAGGTGCTTCCCAAATCTATCCTATAGTGATTTATTTTTTTTTTCCTGATAGTATTTTCTGCCTATATCCTCATTTTGCTCACTAATGCAATTTTAGTACAGAAACTGCCAACTTGATTTCATTCAGGAGAATTTCACAGTGGGATTCTGGGCTCTTCAGGATGAGCAGAAGAGGATTCAAGCTGGAGTCGTAGCAGAGAGAACTAATGACAAGAGTTGCAAGGTTTTCTTCTTTCCTGCTGTGCTTCCATTGTTCCAAAGGTAATTTTTTTTTACATATTTCGATCACTGATTTACAAGAGGCTTTTTTTCCCCTTTAATTTTAGATTTCAATGCATTGCAGCCAGCTTAATTTTACTGGGGTTTTGCTTTTTTTTTTTTTTTAATGCTACAACTTAAATTTAATAATCCTGCAGGGTTTTTTTTTTATCTTCCAAAGCACTTGAAGTCTGCCCCAGCTGCTTCTGTGCTTTTGATTTCTATACTCCGAAATCAGTTAAAATTCTGACTAGTACCAAATCAAGAATGAATCCCTATAAAACTCCCTCTTTCCCACCGTGACAGCCATTAGTTACTGTGGATGCAGTGGTCCCATGGAACCAGCTCAAGGAAGGGAGCAGGTCCCACCCAGAGCAGGTCCCACAGGAATGTGTCCAGGTGAGGTTGGAATGTCTCCAGAGAAGGAGACTTCACGGAGATCTTTCCCCTTTCAAGCTCTTCATGGAGACCATAAATGCTTACTGTCTCCTACTCAGCACTCCTGGGGCTCGAGGATCATCCCGAAGCTATTCCAACAACGATCCCGACCCCACTTTGTACCTGAGACATGGGTATTGTATTTCCCTCTGCTTTGCAAACAGGAAAAAAAAGAGGAAGAAAGCAATTATGTGATTCACCCTAATTGCACGGCGAGTCACTTGGCGCAGTCCTGGGGTTACTGTTGAGCCCATAGACTTGTCAGCAGGTTAAAATGAGATAATTTGCTGATAGGGGGAGACTCCTGGCTGTCGGATGCAGGAACTGTGTCTTGGGATATCTCCACTGGCTTTCAAGTAGCTCCCAATATCCTTGCTCATAAATTATGAGCTGCTTCCAGATTTTGTAACATTCCTTGGGTTTTTTTCTACCCCTTCAAACCGGGAAGGCTGCGCTGCTTGCGTTAAGGTGCTGGAGAAACCAGCCTCTGCTCCCTGAACCCCCCAGGGATTAATCCTTTTCATCTAGAAGAAACCACAGCTGGTTTATGGAAATGGTGAGGATGACTATGGAATTCTGCTCCTAAGTTTGTTCAGCAATTGGTGTGTGTTTGTCAAGCGTGGCTCATCCGGCCAGTTGCTCGTTGACCCTTCAGGGTCTCATCACTGCTTTGCATGTTTGAAAAAAATAATAATAAATAGAGAGTTAGGTGCAGTAATGTAGTTCATGAGAGAAAGTCTTGTCCTGAGAAATTTATTTTTTTCCACGTTGATGTACAGTGTTAATTTAGAAAACCTCCAGCATGGCCCGTAGGGTAACGTGACCTAATAAACCATCCTGTGATTCCTCTCAGTTTCAGTTTGGGCAAAGGAATAAGGACTTGTGTGGGAAGAGGCAGAGGAAAAAACTGTCTCCTTCTATGGAATCCTTAGGAAAGCTTGAAAATCAGCCCCACAGGGAGATGGTGCGGTGCCTACGGAGGTGCTGTTTCTGGGTACAAGAGCCCAGGTAAACTGAATTCTGGGGGAGAGCAGGGCTTTTTCATCATCTCACAAACCACTCACAGCTGACTCACTCCTCCTGACATAAATAGGCAATTAAAAAAAAAATAAAAAATTTACAAATCTTGCAAAACTAAGGTGCAAACTCGAGTTGTGTCACACAGCCAGGACCCAATCCACCTCCCTGCCCCCTCCTCCAGCCCACACCTTTAGGTTTTGAAAAATGAGGATCTTGGAGGGGAGGGTTCCTCCACACTTCCTAGCAGCATTTCCAGGAACGCTCTTCTCCCTCCAGCAGGAGCAGTAGGAGCCTCAATTCGGGTCCTGGGTGGAAGTGGCAGCGTCCCAAGCCTGTGGGGGGGGGTTCCCTCCTGGACCCTACAGCCAGAGCTCCTCCTGGACCCTGCAGAGTCCTGCTGCTGACAGGAGCTGGGGTGAAAAAATAGGTATTTTGGACAAAATAAAATAACCTTTTGCAACACAACTGTTAAATGCAAAGGAATGCAGCCCAAACACCACAGCATATACTGATTTTTTCTTTTGTTTTTTTTTTTTAAAAACCAAAACATCATTGAAGAATTCCTGATGCTGGAAGACTAATACATCAAAAAATGTTTCAAAATATCCTTATTTCTATCCTCTAAATAGCACTGAATCCTAACGACAGTGTAAGGAGAGCGCTTAAATTTATTCTCCAAACATTGAAAACTGTTGTACAATCATATAGGACAAATATGACACCAAAATATTTATTTACAGCACATACATATAGCCATTCTTTTCACTTTTTATAAATAGACTTCCCCCTTTTAAAGCTATCCAGATCAAAAATGTTTAAGGTGTTAAGAGAATGTTTGCAAAATACGTAAGAAAGAAGAAAGGCAGTCAGCTGAAGCACCCCACCTGCTTCCCCAGCCCTCTTGGGAAACATGCTCCAGTCAATAGAGGGAATATTTACAATAACAGGCTGACACCATTCACTCCTGTCTGCTCACAGACCAAACAAATACCATCTTGGCATGAAGAGAGACATATGTTCACAAAAAAAAAAAAAAAAGGAGCTAATTGTCCCAGTGTCATCTGAATTTACATTGGAAACCCACCTCCTCAGCCAAATTAACCCCCTAGAACACCTTCGCTTTTGAAGAAAACCAGTCGTCTACTGTCTTCCAAACAAACCTGGCATTAAGCACTCCAGTTCTGGAGATCCATACTATATTTTGGGCTATAGTACTTCTACGTATAGCTTCACCCAGCAGCCACGTCCCAGCCTGTGAACTGCCAGGTGACTCTGAACTCCAGATACACACAAACACCCACCCAACCAGCTTCTTCACCCTTCCGAAATTCCTGAAGTGCCCAGTCTGAGGTCAATAAGGCATCAGTCTCCTGTTGCTAGAGATCTATGGAATTCAAGTCTCCCCTTATTCCCCAAGTGGTTCAATCATCAGTAAATTTCAATTCATCTGAAAAGGTGAAACCTAGATCCACACGGCTCTGCTTCCCACATCCCTGGGAACTCCAGTGGTTTGCTCTTGCCTTCTGATGGACAGCAGGCTACCAGCAGAGAGATTACATCTTATTTAATAAAAATGTGTCAGTGCAAAGCAGCCTATTCAATTTGGGGGTTGTATTTGAGCAGTGTAGCTCTATGTGTAAGAGTTTAGCACCCAGAGCTGTGTCTGTTCCTTTAGCTAAAGAGCTGCCACTTGGACAAAAACACTTTACAAGTAACAACTCAGAATCATCTTTCAACCCGGCTTAGACAGCCATTTCAAATACAACATGCTGGGTTTATTTCTGTCCAGAAAGTCATTAAGAGAAAAGAACCGACTGCTCAGAAATTAAGATTATTTCGAAATCGTAGAATTAAAAAAACGTGCTACTAATTCTTTTGGGTATGGGGATTGTCATACAAAGTAAAGACTCAACTTAGAAAGACATGGTGGAGAAGAACACAGAAGGTCAAATCTCTCTGGATTAGTTTTGTTTGGCAGGGATCTATGACATCTTGGATGTTTCATTTTCCCCAATCACTGTAAAAACATTCTTTAACTGAGTAGCAAATGCGTCAAAATACAATTCCAGTTGAGCTACAGGTGTGCAAGGGATATTCTGGCCAAAGTTTAGAACAAGCCAAAAAACCTAAAAAAACCCTCTGATACTAATAACAAAACAAATCTCTGGCCAAGACTGAAAAAAACCCCCAACCAACTTTAATGCTTGGAGGTTTTGGCATCTATTCCATTTTTTTTGTTGGTTTGTTTGTTTTTAAACTAGTTTTGTAATATGGCAGTTACACTGTTCTTACCCAGAGTAGCCATAAAACAAAAGATAAATCCCCGCCTGCGTGAGGTGCAACCCTGGGGAATCAGTAGGGTTCTGGAACAGCACTGGAGCTCTGGAGTTCAGCGTTACAAAGAGACTGTGCTCTTATGAAGCCCAGGCAGCCAGCTGCTTCATTTCATCTTCATCCTCCACTCTCTTCCTTGTCGACGCTGCAGAGAAAGAGAGATTAAAAATAGCCATTAATTAATGCACCGGTCAGACCCATTCTGTTTGTCAGCAGGAGGACTTGCACGGTGCTCTTCACCCTGAACATCTCAGACCCATTGACCAGGTAGCAACCTGCAGCAACGGAGCTGCTGAGAGATGTGACTTGTGTCCCACTATTATTATTAATTATTATTAACAATACCAAGGTCTGACATAACTCCCGTAAGAAGGCCACCTCAGAAAATACCTGTAACCTCTGAAAGCTTGCTCCAGAGAGAGCAAGCAGGCACCAGAATGCTGCAAGATCTCTCACTGCCACTTGAGCAGGCACAAGGGAGCTGCCCCTGGCTGGCTGGGCATCCCGCTACCTTTCCAAAGGGTGCTGAGATGTTCTTCAGAGAAGACTCACCCCCTTTTAATGAAAGGTGTCATTTATTAAAAGGGAGAAAGAAACCCCTGAACTTATCTTTCCTTGGAGACCTCAGTTGAGCGCCGTGGTCACAGCAACCCCCAGCTCTGCTTGAGGTCCCCCACACACTGCCCCTCTTCTTTTACCCAGCTCTGCTATCCCACCCCTTTCACACTCCCCCAGCTGAAACCTCACCCAAATATTCACCCACCTCACTCACTGACCTCCAACCCGTGTGCCCTACAGCCCAGCTTCAACACCAGGCTGTCTCCAGCCACAGGCTGCACCTCCTTGGGCTTTGCATTCCTCCAAAACACCAGTGGAAGGTGTCACTGGGTGCAACACCCTCACCTGTACCTTTACAGCACCCAGTTGGAGACGGACATGGGAGCCCTGGGTCGGTCCCTATTCTAGAAGCTCACTGTGTGACTGGGGAAGGTCACTATGCCTTACTCTGCCTCAGTTTCCCCATCTCTACAATCAGGAGGGTAACATGCATCTCCAATTAGAACCATTAACTGTCTTATTGTGTAACAGTTTTGTAAAAGATAAGCCAGTTTTGCAGGCCTTAAGCTGTATGAATGTCACCAGCTTCTTCTCCCTGAAGCAGCCAGACAGACAGATGACGCAGTAAATTAAGACAGAAAGAAGCATATGGAGGTAGACTGGATTTAATAAAAATGTCAACTGGATCTGGATCCAGCTGGATCTGGAAGAATCGTAGAATCACAGAATGGTTTGGGTTGGAAGGGACCTTAAAGATCATCCAGTTCCAACCCCCCTGCCCTGGGCAGGGACACCTCCCACCAGACCAGGTTGCTCCAAGCCCCATGGAAGGAGATGTAGGAACAAGCCATAAATGCCTAGACTGCAATTTGCACTTGGTTTTCCTAAACCCTTTTTTTTTTTTTTTTTGTTTACCAACTGTCCTGCAATTGAGTTAAGTGGATAAGACCACAAGCCCAGTTTGAACATGAGAAACTGCTTCTCAGGGGTTTAAGTGCCAAAACACAGAGCGGAGCTGGTCCAGGAAACTTCTTAATGCCCCACAACCCCACCTGTGCCATGTGGGTGCTGCCCATTATTAATATAGTACTATAATAGTAATATATAATAGTAACATACTATTACTAGCATTAGTGGCATTTACTGACACAGGGCTTCTTTCAGCCACCAGCAGGCAACGGGGACACGGGAAAAGGGACACTTAAAAAGTCAACCATCTCCAGCTTCATGCAAAATCAACAGGGTAGAACTACAAAATAAATAAGAGTCCTGCTTGATGCCAGAAATGAGTCTGTTCCATAGAAAATAAATCAAAGAAATTATAATATTTCTTTAAACGTGTCCTTCTGGCTACTTCCTTAAATTCTAATTAAAATACCCGTGGCAATACCACTACCCGACCACGCTGCATCTTGGTGACACAAGCATTTTGAATCTAGGTCAGAATGTAATTAAAAAAGACTATAGATCTAATTGCCAAAAAGAGAAAAAAGGTCTTCCCATTGCTCAGAGATCTCCCTACGTTTCAGTAGGAGATGTTATGTTAGGATATTAGTTATATGTTAGGATATTAGATGTCCCAGGTCAAGTTCCCCAAGTTTGCCTCCCCAAATCTACACCAAATTTGATCCTAAAAGCTCACAGCAAACCAGGATTCTATTCTCCTTTTTTTCTGATAAACAGCTACTTAAATAGGAAAACCAGTTAAAAGCACATCTAGAGCTCTTTCTTCCTCTCCCCCTGCTCCCAGTATGCCTTAATCATACATAAACATAAATGTTTATGTAGATAAAAGAAACATAAAATGGTAAGTGGTTTACCAGGGCGAGAAGGCAGGGAGGTGGATGGAACACTCGGCAGCCTGATGTCTCTCATTCCCTTGTTCAATTCTTCTTGCTCCAGTTCTTCTAATTCTGCCAGCAGCTCATCCTAAATTCAAGCAAAACATCATTTAGAAATTCAATGTCCTCACAGTGATCTCAGGCAAGGGCACATTTAACGACCGCGAAGCAAAGCGCTACTGAAAAAAAAACAGTTTAGACCTGGAAACAAACTTTATATATATAAATATATATATATATTTAGGCGTAGG
>JAOQGM010000012.1:126155347-126167149 GCA_027564225.1 Gallinago stenura | reverse complement strand
GTGGATGCCCCATCCCTGGAAGCGTTCAAGGCCAGGCTGGATGGGGCTTTGAGCAACCTGCTCTAGTGGGAGGTGTCTCTGCCCTTCCAGCTCAAACGATTCTATGATTCTATAAAAAATCCTGTAGAGTGAGAAAAGAATGCTGACACAACAGAGCTGCAGTGATCATAATGCAGCTTAACTGATACTCAACTAAGAAGTAAGATCACATTTCTTTTAAAAGCAAGCTTACAGGTATTGTATAAATAAACACACAACTATTCTATAACTACAGATGATACCTGCTCTTTGAAGACTCTCCTGGACATGTTCCTATGCAACCTGCTCTAGGTGGAACTACTTTGGCAGGGGTGTTGGACTAGGTGATGTCCAGAGGTCCCTTCCAACCCCGTATCATTCTGTGATTCTGTAATCATATATTCTGTATAATAATCCTGACACAAAAATATTTTTTCAAATACTTATACACAATTACATGGTTATTTTGTTTACCAAAAGAAAAAGATTATAGCAGACACAACTGAGTTCTTTAAATGTAAAATTATTTTTTACCACATTTGTGTAGCCAGTGCAATACAAAATTGGTTTTGAGACTATTTATACATGTTTTATTGATCATAGTGTTTAAAAATGTATGATTCATTTACATCAACCATTAAATATTAGGAGATAAAGGAATGGGAAATACATTACAGATATGAGCAGAATTTGGATTGGCATCCATCTGGCTTCCATGGATTGCCTATATTGATTGAATGTTTGCCAAAACACATAGATGCATTCCTCTCCTAGGTAGAAAATCCATCTTGTTGTTTGTCAAATGTTAAATATATCTCAGTAAACAAGTAATATAAAAAAATATAGCTGCATTTTTCTTTTCTTTTGGGTACGGAGCAGTAGCATTTTGGATCTGCAAAAAACTTTTCCCCTGACTGATGTCACTACTATTTAGCCCTCTGAGGTTAGCATTTATTGATTCTGCTTTTACTTTGATTGGATCTTACCTACTTCAGTGCTTCAGTAAATTGAAGCCTTCTGCAGTTCATGGAAGAAATCTGAGAGCAAGGCTGTGAGAAAATGTACACTGACCTCAATTTGTTTCAGACTATATTGGTAAAAACATTGTCATCAGGTTGCAGAAGTGACCTCAGCTACGAGGAGATAAAAATCAAACCTCATATTCTAGACAAGACTTTAACAGAAGCAGATTTAATTATTCCCAAAGTACAAATCACAGCACTATTTTCCTATATTCTGTAAATATGATAATCACTCTCTGTCTCTCTTTCAGTTTATGAAGATGTACATTGCCTTGTTATATATACCTCTCTAATTTGTGCTTGAGCATCCTGGAAGTGGCATAACATAGCTTTAAATTATTGTTCTGGGTTTGAATTATGTAGCTAAAGCAATAAAAAGCTAATAATTACCTTTAGAAATGGCATTTTGGAGGAAAATTAATATGATGTTTAAATTTAGCAACAGAATTTAAAATAAAATATTTTGCTATTTTAGTTCTTAATATTTATTGATAATAATTTCATAGAATCATAGAATCATTTAGGTTGGAAAAGACCCTAGGGATCATTGAGTCCAACCATCTACCCTACTCTATGAGATTCTCCCCTATACCATATTCCTCAACAGCACATCTAAACAACTCTTAAACGTGCCCGGGGATGGTGACTCAACAACCTCCCTGGGCAGCCTATTCAATGCCCGACCACTCTTTCTGTGAAAAATTCTTTCCTAATGTTTAGTCTAAACCTACCCTGTTGGAGCTTGAAGCCATTCCCTCTTGTTCTGTCACTAATTACCTGAGAGAAGAGACCAGCACCAACCTCTCTACAGTGTCCTGTCATGTAGTTGTAGAGTGTGATGAGGTCTCCCCTCAGCCTCCTCTTCCTCAAACTGAACAGCCCCAGCTCCTTCAACTGCTCTTCATCAGGTTTATTCTTCACCAGCTCCGTTGCCTCCTCTGCCCCTGCTCCAGCACCTCCAGATCTCTCCTACCTTGAGGTGCCCCAAAACTGGACACAAGGCCCAAGCTGTGGGCTCCCCGGCGCTGGGTACAGGGGGACAACCACCCCCCTCCTCCTGCTGGCCACGCTCTTTCTAACACAAGCCAGGATGCCCTTGCCTTTCTCGGCCACCTCAGGCTGCCAAAGCCACCACAGCGTCCCAGCATCATGTCCCACCACCGCGTCCCACCATCATGTCCCACCATCGTGTCCCACCACACCACGGTGATGCTGCCCGCCACCCTACCCCAAAACACACCGTGTACCCCGCATCCCCTCTGTCCTCTGGGGGAGCCCAGGAAGGGTTTGGAGCCCAGGGATCTGAAGCACCGCCCCGCACCGCCACCGCTGCGGGCCCGGTCCCTGCGGGGAGGCCCCACCTCGCTTGTTCCTGGTGCCGTGCTGCCGGGCGGCCGCCAGCTCCCGCTCGATCCGCGTCTCCAGGTACTCCTGCTTCTTGCTCAGCAGCTCCTCCGTCTCCCGCAGCCGGGCCAGGGCCTCCTGAGGCGAGGGCCCCCCGCGGCCCTTGGAGGCGGCCGAGCCGCCCCCCTTGAAGAACTTGGAAATCTTGCTCATGGCGGCGGCACCCGCCGACGGAAAAAACTCTGGCCGGCCCGGCCTGCGGGAGCCTCCCCGCCCGCCACACGGCGTGAGGGAACTGCCGGCCCCAGGGCGGCGGCACCGCACCTGGCGGCGGGGCGGGGCGGGCGGGGCGGGCTGCGGGGAGGCCCAGCCGCCACCTGCCCTCCCTCCCTCGGCGGGGCCGCCCTCTCTCCCTCCGCCAGCGGTGGGAGGCGGGTGCGGGGCTCGGTGGGCCCGGTGGGAGGTGGATGCGGGGCTCTGCGGGCCCGGCGGGAGGTGGATGCGGGACCCGGCGGGTGCGGGGCCCGGTGTTCCTGCCCGCCGTGCCCTGGCTGCGGAGGCGGCTTCTCGGTGCGCGCTTCCAGCCCTTCTCCGTCAGCCCGCTGCGGAGGGGTCTGCGGGCTGCCCGCGGCAGGAGCACCGGGTGACACCGAGGGGAAGGGCTCCCGGTGATGGCGGAGTGCGGGGACAGGGCCCTTGCGGCACGGAACGCCGGCGGGTCAGGACTCAAAAAGTAAAAACCAAATTCCAGCCCGACTGAAAGCCGGAGGCGCCGCTCACGCCCACACGGGCTCCTCAGCGCCGGCTCTACCGAGGGTCCCGACGCCTCCCGGGCTGCGGGTGCGAGCGGCGGGGACCCGCACGGTCCAACCGCTCCGCCCACAGCCCCGCCCCGGGGCGGGGACAACAAGATATTTGCATAAGAAGCCGCGCCCTGCGGCGTCCTCCAGTGTCCCGACAGCCCTTGCGCGCCCTGTGAGGAGGCCTTTCCCTCCCGCCCCCTCCTCCGTCCGTGGTGACGCGCGGAAAATGGCGGAGCTGGAGCTGGGGCAGCACTGCGGGGTGGCCGATTGCCGACAGCTCGGTGAGGGGCGGTGTGGCGAGGCCCTGGCGGGGTCCCGGTTTCCCGGGAGGCAGAGGCGGGGACGTTGGGCTGGGGGCGGAGTCTGGGGCGCGGTGTTGTGGGCCCCGGGGGCGGTGCTGAGGGGGCCGTGAGGTGATGCCGGCCTTTCGAGGTGGGCTCTGCGCTGCTGCAGGCTTCCCCGAGGCGCTTTCGGGGCCTGTCCTACCAGTTGTGTCACTGGGTGATAAATCCCCTACTGCCCTGCTTTGTCGACCGTTGTTACCCTTGTTTTTCCATTATTCACTCTTGTTTGCCGTCATCCGTCTGAGGAACGGTGTTAATGAAAAACGTAGCCTTTCAGAAAGAGGCAGCAAAGCGGCTTGTACTGAAAGCCCTCGGTTCTTACAGATGAGGTGACCTGAGCTGTGTAGTCCGGTTGCATGGTGGCCCAATGAGACCGAATGTGAAGGGTGGCAAAATGGAGAAATGGCCTGGAGATGGGCATTTGCTAGGGTTGGTGATGTGGCCAAGTTCAGCAGACAGGGAAGTGATTCTATCTGTAAGAACCGATGCAGTAGATGGGGGATGTGTGCAGAGACTTAAGAAGTAAGTGCTGTTTAAACACACAAGGATGGAGAGGAAGGAGCAGGATTACCAGGACTGTCAAATGCACAGGATGCTCACTTTCTGGAAGGGATAGCATCTCCTCCAGCTGGCAGTCCATACAATAAAAATGTCAATTGTTTAGTGCTCCAGCAGTCAGTAAATAGTATTTTGAGTGGTCTCACAATAAATTCAGTTTTTAACATAACTGGTTATGCTGATGACTAGCCAAGAATTCTAGTTTCAAAGTTTCTAGTTTTGATACTGAAAGAAAATCAAACTTAAAGCCTAATTCCAACTTTTGGAATGCATCTAAATATAATTTACCTATTGGTATGTTTTCCAGTAATACTAAGTAGAGGAGTTAACAGTGTAACTGTGTTACAAAAGCTACTTCTGTGGAACTGCAGTTGCTAAGTGTCCTTGTAAAGATACCTGCCCCATGATATAAATAAGTAAAAGCTAACCATGTAAAAATTAAGCTAAAAACTATTAGGCAAAGCAACAACAATGTTGTCTAAATGAAAACAAATCTCTTTGTTTCAGATTTTCTCCCCTTTGTATGTGATGGCTGTTCAGGTGTCTTTTGGTAAGTTCACAGACTATATCTAGAGTTGGAAGGGATCCATAAGGATTATCAAGTCCAACTCCTTGCTCCTCACAGGACTACCCAAAACTAAACCCCTATGACTAAGAGTGTCATCCAGGCACTGCTTGAACTCTGTCAGGCTTTGTGCCATGACCACTTCCCTGGGGTTCCAGTGACCAAACACCCCTTTTTCTAACATCCAATCTGAACTTCCCCTCACAGCTTCATTCCATTTCCTCGTGTCCTGTCGCTGGTCACCAGAGAGAGGAGATCAGCATCTCCTCCTCCACTGCCCCCCTTGAGGAAATTGTGGACAGTGATGAGGTCACCCCTCAGCCTTCCCTTCTCCAACATCAGTCGCTCCCCCCCGGGGCATCTTGCTTGCCCTTCTCTGGACACACTGTAATATTGTGATGTCCTTATACTGAGGTTCCCAAAACTGTACACAGGATTGGGGCAGCACCAGTGCAGTGCAGAGTGGGACAGTCACCTCGTTTGAACAGCTAGCTGTGCTGTGCTTTATGTGCTCCAGGACTTGGTTGGCCCTTTTGGCTGCCAGGGCACACTGTTGACTTATATTCAATTTGCCATCAGCCCAGGCCCCCACAAATCTTTCTGCAGGGCTGCTCTCCAACCTCTAGTCCCCCAATTTTTATGTATAACCCCCACGTTTAGTGTAACCCTTTGAGCCTGACCTGTAAGCCAATTGCTCACCCAACGTATTATGGACCTGTCTGGCTGTGTGCTGGACATTTTATCCAGAAGGATACTGGGAGAGACAATATCAAAACCATTGCTGAAATCCCCAAACACCACATAGACAGGCTTCCCTTAGTCAACTGTATGAGTGACCTTGTCATAAAAGGAAATTTAGTTGGTTTTCCTGTAAGATCTCAGTGTGGCTGCTGTGTACACCTAAATATTGTATAAATCATTCTGTGACTCAGTTTTCAGATAACGTTTAGTTAAAAAACAATTGTTTCATTGAACTTGCCACTTTTTTCCTGAGTGGTTGTTGTGGACCTTTGATGTCAGTAGGGATACCTCTAGAATATAGGAAGATTTATTTTGGAAGGCATCTAGCTTAGATCTTGTTTTGTACTGATTTTTTATTTTTTTTTGGGGGGGGGGGGGCGGGATGGAGTATTTTTTCTTGGAAGAAAAAAAAAACGGAAGTTTTTTCCAAGGTTCAAATCAGGGCCTGCACTTTGATTTACACTTCAGATGAGCAGAGGGCAGTGAGATAAGCTCAGATAAACTGAAAACAGATTTCACTTTAACACGTTAGAAGCCTTTAAGGGTTTTCTGCTGTCACAGAAGGTGATTCAAAATCCATTAGAACAGACAAACTCCACTTGCTTTGAGCTGAATTCTTAAGCGTGATAATGTTCTTATTTTCTTGGAAAGGTTTGCTATCTTGGGGCACGAGTTCCCAAAGCTCAATGTTTTACATGCTCAGGAAGAATATGATCAATCCATTCAGGACATGAAATGTATAATTAGAACAAATTTTGGAGAGGATTCACTAAGTCCTTGAAGCGTTCCCATGATAGAACTTGTCAGATTGCTCTATAAACACTTAGATGTTTTCACATGAAGTTTTTTTTTCCTGGATTGTCAATAACTGTGATATTTTCTTCTTTTGCACAAAGCCTTCAGCACAGGAGCCGGGATGCTCATGGGTGTTCTGAGGTAATCTGATAATATGTGACTACCTTAAAATTCTGTGCAACTTAATTGCTTATTTTCAGATTAGATATATGCACATAGTATGTACTATATATACATAAGTATGAATTATTTAACTGAGAATGTGACAAGCTTAAAAAAAATGTATCTGTTCTTTTTCTGTCTCTCTGAAGTAAACTGAATTTGAGTAGGATGATGGTTCTTTTTGTAACACTGAGCAAAACTTAACCAGGAGAAAAGCAGGAGAGACCTGCTGAACTCATTTTGCCTGTAGAATGCAGAGCTAGCACAGTTCTTTTGGGAAGCTGGGGTGGTGACCTGTATCTGTAATATCTGTTCATTTACACAAACTATTTTGCACTAATATCTAGGTGAATATAAGAAACAACTCTGTGAAACCAGATCAGCACAGATCCTACCCATGCTCATACAAGGACTGCAACGGAAAGGAGCTTTTGCCAGTTTTATGTCCTTACTGTGAAAAACATTTTTGTCTAAGGTGAGCGAAACAGAAGGTTTAAAGACCAAGACTCATTCATTAGTGCACAGGAAAGGTAATGAAATTTTTATGCTGTTGTTTCCAGGCACCGGCATCAGTCGGACCATGAATGTGAGAAACTGGACACGCCAAAACCCCGCATGGCTGCCACCCAGCAGCTAGTTAAAGATATTATAGGCAAGTACAGTGGGATATATATTCTACAATTTTCTTCAGAAGGCTGTTTGAGCTTGTGACCTCCTCTGAGGGTTTAGATTTGACCAAGTGAGTAGAAAAGATGGGGGTTCCTTGTTTAAACCACCCTAAACTCGCGTGTCAGCATGTGATACCGTTCATCCAGACTGGGACAACAGTGGCATATGTCTCTAAAGAGATTCTTTAAAGATTAAACAGGGCTCTGATGTATTTCAGAATTACTGTCTTGTTCTCATTCTACAAGTACTGTAAAGTAATGAATTGTACCTAGCCATTATTATTTGCATATTAATTCATGTGCACGCAATGTAATTGTATTCTATTGGATGCACGTGCCTGTCTGCTGGGATTATACCTACAGAACCAAGATGGCAAAAACTGTGAGTCTACAATGTCATGTCTTGCAGCTTTTAAACAAGCTCTAGGTCAGGAAAAAGAATAAACAGCACTGCCTAACTGGAGGGTAGACTGTATGTATAGAAAGGAGGACCTGAAACTGTTGCCTTATGAATACTGGTGTTGGCCACAGGCCTGGAAACTTAGGAATTTGTATCTGTTTGGCTTTTGCAACCTGTGTTTACCTCATGATAATATTCATCTACTTTCCAGTTGTAGCAGAATTCCTTTACACTGCAACAGTTCCAAATATCCTTGTATAGGATAGGATATCATGGCCCCTAGAGGACATGGAAGGGAAGCGAACCTCGGAGATACAATGAGGCCAAATAGGCAAATTCCCAGATCTGTTCAGGAGGCAGTCTGAATCGAAACACTAACAGGAATAATATTGTTCTCAGATTCTAAAAAGAATGAGGAAGCAAAAAGCAAAAAACGTAAAGGAGCGAAAAACAGTGAAACAGCAGCAAAAGTGGCTTTAATGAAACTGAAAATGCATGCATCTGGGGACAAGTCCTTGCCTCAGGTCAGTCATGGTTGTTTTCAATAATTAAATCCTAAGTAAATGGGAATTTTTCTAAATTTCTTGTTCTTCATTTGGTTCCCTCAGTTTGGTTTTGGATTTCATTCTCAAGCCCACAATCACTTACACGTGTATTTCAGCCTGGTACCAAAAAGCAATCTCATTAGTGTTATGTCTGTCACAAGGGCTCTGTGTGCAGTTAGGAGCAGTTCAGCTCAAATTTCTTTGTTTTATAGCGGAAATAGATATTTTCCTGCCATACGACATACACTGCAGGGACTTTTGGGGATCCTTGGCAGAATGATGACAGTACTACATCATTTATTACGTTTCTGGAGGAGGTATGAAGGGCCTGAGGTCCATTGTTCCTGTCTTTGGGTTGGAAAAAAGGGGTTTGATAGTTGCTTTATGTTTCTTTCAGCCATTAATTTCTTTCATTCTTGAAGTATTTCGCAGATTCCTTATGTTTTACCATGGCCAGTCAAACCTGTTGTTCAAGTCTTTTCCATATATCAGGATTACGTAGGGTTTAAAAACACCTTGATTCTTTCATCTAGGATTTCAATTTAGATCTGCACTTATGTGCCTTCTTAAAATAACAGTATTTAAAGTACTTTTCACAGCATTGTTATGTTGGAGCATGTCAAGTTTAAGCCTGTTACTGAAAACATTCTATGGGATAGTCTTATTGTTAGGTCTTATCTTAGCAGAGTACATTTAATTATTGTTTTTTAAAGCAACTACAGCTATTCCATTACTGAATTATCTTACGAATTTCTTTTTTTTTTAATACTTTGTCATGCTTTGAAATTAGATAACTCTGCTTAAGCAGAAGTCATAATAACATAACAAAGACCCAAAGACCTGCTTGTAGCGTTTTTCACAGTACCACTTTAATAAATATGTGCTGGAGGGAAAGTGATTAATTTCAAATATTGTGGAACATAATTAAAAAAGCCCACCTTCAGCATATATAACAGTTGCTTTTTAATTCCAAGGCCAGTAAGCTCTGGAAATTTGTAGCACAAATTACAGTATGCTAATTTCTCTTACTATTTGTTTTCTCATTTGAATATTAATTGTTTAATCATCTAGAGTAGTGGTAATTCTAACAGTGATAAATTAAGCCTGTTAACCTTCAGCACCTCTCTATTTAAATTGCTTCCTAGACTCATTTTAGCTGCCTTCTGCCCAGCTTGTTCCAGTTTTATGACAGAATTTTTTGAATATGAAGTTTCTGGAATGCCTCTGAGGCACACTATTTCTCTCTCCACTATATAGAGAAAGTTGACACGTTTTTCTTGGAGGTGCACAGGCAACAGGGGGCAATGGGCATAAGCTGCAACATGTGAAATTCCAATTAGATAACAGGAAGAAAAATCACAATGAGGGTTGTCAGTCTTTGGAACAAGCTGGTCTAAAAATTTGTGGAATCTACATCCTTGGGGTGTTTAAAACTTGATCGAACCTGACTTGGAGCAACCTGATCTAACTTTATAGTTAGGTCCACCTCTAAAGTTCCCTCTGCTTTCAGCATGGTTTTGGACCACATGACACCAGAGGTCCTTCCTGAGGTTTTTCATTCTGGGAAAATCAGGCTATCTAAGAAATATCATTTCTCTGGCCTCTTTGTTCAGATCAGCTTTCTGCAGATGATTGCTTTGTTGGGTGTCAGACCTGATAAGAGTTATCTCTCTCGAGACTGACCAGCTCAAAACCCCAGGAGGGTGTGCTGTAAAATAGGGTTAGTTATTGTGGCCCTGACTGGACCAGTATTTTCTCGGATATGGCACAGAAATTCCAGGAGGCTTATCCCATAGATAGGGTTGCAACGTTAGAATGAGCTGGTTTGTGAATTAAGTTCCAGTGAACAGTGGGGAACTGTCTCGTCATCCTTAGAACTGGAGAAGCAACTGTAGGAAGGTGCTGGGGTCCCTTCCAACCTAGAAGGTTCTGTGATTCTATGTCAGTCTAACTGTGGGACTGTCCCCCAACCTTTCTGAACTTAAGGTCCATCCCATACGTGCCTGCAGCTGGAGGGGATTGGACTTGATCTCAGTCATTAATATTCCCCAGTAAAATGGGGCCTTGGTCCTGTCCTGATAGAATAAGTTTCAATTAGCAATTTTGGGATTGACATTTAAGCTTTTTACTGAAAAAACTATTAGATGTGTATGAATAGAATTATGTGTTTCTTCTTTGAACAACTTTTTTTTTTGTTTATTTTCCATGTTTTTCTAGACAGAAAGAATTTACTTTCAAGTATTTTTACCAAAGGGGAATAAAGAGAAGAGCAAGCCCATGTTCTTTTGCAGTAAATGGAGTATTGGCAAAGTAGTAGATTTTGCAGCTTCCTTAGCAAGCCTTAAAAATAACAACAACAGATCAACATCCCAGGTAAATCAGTAATAATAATGAACATTTTCCAGATTGTTGGGTTTCTTTTGTGGTTTTTTTTTTAAACTCTTTTTCCCTACCCCACCCCACTTCTTGCATTTCAGATAGGCAAATCTTGATGTTGATTTCTGTGCTGTTTGTCTTAACAGAAATTGAGATTATGCCATAGCACCTCTGGAGAAGCCTTGCCCTTTGAGCACACGTTGGAAACGTGGCTATCTGACAAAGACTACCCGTTGTACAATGGTGGGAATATAATTTTGGAGTATCTTGATAATGATGTTCTATTTATAGAAGATACAGAGTCGTACTTTAGTTAATAAATTACAAAAAAAAAAAAATCAAAGATTTTTTTAAAAGTATGGTATATTCAAACCAAGTTCTCTTTTTAAAAAAAAAAAAAAATCACTGGTATGCCAAAATCTATCCTTGGTTATAAAGACACAGTTCCCATCAATATCTCAATTGCTTGACTGACAGATGAACTATGTCCTGAAAGGAAAATTAGTTATTATAATAACTAATATTACAGGTATTCACTTTCTAGAATAAATTCTTGCCTTATTTAGCAATATAATGTCAATAATGTTTTCTTAAATTTTATATTTATTTTTGTGTAAATGATGGGAAAAGTATGTATTAAAAATGACCAATAATGAAAACTTGTGGTGTATCAGTCCTCTGAAGGAAAGAAACACATTATATTTTTGCAGCATCTTTTCTACATCCACAAGAACAGGATTTATCGAGTTTGGAATCCAGCACTGTCTATGCCCAAGGTTCACATTTCCCTCTCTCCTGAGAATAGTGTATAACAATGTTTTTAAAAAAAAAGCTTTCTGAAGCAAAAGTAAACTCACACAGGTGTTCTGTGTTTGTGTGATTAGGTGGAGGATAAAAAAGAGAACTTGACATTGTCCTTTCCTAATTCTTGTGAAAAAGATGAAGAAAACATGGTAAGAGAAGAAATTCGGTTCACCTAGAAGCATAACCTTGAACAGCTTTCAGTTTCATCCTGGCATTGCCCACCTTGGGTAAATCCTTATTGTTTCCTCTCCAGCCATCCGCAAGATGGACTTACGACGTTTTAAAGTAATTGTACGTGAAGAAGTTACACCTCTGGGTGTATGACCTATAGAATTAACAGCTTTTTAATTGTCAGTGTCTTGAAATTGTTTGGTGCTCATTAAGAAGATTGTTTAGAATATCAGTAATTGATGTACTCCAGTTTTTGGATCTCTTTTGGTGTTATTTCAAAGCTGGATTGTAAATTCAAAGCTAACAGAGCAAGGAAAACCCACAAGATTATTTTTATCACAGTTATAGCCCTTTTGGAATTACTGAAACATAAAAACCTGTTCTCTTGAACAGAAATATTAGGGTCCCAAATGGTTAGAGTTGGAAGGGACCTTAAAGATCATGGAGTTCCAACCCCCTGCCCTGGGCAGGGACACCTCCCACCAG
>JAOQGM010000012.1:126138386-126152069 GCA_027564225.1 Gallinago stenura | reverse complement strand
CCAGAACTGGTCCCAGTGCTCCAGATGGGGCCTCCCCAGGGCAGAGCAGAGGGGCAGGATGACCTCCCTCCACCTGCCCCCCAGGATGCCATTGTCCTTCTTGGCCACCAGGGCCCATTGCTGGCTCATGATCATTCTGTTGTCCACCAGGACTCCCAGGTCTTTCTCCTCAGAGCTGCTCTCTGATAGGTTGGTCAGCCCCAGCCTGTCCTGGTGCAGGGGGTTATTCCTCCCCAAGTGCAGCACCCTACGCTTGGCCTTTGTTGAACATCATCAGGTTCCTCTCTGCCCACCAAAGGTGGAAAACCACCCTGGGGAAGGGTCTCACTGGATCGACCCAGCAGAAGAGCCGAGAGTTTCTCACATCACTGAGACACACTGGTCAACAGGCAGCATCCCTTCCAGATTCACCAGAAACTGCCAAATAAAGCTGGTGTGAGGACACCAGAGAATTTTCCCCAGTTACAGAGAGAACGGTCTGCCTTCAGAATTACCGAGACCATCACCAGCCCCTCCTTGCTGTGCCGTCAGCTAACACACTCCCTCATCTCAGCAGATCACCCCCAACTCAGCAGCCAGAGGCCACCAAACAGCTGCCTGCACCCCCAAGGACCCTGCTGGAAGGACAGAGGACAGGCTTGTCACCAGCGGTGGTGAGACACGGGACGAGACAAATGCCAGACAGAGCAATGAACAACAGAATGAAAATACCTTTTAACAATCAGCAGCAACAACTGGAAGCTTTAAGAGATAACGGGGTGGGGGGAGAAAGAAAAAAGGGGACTCTTCGAGACTTCACTATTTTGGCCACCAAGATCCCCTTTTCCACCTTGCTGACCTCCTTCTGTGACCTCCTTCTCCTCGCTGACCAGCTCCTGATGACTACAGACAGGTTATGTTTTTCCTTTGGGCCACGCGCAAGGGGGACACACACAGCACGCCAAGGTGTTCCACTCCAGGAGAGCACAAACACCTTCCCTCAAACCTTCCCCCTCCCGCCTCCAAGGAAAGGCTTGGCAAGGTGGCACCAACTCTTCCCGACACCTTCAAACCTGGCTCGTGGGCCCATCTGCAAAAGCCTCCTCTCCTCTCATGAGACGTCCTGAAAGCCAAATACCATCAGCAGGTAGCTCACCCAGCCCTGGAGAACACAACGGCCCACCCGCAGAGTCAGAGAAGTTGTAGAAACCTCACTTTGAAGTCTCACCGTGGAAAATACCTTTAAAATATATTAAAGTGCAAAAAAGCCAAGAACATCTTCCCAGCTAATTAAGATACTTAACATTGTTCTTAAGCAGGATAAATACTTTGAAGCTGCATCTAAGCTGATCTGCAAAAGCAACTGCCACAAAAGCCATATACATAACACTTTGAAGAACAAGGTCCCTCAAGTTGTATTACCCTTTTTCTATACACTCATGTTTATAAAATCACGTTAATTATATCCAGGTTTGAAATAGAAACAAAGAAGACAGTAGGCAGTCAGTCTTCAGTATGTGGTTACGCTGTGAGAGGAGCTGTTTCAAAGCAGTAAAAAATACAAAACTGTTCTCTTCCTCTCCTTCAACTTCCCAGGGAAAGACTCCTCCTAACCAGACCTGTTTTCTGGACATTTCACGCAATCCTTGGCAACTAAAATGTGTTTTTGCTTCCTGAAATCGTTTCCATGCAGCTAGAAAGTGCCTAAGAGAAGTGATGCTGCTGAGCACCCGCTGGGGCTGCAGCACGACCTCCACTTCCACCTCCACCCCCATGTCCACCATCACCTCCACCTCCACGTCCACCTTCACCTCCACCGCCACCTGCCGCGGGGCTGGCCGCTCCCCAGGCCAGGGGACAACAGCCCGGACCCTGCTGCTCAGGGCATCTCCATGCTGGACACCAGGAGCCAGATCCAGCCCCAGGGACAAGTGAAACAGCAAAGGGGAAACATCCAAGCGTTTCCCCCCAGGCCCACAGGATGCACTGTCAGCCTGAAACACTAAGTGTAAACTATGTAGGGCAGGAGAAGGGTTTAGAAATTGAGATCCAGCAGGACCTCCTTGCCCTCTACAACTCCCTGAAAGGAGGGTGCAGAGAGGTGGGGGTTGGCCTCTTCTCCCAAGGGAATAATGACAGGAGCAGAGGAAATGATCTGAAGTTGGGGCAGGGGAGGGTTAGATTAAATCTTGGGAAGAATGACTTTGCTGAGAGGGTGGTCAAGCCCTGAAACAGCCTGCCCAGGGAGGTGGTGGAGTCACCATCCCTGGAGGGATTTAAGAAAGGTGTAGACATGGCACTTCAGGGCATGCTCTAGTGCTGAGATTGTTGGGTTGTGTCTGTTTGTAGGTGGGTGTGGTGTTTTTTGGGGTTTGTTTTTTTTTTTTATTTTTATGTGATTGGACTCAATGATCTTAAAGGTCCCTTCTAACCATGAATATTCTATGATGCTGTGACAAAACAAAGCTGGGGCGATAAACTCATTTTTTTCCCATCAGCATAGGTGCTGGTATTCAACTATAATATGTGGAGTTACTGTTTGAGTCAGGTTTTGGTCCTACCAGTCATTTATGAATAAGAGAGGAACTTTTGTCTGCTGCCAGTTGTGTTTCTATCTGTAAGAAATATCTCTGTATCTGTTCTGTGATCTACCTGTACCCAGTTCTTTGTCCTGACAAATTATTGCTGTGTTTATATAACAGAACCTATACTTTAAATGTTATGATAAGAACAATTATCGAGATCATTGAAGCATCATACCCTTTGCATTTTACCTGGCTTTTATAGCCCCCTCTAGCTGCTTAGAATCCAGGCTGAAAGAGGTAAGGGCTGTTAGACCAAAATGATTGGACTGGGGAACTGTCTTTTTTTTATAATAATTTATCTAATCTTTGTGAATCTGCAAGTGTTACAGAACTTTTATCTAGGTCATCACTTACAGACTGGATCACTTAAGTAGGAAATACTCAGGAGGCTTCTGAAAGGGTTAAGTCTCACAAATTAAGCAGACTCCCAAAATTCAGAATGCCCTTGTGTCATTGGATGAATTTCTGGTCTGCTGAGGTTGTATCAGAAATACTGTATGATATACTGTTTTGTATTTCACATTGCTCATGAAAGTAGAGATGCACAGAAGATAAGGTGGCTTGTATTGCTTCATAATACTTAAGAATACAGACTTTAAATACGCTTTTAAATGACTGGAGTCTTGTAACTGTCTCGTGTAGAGTCAAAGCCATTTCATATTTGTATTTAGAATAAACCCCTAAAACAAAGCATGGGCAACTAAAATACAGAAAGGACAGATTTGGGGTTTAAGATTCTAGTCTTCTAATTTAAGATATTCAGAGTCATTTAAACTATACTTAAAAATAGACTAAGCTGTATGTTAGCAGTCTTCTGCAATAAATTACAGTGAAGATTCTAGTATTTTTAAGCAAAAAGGCTGTATACTGTATTTGAGACTGCCTGTGTGTAACCACACTGTTAGTTTTTCAGCCTTTATGTACATTGAGGTCAGTGTCTAAATGTAGGATCTTGTATACGCGTGTACCTTTCAAGACTGAGGCTCTGTACTTGCTAATGTTTTTATGTTATGCCTTTTTATAGTTACAAAATGTGGGGAAAAGATCTGGTGACTTAGACTAAGCTTTTAAAGTGATTTTTTTCAGAGGAAAGGATAGGCGAAACTTCCATATTCCAGCAAGGAGAGAACAGTGCAGTCCAGACCAGGGGAGTAGAAAATTAGAAGTTTTTAAAAAAAATAGCCATAACATTTGTGTTAATCTATCCTTTGGACAGGCTGTATATTTAAGAAAAGATGGCAGACCCTTGGCAAGAATGTATGGATCATGCAGTTGCTTTAGCAAGGAAAGCCGGAGACGTAAGTATAAACTATTTACAAATAATAATGTTATTTATTGAGTCTAGTATGTATAGAGCTTTTGAAGGAGCTTTGATGTTGGATATTCTTCTGAGGAGTGTTTTTTTAAAAAAATACAAATTAGCACAGTCATTGTGTGATGTCCAGGTTCAAGATTGGAATGTCTTTCATGTTTACAGTTTGGTTAATTTAAGAAAACAACTTTGTACCTTTCTTTGGACCAGAGTCTGATTAAAGAATAAGGACTATCTTTCGTTCCTTAGTTTTCATTTAAAAAAAAAAAATCAATTCTGAATTGTGGCAAATGAAGAGCATTTATGTTTTTCCCTTAAACTGTACCTGTGTACCTTATTATTTTACCACCTGAAACCTGCTGATGGTCTTTCTTGCAAACTCCTCGGTCAGCTTTATGCAGTGGCTTCTTGTTGGCACAAGGTAGCATGTCGTGTTCTCTTTATGAAGACTGCTTTCCTTCTATAAATAAGAAGCATCCCTTTGTGATCTAAGAAGCCTTAGAACACAAAAGAGTTTGCACATCTTTGCAGAGCCTCAGCATAAGAGCAGTTACTTAATATTCAGTTCTTGGTAGTTCTCCTTGGTGTGTTGGAATGCTGTTGCAGCCAGACAAGATAGCACATGTATGAATTCTGTCCCCTGGAGCTGCAGAATCTGCAGAACGTTGACCCTGCAGCGACCTCATTAAAGTCTTCCTGCAGAAATCTTTCTAAGTAATAGTAAAATTATTCTGTGGGCTGTGAGGCATGGATTCGTAAGCTGACTGAGTCTTATCATAAATGCAGGGTCTGGCTAAAAATAGCTGACTTAAGCTCAGTCTTAAGTGTTTGATTCAGCTCTGGTATTTAAATTTATACATCTAAAACTTGTCCTAACAAAATAGAGCTTAGTTTTATGTACTGGTGGATCTTGTTATACTTGGATTTAAGGTCATATAAGAGTGTGTACTGAGAGTCTGGAGATAGCTGGGTAAGGCCCGGCTCCTGCAGTTAGGTCCAGGTTTTGTCATTGCTTGTATTTGTGTTTTGTACATGCAGTGTAGAAAACTACAGTAAAAATGATGCTTAGATTTTTGGGAAAACTACCATTTTCCATACTGATAATGGAGAAACCCTTTCCCCCCACCCCACCCCCCTTTTTTGTTACAGATAATCCGTGGAGCACTCAAAGAAGAAATATCTGTTATGACTAAAAGTTCACCAGTAGATCTGGTGACAGAAACGGATCAAAAAGTTGAAAACTTCATTATTTCTTTGATAAAAGAAAAGTATCCTTCTCACAGGTATGGGTTCTTATCAATAGGTGACTGGAAGAAGAAAATGAACAGTTTGTGATTTTGCTTGATAAAATTTTGTTATAATTGGCATGCTGGAAAGGGACACAATTCTCCCTTACCCTCAGTATGTTCGGTATTTTAGAGTAGTAGTGGGGTGAAGTTTTGGCCAGGGCTGTAGTAACAAAACAAGGTGTCCCCAGGATCTGCTGACATGAATTTAGCTTTGCTCGGGACTTATGCTGAAAATTACTTCCAGAGGAGCCAGCCATAAATAACATCTTGGTTATTTGTGTTGGAGAAACAAAGATAGCCCCCACTTGAAACTATGGATGGGTCCAATGGTACTGAGCATGCCTTTGGCAAATCTTATACAGTTTAAGAACAGCAAACATTCTGAAAAGAAGACAGGATCTTCTAATTCTGCAGAACTGAAAGTCTGTCATATAAAATACTGACTTTTTTTATTCGTCTTCCTTTCCTCCCCCTCCCCCCTTTCCTCCTTCACCCCTCTGAAATAAGTTTATTCTTGATATACAGTCTCTATACAGACTTATGGAATGACCTTGAAATAAGTTTCTGTGACAGCTAATACTTTTAGACTATTTTAACTTCTTTTTATATTAGATAATTGATATCGTATTAAACATACTGGTGTTGAATTACTTTTTCTAACAAATTGCCTTTGTGAAGATCTGCTGCTTTTTGGAAACACAGTGTTTCTTTCTGAGCTATCACCTTCACTTACATGTTAATCATAAAACTCCTAATCAATATTAAAAGAACGTTATTTGTTCAAGCAGTTCTCATTTTACGTGTTTGTGGAGGAAAGCGTGTACTTCTCAGAGGTTGAGTAATATGTGATAAATTTAAAAACATGCAAAAGGCATGGAAGAGAATTCCACCCCCTTAGACTCATCCCAATAATTTTGCAGTTCAAAACAAATACTTTCACGACCAGCAAAAATTGTGAAATTTGGGTTGCTGTGGCACTGTGCCTTTGGGTTTAGTGTTATGGGTGAGCATGCACTCAGCCATCTTCTTCAGGGGAGGAGCTCTGGTTTGGATTTCATCCCTTTACCATGTTACCATTTTTGTAATGCTTGTAAAACTGAACAGTGTTGAGACTAACAATTTTCTGTCATCTTTGGATTGAAATCAGATTACAAATTTAACAGTTAATGCAGTGGTCTAACCAGATGCATATGACCAGGGCTTTCTTCAGTTAAAACAGAAGCTAAAAAGTACTGGCTTATAGTACAAATAAACTGAAAGTTATAAATAGCTACAAGTATTCTGATTAAAATTTCATGATGCTGTTACTGGAAAAAATGGTGAAAACTTCAATGTAAAAACAAAGTTAGTTACATAAAGTTCTTTTCCCCACATATTGTGCTTATCTCTGACATCATAAATAATGATACAAGCTTGGCCAAAGTGGTTGGTGCTTTCTAGATTAATTGTGTATTTCTGAACTGTTTTCTGTTTGATGACTGATGGTACAAAACCCTACGTCTCACTTTAAGAATTTTAATTTCAGGGACAGCATTGTAATTCAGAACTCTTAAACAATTTCTTTTTGTCTTTTAAACGTGTTTGCTACTCTAGCTTCATCGGAGAAGAATCTGTTGCAGCTGGAGAAGGCAGCATTTTGACAGATAACCCCACGTGGATTATTGACCCTGTTGATGGAACTACCAACTTCGTACACAGGTCCACCTTTCATTTTTTTAATGTTAGCAACTTCAACTGATTGTTTTTTTTTCTTTCTCCGGTTCCAATGAAAGTAAGGGGGTTTTCACTAAATTGCTTTAAAAGAGGCCCATATTACATAGCAGGAGTCAGCAGCCTTTGGCACGGGTGGCAAAGATAGGTAGGCAGATTTTAACAGTAAAGCAACAGGAGTCAGAATTTGGAGTTGCAGCATCTTCAGAGAGGCAGTAACAGCTCCCACTGCTGATTTCTAAGAAATTTCAAATTACTGTGGAAGCAAGCAGAGTATCACCAGTGATTGTCCAGAGGTATTTTGTACCAGGGTAAGGAGGGAACTTTCAGTGTAGTGCTGACTGCCTATTCCTTCTGTCTTTGACATGGGATAGATATAATGAGCTTTTCTGAGCATACTTCATTCAAATTTTGAAATGACTCTCGGTGTATGCACCTCGGATTTAAACAGCTGCCAAATCATGCTAAATAACATGTTCAAAAAGCTATAAGAAAAGAACTCATTCTGCTGGATTTACAGACTTAAAGGTCTGTATTTTTTTGTAGGTAGTATTTGAAGCAAGTGTTTTAGAATTGCAAATTTTGAAGACCAAAAAAAATATATAATAAAAAAGTTAATTTGTTGATTGTTAAAAACTTAGAGTGAGATGCAGCCCACAGTCTCCTATATACTCCCACTGCCTTCACACTTTCCCCTACATTCTTTCCTCTCACTTGGATATCTGTCCTGTTGCTTTGGTGGAGAAAATGGAGGTGGGGGGAGAGGTGAGGTGCTTCTTTTGATGAGACCAGCATGTTCCTCCTGAGAAAGGTTAGTAGTGTAGATGTTTGCTTGTATTTTTTAGCTATAAAATGACAGTCAGTAAGCTAGTAACAACTCTAACAGGGATGGCAGTCCCTAAGCTCTAACAGGCTTAATTTCAGTAGGTGGAAAAGTTTGTATTTTAAATGGTAATTGGTGATCTTGGGTCAATTTTCATAGTAAATTGTGCAAGTTCCAGAAACCTAGTATTTCTTATACAGTCCAAGTTTCTTTTTTGAAATTATACATTACTTTTAACTGAACATTATTTTTATTAAGAGCAAGCATGGTAATGAAAGAAGCATAGTATCTCACTATAAATTAGTGAAATGTTTTGTTTTGTAGGTTTCCATTTGTGGCAGTTTCAATTGGCTTTGTTGTAAACAAAAAGGTATACTTTTTATTATTTAATATCTAATCAATCAAAACCAAATTAATTCCTTGTTGCTAGCTGTAACTAAGATCTGTATTTTCACAGTAAACAGGAAGAAAGGAAAAAATACCTCAAGGTATCTTTACTATTTCTTACAGATAGAGTTTGGAATTGTGTACAGTTGTATAGAAGACAAGATGTATACTGCCAGAAAAGGAAAGGGTGCATTTTGCAATGGTCAAAAACTTAAAGTATCAGGCCAAGAAGGTAAGCTGAACTGAGTAGCTTATTTCTAGTAATTACGTTTATTTTGCAAATGAGGCATCACCAGTTTTAGACCTGGATATATTGCTATTTCTTAGCTTACAGCTTTGTTTTGCAAAGAAGGGCTTTTCTAGGCCATGGGTTGTTCAGTTTTGAGAAACTGCTTTTATGTTCTCTTCAGTGTGTATGATGTGCTTGTGATCTTTGCAAAATCAGGACTCAGCAAGTGAAGATTTTATTCCCTGTGTGTCCATGTGGGGGGGAGTGAGTGTTTGTTTTTAATTCCCTGAATGTGTGTAATCTGTCTGGTGGATTTATTAGAGGCTCTAAAGAACAGTTACAAACAGTTCAGCTTCTTCCAGGCATGAACTAGTGGTTTAAATCGGTGTCACTATTGTATGCTTACTGCCCTATGTAAAGTAAAATCCACACTTAAAGTGGGACTTTTAAAGATCTGAGGACTGTTCTCATTTTTATAGCAATAGAATTTTACTTACTAATGACACTGATTAATGTATATGCACAATTGAACCAGATTGTGCTTTGTTCACTCTATTTTATTTTTTCCTGCCATTTTCCATGTAAGAACAAATTTTTATATGTTCATATATGTAATATTTGTATTAAAATACTGTCATTTTATTCAATCTTGTAAGAAAGCAATGATGTAAGCTCTGCTAATTATAAGTCGTACTGTTGGAAAAGTGAGGTTTTCTTTCTTTTCCAGACATTACAAAATCCCTTTTAGTAACAGAATTGGGATCAAATCGTGATCCAGAGACTATAAAAATAATTCTTTCTAACATGGAAAGACTTCTCAGTATTCCTATTCACGGGTAAGATACTTGCTAATTTTTGTATTTACTGATAGTGTTAAACTGTAAACATGTAAATATGATTATTTTCAGGAAGGATTGGTTGCATTACGTGTGACACCTTAAATGTGAAATACAATTTAAATGTTTTTGTCTAGTAGCTTCTGCAGAGAAACTCTAAGCATGTTTAATTTTTTCAAGGTGGGACATGTCTAAGAGATCCCTAACAATCAGTATTGAGAAGCAAAGCGTGTTTGCTTTTGTTGGACTAAATTGTATTGCATTTACTAATTAAAAAAATGAAATACAATTTTGTGCCTTTTTTTTTCCAGAAACACACAAGGAGTAAAACTGGATAAACAGAAGCTATATTACATTTTTTAGTTTCCTTTCCCTGTAGTAATGAAAATCATTGCTGTTTTATATGTATATCAGAAGACAAAAATAGATCTCCCTTTCCTATTTCAGCACCATTTTTTTTTTAATTTGTCCAAGTAGGTCAAATTATACATAAACTGCTCACATTTTGATTACATTCCCTACTTTCTCTCCTTCAGATAAGCCACAGCCAGCATTTCCACAAAACATTTTATGTCTAAAGGTGGTTTCAGTAGACAGTTTCCTGTTACTCACCCCAACTTATATTTCTGATGTAAAAAGGGTTTCAGATTTATGCTGAGATTCCCAGGATGCGTGTTTTGACACTTCACATGTAGATTTTTTTTCTACTTTCAAGAAGTCAACTAATGTCATGAAGGATATATGCTAAATTGTATTAGGGAATAGATTTTAGGTGTGTTGTCAGTTCAACTTTGGTATTTTATTTGTTAGCAATAAATTGAGTTTGGAGTTGATTTAATTTGCTTCTTGCAGCAGCTTAACTGCTATCAGTTACAATTTTACATACATTTTACTGATAATTGAAGTAACTCAAAGTATTTGTTCTAGACACGCTTACTCACGAAGTGCATTAACATTTCCAAAAGAAACTGGAATTTGTAACACGAGGGTTTTGATGAAGTTATCCAGACCAAATTTGTGCTGTGTAATTTCTTTTTTGTGATTACTGCTGTTAGGGTTTTTTGTGAGTCTGAGCGTCACCAGAAAAACTGAAAAAAACCTGTTTTTTCAACACTGAGAACAGTGTACACTCTACTTGAATTTTTGTATTCAAAAAGCAAAGTACCCATGAAACAGTAACAGATATTCTAGATGTCTTCCATAATATGTTTTAGGTGAAATAATTGTTAAAGCTGTATTTCTACTCTAAAACCAAATTGCTTTACAGAATTCATAAATGTAATTTCTGATGATCTGCCGTATTCTGAGAGCTCTTTAAGCTACTGCAGCAAAACTTCATTCCCAAATCTTTGTTTGTTTCAGTGCCACATTCCACCATGTTTTCTCAGGCTCAGTTCACTTTGCCTGTGACGCTTCTGTGTTCTCTGTGCAGTGTACACAGACATCGTGCCTTTCTTTGTTCTCAACAATAAACCCAACTGTGTCTCCTTTAGGATTAGAGCCGTTGGTACAGCAGCTGTGAACATGTGCCTTGTGGCAACAGGTGGAGCCGATGCCTATTATGAAATGGGGATTCACTGCTGGGATATGGCAGGGGCTGGAATCATTGTTACTGAAGCAGGAGGGGTACTGCTGGACGTGTCAGGTACGTACATGGGCAGGCATGGGACTCTCTTCTCCTTTTAAATAGCTAACTGGGAGCAAAATGTAGCTGAAGGGAGAAGGCAAAGAGGTTTTTCAATCCTCTTTTCAAGTTACTGCTGCTGAACAGAGTTTCCACCCAGTTAATAGATGGAGAGAGTCAATTCTGTGTTTTTAAGCTACAAGACAACCTTTACTCCTTTGGCACCTGGAAGAGTGAAGAAAGACAGTAAACATACACTGAAGAGAATTTCAGTGTAGCTCATATGAGAGAGCTGTTGTGTTAAATGTGTTTTTATCCAGGGACAAAACTTGGTCCTAAATAGCTGTGTATCATTTACACTTGATTTTTACAATGCTTATTTTCATACCAACTTTTAAGTTTATCCGGATACGAGCTAGTTACTTTGCTTGCTTTGATTTCTAGGTGGACCGTTTGATTTGATGTCTCGAAGAATAATCGCAGCAAGTAGTCGAGCTATAGGAGAGAGAATTGCCAAAGCCCTTCAAATAATTCCTCTGAAAAGGGATGACGCGACTAACTGAACACCAAAACTACAGCTTCAATGTCATTATACACTGTTGTCTCATACTCCCATGTGGTCATTGTTCTACACCTGGAGCCTGATAAAAAGATAGATAAATAGATGGTAGTCTTTCAGCACTGGTGTGACTGTTAAGTAGTGTTTTGGGATTGGACCAATGTTCTAAGTAAGCTTTTACCGTTAAGTATTTAATTTAACATCACGATTACATAAAGATCTATAAAAAGAAGTAAATATATACAGCTAATAGTTTCAAGTTCTATACTGCACTGGAAGGCGTACAAGAGACTTTTTGATGTATAGGTAAGTAAAGATTATCTGTATTTGTGGAACTTTATTTCCACAAGTGACAAAACAAAATTCACTGTCTTAACACCACAGTATCACATCTGATCCTGAACCCCCAAAGATGAAGGTATTACTGCTTTTCTACTCTTTCTCTATCCCATGTTGTTCAGTGTCATCAGTGTATCCATTTCTTTACCTGGTCAGAGTTTTTGTAGAGGTAGCTCACACATTTCCAAACTTTTTTTAGCTGCTTCTGGTTTTGGCTCTAATTTAAAGCCCTTATTACTTAGCTATCATGGTTTTTGTAGTCATTATTCTATCCTTCTTATGGTAGGTAAACATATTCTATTCTTTAGCCTCTTATGTGGCCAGTATGCTTGCAGATTCATTACAGTTACAAAAATAATACGTTTCCTACCAGAAAATATGTGCATCTCCCAGAAATAAGTTGTGAGCACAACTTCTATCACCAAATGGACTTACTCTAAATTGAGATGAAGTATGATTTGCATTTGACCGTTGGAATCAGCTGATGCAAGCTGATACCTTGCACTATTCTTGGCAGTTGTAATTCCCATTACTTTTGCTTTAGGATGTCCCATGAATGAGTCTTTCAAAGTCTAAGGAATTATTAAAATTCAAGAGAGTTTTCAGAAACTCAGCTCACAAAAAAAATAAGGCCATAGTCCAGATTTTTTACATCATTTTCTGTAAATTATGAAAGCACTGACCAACCAGGATCAGGTTTCCATTGTGTTATAGAGTGTCCATGCACAAAAGAAATACAATTCTAAGCCTAGAGGGTTTATAAATCTAATAAATACTAGTAATTTCATTCTTGGTGTCAGTTGTTGTAAACTTCGAAAATTATACTGGTTCTTTGAATTTTTGTATTGAAGATTTTTAAAAGTATTGGTGTAGTCTTCAAATAATTAATGCATTTAAAAAAAAGTCATATGAACTTAGATTGTTTAGACTGACTTTTCCATGTCTAAAGTTTCCTAAAGAAAGTTGTCTCATTGGTAGTTCAGTAAAGACATGGCAATGCTCTGGAAAACCTGACTTCTTGTACTGCTGTCCTGATATTTTTATTTTGGAAAACGGTGTTCTCTGTTTTACAGTAAGAGCTCTGTTGAAATTTCAAATTTCAGTCTTTTGTATCAGTTGATTTTTGCAGATGTCATTTGAAGTTGTATTTAGTGCCAGATAATTAACATTAATGAGATTTAAAGGTCTTGTCAAAAAGCCAGGCTTACATTAATTTTAATTTTTTAGTTCCTATTGACAAGGATAGAAACTTTTTGATCATTTCACTGTAACTGATGTGGGATCATTATTATTTCTTGAGAAGTGTGTCTGCTGTACAACTTGATGCTTTGGGTAACCCGGTCTATTGGGAGGTGTCTCTACCCGTGGCAGGTGGGTTGGAACTGGATAATCTTTGAGGTCCCTTCCAACCCAAACCATTCTATGATGACTTCTGTGGCTTTTGTATAACAAATTCTTCATAACTTTTTTTAAACTGATTTACTTGTGATATGGAGACATGTCTAAAAAATACTTGAGATGGGAGAACACATTCGAAATAAATATGCTTCGGTGGCCGTGGCTTCAGCTGTGCTTCCTTTCTCAACATTCATCGGAGTACTGTGTTGGATCCTAACGAGCTGGATCTGTGGGCTTCAAACTTTCTCTGAGTCAACACTTTCTCTTCTTGGCCTCTGATTTACATAGATCATAAACTGTTGTGCCTTTACGTAAGTGAGATTATGTATATGTCTACAGTATTGGAATAGTCACTTTAAAAACCTACTTTCAAATGGTATCATGGTGCATTAATCGTCTCCAACCTCAGAGCTCAAACTTTACAGATTATCCTGCCTGTGATTTGTTTTGGAGGCCTATCAGGGGATAGGATGTCAGCCAGAGGGACCTGGACAGGCTGGAGAGGTAGGTTCAAGAAAACCACGTGAAGTTCAACAGGAGCAAGTGCAGGGTTCTGCACCTGGGCCGGAACAATCCTGGGTATCAATACAGACTGGGGGATGAGGGGTTAGAA
>JAOQGM010000012.1:126123311-126136565 GCA_027564225.1 Gallinago stenura | reverse complement strand
CTGGGCAACCTGGTCTAGTTGGGGGTGTCCCTGTGACTGCGGGGGGGTCGGACTAGATGGCCTTTGGAGGTCCCTTCCAGCCCAGATGATTCTATGATTCTGTGATTAGCATATACTTTGTGTATCCTAATTACTCTTGCTTTGCACCATTACAGTGATGATTTTTACACTGAGATGATTCTCCCTACACCAATTTTGCCGTAGTCAGGAATCAGGCCTTCTGTACCTCCATTTAAAGTGTAAGGAAAAGAAGCCCAAAATCCAACAGCAACTACTGTAGCCCAGCAGTAGTGAAGCCCAGAAGCCCATCCCCTTGCTGTCCCATGGCAGATCAGGGTTCATGTTCTGTTCTGTCTGTCCATAGCTCGGAGGAGACCACGCTGGAGACCGGAGGAAGCGATGCTACCCCCGTACTTGAGAACTGCTTTCAGAAGAGCTCTTCCTCCACTCGCTGGGTGAAGTCTTCCTCCTCTGGGGTCCCTTGGAGAGGTGGGTCTGTGCTGTTCATCCTGCCCACTACCCAGGCAGGGTTCAACCATCTCTCAGAAGGTTCCTGCAGACTCAGGAGAAGCCCCGCTCCTCACCGAGCTGGGCAAAACACTAGATGGCAGCCAGAGCCAGGGAAACACCAGGAGGCCCAGGGTTCCTGGTTTTTATAGACAACATTCCCTTTTCTTATCCTCCCTCCCATCCTCCTGCTGCTCTCTGTAATTATTTTTGCATACCACTAAAAGCAAATTTGAGAATTATTGAAAAGAATTACGCCACAAATTTTTGTGGGCCCGGGCTCTGTGACTTGAGGAGAAATTAGAAACAGGATTTGTGCCCAGAGTGTTAGCATTCCCTCCCTAAGTATATTAGAGATCATGGTATCTGTCACAAGAACATCAATCTGAACTCTAAAAGAGATTAAAAGCCATAAAAATGATGAGATTATACGGCATTTAAGGCTATAGTTACTTCTGCTGTATTTTTGCTGTCGTAAATTAGGATGTGGCTTTTAGAAGCCTTTTCTTAAGGCTCCCAGGTGATCTTTTGGGCAAGTCTGCGTCCGTCTGCGCGCAGATACAGCACACTGGGGCCACAGACACAAATGAGCCGCCCTCTATGATTGTTGGGATGTAAATGTTTTATTTTCCAAGGATTTTCCAGTATTTTACCTCCAAGTGCTGGTGCAAAGGAACTCCACGGGCTGTGCCTGCCTTGTTCCCTACACCACATAACCCATCGAGGTGTAGAGCTATAGCACATAGATTTTTCAGAGCCTGTTCAAGCGTGGGTAGGTAACTCCTATCCCTTATTTCAGTATTTCACAGATCTGCATGTTGCATCCTATAAAAACATTTCACTGCGTTTGTGCCCTTGCCCAGGAGAGCAGCAGCCTAGAGATGAGGAGCAAAAGCTGGGATTGCCTCAACCCTGTCCTCAGGAAAAGCCTTTCCTGCCCTCCCTGTCCCACGCCTGGAGATGCTCTGCTGGAGCACACCATCCAGAACATGCCCAGCATTAGCACTCCACCAAGTCCATGTCCCAGATCTTCCACAATGCCCTTTCTGAGCTCAGGGTGACTGAAAACGAGCCATTTACTGCAGCGTGAGTGAGCACCATGCCACTCTCTTCTCCTGGGACTTCTCTGAGGTGTTGCCTCCAGCTGTCCTCAGCTGCAAAGTCCCCTTTGGACGAGAAAAGCTCCAAGTGCTGTTTCTGGGGAGCTTGGCAGAGGACAAAGGGCTGCAGAGGAGATGTGTCCACCTGGGGAGCACGTGGGGTGTGTGGTCAGGGCAGGTGGGAGAGGGGCTGGCTGGAGAAGACCAGTGGCAGAGGTAGCTGCAAAAGGGACAAGAGGTCCTGGTTTGGGGCCAGCTTATATTCCTGCCTACAGGGAGTTTCTCTACTTTTAGAAAGGTCATCCTTTCCCAGCTCTTACGATGGACAGGCAGGATGGCATCTACAGAGATTTCCTGTATAGCCAGATAGAAACCCTCTGGAGAGATTTTCAATTTTCTAGAGCTTTTCTAGATATATTTTTTTTTAAAAAAAAAAAAAGTTAATTTGGGTATATGGCTTCATCAGGATTACTTATTTATTATTAATGATAAATAACCTCTAGTGGGAAGTGTCCCTGCCCAGGGTAGGGGGGTTGGAACCAGATGATCTTTAAGGTCCCTTCCAACCCAAACCATTCTATGATTCTATTCTATAATGGCAGAAAATGCCATCTTTCTGGTCATTTGCGTTGGCCTCTTACAGGCAAACAGCTAACCCCCATTATTTTCACTTCCCTACTGAAAGCTAAAAATAATAAAAACTCCCTTTATTTCTGCTTCATTATACTTGAAATCGCGGTTACAGTTCTGAACAGTCCCCCAGCAAAACATGTTTAAACGAGAGTAATGGTTGATGTTATTAGAAACTCCTGTCCCAATATTTATTCAGCTGTGATTAGAAATGTATTAGCTGCCTAAAAGTAAATTATGTCCCACTTCAGCTGTGCACCTTGCTCAGCTGGCTGGGGTGAAATGGAATTCATGAAGATAAGCTGCCAGAGCAGGGGGGAGTTCAAAGCTTTTCTTCTGCAGGGACTTAGATCTTAATAGCAGCTTCCACTAAAGGAACTGCAAACCCAGACCTAATGATTCCCATCAGCAGCCATTTGTGTGTTTCTGACACTCAAAACCACTGCTCTTCAGTCAATTAAGAGAGAAAATATGTTTTCCACTAGTGCACGCTCCTGTTTAGTTAATTTCTCCTATCTTTTATTTAAATATCATGGAAAATTAATAACTAGTAGACTCTGTGAGAAGTATTTCTTTCTGCCCCTTGTCTATCTGCCAATTTCTGAGCCCTAATACATGACATTTTAGGAAATGCCAACCTTACAGTAGGCTGAAGTTAAGCCCTGCAGTTCAGCAGGGTCTCGTTACTAATATTTGTTTCTTCTTCTTCCTGAAGTTCCCGTTGCAAATCTTCAATGCACCTCAACTGAAGTCATGCTGATCCTGACTGCTCCTCTCATCTCCTTGGGAATCCAGGATAAAGACCGTCTAGATTTCCCACGTGATAAACATGGAGAATTAGGGAGTCCTCAAAACACAGCAGTCTTTGGCTGGAAGTTCTTAAAATTAATCGGTAGGCAGAGGTGAAGAATGGCAGTGTGTCTTGGATACATTTCCTAGCAGAAATTTAAAACCAGACCTCAAAAAAGGATGTGGTGGAGACTGCAGTTGCCAGTGAAATGAAATTCACTCACAGCTGTCAAATATAAATCACAGGAATTATAGTATAAATCTCAGGAAGCTCTTGAGCCGACAGTGGCTGGTGGCTAGGGGTGCACAGGGTGGGACATTTCTGGGTGGTTCTCCTCTTATTGGGGTACTGGAGCAGAAAACCTTTTTTTTTTCATGGCCAGAGACAACAGCGGAGCACGCTCGGAGGTTACAGGGTCCACGTTTAGTTCCTTCTCTGCTTGAGGAAACCCAGACATCCATTCTCGGAGAGTCTCCTGACTACCAAAGAAGAATTTGAGGTTCATTGGACTCGAAAACAAGCAAGCAAGACTTTAGGGGTGTAGTTTGTTGGGGAGGCTGCAGACCTGGATGTGAAACAGAGAGTCTTTGATTCCAGCTCCTGGTCCAACAGCTGCTCTGCATTTTAAATGAAACAATTCCAGGCAAAATATACAAACAGTGGGAAGCAGAGAGAGAAATCACAGCCTCCCTCTCCTCTCCCAAGTGAGTGTGCTCTTCACTGCCCTTCTCTCTTCCCCTTCAGAGTGACCCCACTTCAAGAAGTGCAAAAAAAAAATATCATACTGGGCAATTTATCAGCCGTGCTGAGACACCAAATATCTAAGGATTTTAACTTCCCAGGTCTCCCTACCCCCTCCTTCCACTATTTCGGGCTGAAATCCCGCACTTTTTCAGCTGCCATTAATTATTATAGACTTGCTTATCATTGAACTTTCTATGGAAAGCTGAGCAAAAGAAAGAACTGAATGTTTTGGCCTTCTCCACATCCTGCAGGTTAGCCTGGTTCTGTCCTTACAAAGGCTGTTTATAGCTGAATTTCTTGTTATTTGCCATCTTTTTACAAGTCCCATCTTCTTTAATCCCTTGGTCTTTTGGATTCTGTCCCTAATTGCTTGTGCTCATTCTTCTTTTCCTGTAACTACTAATAGGATCTCCTTTCCATTTTTTTTTTCCTTTTCCATTTGAGGACAGTGATGAAATGGTTTAGTTTTTTGTGGGTTTGGGGTTTTTTTTTGTGGTTGGATTCAATGATCTCAAAGATCCCTTCCAACCATGAAGATTCTGTGATTCTGTGAAATGACAGAGGCAAGTTGCCTGTGTCCTGTCTAAAGTATCTGACCTTCATATTATTCCTTTCCGAGTAACAGCCATTCTCCTCAGCTGACCCTTCCTTCTCCTTGGCTTCCCATGAAATTTTAGTGATGCTCTCCCTGAATTCACTCAAACCTACCTTTTACATTTGTTTTGCCTATTGTTTTGTTTTGCTGCTTTCCCTTTTTCTTGACCCTTTAATTGTGGATTCTCTTTCTTTTGGCTGCATTCACTTCAGTCTCAATCTCAGACTCTCTCTGCTGGTTTCCAGGATTAACCTCACCTCATCTGAAATGAAAACAAGAGAGATAAGAGGCTCTGTGGGAGTTGGGCACTAAAATACTCCTGAATTCCTGAATTAGATGCATCCTTAACTTACTCAGCACACCTAGCAATACGTCCATCTGAAAGTCCCTGGGGAAAAGTTTGTAGTAAACTCCTATAATTAGATAAAACTTATTTGATGAACGGTAGCAAGAAGGTTACGTTAATTAATTGGTGCCCTGGTCTCTCAGATGCAGGATAACAATTTTGAAAGCGGTTAACATCCCTCCACACGTTACTGGTGTAATTGGACTAAGTTTAATTGGGGAGCTACCTCATGGCACCGGGAGATGGGAAGTTTCCAGATCTGTAGCGTTCTTGCACGTTCTTGGGAAAGGCACATTTAAAACCAGCTTTTTCCAGGTGGGACCCTCAAGATCTTTGTTCGATATGAATGGAGGGGAGGTTTCTGGCATGGCTTTCTTTCTTGCAGTGGCAGCTCCTGTTCTGTGCCCATTGGGATAAGGGGGGCACAGCTCAACCCCTGCCCTCACCTGTCCAGATCCCCCCATCTGCTCCCCTGCCCACCTCCTTGATCCACCAAGCTCACTCCGAGCTCCCAAATTTGTGTCTGCATGAAGTAGGGTGGAATCTGCTGCTTCCCTTCCAAAATTCAGCCGGGTGGAAAACATCCATGGCAGCAAGAAGTGGGCTGCAGGGTTGGGTTCTTCTCTTTGTGGGAAAGGATTCCAACCCCCCTCGCTCACCTCCCGGAGGGTGTGGAACCCGGGGCAGGGTCCGTAGGTAGGTTCACCTGCTTCACCTGCTGAACTTGTTCCACGCTGGGGAACAGAGAAACGGTTGGTGAGTCACGGGAGGCCACCAGGCTTCCTCAGACACCCCTCGGGACCGGGGGAGCGATGCCTGCTCTTTCAGCCAAAGTTTGTGGACACGTTTCACATGAAACAAATATTGCATAAAATCTTGATGCAAGCCCCGTGGCCAGGCCCAAGCCCGCTGTTCTGAGCTTCAGCATGAGGCTAAAAAATCACAGTCTTGCTTTCTAGTACAATTAAGCTTTTTTTTTTTTTTTTTTTTTCCACACATCAAGCAAGGCATTACAACAGGGGAAAAACTGCGAGCAATCTGCGGGTAAGGCAGGCACCGTAGTGCAAGTTATGAGCCTGGGCTTGTTAGGACAGTAAACCAAATTTTCTTCATCTTAGAATCATAGAATATAACCATAGAATCACCTAGGTTGGAGGGGACCTTCAAGATCATCTAGTCCAACCATCAACCTAATTTTGACCCCAAAAAAATATCACTAAACCATGTCCTCCAGCACCATGTCAACCTGTTTTTTGAACACCTCCAGGGATGGTGCCTCAACCACTTCCCTGGGCAGCCCATTCCAGGGCTTAATAACACTTTCAGTGTCAAAATTTTTCCTAATCTTCTACCTGAACCTCCCCTGGGGCAACTTGAGGCCGTTTCCTCTTGTCCTGTCACCTGTGACTTGGGTGAGTGCTTCTGGCGTGAGTGCTCCACAGCTGAGTGATTTATAAAGAGAGTTTATAAAGAGAGTTTGTTCCTCCTGCCGATCTACATTGAAGAAAGGGAGCGAGATCTGTCTCTACCACCAAAGGAGAGGCTCCAGGTGAAGGCTCAGAGATGTGAAACCTGGGTGGAGGGAAAGCATCACTTCATAGTGCTGAGTAAGACACCTGGGGACCAGAAAGGGAGAAACTTAAGAAAAATGTGAGACCTCAGTACTTCCAGCCACCTACTTGACATAGCCCCCTGGCAACTTCCCTGCCACCACGCTCAGATCCATGGAGGCATCTACAGGAGTCTCCCTGGGTGAGCTCTTTCAAGGTATTTGAGTGTGTTTCTCTTATATTGCAGTTCTACTAGAGAGAAGTAGAAATACTGCTTTTCTCTGGTCGTACTGGTTTCTTGTCTAAAGAAAAGTTACACCTTAGTCCTGTCTGAATTATACATGAGGAAAATGAGCACGTGTAGCCAAGCACAGGAATAAACTGCCCGGGGAAATCTGTGAAGAGCTTCATCAAGGGAGACTTAACCAGCCACCAGAGAGATATCTGCCAGGGAGGTTGTAGGGAGAGTTTATCCAGATTTTGGGTGGGAGGTGGAATGGCTGAGCCATGGAAGCCCTGTTCAGCCCTAATCTTCTATGACTCAGCCCCCTGTGACTGCAAGGGTTGCTTCACACCCTGTGTGCATAAGGAGCCTCTTTATCTTGGTAAGAGGGCTAGATCCAAACCTAAGATGTGTCAGCTGCAGCTTCACACTTCATAAAAGTTTATTTAGCAACCCCCAAATCTCTCCGGGTGTGACCCAATCTCTCTGGTGAGGATCATTAATGCCTGGTTTGGAAACCCAGTCTCTCCAGATCCCACAAAGAACCCGCTTCTCCTCCTCCAGGTGAGCAGGTCACTGTTTGCCTTTCCTCCTGGTTGCAGAACTCTAGATGGAAGACTTTGAGAGCTGCTTATGCAGCAATGTTGTTGCCAGAAGGATAAAAAAAAAACAAACCCAAAGACTGTGACTGTCCTCATAAGATGGTTTTACACATCCCAGAATAAAAGTGTATTTTAAACTGGTTTTGCCAGCCACAAAGACATATTGAAGCTTGGTTTTTTGCTGGTTTGCATAGTGTGCTGAGCATTGACAGCAACGAAGAAGCAGCAAGGTAAAGAAGCCTGTCATAGAGTGCTGGCCACTGAGAGTTCAGACAGAAGCAACAGAAGGACCAGGTGCCTGGAAGACTTGGGTTTTGAAGAAGGAAGGTCATCATCCCAACAGATGATGGGAGAACTGAGGAGGTATTTGGTATCACCTAAAATGCTCAGGGAGCTGCTGCAAAAAGTAGAGGAGTAAGCATTCGGTGGTGACAGAACAAGAAATAATCGATTTAAACTGCAGCATGAAAGATTAAATCTCATTAGAAAAAAAATCTTAGGGAGATTGGGAAATATCTCCTTGCAAGTTGTCAAGATCAGGTTATGCAGATCCCCATCAGAAATGAGATGGTAGTGATCATCGCTTCAGGGACAATGACCTCTCCAGGTCCTTTCCAGCCGTGCTGCCTGTGTGTCTGTGATAAGATACAAACCAGATGCAGATATGACAGGAGATGTCAGCAACTGGAAGAAAACCCAACTGATTAAAAACTTCAGAAGGTTGTTCTTCTTTGCTGCTCTGCCCCAGGAGGCTGGAAGGTCTGAATATAAAACCAGACAAATATGGAAGCGGAAAATTTTGCTTAAATGATAAGCGTAAAGACACTTAGAAAATGGAAACAGAATCTACTTTTATTGTTCCTGTGCCCTCTGCAAAGCAGGAAAATAATGAATAAATATTTACAGCAACAGCAGCAGGCTTCTCGTTATCTCCTTTGGCACCAGGAGGGAACAGAGAGGTCTGCTAATCTTTACTGTCCATCAGTGCTACAGCAGCCAAGTGAGTCCAACAGCTCTAAAGGCAGCACCACCAGAACCTTAAATATTAATTATGGAGTTAGTTCAACCTCTAGGAAAATGGTTAAATTGAGGCCACATACACAAACTCCTGCTCTGTAGGAGGTGTGCTGCACCAGATGCCGGGATCTGGGGGTTTTGTCCAGCAGTAGGTGGGGAAGAAATGGTTGTGAGGCACCCGGGTAAGAGAACCAAAGGTGTCCCATCTGTTTCTGCAGAGTTCAGCCGAGAGCAGTTACACCACTCCAGGGCTGACGTGGGTTCAGCTTTGTTTCTGCTTGCCCACTCAGCAAAAAAGCCTGTAGTGAATCCAAGTGGCTTGTTAAAACAGGACCTGCCGATTTCTGATCTCGGCATTTTGGACCTTCTCCCTCCACGCTCAGCCACCGCTGCAGCCAAACGCGAGCAGCCCAGGAACCTCCTAAGGCAACTGGAGACTAAAGAGATGGTTCTGCAAAAAGAAGCCAACAACATACTCTGACCAAGGCCGTGCTCAGTTGAAAAATTCTGGAAAATGGAATTTTATGAGTATTCTGGATTGCAGAGCTGGTGGGCCGAGATGGGCTTGAGGATGCTGGTGGGCTTGAGGATGCTGGTGGACTTGAGGATGCTCAGTGGGCGAAGGGAGAAGTGGGATCCAAGCTGCAAAGTGGGAGCTGGGATACACAGAAATAGGAGCACACACCTTGCCAGGGTGCCCAACGCTTGTCCCAGCAGGCTCCAGGGACCACCATCCCACCTGCCCAGAGCAGGTTGTGTCTTCTTTCCAGCTGCCTGCCCAGGTCTTTACGAGGGAGCCGAGAGAGGCAGGAGCAAAGCGTTGGGGCAGGGGGGGAAAGGAGAGAAGATAAGCCCATAGGACCAGAACCACCAAAAGCCAGCAAACGGTGAGAAGAGTAACTAGGCATGGTTTGAGGACACTCACAACAGGCAGGCAGTGGAAGAAGCCCCACACAGCTCAGATTTACCTGATTATTTTTGCCCAGATCAGGGAAAGACTCATCCATCCATCCATCCAAAGACCAGTTCTTTTCCCAGAGTCAAATCATTTCTTACTTCTGCCAGAAAACACTTAGGGAGGAAGGTAGGATCTCCATAACCGGAATAGTTTGGAATGGGAAATGCATGCTAAATTCCTTTCTACCCCTAGCTTGGCACACCTAGGCCTCCTCCTTTTAAGACTAATGACCTTGTTGAAAAGCTGTAGGGCATTGTGAAAGCCAGCTGTCTCAGCTTTCCTGTCTGACGATGTTCTGCTGTGTATAACCCATATTTTGGGGCCAAAAAAAGGAGAAGGAAAGATTATTGGGTAAGATCTTTAGATGTATGCTATTTTTAGGAAAAGATTCTCCAAAAAATGCTGCTAAAATCTGTTGCTCCTGGGTACAAACTGACTAATCAGAAGTGGGTGATGCTGAGTCTGATGGACGCTCAGTGATACTGGTGTTAAGATAAAGGCAGAGATGCAGATTTATAGGAGCCCCCTGAGTTTAGACTCTTCAACTTTAGGTACTCATAAAACTAACTGACATCAGGGCCACAAAGATGATCAGAGGGGCTGGAGCACCTCTGCTGTGAGGACAGGCTGAGAGAGCTGGGGTTCTTCAGCCTGGAGAAGAAAAGGCCGCGGGGAGACCTTAGAGCTCCATCCCTCTGATCATCCTCGTGGCCCTCCCCTGGACCCTTTCCACAGGTCCATGTCCTTCCTGTGCTGAGGACTCCAGAGCTGGACACAGAGCTCCAGGTGGGGTCTCACCAGAGCAGAGCAGAGGGGCAGAATCCCCTCCCTGGCCCTGCTGGCCACACTCCTCTTGATGCAGCCCGGGATGGGGTTGTCTCTCTGGGCTGCCAGCACACACTGCCAGCTCATGAGGAGCTTCTCACCCACCAACACCCCCAAGTCCTTCTCCTCAGGGCTTCTCCTCAGACTATCTTTTGGAGTACACAGTTTCAGAGTGGGTTTTTTTGTAGTCATCAAAGAAGGAAACTTAGATTTCCAATCAAAGCCTCTATCTCCCAGAAGACACAGAAAGCCACCAAATGTTGAGCGATGCTGTGAACCCATTAACTGTCACCCCTGAGAGCAGAGCAGAGATACTCAGTACAGACACGATGGGGAATAGCACCAAAACTGATGGGATCAGGAAACAGTCACCTTTCCTAGAAAAGATTATTTTAAAGAAAGGTCAGATTTATTATAGTGCTTTGACTGTTTTCAATGCCTTTTATTTTATGATACCACAGAACAGCTGATACTGAGAAGAAGGAACTGAGTAGCAGAAAGCATCAGCATCTGTGTTATAGCAGAACCGTACACCTCCTCCTGGGAAGCGAGAAGTGCTTGCTCTGGTGTTGCTCACAGCACGATAAATCCTGCTTTGCCAGGGAAGATAAATGGTAAGGTATCTTCCCCCCCTGGCCCCCCCTTATTTTTTTTAATGTGCAGCCAGTCGGTCTTATCAATTGCACGACTTCCAGAGCACGGTCACACTCACCAGAGGTGAAGCCACCCAGATGCAAGATATTTTCACCATCAGTTCCTGACGGGGATTTCACACGTAGCTTGAATTGCTTCTCTTAGCCAGGCACCTGCTGCATTTAAAAGAAAAAAGAAAAAAAAAAAAAAAAGAAAAAAAAAACAACCCCAAACTTGATTTTGCCTGGGAAGAAAAAGCCGTGGCAGCAATCTGCCAGCCTTGCTGGCACATGCAAGACTTTTATCAGCCAGCCCTGCCTGCGCACGTAAGGCTCCCACCAGTTACTGGAAGGTGAACATATTTTTCCAGGTTCGTTCCCAAGGGCAAGTTGCACATGTCCCGAGAAGGGTGGGAAGGGGCGTTTGGACTGTTATGCCCTAGGGATGATAAAGCCGCCGTTTGGAGTGTCTTCTTGAAGAACAAGTTTCCACCACGTCACAAAGCCTTATCCACCACTGGGCAATATCCAGTTTTTTTTTTTGTTATACACAAAGCTGATGGCTCCCACTCTCTCCCCAGCCCAGGATTCATTTCAACGCTTCAGGCCCAGAGTCCTCCTGAATTTCTGCAATTCCTTATGGTACGTGTGCTGTGGAAGGAAGCCTTAGATAAAACATTGGTAGGTTGTCAAATTCTTTTTAATCCTATTCAGCTGAAGTAAATCTAAGCCTCTATATTTGTGAGATACCTTCATTTTCTCAGCTCATTGAGGAGATCAGTATTTTAATCCTGCTCTACCCAGTACCACTTTCTCTCTTAAGTAATCATTTGGAACAGGATTTAGTGGGAAAAAAAAAAAAAGATTAGGGAAACAGTAAGGGCATGGAGAGCTGCCAAGCAGAAAGAACACACTGGTATCTTGAATAATGGGCCAGTATTAGCTGGAACGGGATGCACCTTATTGGGATGAAGCTCCAACACACCTGAGTTCCCCCAGGTCCTTTCACAGGGCAACTGGGAGTCTTCCAGTAGGAAATGTTAATTTTTTTAGCAGTTGTAACCTCTTACAGCAGAGCCCGTAGCTCTGGGCACGAGCCCTGTGTGGGTGTCCTTGCCTTGCCCAGTGGGTTGAGAAGAGGTCCCCCCACTCTCCCTCTCCCCAGGTCTAACCAAACTTTGGCCAAGGTGGTGGGCTAAGTTCACCTGCGGCATCTTCTCAGATTTTACACAGGTTTGGCCCATTCTAAAAACTTTTCAAGGTCACTCTAAGAAAACAGTGCTCCCCTCCTGAGCTGTGTGGTTAGAAACAGCCCTGGAGACTCACCTGAGATGGGGGGGGGGAAATGGTGGTGTGATAAATACAGCTATACAGCAGTGGGAAATTCCTTTGAGATAATTTCATTGTTTCCAACCCAACCTTACTTTTCCAGGTTATGATGTCCATTTCAGATCTGAGGAAAAGCCTTACGTGAGTAGAAGTGTGTTAGTTCTCAATGATTTCAGTTGATTTAATGGAAAATACTACCTCCCCATTGGAATAAGCCACTCTAAAAGCGTGATGGCTTTGGTCAAATTGTAAAACAATTAATTGGCCAACTGCTTTGTTCTCATCCAGCAGGAGTTAAATAAATATGAATCAATTTAAAAATGCTGTGTGCTTTGCCAGATAGTACAGTAAGTGAAACAGTTGGAAAAACAGTCACAGGATGGTGGTAAAGGGTCACAAAACGAGCTGCTGCTTCTAGCACCCAGGAAGGACCTAAGCTGTAGAAAGCACAGCTGGGCTTCCAGCGTGTTCCTCCACCCAGAAAACTGATTTTTTTCCTTCCATTTCTCTGCAGGAATCTCGTTCCAAGGTTGCATTGCTCACCTTCTGGCTGGCCATGGAGAAAAAGGCCATGCTTAGGAGCACGGTGGTAGGGAGTGCAGGGCACGGCCAGACCCGCTGGGACCTGCCGAGGTGCTGAGAACTGCTTTGAGATGTGGCCTCCTCACTTTGCAGTGACCAGTGGCATGAGCAGGGGTACCCAGCTCCAGCCCTTGGATGCTGACACGGAGAAGCAGGCTCAAGACCCAGACCAAAACTGTAAGGCACCAGCAAAAGGTAGGGGCAGTTGTTTGGTGAAGATTTAAACACATACACAGCTTTCTGCCCTTGACAGCAGCATCTCCAGCAACTACGAAGAGAAGTCCTTGAACCCTGCCTGGGTAACTCCTGGCTCCTGTTTCTTCTCTGAATGTGTGAAACTGTGCTTGGCAGGTTCCCCAGCCCCAGCCCCTCAACTGTTTGAGCAGAGCTTTCCATGCTTGTCTTAGTTCCTTTCTCTTTGCTGCCAACATCCAGAAGAGGTCTCGAGTCTTCTCCACTTCTAGCAGATGCCTGAATCTCTTCACCTACAACCTCTTCCTTTCCAGTCCCCCCCGACCTCTGACTCCCCTGTTGTCTTTCAGAGGCTTCAAAAATGGTCTTTTGTCACTGTGAAATCGTCTTCTCAAACCTGAAAACTCTTATCTTCTTGTTAACTCTAATTTCTTCCTCTACTTTTTCCTTCAGCGTCCCTGTAAGATAGCCTTAAGCCTTCATCTCCAACATCCTAAACTCAGGTGTCAAAGAAATGAAAGTAGCAAGCTGGAGAGCAGAGATGGAGAACCTTTTACTGTGGCTGCCCCATCCCTGGAGGGGTTCAAGGCCAGGCTGGATGGGGCTTGGAGCAACCTGGTCTGGTGGGAGGT
>JAOQGM010000012.1:126108167-126123211 GCA_027564225.1 Gallinago stenura | reverse complement strand
TTTCATGTCCCTTCCAACCCAAACAATTCTATGATTCTACGATTGTATGATATCTTGTGACTGGAAGTCCCTCCCGAGGGAAAGCAGACCATCAGGAGGACACTTCCCAAGGGACAGACATGAGCCTGCTCCCAGGTGGCTGCTTGCTTTGATGTAAACAAGCGAGTCAACCCACAAGCTGGCTTTCTTCTTGCATTTTTTGAGTCACTGTGTTTACAAGACATCCAGAAATAGCTCAGATCCTCTTTAAATAGGGCCAGCAATCCTGGGGAGGGTGCCCTTACCTGCTCCGAACCGATTTGCAAGACTCCTCCAACACCAGCAGAAGACCAATGCCCTCTCCCAGGCTATAGTTTTGAATATAAAAGGGCTATTTCCCCTCCAAAGAAAGGAATGCTAATTGTAGTAAGCCACAGAGCAGCTCCCAAAAGGGAAGCAAAGGAAGTGCAGGAGCTGAGTTCAGCCAGGTCGCATCCTTTGTGTCCGGGGCACTGCAGCAACCCTCCCCTGATACCTCCACGTACTCGGTGTGTAATCACTGCATTTCAGTTAGTTCTCAGGTTCCTACAAACTGACAACACACGGTGCTGTGTTGCTCAGGCCAATAATTCTAAGTCAAAAATTCCAGGATAATGGCAGAAACTTGAGGACCCCTCAGATTTTGCTTTTATAGAGGACCAGATCATGAGATACTCTGAGAAAATCAATCGGGGAAGGCATCAGCAACTTCAATAATTGGAGCATTCTTTTATTTATTTTGGGATTAGCCCAAAGTCAGTACATAAACAAAAACTCAAAAAAAAAAAAAAGAGCAGACCAAGCCTAAGATTAGCTATTCTAGGAAAATAAATAAATAAATAAATAAATAAAAATGTCTGCAGTCTTAAAGGCACAAGAGGGTAACTAATTATACATGTCCCAACATACTGAGCCCTCAGAGCGAGGCAGGCTGTGGACAGGCTGGAGAAGCTCTGCAGAAAAGGCCCTCAGGCTCCAGGTGGGCAATGAGCTGGGCTCTGGCAGCAGAAAGGCCAAGACCATCCTGGGCTGTATGAACAATATGGACAAGAGCAGAGCCAGTAGGTCGATGGATGTGATTATTCCCCTTTCCTCAGCCCTCATTAGACCTTATCCAGAGTCCCGCATCGGGATTTGGAGTGAGTTCAGCAGAGGGCTCCCAGGATGCCCAGGAGGCTGGAGCACTTGTCCTGTGAGGAGAAGTTGTGGGACTGCAGTTCATCCTGGTTGAGGGATGGCTTTGGGAGCAGCCCCCAACACCTATGGGGAGGTGACTAAGGAGTCGGAGGCAGGCTTTTCACAGCAGTGAATGGCAGAATGACAAGAGACTATGGGCAAAAGATGAAAGAAGAGAGGTTCAGACAGGAGATAAGGAGATCCTTTACCCCAGAGAGACAGCTGGGCAGGGTGCGGATTGCCCAGGGAGGTTGTGCTGGCTCCAACCTTCCTTGGAAGTACCCAAGCCCCAACAGGGCACAGCCCTGAGCAGCCTGGTCTGAGCTCAGAGGTGGCCCTGCCTGTGTGGGAGGCTGTGCTGGAGACCTCCTGACCTCCCTTCCCTTCCAAGTTTCCCTATGATCTTGCAATCCTATATAAATATTTTTTTCTACAACACTGTAGCTTACAACGTCAACTAGTATGAAAATACATGGACCGACATATTTGATGCCCAACAGCCAGCAGAGTATTTCCAAGAAATCCATCTAAAGATAATTGCAGGGTCTGGAGCCTGCACTCGTTGGCTGCTCTTTGCTGTTGGAACAGCATGTTACAGCCAAAAGGAAAGTCTAACAGGTTGCTTGCCTACTTTCGATGAGTAAAGGTGGTCCTCATGATGTTAGATATGTACACACCTTGACTCAAATGGATTATCACCTGAAGAGTATGAGCAGAAAACAAAGTGTTCCAGGACCTCTGGTGGGTCAATATCAGAGCCTAGTTTTATGCCAGAACTAGTCATAGCACTAGTCAATGGGACACAGGTCTTCAGAAAGGGAGAAATAATCTGTTTTGTTACTTTACTTTTCCCAGAGCCCTATATCCATCACGCAAAAGCAGAATACAGACCTATTGGTCAATTGATTTGGGCCGTGCAATAATGAGGAGATCCCAATTAAAGAACCAATTTTGTTGCCTTACCCTTCTACAGCCACCAGTATTCTCTCTGGAGAAAATCTCTGACTGTGGGGCTGCAGAAAGCAAACTAAATTATCCCAAGGAGCCTTTCAGATCTTACAATCCAGGAATTTAGCCGTGTCCAGTTAATAAGGTGGGCTGAAATGAAAGAAAATAGTATGGGAGAGAACATAACCCTCTGCAGGTTAAGCCCACCTTTTTCTGCTGAAGGTCAGTATGATTTAATTATCTGCCTCTAAGATGGAGTGTTCTTAAATGGAAAAAAAAATAATTAAATAAAACCAAGACAGTGATCTTTGTGCTAGTAAGGGCATATGAATAATTACACTATGACCTACTGGCAAAGGAGGGGTAGGGGAGGAAGGAAAACACTGGGCACTGGGACTCCCTCTTCATTGGTCATCCTAGAGCATCATGTGGCCAAGGCTCCTTTTTAAAGATAACTCCTGATCTCCTGGAGCTCACACCATCCTCCTGTCCTGCATTTCTGCCTTTTTTTTTTCCTGCTGATCCTGTGGAAGACTTCTCTCTAGCCTGACAAAATGTGTGAGCAGTTTGTGGGCACCTGGAAGCTCCTTTCTAGTGAAAACTTTGAGGACTATATGAAAGAGCTGGGTGAGAACTGTTGTTTGGAGTTGTTGTATCTGGGACAGGGAAGGGATGCTGATTATGAACGTTATTCCTTTACTTGCCTTTTTTTTTTTCTTTTTTCCTGGTTATGCTGTTTAACAAGGGGGTTTTAGAAAATTTTGATCAGATGCTCTTAAACTGGAGAACTGGGCTGTTTGAGTTAGTGGTGTCAAACTCCTCTAACACAGAAAAGCCTTGATTGGGAGAAATAGTTTTGGGTAAGCCAAATCTCTGCTGCGTGCATACTTAATAGTGTTATAAATGGAAGTAAAACACCTCACTGCAGTAATTTGTGTGTATTAACTTGTGTCCTTGGACAAACGAAGTAGCGTAATGCCAGAATCCAGCAAGCATTGTGTCGAAAAGCAACACACCTAAACTTCTTCACGTTGCTACTGGAGACCAATTAATTGTCCTGGCTATTATAGCGAAGGAAAGTGCAGCTGCCTCCAGTGAATATTAACAAAGACTGCGTGGATTCATGCAAATACTTGCAAAAGGTTTGAGGGCTAACACTCTGCTCGAAAGGGGTAGACTTCCTGCCTAGAAATAAAATGGGGCTTGCAGAGGTTTCTGCATCCTCTTAGCGTGGGGGCAGCGGGGGGTGACCTGCAGTGATTGGATGGGTATGTGTTAAAAAAGCTGGGGTTTTATTTGGAGAGAGGGGGCGAAACACCCCCTGAGACTCGGGCAGCACTCAGCTTTCAGTGAGACTCTTGCACTCTTAATCTTTACCCCAGATTTCACTCAGGACATAACCATTGCCAGATATTTCTTAATCATTTCCTTTAATTCAGCCTAGCCACTGATTAAATATAAAAAGTGATTGCTTTTTTTATTTTTTTTCTTGATTGTTTATTTGTTTTTGTGGCTTAGAAACTGTCGTATATTTCTGTTTATTTACTTTTAGATACAGTTAGCGTACAAGTCAGTGCACAAACCACCGCAGTTACTTTGAACAAGTGTATGTGCAAACATCTGGCATTAAAATCTTGTCTAGGTCTTCAAAATATTGCTTTTACTATTCTGGCAGTGACAGAACAGAGAATTTCCTTACATAATCCCACCCAGCTTGGTCTATAACCTTACCGAGCTAGTGAGATATTACAGAGAAGCCTCTGAAACATGGAATTAATAAAAAAAAATCAGAAAGTAATAGGGAAATCAGCACTGAATTCTTTTTCTTTCCCAACAAATGAGAGAAAAACGTTGAGTAAAGATAAAAACGTCATAGTGCCCTGTCTTTTTTACAGGTGTGGGATTTGCTACCAGGAAAATGGCTGGTGTGGCCAAGCCCAATGTAACTATCAGCATCAATGGCGATGTGATAACCATCAAAACAGAAAGCACCTTCAAAAATACAGAGGTGTCTTTCAAGCTGGGTGAAGAGTTTGACGAGACCACAGCAGATGACAGAAAAACAAAGGTGAGTCCCAAACCAGCACTTTCCAAATAGACCTCTCAAAAGGGACGGGCGAGCGGGAGGACGGAGTTGTGGCTTTGACATCCAATGTAGACATGCTGCCTTCAAAGGTAGGGATGGTTTGTCCTTCAGCTCTGCTGGGACACGGAGTCTTCTCTTCAGCCCCCAGCACCCTGATGAAGCAACCACGCTTTGCTTTTTTGTCTTTGGCAGAACGTCATAACCCTAGACAACGGCGTACTGAACCAGGTGCAGAAGTGGGATGGAAAAGAGACTATCATAAAGAGAAAAGTGGTGGATGGGAACCTGGTGGTGGTAAGTTCCGTTTCTTTCTACTTAATTTGCTGAATTCATTGTGCAAAATTAATGTTTGGTAGGTGTACTGTAGTGGATTCAAACACAGAGAGTGAAAGCATCTGAAAGGGCTCTGAGTGCTTGGTGAGAAGTTTCTCTGGATGAGTCTGGATCATATTAAACTGCAACACTGCTAAACTTATGGAATGGCAGGGAGGTGCCTGTTCTCCAATCATAGCAAAACATGGTTAGGAAAGAGTAAGGAGAAAAAACCAACATCTCCATGAGGGAAATTTTTATATATCAGAATATTTAAATCCTGGGCAGTATAGATGCAGCATTAGCAAAGCCCATGTTAAGCACCTCTGCTCTCTCTGTGCCAGGGCAAAATACTCTTTTTTGTTTCCAGTAGAGGCTCACCAGCCATCTGTGGGAACCATACTGTGGATCACCAACAACTGTGTCAATAATACCATGTTATAGCAAAAAAAAAACCCCAACTCTGTCCGAGCTCTGTCGGCTGGGGCTGTCTGGTCAGGGAGTATTGGGCTTGACTCGGTGCCAGAGAGGCCAACCTGCGGCTTGGGCCTTCCCACCACCACTCTCCAGTTTTAGGAAAGACACTTTGAAGAATCCAGGAGGGGACTAAAACTGTGGTCGTACAAGGCCGTTGAGATCCCTACGTGCTACGAAATGATACGCATAGGGGAAGTTCCTGAAGAGCTCTGGAAAGAGAGATTGAACAAACCAGGGCTTGACGTAAGAGAAAGACAGAGGAGGACAGAGCCTAACACACGGAGGCCACAAGTGTGAAGGCCGTGTGGGGTTCTGGGTGGGTGGGTGCTGTGTCTGGAGAAGACAAGCCACAGCGGCAAAAGGTGAAAGGAAAAAAGGCTAATGGCCAGCTCCAGAATCCAACCACCTTCCACTGAAGTCCTAGGAGCCTTCTCTAGAGTTTTTAAGAGGAGACTAGAAATCTCCTGGGGGTTGGTGGAGCAGTCCTTTGATGTTCTTTCAGTCCCGTGCTTGTGTTCCAGACTTCTGTTTCTGAAGCTCTCAAAGCTGAATTTCACTGCTTTGGCAAGTGGTTTTAGAGGGGAGAAATGCAATTTTTTTCTTATGTTGGCTTCTAATGGATAAGTAATTCTCCACTTTCTAACAAAACATTTAGTGAGAGTTAAAAGCTGATTAAATTTGCCTTTCTTTCTAGGAATGTGCCATGAATAATGTTACCTGCAAAAGAGTTTATGAAAAAGCATGAAGACACCACCTTCACACAGGACTAATGCTTAAAGCTGGAGAAAACCAACTTAACCCAATGAGAAGAACTCCACAAATCAGTTTTAAAGAGAACTGTACCTCTTACCGATATATCCCAAAACAGTTACACTCAGCTAGTCTAATTTGTTGTGGCTATTCAATAAAACGTTCAGCTTTCTACAACCCATGCTTGTGCTGGATTTTGTCAGCAAGGGCTTTGAGGGGGGTGCAACATGGCAAGGAGTGCTGTGGGGAAAAGCATCCCAGGAGAGCAAGTACCTCTTGCCAAGAGGGGTGAGAGCACGTACCGCTCGGTAACTAGGACCCATCTCACTGGAAAGAGGGTTGGGGAGGATCAGGAACCAGGCACCTTGCACAAATGCCAACAATTTTAAACCCAGGGATCATTCTCATCTTGTCCTCTTCCACCTCAAGTCTGAAATTATAGCTGCTGTAGCTCTCAGCTGCAGTTGTTTTCTTACTGTCCCTTTCCTTAACATCTCCTTTTGCCCTATATTAGACAAAAAGCCTTGAATTGAGAATTATGACTTTAAAAGCACTGTCAGTACTTTTTAAGCACTAAAAGCCTGTAAAGTTTGCTAGTGGTACAACCCCCTTTACTTCCTCTAAGCATTTTCCACCAGCTCATTAGGTTGGATCAGTGTTGGGAACACAAGCGTTCCCAGATGCCAGGCCCTTTGGACACCACGCTCTTCAACTCTCCTTATTCTGGAGCTACTGTTGGCTCCTGCCCTTACGTCTGGCCTCCTGCTTCAAACCTTTGTATCCACAGAAGCCCTCATGTCTACACTCAGGACGACTCAAACTGAGGACACAAACCCCAAGAAGTCGAGGGAAAAGAGTCTGGCAATGTGTGGAGTAACCACAAAACGGGGAAATGATCTTATCTCCAGATTTGCAATCAAGATCTGTGAACCAAATTCCACGTATTCTTGACATTCCTGAGGTCAGCTGTCAGAGGCGACGGTGCCGAGTCCCTCCAGCAGAGACCTCATACACTTGAACTTTTCTCCACATGACTCAGACCGTTCCCAAGTTTCTGCACTATTAATACAACTGGGGAGGGGAAAAGAAAGACTTCTACGAGCTAAGGAGTCATTTAAGAGCAGACTATCAGTCAATTCTGCAGAAAATGTTTTAAAAGCCATGAAAAAATAGCTCCCCTGGTTTTACCTTCATTGGGTGTGAAATCTCAAGAGCTTACAGAACATCGGTTGCATAGGGGAAGGAAGGATGTTACAGGGTACCCCATCTGTACAATACTAAACCTACTTATTGCTTAACAAGAACCAAAATGATATAAAAAGCCAGGATAAAAGTAAAGTTTAGTGGCAGCTAACCTACATGGGAGAGGTGATCATAAGAGGGATGTAAATAAGCTATACATAGACATTGAAGATCAGCCTGTAGTTAAATATATCCCATTGGCCCCAGGTATGGAAATACTCTATTTCAAAGGTCAAATTTCCAATATTTGAATATTTATACAGCAGCCTTTATTTTCCAGAAATCTTACATTCTTAATAAAGCCTGCAGTTACAATTGTGACTGTCACAGCCTGATTTTTCAGAGGCAGGTAATCCCTTCTGAAAGCATCACCATTTATTTCAGTACCTGGGGAATGAATTCAGGCTTGGTGAATGAATCAAGCCACTTAAAACTTCAACTTTTTGGAAATTTCAATAAAGTGATATTCTGTCCACACATTGCCAGACTATTTTCCCTCAACTTCTTGGGGCTTGTGTCCTCAGTTTGAGTTGTCCTGAGTGTAGACATGAGGGCTTCTGTGGAGATGAAGTTTTGAAACAGGAGACCAGACATAAGGGCAGGAGCCAACAGTAGCTCCAGAATAAGGAGAGTTGAAGAGCGTGGTGTCCAAAGGGCCTGGCATCTGGGAAGAGGCAGAATGCTGGTCTCATGGCCGGATCCCTCTGCTCCATAGAGTCAGAGTTAAAACATCCGTGGTGTCCTCACATTTGGCCTCTGTTCTCCACTTTTATTTTTGTTTTCTTCATTACTCTCCTAGGATCTTAATTTAGACTTTTTTTTTTTTTTTGGTACTGAATTTGCTCAGATCATATTTCCTTTAAAAATTTGACATAAATGTACTTTCTGTACTTCTTTAAATAGTCTCTTCATATTTCTAGCTCGCTATTTTTATCATTTTTTATCTTCACCTCTAGGGCCGCTTCACAATCGCCAAGTGTATTGGTTTCAAATCCTGTTTTACTACAACCACTGGCCAAGGAAAAAGGAATCAAACCCCTCTCTTATCACAAGTACTCACAATCTTTGACAGTTTTTTTTCCCTTTAAACTTGAAGAAAAGATTGATTTCCACAGATGATATTTCTACTGAGACAGAATTCCCAGCTCTTCTTCTTTCTGGACTGTAAGTCCTTTAAATGAAAGTCCTGATTTTTCTTAGTGACAAAGAGATAGATGGTAGCAATGTCAACATTGTTTGAGACTGCTTAAGACTGGGGTTTTGTCCGTATAAATAATTCTCTGTCACTTTTGTTCTTAAGGTAACTGGTACTGCACTATAGCGGTTCTATTCTGACTAATTTGCTCTTGAATTTCTTTGGGCCTGGTTTTACAACATCCCAATCATCTTTTATTTCCCAAAGGCACTAGCCTTGTCTTGTTGAAGTGCCTTTATGTGGATAAGACAATTAAATGAAAGAACAAAAAAATGCCTGAGGAACAACGGTAGAATATTTTTCTGTAATTCCTTGGGAAATAATAGATAGTTTCATTTAGGAGGAGCTTTCTGATTTCCAGAGATTGGATGAAAGAGCTAGCTATTCTTTACACAAAACGGGATGTAATGCATCTCTGCTTTGGAAGAGCTTTGAGTGAACAGCCCCTTCAAAGACTGATAATTATTTGCGTATTACAGATACAGCACCTGCTTCCTCCTGTGGCAGAGAAAGACCTCTTCTTTACTTCGTTTTCCTTTTCGTTCACTCCAGAATGTCACTCCTTGCACTGCACTGTAGTTAGACCTGAGCAGTAATGGGAAATTATCAACTTTCCCTTGTTGATGTTATGACTGATGGAAAAAAAAACATTTTTCACCTTCAACTAAAAATTGTGACTTAAGACCTGTTTATTTCCCCACAACCACAGTAAAATCAAGGGAGTGCAATAATTTCACCACTTAGGCTTTATCATTTTTCTGTTTAAGCATGTTCCCTATCTTGCCTATGACAGCTTTCAAGACAAGACCCAAACCTCACCCTCTTTGCCCCAGCACCAGCTACCGACCTAAACACAAGATACTTGGTCCCACAACCTGTAATCCCAGTGTCTGAGAAGTCCCTATGAGTGATCATAACCCAGAAGCTGTAATCACACAAAAAAACCCCAAACACGTAACTATTGTTCACACAAGAAAGAAAGAAGCCATCTGATCTTCCAATGCAACAAGCAATAGTTTTCTCCAGGAAGATGGTTCAGGAAGGGGAAGGACAGAATTACAGTTCATGTGACCTTACACTAAAGAGTTTCAGACAGTTTGAAGTGTCTTGAACTACAATGCTATAATGAGTTCCTGCCTGTCAAATATACCTATGGTTTATGGGTTTTTAGTTCGTGCCTGGTTTTTACTTACGACAAGACAATATTTCTAAATGTACATCTTTTCAAAAAGCTTTTGAACGTTCAAACTCAAACTTTTCAATTTTCAAACTCAGCTTTGCAGAAGAGGCCCTGGCGATCCTGGTGAACACGAAGATAAAGATGAGCCAGCCATGTTTCCTTGTGGCAAAGAAGAGGAGTGATGCCCTGGGCTGCATCAGGAGGGGATTGCCCTCTGCTCAGCACCGGTGAAGCCACACCTGGAATGCTGGGTCCGGTCCTGGACTCCCCAGCTCAAGGGAGATGGGGACCCAAGAAGGTTGTGGCGTCTCTTCATGGGAGCAGGGAAACTTGAAGAAATCTGGCAATATTAGGACACATTTGAAAGGAACACCTTCTATGGCTGGCTTAAATCTGCCCTTAACAACTATGGAGAGCAGCTTCTTGACAGCTTCTCCCCAAAGTCCACATGGCTTTGATCTACCTGGCTAACACACAGGTGACAATAGCAGTAATGCTCTCTCCAGCTTCCTGAGGAGTGGAAGTGTAGAGGGACGTGCTGATCCCTTCTCCCCTGGTATCCAGTGACAGGACACATGGGAAAGGTTCAAAGCTGCACCAGAAGAGGTTTAGACTGGATATTAGGAAGCTTTTCTTTACCTAGAGGGTGGTCAAACACCAGAACAGGCTTCCTAGAGCAGTGGTCAATGCCCCAAGTCCCTCAGTGTTTAAGAGGCAGTTGGACAATGACATGCTTTAACTTTTGGTCAGCCCTGAATTGGTCAGGCAGTTGGACCAGATGGGTGTTGTAGGTCCCTTCCAGTTAAAATAGTCTATCCTATCCTATCCTATCCTATCCCATCCTATCCCATCCTATCCCATCCTATCCTACTCCATTCTATTCTGCTCTATATGGTGATAACAAGAGAAGAACCAGAGCTGGGTTTCACATGGATGCAGTGCTCTTGCGCTTGTTGATTCAGTGCTGCTGAGACCCCACCACAGTGTCCCATGACAGCTCTGGAGATGCAGTGGCCACCTCACATCCCCGTCCCTCACACCCCTCAGTGTCCTGATCTATTCAGTGGAGGAAGCCAAGGCAGGCGTCACCCGGAGCCTTGGTACTGACCGGGCTGCCTTGGACAAGGTGCACATTGTCTTGCCCTGGCACTGCCTCTCCTATTGGCCCCTCCTGACAGCTACAGGGACTGGGCATCTTTAAAAGGAGGCCGGCGAGATCCGAGTCGGGCACACAATCCCTCTGAGTCCCACCAAGAGGTGCCGTGGCAATCGCCTCTCCCCGCAGGACCACTGCCTCACAAAACCATGTGTAACCGATTTGTGGGAACCTGGAAACTCATCTCTAGTGAAAATTTTGATGACTATATGAAAGAATTGGGTGAGAAATGTTCTTTCTTTTTTATTAATAAGTTTTCCTTTCTGGGAATGTCTCTTCTTCTTCTTATGCTTTGTTCATGGATGGTGCCTTCTTCCGGGACAAAAAAGCACTTTAATTACTTTTCTAGCATAATTTATTTTCTTTCCTTTAGCATCTAAAATGAAAATCAGAAAGGTAGGTGCTGAATTACTATAATAAATTTACTTCTGTCTAACTGAACTGACTTGATTGTATTTTTTTTTTCTGTATTGAGAAGAATCTATGAGGATGCAACACTTTTTATGTTTCGTTTGACTGCACCGTTAAACTCATGACTTGTGATAATTTACAATATATAATGGAGCTGATGTCTCATGACACTTTGGTTTCAGAGGTCTAAATCCTATGAATGAATCTATCTGTTACTGGAGAATGCTAGGAATGTAACAAATTAAGCATTGTTTTTCTTTTTAATGCTGACTTCATTCCTATATAGCAAGTGCGCAGACAGTCAGCTACAGCATCACTTTTTCTATACAAATGATCCACTGAGACACTGATTCCATTTACTTGAAATATTCCACTGAATAAAAAAAAAAAGAATTACAGCTCATTAATTAACCAGAGTGAACATGGGATGAAAGTTCAGCTGCAGATATTTTTTTCTGAAAATGAACTGAATTGTTTAGTAAAGAATAATAACCTCAAATAGCGTTATACTTTACAGATAACTTTATTCCCTTTTATACATATCTTTTCATCTGAACATAGCATAGCAATAACCAAGGCAATAACTACAGCTGTCCCCTTTCTGCTTTTATAAAACAGCCATACATCACCAGTGACCTTCATTCTAACTTCCCTCAGACCTCACAACTTGCAGACAATGAACTGGACTGAACAGCATCAGGCAATACAAAAGGCTTTTCACCCGTAATTTTCCCCGGAGCTCTCTGCAGCCCTTTGCTCTTGTCCTTCAACATTTTTTATGTTTCATACTCGTACTTTTCACTGAGCTTTGGATGTAAGGATCCTTAAGAGATGTTAGTAGCAACCTGGGAATTGCCCAGCCTCCAGTATGTTTTCATGAACATTTAAGAATTGGCAGTTCAGCGTGCTGTTTCTTCCACACAGCTGCTTAACAGAAGCGCAGATTCTCATATTTGTCAAGAATTTTTTTAAAAAGGATTTTTGCAAGCTTTTATGAGAAATAGACCTTTCTTCTGAATTTTTCTACCCATTCGTTCTCTACACAAATTCCTGCAGATTTTTAACTCTCTCTGTTTCTTCTCAGCTAAATGCTCACAAGCGTGTGCTTGTGTGTATCTTTATTTCTTGCTGAAGGCGCTCTCCATCCCCTGGGGCTGCCTCAGCCTCTGAATGCAGTAATTCCACATTCGAAGAATTAGTGTCTTCTCTGAATCAGGCACTAGAGTATTCAAAAAGGAGCTGTTCCTTACTAATCTGCTGACAATTTACCAAAGGATATCAAGTTTCTTGCTTGCTGGAATGATGGTAGTTTTGTTTCTGATTTCTAGGAGTGGGTTTGGCTACCCGCAAACTGGGTGGCTTGGCGAAGCCCGATGTGATCGTCAGTATGAAAGGAGACGTAGTAACCATCAAAACTCAAAGCACCTTCAAAAATACAACCATCTCTTTCAAACTGGGTCAGCAGTTTGATGAAACAACAGCAGACGACCGGAAAGTCAAGGTAAGGGCTCTGATGATCTCTGGGTGGTCTTGACTTCCTAAAAGAGGACCAGAAGGAGGTTCTTCCTACTCCCTTAGTGCACTATGATTTTTCCAAATTATTCAAAGGAAGCACTGAAAGAAGAAATAGTATGGTGCTGAAATGAATGTTACTAAGCATGTCATTAGCCAAGAATGTGGATCTTGCTGAATGCAAAGTGAATTTCAGCTCTAACCTGCAAAGCTCAGGCTGCAGTTTGAAGCTCTTCCCTTGGCCTTTGCAGAGTGTTGTGACCTTGGAGAAAGGAGCGTTGGTCCAAGTGCAGAAGTGGAATGGCAAAGAGACCACAATAAAGAGGAGACTCGTTGATGGGAAAATGGTGGTGGTAAGTTCACACCCCTTCTACGCTGACAGAGGTCAGAAGGATGCAGCCTTCAATTTACTTCTGTCTAAATGGACTGTCAATTTTGCCTTTCTCTCTGGCTCGTGGGATAAATTAAGAGGGAGAAAGAGGGAATCGAGTTTAAGAAACAAGCAGGAAGGAAATGAATATTGTTGCATACAGTAAATTGTCTTTACCTTGGCAGAGCTGCCATAAATTGACAGCATATTTACTGCCCTCGAGATTATCATTCTTAAAAGAAGTCAGGGTTTCAAATAGCAGAAACCTGTGGAATGCAAATAAAAATTTGCAGGTTGGGTCCTGCTGTCCCTGGACTGGCTCTTTCCTTTTTCCTCTCTTTGGAATAAAGCCTGTTCACCTTAGAAAACTGATTTTACACCTTTTCACACGTCTATTCCCATCAAAACCCATCAATTCACACAGTGCAGTTAGTTTTTTCTGTATGAGCATGCTAAGTGCTTGAGGTTTACTGCATGAAAGCCACCACCTCGGTGCCCAGCTCCTGCCTGTGTGGTGACCAGCAGGTCCTGACGGCTCCTCCATGATGTCCACCACAGTGAGAGACCCGTGTCTTTCCTGAGGGCAAGGGAATGGTGGCTCCTTCCTCACCCCCACTTCCACCTTCCTTTCTCTAGCGGCCATGTCAAAGCCATGGGTTGGCTGAACCAGTGTGAGTACGTATTTTTTGGGACACCATTTGTAAGGGTTACTGCTAAAATTGAAAATTACATTTTTGAATGAAGGAAAGTAGTTTGTTCGTTAAAGTTTTTAAAGAGTGGAGCCAGTTTGGTGACATGTTTGAAATCAGCAGTTTGTGTACTGGCTTGTTCTGCCTGCCTTTTCTTTCAAGGCCTCCTACATTTGAAAAGGTGATTTGCTTTTTGCATCTCCTCATGGCTGCATTTCGGTGTAAAGTTTTCCTAATTATTCAAGTTTTTCTTGGAAAAGCAGAGAGGGAGGGCCCCTCTCCCATGGGCCTCCTGCCACCTCTGCCCCTTGCCCCGAGTGGGTCTGGGGAGGAGGCCTCCCCGCCATCTTGTAGACCATTGAGGCCTTGTCCAACGCCCCGCCATGCGCGTCCTGTGGCTGTGAGTCACCACTGAAGGCAACGGGGGCAAGAGGCTCAGGAGAAATATTTTGTGACTCATAAATGCAAGGTTTTTTAGAGCAGAAGCCTGACCTCTGAATGACCCAGCCTACTTCTGCTTCCATAAAAAAAAAAAAAAAAAAAAAGCCTTTGGAAACTTAAAAGCGGCCATGGGCCATGGTTCAACAAACGAGGGGAGAGTTACCCTTCTCTCAAGACAGCACTAATTCCAAGGAGGTAAATTTGTTGTTTCTGGAAGATGAGCCTAATTTTGGAATCTATTTGTCATTATGTGTCACTACATTAAGTCCAGCGATGTTAAAAGAGAAACCACTCCACTTGAAATGTAAAAATAGCTTTGCTGTTTCCTCTGAAAAATTATGTAAAGATGTAAAAAAAAAAACCACAGCAACTGGATTTTCACTGACTTCAGAGGTTATTGCAGCAGACACACCTGCTGTCAGCAAAAGGTTTATATTAATCTTTGCCTTTGTGCCTTAGGAATGTGCCATGAAAGGAATTGTCTGCACTAGAATCTATGAAAGAGCGTGAAGAAATTTCCTCCTCTGCACCGGACTGGGACTGGCTCTTAAATTCGGCTTAGTTCCGTGACTAAAGCCTCATGCACTGTGCTTCTTTATTTTCTTATTTCCTTTTATTGGGAAAACTACTACTCTATAATTTGATACTTGAGAGCCATAGTGTAACTAATCCAAAGCATTGTGATGTTCCAATAAAAGCTTCCCAACACATAAAATTGAGCGCTTGCCTCCACATGAATGATTTATGTTTTCCTTCTTGGGTGGTGCCACCTCTTCAGTTGTTTCTGTTTGTCTAAATGGTAAGACTATTTCTGAGTAAAATGGTGAAACACAATTGATCTGCCTCTAGGAGTGGTTTAACACTGATTCCTTGAAAAAAGTAAATATTCTCATCTCATGAATTGAAATCTTCTGTAAAAGGTTTTATTGCTGAATAGTTCCTATAGGGAAAATCATGTTTACCACCAGAATCTTTTACTTTCAGTATGGTTTATTGTTTCAGCCTGATAGTTTTACCACATCTTTCTTTTGTTCTCATCCCAAAATATTTATACTTCTTTCAGTACCACTTTTTATATCCT
>JAOQGM010000012.1:126048845-126071824 GCA_027564225.1 Gallinago stenura | reverse complement strand
GGAACTTCTTCTATTCAAGTTTGTGCCCATTTCCTCTTGTCCTGTCCCTGGGCACCACTGAGAAAAGACCAGCCCCAACCTCCTGACACCCACCCTTTCAGTATTTATAAGCATTCATCAGATTTTGTATTATCTCTGTAAATGCTGGAAAAAACCACGCGTCTATCATTCAGGACATCCTAGGGAAGGTTCCCCCGAAGACAGACAGCCACATCTTTTGTGGAAACGTGGAAACCATTGCAGGGGGGAGTAGGTGTCAGGAGAACTTTCTGTGCCAAAACACTTCCCAAGGCTCCTGCGGAGGCAGGGAGGCTCCTCACCACTTCCAGCAGAGCCGGTCCCAGGCCACGCTCTGCTGACTCAGGGCTGAGGCTCATCTCCAGCAGCTTCTCACCTGGCTGATGCAACCACACCACGCTTTCAAATCATTTCAGCCACTTGCCTTTCACCTTGGAGGTGCATGCCACGTAGAGCGTGTGCTGCGGGAACCTTGAGTAATTTTATTTCAGGTTGTGAAATGCCGGCGATTGGGCAATGAGAAATCCACTTTCAGCCTTATTGTCTCTCTGTTTTAAGTGAAAGCGTGTCTGGAAGTGTATCTAAATCACACCTCTAAAATGAGGCTTTTGCACAGCACGTTTTGAACAAGGCTAACTTGGGTGCCTGGAAAATCACCTCCCCAAGTATGTTTTTCGCTGCTGATTTGTTTTAATTGTGGTTATAGTCCCATCCCAGAAGCCTAGCAACCTACATATATATCAAACAAATTTTAAAGAGCTGAAAACAGTTCCTTTATCATAACATTATCATCATAAGTATGGCCACAATCCAAGACCGAAGTCTTTAGTTACTATGTTCTCAAAAGGTCGTGTGTTTCTTCCAGAAAACCAATAGATCCAGCAGGAAAAAAAAAAAAAAAAAACCCTGTGACATACAAACCTGTCAGTGCGACCAAAATGTCTTGAGAAATCATATTCCCTCTTCTTTTTGGGCCCCCTGATCTCTTCTCTTCCCCTCTTTTATCTCTCCCTGCTTGTTTTTTTCACTTATGCAGAAGATGAGTCAGAGAATATAGGCAGTCCCTGAGGCTTTTTTAAAGCACACTTTAGATCATGGAAAACTACAACGTTCCGGTAGGAAGGTGAAAGCAAATTTAAAATAACACCTTCCTGGCAAAGAGCTGAGGTGCCAAATGCAGTGTAAAGTGAAGCATATTGCTGATTTTTACTTCAAGACAAACTCTTCTCTTCCACTGTCGTATCACTGTCACTTTCTCCACCCGTGGTACTGGCTGGACTCCTGGTGGCTGCATTCAACTATTTTGGGGGACAGCCCCTTTGGGTCATTTTCTTCTGAGTGCATCAGTTCTGTGCTTGACTCTAGAAAGCCTGCTCTAATATCACTCCTCCAACAATATCCTTCTTCTAGGTTTCATTTCAGCGTGTCGTTTACATTCCCCTTTAAATTATGGATTATTTACAGTTCAAAATGCTTCTCTTTCAGCTTCACCAAAGTAGCATCAGGTGTAAGTGGTGGGATTTGCCCTAAATACTCATTTTGAGGGAACAAAGATAGAGGATATAGAATGGGTTTGAAGAAGCAACAATAACCTGTTGAAGAGCATAAGGTACCGGTGCCTGAAAATCATATTTACCATCAGTTTTCCTAGAGAAACTGAAGGAAAAAAAAAAGGCATAGAAAATCTCTGTTTTGTGTGTTAGAAAAGTATACTTCGTAGGAGCCAGGCTAAACCTAGTTACTCATTCCATACTTCAAACATCCTATTTTTCATTAGTAGAGCATTTTTAAAGGACTTCAATTGATGCTTTTGTGAGTGAAAAAGAGCAAAAGCTTTTGCTCTTCTGTGAAATTTACCAATATTTTTATTCAGCCTTGTAAAAATTAAATTAGCAAAAAGCAAAATAATCTAATCAGTGTCAGAGGCAAAATTTCCCTCAAGAGTACCTAGAAATGCTCCAACAGTACAAAGCTGTATAAAGTCCCAATCCAGCAATCGTCCAGGTGGATCCAAAAAATCCAGCAATTGATTTTAAGATTTTAGTCAACACCAAAGGGCTTTCAGCCTGTGTTGGAGTCCGGAGACGTGTCTGATCGGTCGTCCTTACTTTCGCAATCAGAGGGCTAACGCGCAGTGGCAGATGGCTAACTGCACACAAGTGCACTCCTTATCAAGGAAGAGCTTTTTCTTACATAAGAGTTAACCAAAAGATTAAATTTAAAGATATGATTGAATAATCCAGGTGCAAAACTGGAAGACAGCAGCAGCCTGGAAAGAGATTTCCTTTTTTTTGAGGGGGCTGGAGAGTAAATAATAATAATATAATAAATAATAAAAATAATAAAAAATAAAACCTTCTGATAATTAGTTGTGCAATCGAAAGTGGTTTTTCTTCTTGTTTTGGTTAGGTTTCTTTAGGAAAAAAAAATAGTTTTGTCAAATGAAAATGCAGTTAATGCAGAGCAGAGGTCCGAGAAGCAAGAAGTGCCTCACTGGGAGGAGAGGACCATGTCAGGTTGGACTCTGAGCGCCCTGGAGCCAGGGGCTCCTCTCTCTGGAGAAAGGAGTGAGCAGACAGGTCTCAATCCAGTGTAGCTCCCTGGAATTGGCACTGGAACATGGCACCATTGGCACTGGAATTGACACCATGGGTGCCACCAGGCCTCCAACCACCTTCAGCGTCCCCCAGGGCTCCTCCACTTCCCACTTCACGTCCATCAGCCTGTGGCAATGCACGTGCCATGGGGCAATCAGGTGGTTCCAGGGCCATGATTCACTCCAGTTCCATGTCACCAATCAACCTGGGGACACCCTGGCACAGCGCGACCACCGATGTTGGCAAAGCCATGCCCAGATGTGGTGTGAGCTCCTTCAGGGATAGGTACTGAGGCACAGAGTCTTTTTTTAGCTAAAATTTCAGCTTTTTTTTAGCTTTTAGATAAAAGAGTGTTTTCTGGGGCCACTGGAGTGAGCGGGGTGTTTGTAATGTCCCGGTGGCGATCACTCGAGCTTGTGCAATAGCAGCTCTTGCTCCAGGCCCTGGAGGTCGTCCAGCAGCGGGCAGGGGGCTCCGGGCCCAGTCCAGCCCACCATCAAGAGAAATGAGGAATCTAAAAACACCTAAGTGGGATTTTTTGGATGGTCTGTCTCCATGCAGTCCCTCCGTGCTGGCACCAGCCCAGGCCCAGCTGCTTTCCCACAGGCTCCTCGGGGGCCGAGGTCCAGCAGCCATGTCCAGCCTCCAGCTGGCCGCTGCCCGGGGTGCAGCTCTCTCCTCCTGTGGGGATGAAGATTCCTCCTGTGTCCGTGCACAACCATGTCCCCAGTTGACAGATTGCTACCAGGAACTGGCAGTTCCCAATTCAGCCCTTGAGTTGGCTTCATGCCTTCCCCTTCCCGGCCTTGCACACCATCGCAACGAGGAGGAACGTGGTGGAAATGGTATCTCCTGTTTAGCAGGTTTCCACAGAAAAACAGATTTTCTGTCATGTATTGACTTCAGGACCAGTACGTGTCCCACAGGACAAACTCCTTGAGAGTTTGGCCCATGCAAAGTCTCCATAGCATCTCCTAAATGGGGCACACGGGCAGGAAGGAACATGCTCTCCTCTTGCTTCCTGGGATGCCATGGCTACACGGGTACAACTAGGCACTGCCCACCTCAGTCACTGCTATTTAAATTGAATTTAATGTGAACAGCAGGAAGACAGGGTAAAAAAATCAGAGTAAAAGAAAAAAAAAAAAATTTGGCCACTCGTAGGGCCAGGAAAGAAAGGAGGTAAATTCAAATAACCTTTTTCTAGGACAGCTCTCAAGTTTGAATGAGTTCAGCAAAAGTGTGCCTCTGGAGAGACAAAATGTTCCTTTCTAGACAGTAGTTGCTTTTTTTAAGACAAAGACCGAGGTTCTGGTATCATCATAAATTCTAACTTAAAAAGAAATAAAGACTGGATAAGCCTGGGTGGCTTTACTTTGCTTGTGACCACAGCAAATACTTTGTAATCTTGCCCGTAGAAAGCAAATGGAAGTTTAATGCTATTTATATTGCTTGGAGGCGGAGATCCGGGTAAAATCTAGGTCTCATTGAAGGTTTAGCTGCCTATGCTGCAAAATGCAACATTAATGAAAAAATCTGAAGGATTAATTTCTGAGGCTTGAAAGTATTTTTGTGAAGAAGATAAACCTCATTGCTATCAAATCCCTCATTTTCTAACTTTCACAGGCCGACTAAAAATGAATAGTCACTTAAATTCAAGATATCAAATGAATAATACACAGAGGAAGGAGTCTCGTGGGAAAACAGAGAGAATATTAAAATTTTTTCCTAATAAGAAAAGAGACCAGAAAGCTCACTGGATAAGCTAAGCCAAAGGACTAGAAATCACTTATTATCTTACAGCCTCAATTTTGTAGCACAAATGAAGCACAAGCCAGATGTGGGGAAAGGCTATTGATATACAGCAGCAGCTTTTCCTTTGTCTCCTAGGTTGACATTGTTAGTTCTTCTCGTGCTTTATATCAGGGATGCGATGCCAAAAAAATCACCAGTACATTTGGTACTGATTCAGGAAACCAGCAGTAACCTGAAGGCTTCAGGTACGCAGAGGGAATTTGCAAAGCTGCCTTTCAGCTCACAATCAAGGGCTGGTAGGTGGGAAGGCGATGATACAGTTTTTACCTGCTCTCTATAGATGGAGGACCTACCTCTGCAAGACCATAATTTTTCCCTGGCACCTTTAAGATAAAATTTTTCTTTGATATGGAAGGCAATGTGTTAAGGAATACGCCACTTTCAGACTGGAAGAAATCTCTCCTGCACAACTTTTGTGGAATTTGTGAAGGAAGATGAAAGTTATTAAGAACAAGAGAAGCATTCAGCAAGGCAAAAATTGGACTTTGAGGAAACCTACTGAAAGTTTTACACGTGACACACCTACAACTGTAAATGACATTTTTCCTTCACAGAGGAACACACAATTCAGCAATTCAGCCCCCTCCACCACAGCGCATTAGAAACCAGCACTGCTTGTCCATTCATCCGAAAGCTCACATTCTCAGAAACTGGGAACCCTGCAGCTCCCAGTGGGCTGCCTGGATCATAATAGCAAGCTGTTTCCTTCTGAGGCCGCTTAATGGCAATTAATACGGCCTTGGGGATGGCGATAATCACAAACGTACAGTGTTCTACAATGGAAAAAGGAGCCTTTACCAGTATTTACCAGAGAGGAACAGCTGAGATGTGCAGGATATCTGGGGACAGCTGCACCTCCTGTGCAGACCCTGACCAAAATACTACCAAGTTGCACTGTCCTAGAGGAACACAGGGCAGACTGTACTTGGTGAGCTCTCGGGACATATCACTTCCACCATAACCATTCCTAACTACAAAACCTCCACCCCTCCCTGGGTTAGCTGTCCTCTGGGCAGAAGAGTGAGAAGCCGTTGCTTCTGGGTTTTGCCCTTGCCTACCCAATGCAAATGAAGACATTTCTTATACAGCATTCTACCTGCTGGCCAGAATAACAACAAATCACATCTGGATGTACGCAAGCGGACTCGCCACTTCGGGCTTTTCAAGACCCAGCTAGAGCAAAGCTATGGCTGGAGTGACACAGTACTGGTGGTAGTCCTCCGTCGAGCAGGAGGTTGGACTAAATGACCTCCATAAGTGCATCCGATGTTTGTATGAAGCTATGAAGTGTGTATAAACCCCCTAGACATTTAGAACATGCTGGCTTTGCATTTGAGTTGCAATCCTTTTGCAATTGAACCAAGAACCCTGTATTTAATGAAGTTGGTATTATTCCATCAGTGTGCCCAGGACTTCTGATGACGCATATTGTTGCACATCGTACTTCTGTAGCTTGCCTACCCATTCCATGGATTGCAGAGGCCTTTTGATTTCAAAATAGGAAAATGGAACATCAACAAGTCAATACAGTCCCTCCCGTGCGAGAAGGATGCAATTAGCTTCAGTCACTGGCCTGACCTAAAAACAGCGGGCTGTGCTATCACAGGAGTTGCTGACAGTGGTTCCAGGAGGAGGAACAATGGCAACAGCCTCTTCAAGACTGAAAGGAAAAAATAGTTCTCAGGATGTGGGGCACTTTCAGAGCAGTTTTGGGGCTCAAAGGGCCTCATCTTCCGAGGGAGCTGCTGTGAGGAGTGGTGTCAGCAGCGCTCGTGAGGTGGTGCTGAGCCATGAAGACTTCCAGGAAAGCTGAAGGGAAAAGTTTGGGGGTTTTCCCTTCTTTTTCAGGACAAAATCTGAGGACAAAAAAGCAGACCACATCTATAGCTGCATGTGCCACATTAATATTTTAGTGAGTGTAGAGGCAAAGAATATAGTTTAAGGTGGGGCTGATGAAGGTGTGGTGGGGGTTGCATAATTTTAAACCAAATTAGTGGCAGGAAGTGATTAGAATAGTTTTTAAAACGCATTAGTGAATTTTCCCCCCTTCTCATAGCCACTTTCCTCAACTAGTTCTACGACCCCGTTATTTTAGTATTGAGTATTCCAATAAATGCCTGTGAGGTAGAGAAGTACCATCATTATATCTTTCAGGTGAGAAGGAAAATCACAGAGGCTGCAGTCAGATGGTCAAAGACTCATAAGCATATGGCTTTGAAGAGCTCTGCAGAAGTAATTGGGTTTGCTCAGAGCGATAGGGAAGATTAGTGTCAGTATCTCCTAGTGCTCTCGCCACCCTAAGAGCAGTCTTTACTCTTATTTATTGCTCAGCAAATGGAGGTAATTAGGTGACCCGCAACAGTTAAAAGCACTTGATCATTCATCTGTTAAGACGTTAATAATAATTTAGCCCTGTCAAAGTCGTGTGCCGTAGTCCTCTGATTTATTCTGAGATTAATATTACAGTAAATAACAGTGTTCAAGCAATATGTTTTTCGTTGATGTTTCCCATATTTGTAGAATAAGAGGTCAAACCTCCTCACTCGAAATCTACTACTCTAAATTTATGAAAATATCATTTCAATTTTCAACAAAGCTAGCTGAGATATGACAGATTTCTGTCAAGGAAGAGAGGGAGAAGAGTAAACCTGGACTGAAAAATCTAGCATAGTCATATTTTTTTGTTATTCAGTAGACAGAGAAAATTTGTTGACAGAAATGTGTGGTATAATAATAAAAAAAAAATAACTTCCACTGGACTTTTCAACTTAATCAATTGAAAACATCAGCATCACTGGGCACAGAATGTAATGTCATACTTTCATGCCATGGTGTTTTATTTATAGTTATTTTTCATTTTTGTGCAATTTACTTGCAATAGGAAATACGTTAGCAATGCGTTGAGAAATCAACATCTAACATTGACTTGGTTCTTTCTCAGAGCATGATTCTGCCCTAAAGCCAGTAGGAAACCCGTGCACAAACTTTACACTGTATCATTCCTGAAGGCAAAAGCCAAGAGTGCTCCAGATTGGAACTCTGTAGAATTTAGGGCACAGACTAAGTATTTCTCAAATTGCATTGAATTTAAGTGACCCATCATTTAGATTCTCTTTGTACCAGTTTTTATCACCTATTTCCAGCAGGCTCAAGGATTTGCCCGTCTGACATTTCCCTGAATGGCTTCTGTTGCTAAAACATCCTTTAGTTTTCATTCTTGAATGCAGATATTGATTTACTTTTTTAAAATCTAGTCTTTAAAAAAAAACCCACCTCATTTAACAGCTGTCTTCAGGGGCAAGGTTTCATTGTAAAGTTAAAAAAGTGCAGTCCATGTAGTCAATCCATCCGTTAGTCAATCAGCCATCCTTTCTGAGCCTCCTTTCTCTATGTTTCCATATACTTGTGTGCACTAGTTATCTCTTGCTGTGACTTTTTTCTTTATTTCACTCTCACTCATATTCCGAAATGGATTTTACTTCTTATGTTTTCCACACACACCAAGGCAAGAGCCACCACAACTGTGCTGTGACAAATTCTTATAAGAACAGACATACTGCTGAAAACTCAGTCACTGAAGGTGCCAGCTGAACCTAAATTTGACTTTGGTGTCTTTTTGGCATCTGATGCAACCCTCTGTGCTAAACCTCTTTATACCCTGCACCAGCAGCAGGACACGAGGAAATGGAATGAGGCTGGGTCAGGGGAAGTTCAGATTGCACATTAGGAGAAGGTTCTTCTCTGAGAGGGTGGTCAGGCACTGGAACAGGCTGCCTAGGGAAGCGGTCACGGTACCAAGACTGTCAGAGTTCAAGGAGTGTCTCGACAATGCTCTTAGACATATGGCTTAGTTTTAGGTAGCCCTGTGAGGAGCAGGGAGTTGGATTTGATGATCCTTATGGGTCCCTTCCAACTTGAGATATTCTATGATTCCGTTCTAAGATTAACATCCATCTCAACATTATCTTCACAGCCTGCCTCTGCTGTGTGGGTATGTTATCCCATCTTGATATTTCAGCATGAAAAACAGGACAGAACCACTAATCATTTAGGCTTGGAAGGACCTTGGGAGGTCCCCGTCCTCCTCAAAGCAAGGGCAGCTATATGTTCAGACCAGGCTGCTCAGGGCTTTTCCCAGGCAAGCCATCAAAATCCCCAGGTTCAGAGACCCCACGGTTCTTTGGGCCACGTCTTACACTGCGTGGCTCTTCTCAGGGGAAAACATTTTTCCTTATGTCCAGTCAGACACTGCCCTGTGTCAGTTTATGATCATTGCATCTCATTATCCCACCACCCCAGGGAAAGGGGGTCAGTTCTGAGCCTGGCCCCCTTTGCTTGGAGATCTCCTGGGAAGCACTGTGAGGCTGCACTGAGGTGCTCCCTAAACCTTCTCCTCTCCAGCTGAACATGCACCAGTGAGCTGGGAGGTTCACTAGCTGTGGGATTCAACTTGCTTAAATGGCATCTTCTAAAACTTGGGTATCTATCTCAGACAGGCTCGTTGCCTAGGGTAATCCCACCAGCAGAGAAAGAGAGAGGCACCTTCTTAGGAAAATTTCTCTTATAAAATAGGTGTGTGGGGAAGACGGGATGAACTTGCCTCTGGAAATATCAAAGATTTCCTACCAACAAGAGAACTAGCCTGCCTGCTTCCCTAAAAGCAGGGGACTAACTTCCAAACTTCAGGTGCAATGGATCTTGCAGGTAGGGACACAGGCTGCTTCCCCTGGTTTTTGACTGCTGTATTTGTGGCCAAGGAATGGGCACCTCTTCATTCTTCTCTTTTAGAAGAAGAGAGCAGTGACTGATCTGAGCATTTTGTCAAGGCGGCTTGATTTTCACCCACGAAGGGCGGCAGGTGAGTTGAAAGGGTGTTGGTACAGCCTGAGGCAGTGGGAGCATGAATTACTGGGCAGAAAACATAATCCTTTTAAGTGGCACACCCCAGTGGTAACAAAATGTAACATTCTTTTTCTATTATTATTTTTTTTTCAGTTATTGTTTCTGGTTGGTAAAGGGAGATGGATAGATTTCTGCATGGGAAATTCCGGTTCTGCCCAGAGAACAGGAATTTCTGGCCTAGAAAAATCTTTCCTTGTTACAAAGTTATTCTGAAAACAAATATAAAAACAGAAGAAAGCTGGCACCTCCTTAATCTTATCTTTGTAATTGCACCTATTATGGCTCAGGACACACCTTCACTGAAATGCAGGTAAATTTCAAAATCTTTCTGAATCAATCTGATTTTTATTTAAGTGTTGTAAGAAAATGATTCAGCACTGTAATTACCTCTGGCCATAATTGATTGTATTTGTTTACATGGCAGGTTATTAACAAAACATTATCTGGAATTGAACTCTGCCTTTAAGCAGAGCTGAGATTATTGCAGCAATACACCAAACATAATGTCAGGAACGTGCAGCAGGTGGCTACTTAACAGCAGTTATTCTGTTCATTCAGCATTCATTCTAAAGAGTCGATTTAGGACCAAATTAGCTGTCTTGTTTGAGTGATTGATTTGAGTGGTAGTGGCCTGTGCAGCACGGCTAATAAACATCACGCAGTTTTATAAAGCGGTAACTCACAGCTACATGGCGATGTCAATCTTTATCTTTGAAACACTATTTTTGAAAGGAGTGGATGGCCTTTGCTTCTCTCAGGGTGATGCATCTATTCCAGGAGCAGTGCAGTACCCTGCAGTTCCTAAATTCTCCATCTGGTACAGCCCAAAGCCATTCTGCTTTCATCTTGCCAGCATAAAATGACAATATAATCAGCCACTCCAGATTTATAACAAGGTCTCTTTGAATGTCGTGCAGTAATACCATATTTGATCAAGCCCCTAACTGCACACAATATTTTTTTATTTCTGCGTGTAAAAGTGCTAATTTTGAGGAAAACTTATTAAAAAGATGGAAAAAGAGAAAAGATGTATTTCTGAGTATGCTCAGAACAGATGCACAGAAGGATTAAAACCGTCCAGCGAGCCTGTCTCCCACACATCTCTCTTCATGTTCTTAAGCTGCAAAGGCCGGTGGCTGCCGTGGGACTCAGCTGAATGGAGGCCCCAAATGGGAAGATTTGGGTTTTCCTCTTGTTAGATAGAAGATACTCTCCCGTGCTGCTTGTTCAGCAGTGCCCCGGGGGCAGCAAAAGGGCAGAGAGCCTACGTGCCGATGGACGTGTTGCGTGGCAGTGGGGTGCTGGAGAATGTTGGTTACAGGGTTAAAGATAATTTTTTAAAAAAAAAAAATATGTTTTGTAACATTTGAAAAACTGAAATAACTTCAGAAAAGATCAGTGTCTCAGGCTTCCACAGATAGAACCAGTGGTGTGTTGCAGGTCCCAGTGAGAAGCTGAGACTATTTCCTCCCCAGCCAGCACACAACTCGCCCTGCGAGGCAGGAATGATTGATCAGTTTATAAACAGACAGATGGGAACGAGAGTGGGAAGAAGAGGAAGACATGTCTCATTCGTGGCATGGATTACTCAGTTTTAGTTTGAAAATCATCTGAATTTAACCCCAGGATTGTTCTGTTTCTTAACCATAAGCTTCATGCAGGGTGGAGCTCCTTCTGCATTCTGCTTCTACACACCCTGCTTCACCGGTGTGTGTCCTCCTGTTAGATACAGTCTGTTGGTCTTTCAGATCACATGCAATTTATTATTTCCCTACGGTTAGCTGAGTTAAGGCCCTTTAATAACAGACATAACTCCCTTGTGTGCTAAATCATTCGCCAGGAAACACAATGGATCTGCTCTATAAGCACCACCTTGATGTGTCTGATTATTATTTTTTTTTACCTCCAGTGACTCCCACATTTACAGCAAATTTATGCCCCAATTCTTGTCCACCTTGATAAGAATAAGGAAAATATCAAGATGTCCAGGATAATATTTTAGAGGATTTTATAGTTTAGATGTGAGTACTTGTGACACCTAGTGGTTCTGCCAGAAAATCGCAAATATTTTAGGGGAAGAGGAAGTAGGGGGTGGGTTGGGGAAAGGAAGAAGGGGTTCAATATCACCTACTGGAAGGTAGCTTCTACAATAACCTGAGAAAACCCACGGCTGAGCAAACTCCTTCCCCAGGGATGTGGCACAACTGCCTGAGGCAGTCACCCTTTGAAACCCATCACATCAGCAATGGAAAAGTTCAGGTGTATGAAACTCTTCTGGGGTGGGGTGGGACGAGGTGGCTCTCGGTGGTTAGGTAAGGTGGTCAGGCAGTTGCCAAAGTCCTCTTTGTGAAACAGGAGGTGAGCACAGGAGCTGTGGGTGATGGCGTCAACCTGGCAGCAGAAGGACAACTTAAAGGCACACCTGAGGTGGAACAAGAATATTGATTCAGGCAACTCCACGTCATGAAGAAACAAAAGGCAAATGTTACAACCAGTTCCTTGCTGGCTCTTTACAAAGTTGTCCTTTAAATGTGACGCTTCAGCAATGTCCCATCACCCAAGACTTTCCCTATATTCAACAGAAAAACGTGGATGCTTCCCAAGCCATGGACTCAGATCTTAGGTGGGCTGAACTGCTCTGTGAAGAAGCTGGTTTTCATACCCTAGCAAGATCACTTGAATAGTAGGAGCTCTGTAAAAAGACGAGATGGAGAGCAGGCACCTACCTGATGTGGAGCGAGCTAATTGGGAGTCATGGTCAGCTGCTGTGATGGGGCAGCTTAACCAGTCTGGGCTGACTGGGAGCCTGCACTGGGAAAGGCATGACCTGCTTGCTGTTGCAGGGCACAGCTTGTCATCAGCCACCCAAGCGAGTGACCCAAGTGTGCAAAAATGTCAAGGACTTCCTACGTTGGAGGCTCTTGAGAGAAATATGCTTTTGATGGTGGAGATAACAACCTCCAATGGCTTTTAGCAGTCTCTAAAAGAAATCGAAACTATGGAGTGCAGCATAATGCACAGTCCCTCGGAGACAGGTATTCCCAATTAATGGATAGTAGTGCCTGTTGCTGTGCAGTTGTCTGTTAAAACAAAATACCCATCTGGAGACCTTTGACAGGAATAACATAAACAGAAACAATTTACTCCATAACTATACAATTTTGGACAGCTAGATAACAGATCTATTAGAACACAGCTTGTAAAGGTGCAGTTACATACATATGTGCATAGGTATGGCTTGTACAGACGTAGTGTGACTCACGGGCTGGAGGACGTGGTGTGATTCACACAGCTCCTGTGACATTTGTTGGGTGATGGGTACGCTCTGTATCGTGGATTCTAGTGTTACACTGCACCACCATATGTCCCTGGAAGATGATGAAACGTGTTTGCAGTGGTCTTGGCAGTTGTTTACTCCTCAAACTCTGGTACCTGGCACTTCCAGGTCATGTCTGCCCTTCTTCATGGCCTTGGTGGGATCAAAGCACCTCAGCTGGATGCTTCAGGTTACACCAGAATGGATGGGTCTTAGAGTGTGCCACAGTTGTTCTAACTCCTGTTCAATGCCATTGCTAGGTTTTTCCAATTGAGGCTCGAATCACAGTAAACGCACACTTTAAGTGTCTGGAAGAAGTATGTGAACAAAACTTCCCGTGTCCCTCCCAAAGCTGCTCTCACACTTTGCCAATGGTCATTTTGGTTGGACTGCTAGGTTGTAGGTGCTTGTCAAGGAGACCATTGTTAGGTTTCCCACTGTAGATAGTTGTAGGAGAAATAAATGTACTGTGTGTGAGTGCTGCTGCTACAACGGCAGGAGGAAAACTGGTCTCCCCTAGACACCAAGGTGGGAGCCACATGCCATCAGAGATAGCAGTGAATTCTCCTCATACGGAAAATTAATACATCAGGTGGTGAAAGTGAAACTATTCAGGATTTGCTAAAGAATAATCTGTTTCTTCTTCCCAGCCCTAAACAGCGTGAGTGCAGTTAAAAATGGAAACTGGATTGATTCCTTCCTCTCAGTCCCATACTCCCATTTTCCCATGTGAACATCCAGGCTTGCAGAGAAGCCAACAACTTGTGAGCTGTTGGGTCAGCAGAGAAGCAGAGTCACTCCTCAGGGCACAGCAGGTTCGGCGTGCTGCTGTCATGTACCCCAAGTCTGCCTCCTACAAACCAGAGCAAACAGACCCTGGAGAAATGGCTGGTTTGATAGACCTTATCAGTCCTTGTCAACAATGCAGGTAGCAGAGCACCAGATGGAGTTGTCTTGCACCCCCAGGCAGAGCCTTTAAGAAAGGTGGGAAAAGAGCCACGGAGTGAAAAGCTCCTAAGAGATGGAGTTGCCAAGAAAGCCATTGTGCACTTGTGAAGAAAGATAAGACGAGAAAGACCTTCATCGGGATGTCACCATCCCCATCAACTATGAGATAGAGGGCAGGGATGAACTTTGCAACAAAGGAAGGGACCTATCACTCTTCAAGACTTGAAAAGTATTGCTGAGGAAGGATTCTCCATTAGTGAAATGTTTTAAAAATAGCTCGACTGTTGTTTCTCAGGGACACTGTTATGCCTGAGCTCAGCTTCTGGGTCCATTCAGCTGTAAGCTTGTGTTTCACCATCTAGGATACAGAATTAGGACACTACATACCCATAAAGAACCCTCCCCTTTTACTGAATCGGGAATATTAATTACTAAAGGACTCATTAAAAAGGAAAGTTGCATGAATTCTACTAACTTCATTGTGTCACAGAAGGGAAATAAGCAAAAGCCTTCTAAATCTCCTCATAAAAATATGAGCAAAGTCAGTAAAGTGTTCAAATTTTCATTTTGAGGAGGCTTTTTACTGTATGAAATGCTAGACCCAGCCTCACAAAGGATAAAGAGGGGACAGAAAAGTATGCCGTAATTGCTTACCAGTTCTTCACAATTGTTTTCTTTCAAGAAATAAAAGTTTCGATCACTACATTTATTTTTTTTTTAAACTGAATATCCTTCCTACTAAAATTTTTTGCTACTATTCAGGGCAAATAAACTGTTTATGTTTTCTCTATGATAATGCAATTAAATAAAAATAGCACTAGGAGAATGCAATATATTTTGTTCTCTACTCAGTTCCACACATTACTCTTGAGTTTTATTCCAAGAATAAGTCAGTGAGAGCATAATCAAACAATGCTGGCAATAATCATCTCTCCTTTCTGTTTTAAGTCTCAGACTCATCAACCTAACAGAATAAATAAGTAAAAATATGCATCTATCAAACTTTATTTGCCGCTCAAATTGTGTTCCCGGTGAACTCTCTTATGATCATGAGGATTGTAAACATCAAAGTGGAAAATTTTCTAATCTAATTCCAAGGGTTCAGTAACATGTCTTAAAATTAATCATTCATCCTTGGTCTCTAATATCAGCTCACAATTACTGAAGCCTAATCCAATCTCACTGAAGTAACACAGGGCTCTCCATTGATACCGAGGGCTGTTGCTCCACAAGATGCCATCAGTGCCTCTCTAATAAACTTTTAGCTTAGCTCTTGATCTCAGCAGGAATCCAGCTCAGAAATCCAGCTGAGCATGCTTCAGCCTCAAAGCAGCAGTTAAAAGTCTCTAGGAAAACCTATAGAAAAAATTATAGAAAAGTGCTCCTGGGTTCTACAGCAGGGAGTACAACAGGACCGGAGAAACCGCACTAAATGGAGCAAAAAATTTGCATCTTATCTTTAAGAAAATAGTTGAACACAGTGGAACAAAGACACAACTGACAAAAGGAGTTAGTTATCAACTGGGGAAAAAAGGAAATTCCAGTAGACATCTGGACTACGTCTCACACAAACTGTGCTGAAAATTGCCCTCAGCCCCAGGTTTTCTGTGGGACGCTCGCACCGCACAAGGAGTTGAGCTACATCCTCCGCTAAAGCCTTTCCTGAAGGTAGACACACTGATTTCAGGGATGAATTTCCAAGGGAAGCAGATGGTGTGCATGTGGCCTGAGTGTCCAGATAAGTCACACGCATGGTCCTCAGAGTGGGATGTCTTCTAGTGTTTCAGTTCAGAGCATACATCTGCAATTAATGACAACTGTATTACTTCTTTTAGAGTCTCAACCATAATAGTTGGGAATCAGTAAATTTTTGCAGGACATTGCCTGAAACTGATTCTGGACTGCACTTATTGCTGAAACTCTACATTTCTCCTGAAACTCTAATCGACTTCACCTATAAATATGGCCAGAGTATAATTAAGACCATCTGGTAGAGGGAATCGATTCTGGAAACATTTTTGCTGGAAAGGAAGACAAATTCACTCTTGGGAGTGGGGTCTCTACCTCTGAAATAATAGTGTGAATAAAACCATTCCGGGAAGTGTCAGCAAAATCTTAATTTGATGTACAAGGGCTGAAAAGCCAAAGCTGGAAGGAGAGCCATGGGACAAAAATGTGTTTATACAGATGCTGGATCGTCTCCAAGACCTATGAGAATAGTGCTAAACCCTCCCAGGGCTGAACAATGGGACCGAAATCAGGCATCAAATAATAATTAATATATGTTAACTTGCTCCCACCCACTATCCCACAGTGTGGGATTTTTTTTCCCCTACAAGCACAAATAATTAATGCAGTGCAGAGGGTTTCTAGCCTCTTCGTAGGGTTAGCACACACCACCAAAGGCTTGGTTGGAGCTGGTCTGCATCACTCTTTTTATTTTTGTAAAACAGTTTTAAGGAGAATACAATCCTCTTACAAGTCACTTCCTTCATAGAGATGAGTTTAATGCATACATTTTTGCATACAATCTGAGCTGGAGACTGACCTTCTGACAACTGGCTGAGGCACGGGGCGATGCCTCCTCAGGCCGAGCTGAGGGGGGGCTCCCGGGTGGGGGTCAGGGGAAGCCCTGTGGGCAAGACCCCTTGGGGCTCCAAAAAATACTTACAGGGCACTTATTTTCAGCATCTGACTTTATTAAGAGTTACTTTGAATGGACTGCTCTATGAACTATAAAATACATTGGACATAATATTCTATAGAGTGAAGAAGGTTGTTTATTTTTCGTACTCACGAAGACCAACAATAATAGATTTTTAGGTTCTAATCTGAAAAAATAAATAGCATGCCTATTCAATGACTCATTTTCTTTTTGCATGTTTGAGTCTCCCAGTCAACATTGCCCAAGTAGCCACTGGCAGAGTGAAACTATCATCTTCCTACACTTGACCTCCACACTTGAAGAAATAATTGCTGCCTTTTTTTAGGCAGGGGGAGCTGACGGTGGGACCGTGACCTCAGAAAAGGGAGAAATTTCCTATCGCTGGCTTTGTTTTTTTAAAAAAAACTTTGATCTGAAGCGCATATGTGAGGTAGGGAGGGGAGAGGCAGAGGAAGAGGAAAGGCCGGTATTAATTGCAGAAATTGCAGGCAGAGTAGGACAACAATTTTGAAATAAATCATATAACTAAACCATAACAGGAAAATCTTTGATAGTCTGAGCCCTGCACAGAGCCAGCATGCTCTCCTGAAGCACAGTGCCACTTCATCAGTGCTCCTGGAGAGGAACAGACAGGAGACATCCCTCCTGTGGTAGAACATCAGACGTAAATCGCTGAACGACTCCATTTTCTCCTCCTTCCCCCCGGCTCACCACAAAAACACCCCACCCAAACCCCCTAATCCAAAATCTAAACAAACAAACAAAACCCCCTTCTATGGAAAAAGTAGAACCACACCAGTTTGAGAAGATGGTGACACGGTTTGGACGCTGCTCAGGTCTTCAAACCAACAGTTGCTGGAGGAGATACGGGAGCTGCTTCTCTTTGAGCAAGTCTCACCCGCAGCTTCAGATGGCTGAACGTGTTTCTTTTACCCCTCCAAAGTATTTTCAGAAACATGCACTAAAATGTCACGGCAAAATTTGTCTCTTTATTTCATAATTCTGTAGCTTTATAAAGCTGTCCTGGCCAGGTAAGGAATAATTTCTTCTTTTTCGGTTGTTCTCACAAGTTTTATTTTCCACCACCTTATGTGGTATCGTGAACTACAGACTCTTACTCAAATCTCAGGACAATTGATTATTTTACGCCGGTGAGAACATTGAGTATACACACCTAATGAAGAGTAAAACTTTTGGCTCGTGTAATAATGACTAGAAGGAATTTGGAAATGAATCGCATTTTCAAGCCTTGAGCTTTCTAAATCTTGGCTTGCAAATTACAAACAATTGTCCTTTCAAGCAGATGGTCTAATCTAAGATGAAGGGGTTGTATATGTGGTAGCTCCAGGTCACAGAATGCCGTGATTGATGTTAAGAGCAATATGGGCTGAAGCTCACATCAAAATAAAGCAAATAAACACGGGAGCCGAGACCGTTCTGGAGAATTAGCTCCAAAGAATTCCAGTTTCCTGTCCATCTGCCTTTTACTGTTGGTCAACTTTTGTGTTTAAGAGAACTTCTCACGTCTGCTAAGAGGGCTTATGATGTTTTTCTCCCACTTAATGTCAAAGTGTCACTTCCATGTGCAGCCTTTCCATCAGCAAGGCACTTTAATGGTCTAACTCCTCCGGCAGGCTGCCCCTCATCACGGCCTTTGTGGAAGAATAATTCTTTGGGACCGCTAGTCTCTACTTCACACGTGGCTGAAATCACACACACAGATTTTATAAGCCTGGTTTCCAAAGGAAATTGCTCAAAAAAGACACTCTTTGCCTTTTGTTTTACGAGAAGTGATCTCATTGTAATCAAAGCGGATGTCCTATAGGAGACATTGGTCTTTCCATTCAAACGAAAGATAAACAATTAACACTACCCAGTATCAGAAGAGTAAACACGCAGTGGTAAGAGAGAGACCAGTGACCCCAAGGAAGGCATAACGTCCCACCTGGAGTAGTAATGGCATTTCTTTTGGAAGGGAGGCAGGATTTTCCCATCAGGCCAGTTGCTGCAGCCATTCTCCCACCATCATTTAGTGGATTTCTGATCGTAAACCTACCAGGTTCCTCATCACATCCAGGTTGTTTTCTGTTTCTATGAGGATATTCCTTCTCCTAATAACAACAAAAATCTGTTCCTAACAGCCCCTATAAAAATACAGCATAAATCTTCAGGGAAAATGTTACATGAAGGTGATGTGAAGATCTTTCCTGGTCCCCAAAGAAAGGGGAGCTCAAAGGAACCAAAAAAAGGAGATATTTGCAGACCAGGAAAAATATTTACTTTCCCACAGAGCATAAAAAATATGCAAGAAATATGCTCCAGCTATAAATTCTTTCAAATGACATCAGCAAATGGGGTTACTCATAAACAGTCAGGAAATCAGGAAAAGAGCAAATGGTCCAAAATTACAGAAAATTACTTTTTGTCATGGTTGGTAGGATGAACGTAAAGAAGGGACTTTTCTGCTGTTTGGGGGAGCTCAGGAACAGGGTGCATGCCCTGAGCAGGGAGAAGGACTGAAGCAGCAATGGGTCCTGCAAGGACCAACACTGCGAACTGGCAGCCCATGATCTGATGGAAACCTCCCCAGCATCTCCCACCAAACAGCTTCACAACCTTTTTAATCTCTCTGCAAGAATAGTGGCATCAGAGGCCCCGTTTCCCAACCAGTGTAACAGTAACACTCCAGACACTGCTATTTTTTGATCATTTATTATGGCACTTTAAAGCATATAAACTCCATTGCTAGGTGTTCCAAGCCAGTTTAAAAATAAAATGAGGCTTTAAGTTTTAGGCAGTATTTCAGTAGATTTTGGTTAAGAATTTTTTAGAATGTTACTAGGCAGGAAATAAGAATTTTGCTAGGAAAACAAAAGTATTTTCAAAATAAGGCTTCCTTTCAGTAAAGCATGTATAGGTTTGCTTAAGTTTATCATGCCCATTGGCTCACTAGTATGTCTTTTATTTTTTTTTCAGAAAAGACATTTGTGGGTTTGAAACAAACAAAAAAAAAAACCACTCCTGAAAATATATTCCTCTGCTTAAAAAGTAACAAAGCTTATCTCTCATCTATACCCACTCAATTGTGTTTACTTTGTAACACGCAAATTAGAGTTCAGGTTCTAAAGCTGTTTCTAAATTTATTTTTTCCAGTTTCAGGTTTTACTAGTTTAGCAATTTAGGATGCTGGTCAAAATCCAGCTTGCTATTAACTGTTCGTTGGTGTATATTGCCTTGTCTTGAATTGGAGGCAGTTTCTAGTAGAGCCTAAAACCAAACGGAGTTTTTTTTATAAAACCTCACTTTAAAATTCCATCATAGCAACAACATTTCCACTTCATATATTTGACAATTTTATTTCATAGCCCCATAAGTTCAGAATAGTTACACAATAGTTACATCACGGTTTTCCAAGAGGATTGCACTCGGCTACTCAGTCCATTGAAATACTAGAAAACGGGGAAAAGGAAAATTCGGAGTAAGGGAGCTCTGTCCACTGAACTGAGTCGTTTGTAGCAAGTTCCTACTGGACACGAAGACCTTCTCACGCTTTCTGGTAGACTCTAACGCACTTGACACCGTTCATGTCACATTCCTAGAAGATAAAGAGATGGATTTATTCATTTGCATCAGTACAGGCTGTAAAGAAAGAGATCTTTCAGAGTTACTACCAGCCAGCAGCACTCAGGGATCAGAGAGTGGGAATGAATTTACCACCACCAGTTGTCCATCCACTAGTTTCCGCGTTATTATGGTCTTCTTGCCATCCCATTCCTGCTCCTGAATCAACGACCCATCATCTTTTAAGCTGACAAGGGTCTGAAAGAAGAACCCGAGCGTCAGTATTTTACCCACAACATTTGAGGGAGTCCGAGGCTTTCCAACACCTTATTCCAGAGGAAAAATCCCCACCCCAGCTCACCCAGTAGCGATTTTGCCACCGACATCTACAAAGCCAGGATATTATTATGTTTTATTATATATATATTATTTATAAAATGTTTTATTGATCCTCAAGGTCACTGCTCTGACACCTTCCTGCTCCGAGCAGCCTCCCACAGCCTGCACAATCCCAGTTAAGCCAGTGCTCCCAGTTCATCTCTTTGTACATGGGCTGGGAGCTTTTGGGTAGTGTTTATCTGACCTTGCAACAACAGATGAATTCCCAGCCTGTAGCTGGGGGGGTAGGGGGTTGGTAGCATTTAACCAACATCTTTGGCTTAATATTCTCCCAGTTTGGTGCAGGAAGAAGCTCTCTGCCTGGTAGAGCTGGAGAGCAGGGGGTTGATTCACACACATGCCTTGTGTGTCCCTTGTCCCTCTGGACACCACACCAGGCTCCCTTGTTATGCAAATACCAGGCTGAGCAGCAAGGCTAAGCCTAGGGCTGAATTGCTTCTGATTAAGCATCAATGGGATTTTTTTCCCCCCCACAGGCTTCAAATGAAGTGGCATTTGGCTTTAAGGGGGATTTAGAGGTCTGTTGGTTTTACTAACACAGTGCTGCTGCTACAAATCGAAAACAACAAAGTACACAAGACATTATTGGCTTCAGCATTTTCCCCCTCTTTGGAAGTGGCTTAATCCAGGGAAAACAAAAAAACCCAAAGAATTTATTTCAATGAGACTTACAGCGACAGCTGTTCATCAAATAAAGCATCCTTAGTGTGGATGTCAAAACTGATTGTTAAATAGTGTCCCCATCTGCAAAACACCCAAAGAATTGTGACTTTTCAACAGAAAGTCTGGAATACTGACCTGAGTTTTCCTGCCATCTAACGTATTTTCCTCAAACTTCTCACCAAGCTTGAAGCTGAACTGTGAAGTTTTGAAGGTGCTTTCTGTTTTTACGGTGATTGTGTCCCCATCCTTAATAATGTACACGTCTGGCTTGGCCATGCTTCCCATTTTCCTCATGGCCATCCCCACACCTGCCAGGGGAGAGGCACAGGGAGTCACAAAGCCAGTTAAACCCCAAGGCTTAGGGCCACACAAGAATTCAAACACCTAATTCCCATTTAATTAGGCCCTTAAGTACACTTGAGAATCAAAGCTCAAGAGCCACAAAGAAAGAGGATGTTTTAAATTATCTACTGATGAGGAAGGAAAAAAAAAAAAAGGTTTATTTGCAGGGTGATTCTTTACCTTCCTCAGGGAGCTGAAACTAAATCTATTTTGCCCCCGAGAGGACTCACAGATGTCCCAAAACTCAGCATGGAATTTTTACAAACAGAAATAAACTGTAAGCAGGAAAGCAAACACAAAATCTTAAACTATTGTAAAATTATTCCCTTCAAGTTCTGAACACTTTAAAAATTCTACAGAGGATTTTCAATTGACAGACATTTATTTCAACTTACTCAAACACTCTTCCATCATTCCCTATGCAACCTAAAACATGCCTTTTTTTTTTTTCCATAGCAGTTCATCTTCTACCTCCTGTACCAAAAGTGGGGACTTGTGAGTTGGAAAATTGCTGTCATGCAAGATAGTGCTCACAGTCATCTTACACCCACACCAAAAAAAAAAAAAAAAAGGAAAGGGAGCTTTGCCAATGACTGAAAATTCACCGTCTGGAGACATCAGCTCTCAAAATTTCAAAATTCTTCAGAAAAAGAAAAAAAAAAAATTCCCCCTGCCTCAGCCCCCGTGTGCATTGCTCGGGTGGTTTGCTTGAGTCTGTTAGATCTGAAGGATGAAGATCCGAGCAAGAGGGTGGTCACAGACGTGAATCCATCCCACTGGGAAGTGCGGGTCTGAAGCAAGAGCTGATAAGCAACCAACCGGAGAGGGAAGCGCCACCGGGTGTGTTGGGGCTGGAGGGGTCAGAAAGTGTTGTCCCAGCCCAGCACTGCCCCGGGGGGCTCGGGATAACAGGATACGTGGCTGAGGGCTGAATCCACAACCAAAGACCACGGTTTCCTTGGGCAGTGGAAATAACCCAGTGCTTCCCAGCCACTGCTTCTCCAGACTCAACCGAGATTCCAGGACCGAGCCTGGGGCTGCAGAGCAAAAACCAGTCCTCAGCCCAGCTTTGCTGACCAGAATTGGGAGTTTTTGTCATGGGGACACCCCGCCCCAAGCTTTCACTGTTGTCCAGTCCGGAGGAACCATGGAGTTATTGGATCAGCAACACCTTGGGATCCAACTAAAGAGAGATGAGCCGTGCGTGTTATCCATACGGGAGTGAAATTAGGCTTCTTTATCCTCAGATGTTCTTTTACACCAACTGAGCAGAGTCAGCAGAGTTTCCTCAATGAGGATCAAAAGGCAGAGAGTTTCCTAAGTAACCAGCACAGGTGGGAACCAACGAAGGACTGGCTCCTGAAGTGTGATTTGGGGTAGATTTGATTGCCAGAATTGTAATTATACAGAGGGAAAGAGTTTAAGATTGCAATCTAAAAAACAAACAAGCAAACCCCACTCTGTTGTTGCCTACCCCAGGGAGGTGCTCTGCAGCTGCAGCACCTCATTTCTACTCCGGATTCGGAGCGTGGCACATCCCTGGCCCTGGCTGGTAGAGGGGAGCACCACGGCATCCTAATCCCTGCTGAACTGAGCTGACTTCAACATTCTTGAGTTTCCCCCAAAGTCTTTGGGAGCAGAAGCTCCCAAAAAAGCAGGAGGAGGAGAAGCTCTCCTCTCCCTTATGAGGAGAGGCTGAGAGAGCTGGGACTCTTTAGTCTGGAGAAGAGAAGGCTGAGGGGCGACCTTATTA
>JAOQGM010000012.1:126029181-126045117 GCA_027564225.1 Gallinago stenura | reverse complement strand
GCTTGGAGCAACCTGGTGTGGTGGGAGGTGTCCCTGCCCAGGGCAGGGGGGTTGGAACTCGATGATCTTTAAGGTCTTTTCCAACTCTAACCATTCTATGATTCTACCATGTGAGGTAGAAGCAATGAGAGGTCTGTGATTGAGCCCTGTGTCTGAAATCATCTGTCTTCACCCTGAACCGTGCTCTTTTCCTTTCAATCTCCTCATTCCTGCTGAGTCACGCTGAGATGGCGGAGGTGTTACCTGGGATCAGCCATCCATCACCTCTTCATGCAGCCCTGGCACCGAGCTCTCTAGGAAATGACTCACAGGAGAAGCTCCATGGGTCTGTCCTCGATTGTCTTCACTGCCCACCAGCTGGCTCACCTCACTGGGGTTTCTCCCTCCTTCACCATATTTGATTCTTGAGGAGTTTCCTTGTTATTTAATGTATTTCTGAAGTCATTTTTCTCCCTCACTAGGCAAATATTTGCTTATTTTAGTTGCAAAGAAAAATCAGTATCTTCTTTTTCAGTAAACGCTCAGACCTCACATCTTTACAAACATATTAACGAAGATCCCTGCTCATCTTCAGTGGCCACGGCTCAGTTTCTCACAGCAGTTATTTTGGGATAAAACCTTTCTGCAGAGGCAAGTAATGGGCATGTATCCATTCACACTGGGTCTGTATCCATGCCCTTGGTTCATTAGTCATCAAGCTGCTGTTACCATGCCCTCCTGGTAGGGATTTAAACTTCCTGAGTAATCGATCTTTCCGAGGATCAGACAGGCATGTCAGCGTCGATCTTCCTGCCAACATGCAATCAAGCCTTGGATTGTTCCCCAAGATCCTTTTCCCTTGCCGCTCAAACCCTCAGCCATCTTTTGCAACCCGTTCTCTGCCCTCATCCAGGATGGTGCTGTCCTCACCCAGCATTTTAAGCCAACGTTTTGTGAGCTTGGGGTAGAAATCCTCCCCTGGCTCAGTGGCCACTTCGCTGGGCGAGTTGTAGCCCAGCTGCCGGTGATACCAGCCGTGTGATTTTGTTGGGTTTCCAAGATAAATGCTGAACCTGCTACAAAGCAGATGGCAGGTAACCCCTCTCCAGCCCCTCCACCGTGCCTGCCCCAAAAGATTTTCCCGATGGCAGAAGAGACTTACCCTGCAAAGAGCTGTACGAAGTTGTGCCCACCTGGCAGGGGTACCAGCAGATAGAGAGCAGGGCAGGCAAACATCTCCCTTTCTGGGCAGAGCAAAGGGTCTGGGAGCAGCTAAACCCCCAGAGGACAGGATGCCATCGCTGCTGCCAGAGGCTGAGGCTTTGCCCCAGATTTGCACGGGTGCAAATATCCTGATTTCGGTGTCTTTGCCTTAGGGCTTGTCTATTCTTATCACGGGTGCCTTGGGGCAAGCTGATGGCTGGAGGCAGGAGAAAGCAGCCGTGGGTGGTGTTAAGAGGAGAGTCCTCCCAGCTCGCCTTGGCCACAGATCTTGGCTCCTGCCACCCAGGGAAGAGCTGCTGGTGGTCCCGGGAGCGAGGGGCTGGCCGTGTCTCTGAGCACCTACCCGATGGGAGGCTCTCGCAGCAGCTCCAGCCCGTTTCCTGCTCATGCAGACAGAAAATCTGACCAAATACACATTAAAAAAAAAAAAAAAAAAAAAAAGAAAAAAGGCAAAAAGAAATACTTTTCAAGCCATCACTGGCATCGTGTCTACTTGGGAGACACACAAGAGGTTCATTACCATGCAAGATCCTCTCCCAAATTAAAATATCTCTCCCAGCGACAGCCTTTCCCACAATAGTCTGAAGCAAATTGTGGGCTGCTGAAATGACACTAATTTGCACCTTCCAATTCATTGTGCACTCCAGACTTCATGATCCTATTGAGGTAGCAGCCTGGCAGTGATGACTTTCCCGAGTTACACACTGATGCCATTTGTACGTTTGTTCACTGGAGTTTGATTTTTCCAGATTGTGCTGCAATTTCAGCACAGGGTGTTAAATGATTTACTGCAGAGAGATGGTGGCAAGGCCAAGAATAAAACCCAGGTATCATCAGTCCCAAGATACTATGACAACCAGTGTTAGAAAACACTCTCTGCCACTGCCTCACACTCTTATTTATCAACAAAAGCGGGTTGATTTTATTTCACTCTTAGCAAGACGCTGTTTCACTGGAGACCACTTCAAATGAGATTTATCTTGCTTGGAAGAACTACAGACTCTTGCATTTGTAATTCATTCCCCTCCCTTTTCTAATCTCATTTCTATTGAATGTATTGTTTTTCTTTCCATTATTTCTAAAATGAGATCATTAAAATGAGTATTGGAACTTAACAGGTTTGGGGCAGGAAAAAACTTCACTGCAGAGGCATCACAAATATAATACCTTGGGTTGGCACAGAGCCTCCATCAGCTACATGGCAGAAAGGAGCTCTTTCTTATTGCCATTTATTCCTGCTTCTGTTTTGACATTTTGGGGACATAAGTTAAATAAAAAGAAATTCTGACTCCTGGAGTCTATGACACTTTCTGCAAGAGGCAACCCTGCCAACAAGACAGCTTTTACCTGTGTGAGTGCTTCAGAGGAGGAGGCTCTGGGCTGGATTCTTCTGCTTGCACCCAGGTGAACAAGAGGGAACCTTCCAAACGATGTCTCCAACCTCCTGGGGGTGCAGAAGAGCCCCGACCCCTGCAAGGGCTGCAAGGCTGGGATCTGCTGCTCCACTGACTCAGCTGAATCCAGAGAGTAATTACATTTTGCCTAAAAATAAACACACAGTCACTCCCTCCCATCCCTCAGCTGTTATTTCAGAGTTTTTCTTTTGTCTCCCCACGTGCCCGAACCCTTCCCTGCCCTGATAAAAATCCTATAGTGCTTAAGGTGGGGTTTGGGATGGCTCTGGGGGTGTGAGCCCCCAGTTTGCTCGGCGCTGCTCTGTGCTGGGGGGGTCCCCTCTCTGCTCCCAACCCAAGCAGTGACAAACCTGTTTCCAATCCTTAAGGAGCAGCCACTTCTCATCTCGAGTGGGCTGGATACCAGGGATGGGTGAAGCAGCTTCTGATGGAAAGAATCCAGGGGTCCTGGAGGATGCTCTATTACTGCAGGATATTACCTGGCCCTTGGCAATACAGTAATATGTTCCAGATGCAAAGAAGAGATCTGGGGAGAAGGGTGCTGGGACACTTCTTTTCTTCATTAAACTTCTATTAAAAAAAAATAAGAAAGAAAAAATAAAAAAAGGAAGAAGAGAGCAAATTCTGATCTAACAAAGCTCAAATCTAGAGTAAATCCATTGCACACTACAGCTTCACTCTGGATTAATACCAGTGTAAATTAGGCTAAGATTTGACTGCAAATCCCAGCTCTCTCCTCACTCCTGAAAGACACAAACATTAGGGTCTAAGCATCTACAGTTATGTATTGCATAAAATATTTCCTGACCAGGAAAATCTCATGGGACAACGATCAGGAACAAGACGGTGCCAATAATTGGTTTAATTGAAAGTAAAGGCTAAAGAGACTAAAAATAAAGAGATGAAAGCGGGTTTTCCTCCGCCAGTTTTAATACAAGCAATATTAGTAGCAGCTGCATTTCAACCCATTTTTGCAGATAACTGTGAGAGGGGCATTCTGAAACCTAAACAGTTTAATTGCACAGGCTACCCTTTAATTTAGGGTGGTGAGAATGATATGAAGGACTCATTAAAGCGGGGCATTAACCATGGCGGAAAGGAAAGTAGTTTCTTTGTTGCAGAAGACCTCGCTACCCTACAGTCCCCCCAGTAAACTCTCCATGGGAGCCGTGGCAGGGCGGGATGGGTGGATCGGGATGTGTTGAGATGGGGGGAAGCAAATGAAAAGCCATTGGTACAGCGCCCTGCAGATTGTATGTCACTGCAGACAGCCATTTAATAACTCTCCAATTATTGCTGCCAGCTGGGGCATGTTAAGACCCTGCGAGAAGTCAGGCCAAAATCCCCAGGGCATGGCTGCTGCCCACGCTTCCCCCCCGGGACGAGGAGGGGGCACGGGGGGGGCAGGCTGCGGCACCCGGGTGGGACCGGTCTGCTTTTCCCAAGGGATTACCATGCTTCCCCCACCCCTCCTGCCCCTAGCTTAAAACATAAGTGTATATGGTATAAATATACATGTATATGTCTATTTATGTATATACATATATATTTATGTATATACATATACCATATACATAGATGTATATGGTATAAAGCCATTTTGGGGTCTCCTTCCCCCGGGACATGGGGCAGCTCTCGGCAAGCGTTGCCTTCGGTGTAAATGCAATTAAGTGCAGCAACCTGCAACCTTTGAGCAACCTGCTCTGGTGGGAGGTGTCCCTGCCCAGGGCAGGGGGGTTGGAACTGGATGATCTTTAAGGTCCCTTCCAACTCACCTTCTGTGATTGATTCCATGATTCATTTCTATGTCAATGCACACACAAGGTCTCCCGGTGCCACCAGCACGTCGTTACCTCCGAGCTAAAAGAGCTGGGCACAGCCTGTGTGCCATCATGCTGTGTGTGCTGGGTGCTGGGTGCCACAGCTCCCTTTCCAAGCCAAACCCCTTTACTCCCCAGCAGAGCTCAGCCCAAGGAGAGCTGGTCCAAGGAGTCCTTGCCCTGGATCTGGCCAAGGCTGCATCTGCTGGGGGTGTTGAGGAGGGACAGGGTCCCACGTGTCCTCGCTCGGTGCTGAGCCCCCAGCCTTGTTGATGGCCCAGAGCAGGACAAGGCTTCCTGCAGGGATGGGGTGACAGCCCACCAAGGCTTCCTGCAGGGATGGGGTGACAGCCCACCACGGCTTCCTGCAGGGATGGGGTGACAGCCCACCGGCTGTACCCTGCCCCAGGGACAGCAGAGAAAGCTCCAGAGCCTGCGGTGACCAGGAGGAGCACTCCCGGGCTTTGTTTTCCTCATTCCAGACGAAAATTACCGGATTTTCCAGTTCTAGCCCAGCTCGCAGAGACTGCAGAGAGACGAGCCGGCGTCTAACCTTGGGAGTTCTGAAAAACCCTCTTTACTTCACAGCAGGATCCAGCCTGACAAGCAAACATTCACATATTAGTATAAAAATATTTTTTATTTATCTTCAGAATTTGATAATCAGCATAGTCATTTCAATATTAAAAAAAAAGAGAGCACGATGACTACAAATTGTCCAGAACTGTAGTTTAGCACTAAAAAGGTCTTTGATCCACATAAAAAAGCAAATAGCAGGGGATACCTCCTCACAGAGGAGACTTGCAGAAAGATAATATCCTGGTATGGCTTTTTAGAAACCTCAGATGTACAAAAAATTACCCCAAAGCTCCATAACCAAAGCCAAATAAAAACCCCAGCTCTGTCCTTTCTGTGTCACCTGGAACAGTAAGAAGATTACAGGCACAGACAAGGAATGGCAAAATGATTTGGAACAAATAGTGATAAAAGAAGCGTTTCTACCAGTGCTGAGTAATTAATCTATGAAATTTAGAATGGTGAATTCCAGATGTGCCCACTGGGTTTTGGAAGGGGTTTATAGCTTTAGCATTATTTGTTTTGATTGCATATTAGAGTTGAGTTCCATTACTAAGGATATGAATCGATCACTGTGAAGGGAACCTCAGGAAAAAAGCTCCATTCGTAGTTCTGATGCTTGTACTGCTTTTCATTCTCAGGATGTCACCACGGAGGGCATCACGGATACAGAAAGCTGGAGGGCAGCGTCTGACACATCCTCTACAGAAGAAGGGTCTTCTCACCAACAGAGAGAGGGACTGCAACCCAGCAAACCCCTGCTGTAGGGTGTAAGGAATACGTGTAGCCCGTCTACCAGCCCAGGGCTCCTGAAGGACCTCATCCGAGGGTGGCAAGAGCTCAGGTGTGAGAGAGGTCCCCGGGGTGCTGCTGGAGAAGGCTAGCTTTTGCCAAGAAGCAGGAGCCTCCTCACACCTGCATGATGTGGGAGGAGAGTTCTCCAGGGTGTCACTCAAGCATTGGCTTCCAGTTCTGACTCACCTTTCGGGAAAGACCTCGTCTTTCATGGACTGGAGAAGAATCTAGGGAAAAAAAAACATTTGGAAGCTAAAGCTAGTTTTCACTATTACCCTATTCCTGCTGCCAACGCGCTAACTTTGCCAAGTGTTGTTGACTACACGACTCGTGTTCAAAAGATCTAAGAGAATTCTTGCCCCTGGCATCTCAGGCAGCCCTGCAGGACAGGCAGGTACTCTCCAGTCTGTTCTTCTACGCTTGAAAAGCCTCGTGGTGTTTTGGGGTGTTTGGCTTTACAGCCTTGATTCCTTCTCAAGATAGGATCTTACGTCTCTAACACCTGGGCCAGAGAAAATCCATAAGGAGCTAAGAAATTACATTGCAGTTCCCCAATTTTTTCCTAAGCTTCTAACACGAGACAGTTTCTGGTACCAATCCTGGCACTTTTATGTGCAGCTTAACTTGATACTGATCTAGCCACGTGAAGGAGAGGAAGACTTCATCATCTGATTCTTAAATTTGCCATTTTCCAGCAAATACTCAAGGATGGATCAAAATGTGGACTTTGGAGTTTCTATAAAGCCCCACATAGAAAAAGAGACTTTAAGAACTCCATGAAAATAATCATCGTTTCTTTTATTCACACAAGTGATTGGAACCACTCAGACTCACCAGCAATGAAAACTCAGCAGTTCCCTGAATCTGTGCAAGAAATGTGTTAGAGCTGACAAATTTGCTGTCTTTGCACGCTGACCGTGCTATCTTCCCAGTAAGGCTGGTCTTTGCTCACTGAAATCGGGTGGAGGGGTCCAAAGAAACAGAGCAGTGGTGTGGGAGTGAGGCAGGAACCGCTGCTGAGCCTCCTGCCTGTCCCCTGAGGTTCCTGCAGGGACTGCCAGCCTGAGCTCTGCAAACCCCTCCACGGAGGACTCTTCTTTCCCAGGCTTTGTTCCCATCCACCGAGCATTCCCTTCCCAAACCAGTCTGCTGGCTCACTTTGCAAGCTATTTTGTCTTAAAAGAAATATCCTTTCCATACATAAGCAAGTCAAACTCGCCTCATCCAGGGAAGCACAGTGCAGAGATCTCCCCTGATACGCTCTGGTGGTACTTGGGAGATTGGTGTAAGTCAAGTAGAGTCTCTACCCTCACCTGAATTCTGCTTTCAAGTACCACTTTTAAACTTCAGAAGATCCCAGGTGGCCAAGAAAGCCAATAGCATCCTGGCTTGGATTAGAAATAGCATGACCAGCAGAAGTCGGGAGGTGATTGTCCTCCTGTGCTCAGCACTGGTGAGGTCACACCTTGAATATTGTGTCCTGTTTTGGGCACCTCAATCCAAGAGAGATCTGGAGGTGCTGGAGCGGGGGCAGAGGAAGCAACGGAGATGGTGAAGGGCCTGGAGAACAAATCGTATGAAGAGCGGTTGAAGGATCTGGGGCTGTTTAGTTTGAGGAAGAGGAGGCTGAGGGGAGACCTCATCACTCTCTACAACTACCTGACAGGACACTGTAGAGAGGTTGGTGCTGGTCTCTTCTCCCAGGTAATTAGCAATAGAACGAGAGGGAATGGCTTCAAGCTCCAACAGGGTACGGTTAGATTGGACTTTTGGAAAAAATTCCAAAGTAGCACCTCTAACCATCTGTGCTGCTCTGCCCCAACATTTCTCAGCACACCGAGCAATGTTGAGCAGGGAGAACAAGCAGTGGTCTACCAGGAGCAAAGCACCTCGATTGCTTGAAGCTACTGCAAGCTCTTGGCAGACAAAAAAAAGGCTCCAAAAAGACTGACTCAGGCCTTCCAGGAGGAAAAGGTGAGAGTGGATGAGACTAAACAGTAGCAGGAAGGAAAAAGGCTATTACGCCAGGAGAAGGGAGAGGAGGGAAGTGCAGCTGAGAGAGGCACCATTGACAGGTGACCTGTCAGTCTCAAGGGGACTCCAAACCACCCAGTGGAGAAGCAGGGCCCAGCATCCCGGGAAGCTGGTGGCACATATAGTTGATGAGGTGGGCAGAAAGCCAGGAATTCTTAAACCACAAGGGTTGTATACACCTGTACACATGCAGAAGATACATTTGGGAGCAAAAGTCTTGAGAACTGTTAAATTCAGTCCAAGGATATTTAATTTTTTTTTTCTTTTTTTAATTCCTTACTCTACATAAAGTCCTTGAGCATTCAAAATTCATGTACAGTAGATATGAAGAACTAAGAAAAGCCAACCAGAATGAATTAATTCTTCCACATCCAACAGGGCAAATACTTGTGGGCAATTTTCTGCCATTAGTAGATGACACCTTTTGCACGCTCACAAACAGCAAAAACGTATTAGACTGCAACATTTTTCAAAATAACTGAGACTTAAAGCATCTTCCACTCCTCAAGGGGGGTTTGCACAGCAATGCTGTATCACACTCAGTTTTTCCTACAATACGTAGCATGAAATTGCTAAAACTGAGATCCCCACAAATACAAAAAAAACCCAGAATTTGTATTGGCAGGCATGAACTGCCTCTGACAGCATGCTTTACTGGTTTTTACTTTGCAAGCAATGCAATAGGACACTCCAATTTTGTACTTATTTGGGCCAGCTAGTGGTTAAAACTCGCTGTGGAAATGTCCACTAAAACTGCTACTCCAGGTTGAAATCTTTAATAAAGCTATCATTGTCTTTTTCTAAAAACAGTGCTGCAGATCTTTAAAAGGGGAGCACCCTAACCAGCTAGTTATCTGAATGGCACAGTCATCTGTTTCAGGACTATTTTCCCTATGCTTGGACAAGAACTTCTCAATAAACAGGTATTTGTACAATAAACAGGTCTAAGTTGATTCTAATCCTTGCTTTAAATCTCCAGGTACTAGAGATGGAGATATTTTCATGTCATCAGCTATCAGACACCCTACATGGATGTGATGTTTGTATTTAGATAATCCTAGTGTTTTTAGGGCCTGGTGCAGTTCCTTCTATATTTAGGCAAATTCCCACGAGTTATGGGGGGGGGTACAGTAATCAAGATTAGTGGGCTAGGGAATAACAACGTGCAAAGTCAATGCCCCCCCAGCCTGGCTTTGTTCTGCGTGGCTGACCTTAATACCCTGTACATCCACAGCTCCAGCCTGTGCATGGCCAGGAGGTGCCAGGGCAGCAGGTCCCTGGGCTTCCATTCCCTCGGAGAGGAGCAGAAGCTGGCAGCTTTACTGCAAGCTGTTCACCTGGTATCTAAACACTTAGAGAAGAGATTCATTAAAGATTGTCTTTAGCATACTTGAAAAATAAATTCGTGCCTTTACTTACATGGTGCAGGGAGAGCAATTCTCTACATATTAGCAAAAAAAAAAAATCAGTGGAGGAGTGACTGCCCATATTGCTTGTTTATATCACTCCAATATCTTGTAGTCTTGAGAATGCACATTTTTAGCTCACTCATTACGTTTTCCACGCACAAAACATATCAGAATTTTACTACTGCAAATTGCAGCTACCAGCACACCCAGCAAAAACCAGTATCAGCCAACACCTCATCTGCTGAATCCTCGGTCATCTCTCAACGGCTAAGATTTGGCCAAAGGCCTGTACTGAAGCAAAAAGGTTGGGCATCTCTGGGTTAAAACAAAAGCTCCTGGTAAGAGTGTGCCTTTACAGAGCAGGATGCCTATCCATGCAAGCAAAGAATTAAAAAAAAAAATAAAAATCACCTTTCTTAAGAGTGGAGAGAATTTATTTTGACTACAAAAAGCCTGAACTAGGATCTTCATTTTTCTCTTTTTTTTCTTCATAAATATAAATCCCAAATTTGGGGCAACATAAACACTATAGAAACTCACTATTACTTAACCTGTTTTACTCTTTAAGTACTTACAGATGGCTAATTACTTAAGATGCATGTAAATGCTTCACATTTAGGCATGTTTTATACACTGACATTGTTATACAAACTGTCAAAGAAAAAAACTAAAAAAAGAAAAAAATCAGAAAAATCACTGATATGTTACAGTAAGAGTACACTTTTTGAGTATTTGAGGCTTTTGAGCATATGAATATACAATTAAACAGGGAATGAATAATTCTGCAGTGTTTTCCCACTCGAATGATTTTCTTTGCCTGTAAAGGCTTCTTCAGGTGAAGTTGTGTTATACAATGTTCTTCTAAGCTGGAAAAAAAGAAACGAAACCTGTCCTCTGAACAGCATTATTTCTATTTAGTTCACTTTCTAGAATACTGTTCTAGTTTGACAGGATTTAAAATCCTCTCAAACAGCTTCAGATGGTCTCGTAACTCCTCTACTCAAAGGGAACCAGCCCAGTGGCAGGTTCAGGAGCTCAGCACTCTGAAACCACTTGGAATAGTTGGTGGCCTAATAAAAAAAAATATAAAAAAAGGCTAACAGGCTGCAGAGAAGGTATTCATCCCACACTAAGTCATTCCTATCTATTGTTCCCACCTCTAAATTTCATTGACTCATCTGTCCCAATCACCTTATCTTGCTCTCTTCTATTTATTGCAAACACATGGGAGAGGCCACCATAAAATACCATCGAACATCTTTAGCACAGCTCTGCTTCTCCAATGTAATGGAGCACCTGGACTTCAGCATCCTGGTGAAGGAAGCTGCAAGGAACTCCCTTGACAGTGCTACTTAAAACAATGCTGCTTCCAGAAAGGACAGTATCCGTTTACACACCCGGGCACAAGTAAGGTAAACCCAGTTTCAGATTTGTGCTCCAAATCTGCTGCCAAATTGACTTTGGAAACACCTGTACTACAATTTTATAGAAGTCAGGCATCTGATTAACAACAGGTAGAGCTAAGGCCTCTCAATAGCACTGCACCTGCAATTCTCAAAACTGGAACTTTAATTATATTTTCATTATGAATCCAACTAGACCAAAACTGACACACCAGAAATATACGTGCAATTGACACCTTCACCTGCACAGCCTGAGGAGAGATCAACCTCCAAAACCCACAGAGCTTTGCAATACAGATGAGACACCTAAGCACTTACTTCAGTAAATAATAGGTCTGGACACAGGGCTGTAAACACCAAATAAAGCTCTCCCTTTGATCTTTATAAAATACTTAATGAAATCTCCCAGAAGCGAGTGACAAAAACATTACAAAACTGAACTTCAAAGATAGCCCTTTCCTCCAATTATCAAAAAAACCTGAGTTACCTTCATCTTTGAGCTAAACTTAGCTGCTTTTACACAGGATTAGTAGCTCTACTGTGTGTTCGCAGTCCCATTCCCTTGTTACTTTAATTGGTGAGCTAAATTAGCACTTAACAAATTTCACACTTTCTTGAAAGAGAGAGAAAAAATGGCAGGGACTTAGCAAGAGATGTATTATAAACATAGGATTACAAAATCCACTCCCTGTTGCAGCTTGCTGTCCCTCAGCTAAGTCAATGATGAATAGTTTCAAAGTTTTCTTCAAATTTCTGTATTTCATAATTTTCAAAAATAATAACAACTCCAGTAATACTTTGCATTCCACTCTACAGACATTTTGTAGGAAATAATGTCCAAAGAGATCTGTCTTCACCACAGTATTAATTTAATAGCTAATGTGCATTATTCACATCTATGTGCAAATACATGTGCTATTACTCCAACACGCAGACGACTGAGAGGCAGCTGCTTACAAAGGCTCATTCATGCACCTTAAGCCACCCTGACCTGCTAGTGTTAGAAGATTTGCCAACCCACGATGTTTTCCTTCAGGTGAAGACAGAGAACATTTAAATGGTTCGTTCTGCTGCACGTTAAACTGGTCAGTGTTTTGGCCATCTCTCTCTCTCAGACTTTGTTCCACAGGAGAAAAGCCTTCAGTGCAGCCTGCTGTTTTCAACACATGTAAATGCAAACACACGCTGGTTTTCTGTTCTTCAGAGACTCTTCTTCTTGCTTTTCTGTTCTTCCTTAAGCTCTTTTGCATTACATCTGGACCCCAATGCTGTTAACATTTCTATTGTCGTCAAGTTGGCTCCCTTCATTATCAATCGCTCTCCATCAGCTGTAAAGGGAAAAAAAAACTTAAGTCACAAAGTCTAAGTCACAATTACTTTAGTGTGCAGTCCTGTTCTGTATAAATAAATCCAAATACCCTACTCATCTTGTCTGATTAGAAAGTACTCCCACTTACCAAGGAATCTGATTACGCACCACCACCACATAAATCTATTAAACTGCACACAATACACGTGTAATTTTTATTTCTGTACCGCCTTATTGAAAAATCTGGAACATTCGACTAAATATACCTATAGTAAGAACACATATTTTATGAGAATAGCTCATACTATGCCCTGAAAGTCATCTAACAGAAGGCACAGAAGGCACTGGAAGGCATAATTTCCACAAATGGCTCAGCATTTTAGCAGCATGTTGTCTATGGACTGTTTAGCTTACTTTTTCAGCCAAAACAATGAATAGGTTTACACAATTTGGTGGTTATAATGTAAAAAAATAGAGAGCACTAGAATTTCTAAAATCCCAAATGAAATTATTTTAAAACAGGGAGGAGGTAGTAGAAGTTAAGCATTGTACCTAAATTAATTACTTATTTTTGCAAAATTTGCAATACAAAAGCTACACTCAAACCCATATAATGCAAAACCACGCATGGCATTGAAGTTCCAGCCCAAAGTTTGCCAACTACAAGGTCTGCAAACTCTTCACTTGGAAGATAATCAGCTCTTAGAAAATGAAGAGTTCAAAACTGTAGCTCTTTGGCATTAGTGAAATAAATTGTTTTGGTTTCATGTTATGAAAAACATTAAACTTTACTGCTCGAGTTTTAATACATCACAGAGACAAGGATGGGAAAGACAGAGGCATAGGTGAGGGAGAAACAAACAACATCGACAGTGAAATAATGAAACTGCATTCCTAAGCAAAATGAAGTATGTTCAATCCTCTTGACATTTCTAATGATTCACTAAATATATGGAAGTTTAAAGAAAAATGGGTTTAAAGAAAAGCAAGAAGCAATAACAATGAAAACTTTAATGGGCTACATGACATATTGGTCCATTACAGCACAGCAGGAAAGAAGATGCAGCCAGAGAAAAGGACAAAAGCAGATTAGAGCCATCTGTTTACAGCCTAGAATCTGGGCTGCTTCCAGAAGTGATGAAATTTCTACCATCAATTCCCTGTCTTCCCACCAAACTCTCAAAGGAAACCAAGAAATTTGTTGTACATCAGTTGACTTCATTCTGCAAGTCCACCTGCACATACATGGTCTTACCCATATGAGCAGTTCTGCCAAACTGCACAGTAAGTTCCTCAGCTGCACAAGCACCTAAAGGAACTCAGCTCTTCCATTCTCAAGTCTGAGATACCTCTACGACAGGTATTAAAAAAATTACAGATTCTTACAGAGCTACATGTACTTCCCTGTAATTGTACCTCACTGCAAGGTCACACAAGTATGTCAATACAAACATAGACTCAGCCTTAAAGATAAGGCAGTTCTTTGATCTAAGATCTACCAGATCTAACTGCAGGACACAGACACGTATACACACTTATTTAGACATCAGGCTGTTAGGGATTCCCTCTTCCTTCTTTCCTCACAGCTGCACAATATCTAGCCAGGGACCAGAACCAAAGAAAAAGCAACCACAGTAAAATAGTCATGAAAACAGTAACACTGTAACACCACAAACCAGGAATGCACTTTTTTTGATCAAGATTAAAAATGAGCTCCTTACCAAACCTAACATCCACAAGTGGTTCCGACCCATCATGTCTCACATCAGCAGTCACTTCGCAGTTTCTATTAGTGGCCTGGATTTTTTTATGGTTTATACAGGCAAGAAATTTTCTGAAAATATATTTGAAAATATGTTAGGTATGTTGTTGATGGACATTATAGTAAGCATATTTCTAAAATGAATCTGAATATCTCCATATTGCTGGGCAACCAAAGTATAAATAAAACAGACAGGTACTTCTTATGAGATAAGAACTCTTAAAAATTCAATGGACTTAAAAGCTAAGATGTTAAAAGCATGCCAAAGAATTTTGCAAAAATTCAGTCTATGCACTTTCTGCATCTCTCTCAGCTGGGTTAGTAACAATAGTGAAAAAAAAAAAGTCATTTTCATTTTTCTTTATACACAGGTTGCTTCCCAATGTTTTATTTGGGGGGTTTGAGACAGCATTGATTTATTTAACATCATTGGTCTCCCAAAAAAAATTATAAATTAAAGATAAAATTAAAGGCAAAAAGCCCAGCTCTCAAGCCCTCACACTTAGAACCAAAGACTGGTTTAGGTTGGAAGAGACCTTAAAGATCATCGAGTTCTCTCCCACCAGCCCAGGTTGCTCCAAGCCCCATCCAGCCTGGCCTTGAACCCCTCCAGGGATGGGGCAGCCACAACTTCTCCAGGCAACCTGTGTTCCAGTGCTTCATCACCCTCATAGTGAAAAATTGCCTCCTGATACCCAATCTAAATGTACCCTCTTCCAGTTCAAAGTCACAGCCCTTCATCCTGTCACCACATGCCCTTGGAAAAAGTCCCTCTCCAGCTTTTTTATAGGTGCACTTCAGGTACTGGAAGGCTGCTATAAGGTCTCCCCGGAGCCTTCTCTTCTCCAGGCTGAACATCCCCAGCTCCCTCAGCCTGTCTCCTGCACAGAACCGACGCCCGGGGCGCAAGCAGGGCCTTGGGTGACTCACAGACAGGGGAGCCTGCCGGAGGCCTCCCCGCCGGCCGAAGAGGCCCGGGCGTGCCCAGACGGCAGCCGCGGGGCCGGAGGGGAGCCGGCGGTGTCCCCACAGCCCCCTCACCTCGTGCTCTCCACATTGGACTCGAAGGGGCAGAAGCGAACCACGATACTCTTCACAGGCCGCAACAACACTCGGATCTTGGACGCCATCTTTTTTCCGTTCCCTACTACAGCTCCCAGCAGCCCCCTCGGCGGAGGCAGGAAATGGCGCCAGGCGGGCGCCGTCCTCCTTATAGGCGCCTGGGAAATGTAGTCTGTGGTGGTCTCGCGCAGCATGAGGGTCTTGCCTCGTGGCAGCCCTGCGGCCTGCCTTCCGCCGACGGGCAGGGTGGCCTGGGGGCTGTGGTGGGACAGCAGCCGCCTGCCGACGGGCCTCACGTAATATCCTGGACCGGGCCTGTTCGTGGCTGTGGAAGGAAAGGGACCAACCGACCCACCTGGCCCATCCTTGGGGGACTGTGTAACACAGCAGGTACTGGGGGGAGGGAGCAGGGAGACACACTTGTGACATAAAACTGACATAAAGGACCTCCCCTGGGCTGTGCAGCAGAAGTAGCAGGTCATTGTGCTGTGCAGACTTGTGTGCAGGAGGCGGAGGGCCTGAGGTAACACTTGGGGGGAGCTAGAGCAGTATCCATATGCTGAAGAAGCCAGGTTGGGCTTGTTTTCTTTAGGTTAAATCTATCCCTCTAATGTGATAGCTTTTGATGTCTTTTGGGGGGGCCAGTATTGTTTAATATCTTTATTGATGATCTGGATAAGGGGAGTGCAGCCTTGGTCAGTTTCCAGATGACACCAAAGTGGGTGGGAGTGTTGATCTGCTGGACTCTACAGAGGGGTCTGGACAGGCTGGATCAATGGGCCAAGGCCAATGGGATGAGGTTCAACAAGGCCAAGTCCTGCCCTTGGGTCCCACCAACCCCTTGGGTCCCACCAGCCCCCTGCAGCGCTACAGGCTGGGGCAGAGGGGCTGGAGCTGCCCCATGGAAAAGGCCCTGGGGGTGTTGGTGGCCTGTGGGCTGAACAGGAGCCAGCAGTGTGCCCAGGTGGCCAAGAAGGCCAATGGCATCCTGGCTTGTGTCAGGACCAGCGTGGCCAGCAGGAGTAGGGCAGGGATGGTGCCTCTGGACTGGGCACTGGGGAGGCCTCACCTCCAGGGCTGTGTCCAGTTCTTACCAGAAGAAGGACATTGAGGTGCTGGAGCGTGTCCAGAGGAGAGCCACCAAGCTG
>JAOQGM010000012.1:126016293-126028398 GCA_027564225.1 Gallinago stenura | reverse complement strand
CTGAGAGGGTGGTCAGGCCCTGGACCAGCCTGCCCAGGGAGGTGGTGGAGTCACCATCCCTGGAGGGATTTAAGAAAGGTGTAGATGTGGCACTTAAGGGCATGCTCTAGTGCCTGGGATTGTTGGGATGTGTCTGTCTGTAATTTATTTGTATGGGGGTTTGCTTTGTTTTATTTTGGGTTTTGGGGATTTGTTTGTTTGCTTGTTTGTTTTTTGGGTTTTTTTTGTGGTTGGACTTGATGATCTCAAAGGTGCCTTCCAACCATGAGGATTCTGTGATTCTTTGTCTCCCAGAAGTGGTTTATTTTGTACAATTGAATAGGCAAGGATATTAATGGGGATAAATAAAGAGTAGCCAATTCTGCACACAAATTAGATGCAATAGTCTGCAATATGTCAAGCAGAAGAGAGTTGTAAGAGGCGATGCTGCTGGAAGTCAATCCCTTTATTTTTGACGGGTTGGGCACAGCAGGAGCACAGCTGGCCACCCAAAGGTGTTGGGATGTTGGCGTGGTTGGTGTCAGCCGTGTGTTGTGTGTGTTTTCCACCAGATGGCAGAAACCTCCCTGATACAGCCCTGCAGCCTCCCATGGCTGGGTTCTGCTCAACAGCACCCAGATCCTGGCGAGTTGTTAGAGTCAGGCTGGAATAAAACCAGTAGCAATTTAAACACACATTGTGAATCTCTGGAATATCCAGTTCCCATTCTGATCTGCAGGAACTGCATTAAATGTCTAGCATCACTTGTTTATTGGAAGTCCTCTTGTTAAAAAAATCACAGTTATTGAGAAAAATCCTCCTCTTTGCTGAGATTTAGCCAAAAGAAATTAAGTTGCACAACTAAGTGCAGTGAAGTCAATATAGTTTTAATCTTTAATGTTTTTATTTGTTTATTTTATTTTTTTAAATATCACAGTGTTTCCAATATGGGAAAAAACACATTTCTGTGAGGTATCTTTTAAAAGACTCCACTGTAACCAACAAATGGCTAATGCAAATAGGAATTTTTCCTGTTTAATAGTAGCAGATACAGGACTGGGTAAATGGAGTATTTTACATTCAGAAGGCAAAAGTAACTTATGAAATTTCAGCATATCTTTCTTCATTATAGCACCAAGAGCTTGATGTACTCCGTTTCAAATCTGTTCTGCCAGCTTGTATGGCAGCACTGAAGGAATAACATCAGCAATGGACTAGGGACCAGTTTTATGTTTGCTATTGATGTATTTTGATAGTAGTTTCATGTAGCATGTTTAGCTTATGTTGCACAATTAAATGAAAAGAAAATTTTGTTTACTCCTTCCCACACTCGGATTGGTTAACTTTTTAACATTTATTGTCAGCAGTAAAAGTTGCTTCTTTCCTGTTAAGCCATCTGTTCAGAGTAATCAAAAACCATCTCTGCTTTTTCAAACTAATTTTTAATTTTCTGAAGTATGAGAGGTTCACAGTAACATGAAAGAACAGGTAACTGTTGAAAGAATCTGGTAACTGAATGGCTGGATGTTCTTCTCATCCTCTCCTCAAAGAATAGACTGTGTCTGTGAAATCCAAGGGATTCTTTTCCTATGAGTAGGGATATCCCATTGTTGGATGCTACCCTACTTGTTGATGACCAAGTCTTTCTCTAGATGCAATACTTTTAGCTGATTTTAATACTGGTGAGAGTGCTAACTTTTACACTTACTAAATTAGATAAATAGCCAAAAGATGATACAGCTATATAAAAAAAAAAAAACCCCAAACATTTCTTCATCTGCCTTTAAACCCAGGTGGTGGTTAACCCCATTATATTGGACTACCCTCAATTTATAGCAAAGTAACTCCCGCTCACCTCTGAAGCATGATATTTAAATGGCATTTCAGGAAAGCTGATAGTTTATCCATGGAAGACCTCAAATCAGTCTCTCCAACTGCAGCAAGTAATTTGGGAACTCTCAAAAGTCTGCATTTGAGACTGTTCTCTGGGCTCGTCCTTGGGAAACTGAATGATTCATGATTCTTATGTCTAGTGATAATCATACACATTCCTAAAGCATAGTAACATGAAGAGGCATAAAAGTTATATCATTGTAACAGAAATAATTTTAGTATTTTTTCCACCGAGTGGATCTTTTTTTTTTATTCTATTACTGTCTCATCCCAACTCTACAGACTTTCTTGTCATTAGTTTCACTGAAATGTCACCACGACCCCATAGATGATTTATATCTAAGCACCGTACAGGGTAAGGAAAAACTGCAGCCATGTTTTACACTGCAATTATGAAGACAGGCAGAAAAAGACTAGAATATTCATCAGAGTAAGTCAATTTTCCTCTTTTCTCATTGATCATCCCAGTGTCTCTTAGATCCAGTGAGGATTATTCAGCTTTCCCCCCTGTTTCTTTCATACTGCTTTCCTTTTCTGTAATGTTTTCTGACTACAGGAATGTCCACATTTCAGAACTCTTGAAATCTGATTTCTCAATATTTTGGGTTTGCCTGCTTTTAGAACCTTGGCTCTGGCTTTTGATTGCTCATCAGTTTGTTTCTTCCTTTAAAATCTGGTGGTCTTTTAGATTCTTCTTCCAAAATCCTGCAGGAGAGATGGTTCTGAATGCTGTGTTTCAGGTACGGTGTTACACCTCCACACACTTACTCGGGTCTGGAGACTTGGATCATTATCTCTGCTTGTCCTCAGCTGATTCTTCCCTCTGCATATTTATCCCTTTTTCCTGGGTCTTTCTCGGAGTCTTGTCACAAAAATCAATAGGCCCAGAATTTAGCAATCAAAATGTCATGTTTGCACATCTAGTTATAACGCTGGCTAGTCCAGGAATAAAATGTAATGCTGCCTTCAGGGCAGTAGCCTGCACAGAGGAGAACTGAGCCAACACAAATCCAGCTGCCTGCTTGTTTTGTGCTGAGGTGATGCTTCCAGATGGCCACCCAGAAGAGGCTCTTTGAAAAAGGTGGTGTGCTGGGCCTGACAGGAGAAACAAATTATTTCTGGAAACAGAAAAACACTCTGACAAGTGCAGTATCGTGGAGCATATCTTTGTAAGAGCAATGGACAGAGACAGTCAAGATCACAAAGGGCTTGTAGCAAGTCATTATAAAATAGTAGTGGCACACTGAAGGACAGGCTGAGTTGAATTCCCTACCTTACTGGAGGGACATTGCTTATAGTCATAAAAATATAAACCGGTCTGTGTTTTCTCTCTGGTTTTGTGTCTTCCTTTGAACTTAATATTCTTACACCGTATGTTGGTTACTGCGTTTTAAGAATATTTCCCCAAAGAGGGAAAGGTCCTCATAAAATTCCTTTATTCTCTGAAAATTGTGGAAGTCAAACAGAGGTTTATACTAACAGTACTACTAATTTTGCCTATAATTTATATACCAACTAATAGTTGTATGCTGTTATGCGATTTTCAGAAATAAAACTAAACTTAGCTGGCAAAGGTCCTTGCTTTATAATTCATTCTGAAATAGTAACTCTGCGTATCAGTTAAGAAGAGCTTTTATGGGAGTGAATAAGCAGATTCCCTAGTTGCTCTTTTGTCCTCTGCAAACGTGTATTTCTGTTGCCTGAGGTTAGCAATTGCCAGCAGAAATGTTTGCTAAAATAATAGGCAACATTTAACTGGCTGGGAACATACTCTGCCAGTTCCTGACTTTTGTAACGTAATTTCTTGAGGAAAATGCTGAAGTTTTTCAAGATACACCTTCATATGAGATAGAGCAAAAGCTTTACTTCATCTGTTTGTCTTCCCTGTCTAATAAATACTACATTGGATAAATGCAGCTGTCATTTGGATTTTTATGTTGATTTAAAATATGCAGTTGCTCACAGCAAAGAAAGTTCATTATCATAATAGCACAAGGCACAGAGATGAGCTGAAATGAATGGCAACCACCCAAGGTTAGCACCCAAGACCTTGAGGTCTGGAATCTCTGCTTGAAACTCCTGGTAGATTAAATGCCTGTATTTTTACTTTAAAGGTCCTTGTATACAGTGATCCACGAGTGTGTTCCTGTTTGACAGACCTAACTCTAACAGAGACATTATCATAATTCAAGAGGGAAGAGGTTTCCAGAAGTGCAGAATTTGGAGAAAGGAGTTGTGTTGGAATTTGAACTATATGTTCAAAGATTTCCTGAAGGTTTCTGCACTGGATAACTTTTTATGGATTTTGAGGAGCTCAGCAGCATACTGACATTTGTACCGCTCTGCTAAGGGCATACTTTGGTGTTGGGAATATTGTGAGCGAAGCAGTTTGTTTTCACTGTCTTCTGCTAAGAATAGCCATGCCGATAGATTGATGTCTTAAGTTATTAGTATTGTCAGCAAACTATAGTAATATTGCTCAGTTGAACGTGGTGACCAACCTATATAGTGTCTCTATACACTTTAATTCTTCCCATGGCGAGAGCTTTCACCTGATATTCTACAAGCTTATTTATGCACCAGTTTTAATTCCTATTATTATAGACTTCAAGAAGGTATCTAGGCATTACATACATGCAAGTCATAGAATACCTACTTAAAACAGATAAAAGTTGAAACAGTGTGTGTCTGGGCAGCAGATATAAAGGAACCAGATGTAGGGGATTTTTGTCTAACCATTTTCTGTAACTAGTTTCATTTCATCTCAAGAGAGTCATTGTGAAGAATTCTTATCACCTATGTGACTAAAAGAGCATATTTCTTTAAACTCGAAAACATATCAACACCAGTGACACGCTACTAAATTTAGTATTGTCACTCCAATACAAAGGTAGTTTGCATTACTGAGAGGCCGTGATAAAAATATCCTCCATTGTAATTTAAATATGCCCCAACGTGAAATCATAGAATGGTTAGAGTTTCAGTCCTATGCTCAGTTATGGAAAAACCCAGTATGAAAAAAACCTAGCAACTGGATGGTGGATCTGTCAGTCTGACATTACGTTAGAACAACAGACATGTGTTTGGTTAAAAGCCTGCACAGCTCAGGAAGGGGATGATTCAGTTGGTTTCACACAAGAATTCCAGATGCAATGCAGTCAACGATACACGCAGATGTACCGCCACAATTAGTGGAATAAAGATCTCAGCCATTTTAGAGTATTTGTCACGTATCTCCTTGTGTGATTATAATAATAGTGTAATAATTGCATTATTCTGTACTAATTGGAGTAAGCATGTCAGAAGATAGAGGAGAACAAATAAGATAATGCAGGAGTTGTTATTCATACAGAAGTTACATTACATAAACAATAGGCAGCAGATGACAATTTAGATAGGTGTTCCCAAGGAAATTATGTTGCACATATGAAATTAGGAATACAGAATACCTTATAAATAGCAAAACTGGTGAATTTTCTATAAGCATATATTGCCAGTTAATACCAGAATGAAGCAAGTATAATGTCTTATAGTAGTGGTTTTCAACCAGTGGACCTTTAATCATTTGTGGACTATTTGCATTAAAGGAATATGTGGAAAATATAGTTCTTACTGTTGTTAGGCTTCCAGACAGGATCAAGGAGACTCAATGTCCACTTGAAAATTGTGAGAATGTACAGATCAATAAAGGTTAATCACTGCAGGGTAAGCGGCCACTCTTCAGCCCTGATGATAGGAGATAGCAGAGCATTGGTTAATGGGCTAGTTCAAAAAGGTCAGATTTTCCAGTCAGGCTTTCTTAATGTTTTAAAAATATCAAAAATTCTTCTTATTATCACTCAAACCAGAAGAAATCATGGCAATTTTTGCTCAGTCTTGAATAACTGACAGCATAGCCACATTTCATCCCTCTTTAACTACATTAGCTAAGTAAAACATTCCAGGGCCCTTGAATAACCAATTCTTTACTTTTCAATCCTTACTTTCTTGCACGGAGTACATACATATTAAGCAGAGAATGTATGAGTCAGAGATTTCAAAGACTTGTGTTTAGTTTTGTGCATATAATGCTTTTGTTCACACACTGAAATTGCTTGATCAAAGGTCGAGGTCAGTCACCTTTCCCTCTCTAGTGTTGGTTGATAAGAGTTAACCAAATGAATCAACACTATAGAACTATAAATATTTGCAATATATTTATTTTTATGCTGGTTCCCCATTCTTAAATGAACTAGCAATGTATAAAGACAGTAGGTCAAGAATTATAAACATAATTTATTTTCGGAAGATCATTTCTAGCAGCGGGTAAAATTAATCTCTGTTTCTCATTGAGAAACATAACGAAAACCAAACATTTGTGACCAGGTATTACCATACCTAGCTCTACAGAGATTCAAAGAACTATTCATGAGATAACCACGTCAAAAGGCAGAAAAATTGTGAACTTAGCCATAATTACTCAACCTCCATCAATACCCCAGTGAGGGAGTATTACATTCATTTAGTGTCTGCTGTAGTCCCTCCCAACAAGTTCATATCACCAAAGAAACAGTAAACCAGCATTTTCCAAAGGGGCTTTTTCTTTGCACAATGTGTCAGCACTGTGTTGACTCCAGGTACAATAACAACGTGAGGTTTGGGGGATACAAACTGTCCCTGTATAGGTGTGTGTTATACAGTGGTTAACAATTTGTGTTAACAATTTCTGACCTTTAGTGTCGTCGTTGTCTCACCAATACATTGTGTGCCCCTGGAGAGTGTACTCAAGTATGTCACAGGACTTAGTGGGGGGGGTTGCTTTATGTTACATGCCTTCCTTATCTGAATTACTGAATTATTTTTAGAGTTGGAAGGGACCATAGAGCTCATCTAGTCCAACTCCCCTGCTGAAGCAGGATTGCCTAGAGCTAGAAGAATCTACTATAAGAATATTCTCATCTGTTTATAGATCCCTGCAATAACTTGATGAGTAAAATCGTTCTTCTACAAGATCAGGTTCTGGGGAAATTACTTACATTGCTTTCAGTTATTGCTTTTCTACCATATTTTTCACTGTGCTTAGGTCAATAATGCAATTTTTTACTCTTTAATGGTACAATTCCTCAGTAAAGACCAAGTATCTTTAGGAATATCATAACTGCTTGTTGTTATTTTTCCCCACTTGTTCTTATCATACCTGTGGTTCTGACTGTGTCATATTGATAAGGTTTCTGGAAATTGGGTTATGACTCATCCTCTTTCTCATTCTTAGAGCATCTCCAAGGGGCTTAAACAAGGTCAAAAAAAAAAATATAAGTGAAGGAGCAGCTTCCCAACTTCCTCACCCTACAATACCTCAAAGAGTCCACACACTTCAAAGTGACCATGGATTGTGGGGATGAGGGAACAGCAGGTTCCCAGGGCATCCCATCGCTCCTGTGCGAGCCAGCAGTGCGGTCTCTCCTGGATCTCCTGCTGTGAGATACTCATATCAACCAGTCAGCCCTGTGTCAGCACAGCCTCCCTCTGCTCACAGAGAGGGGACAACGGGCACTCCAATGTGAGGAAGAACTTCTTTGGGGTGAGGGTGGCAGAGCCCTGGCAGAGGCTGCCCAGGGAGGGTGTGCAGTCCCCTTCTCTGGAGATCTTCAAGCCCCACCTGGATGCTCCTGAGTGATGTGCTCTGGGCATTTAACCAGCACAAACAATAAACAGTTGATATTTCAGTTATACTTAGTGTGTACAAACAGAAATAAGCTTTTGATATTGCCTCTGGACTTAAAACCTGGTCTTACTCACTGTCTTCAGTAAGAAACTACATTTTTTAATCCTCTGAATAATTATTATTATTATTGTGGCAATATTGGTAATTTCTGGTAGTGGCCTGTGGTAGCCCCATCCATAAAAACCATTGTTGTGCACTGTAAATATGTGCTAAAATATTCTACCAGATGATGAGGAGAAAAATTATTATAATTTTGATTTACTTGTTCTAAAGTAAACATCTGTAAACTAATTACAAGATACACCTTTTTTACAGATTCTGTGACTGGAAAAGACTCACTGATTACCAGTTTTGTCTTCAGTTCTATTTGATGAATCACATTTAATTACAACATAATTAGGTAGCACCTCTGCAAAAATATGCCATGTAATGGTTATAAAGAATGAAAAGAAGTGATCATACTGTCATTTCAAAATACATCATGGCAATTCTTTTCATTAAATTTCTGTGCAAAGGGTGTCACTTATCTTAATTGTTAGTGTCAATACCATAGTCCTAATATTATAGTTTCCAAAAAACCTAATTTCAGTCCCAAAGTAAAGTCTGTGTTTACTTAAGAAATCAGCGCAGAGCCATTTAATTCCAAACCCTCAAGGAATCCCATTAGACTACTAAATATAAAAGAATGTAGAATTCTCTGCTCTTTAGAAGCTTTAGACAACATCAAAGTCCTCTGGCATAATTCTGATTTAAAACAACGCAGTATGCGGGTTTGCAAATATGTTTTAGTCTCTAGCAAATAGAAATATTACCGAAAACACGTACAAATATATTATTGCAGCTTCCAGTGGCTCGAGGCAGGGTCAGGGCCCCTTATGGATGAGATGCATTGGCATTTAAAGGTAAGCAAAACCCAAAAAAAAAGTCCTTGCTGGATTTTTTCAGAAAGGAAACAAACTAGCAAGGAGAACTCAAGAGCAGAAATCTCAACACGGCTTTTCTTCTTGACTCCATGACTGGGCAGTGAAAGTCACAACAATAATTTTGTGTATTATAGCCCAGTAACCCCATCTTCAGAGGAGCAACCTTCTCGCAATCAGCTAGGTCCACCTCCCTGGCTGTAAAATACCTTGCAAATCATCAGGGCATGTGTTCTGCTGGTGGGTGAGCTGCCATTTCCTTCGGGATGCTCTCCAGCCCCCTGGTACCCCAGACACTGAGATCTGCTGTAGGGACCCACAGGACACGGGTTGTCCGGAGCGCTGCAGCTGGTCCTCAAAATCTCAATATGGACTTGAGTCATCACTTTGTTACTCAGACTTCACCCAGTTTTATTCCACAAGAGCTTATTGGGAACCAGGGCTGCCTAGAGATTTTTCATGTCCTCCTAGGTCCTTCAGCAACACCCAGGATGGTGGGTCAGCCACCAGGGAAACATCCTCACTTACCAAAACAGATTTTAGCGTGCCCTCATTTTGCATACTGTTGTAATGATGCTGTCATTTGACCTTTCAGTGGTGAAAGGCTTAAAAATTAAAAAATTCATGGCTTGGCTTAAAAACCACTGGATCTTAAAATCCTATACTGAGCCTCAGTTTATTTCCCGCTAGATTTTTAACCTATAGAATTGGCATCTTTACATGTTTCCCTAGCTTAAAAGTTTTGATGTCTTTTGTTTCCTGTTGTCTGGGTTTTTTTTTTTCAGTTGAAAATTAATTTCTTCCATATCTAAGGGTACCGTGCTCCTGGGAAAAGCTCCTGTGCCAAAAACATGCTGTCTTTTCTCCCCCTCTACCATTCCTAGAGAAAAAAGGCTCAAAACCAGGTTTGGTGCTGCTGTTTTGCCCAGTTTCTGCGACACTTTGATTCGATGCCATAAAGACATTTTTTAAGCCCAAAGAGGAATGGGAAGCTCCTTGCAGGCACCGAGTCTGCAGTGACTCAAGGAAATAAACTCAAGGCCACATATTCTAACTAAATCTGAAACTGCTCTTCAAGCTGTAGCCTAAAGGAAAAAATATCTTAAGAAACGGAAGGATTATAATTATTATTTTTTGGTCTTTTCTCGCTGTGCCATTCACAGTATGAGCTGGTGCCAGCAGGTCAGCCAGTGACAAGGACCACGGCTGCTCTTCTGCAACCAGAAGATCTCTCACAAGGGCTGGGACACTGTATGGTCTTCCATAAACCCCAGGTCCCGAAAAAATGCCTAAAGATTTCCTACGTGTCACAAGGAGCATAAAATAAAGAAATGTTGTTATGGGCTTTTGGATAAGTTTAAACACATTAAAATGGTAAAGGCTCTTAGATGTAAAAGCAGTAAGAAGAAAAGCAGGCATGTGTAATACTAAAATTTTATTGCATTATGAGGAACTCAGTAGTGGGTTGACTTTAAGTACCTTGGGCTCAAGCGAACATAAATGTGTGGTTTATCTTTTGCAATTGCCTGTGGTTTTAGTACCATTTTGTTTAAAAACTTTTATTGTTATTTGCTGTTATTGTTTAACTCCTGTCTAAGAAATGCTACCCAAAAATCTCAAAATGTTAAAATTAGGTCTGATGTTCAACTGAGAGCATAATAAAGTCAATTGAGAATATGAAATTGTGTTTTTCAAGCTTTTAACACTGATAAAACATGCGAACGGGGAAAAGACAATATAGAATTGTTACAATTTTTCACTGAATTATTTTTTCTTTCTTTCTCATATGTCTAATTAACGGAAATTTTCTGACATGATCACAGAAATCATCGAAGAGATTATTCTGGAGCGTTACTCCAAGATAAAATGCTGAGATCTATATAGCTTGGAATATAATTATGGTACAGGAAGGGAATGATCGCAGCCATGAAAAAGAAATATAAGCTGCTTTAGAAAATTAAGTAACTTCAACCCCAGTAAGTTCAGTATATTTCTCATCAGCATTAAAAGGAGTTATACCTGCTCACAATGTAAGTAAATTTAAACAAGTTAATTTTATCCTAAATCCAAGAAGACTATTCTAGGAAATGAAGGATGAAGGTTGAGAAGATATTTGTTTTAGGATGAAGATGACTATCCTGCCCTTGTGCAAAACCCATTAATTCCCTTTCCTGTGTTAGCTTTCTGCCAAGTCAAATATTTGTGAATAGCTACTCCTTAGAGTCAAATAATCATAGAATTGTCTGGGTTGGAAGGGACCTTTAGGATCATCTAGTCCAACCATCACCCTAATCAGCCCCTCTGCCCCAGCCTGTAGTGCTGCAGGGGGTTGGTGGGACCCAAGGGCAGGACCCGGCACTTGGCCTTGTTGAACCTCATCCCATTGGTCTCAGCCCATCCATCCAGCCTGTCCAGATCCCTCTGCAAAGCCTTTCCACCCTCCAGCAGGCTGACACTCCCACCCAAATTGGTCTGTGAACCTGCTGATGGTGCACTTGATCCCCTCATCCAGATCATGGATAAAGATGTTAAAGAGAACCGGCCCCAACATGGAGGCCTTGGCATTTTTGGTGGTGATTCTCAGACTGTGTTACATGAGGCTTTTCTGAGCCTGTTGCTTTTTAACTGATGCTGGTTTTTTGTGATATTTCATGCAGATGTATATGAACAAAACAAATTGAAATAGCACTTGCTGAAGTTTGGTAAAAAAAAAAAACAAACCCAAAAGGACTCAAACCAATACTGCAAGTGTTTTGTTTGCTCATTTAAATGAAAAAAAAAAAAAAAAAGCTGTTTAGTGCAAGTTTACAGCAGATGAACAGATGTAAAGGGGGAAAAAAAACTTGGTTTTTTTCTTCTCTGTTTGTGGATTTCTCTTTCTCTTAGGATGTCTCTGTTCCCAGTGTGTTTTTTTTTCTGCTATGTGCAATATTTATCCCTTTACAAATAAAACCTTCCCATGTACTGTCAGGCTAAATTTTGGAATTTTCACTGTTGAAGAAGTTGTCTGTCACAAGTAACATTTTCTTTTTTTTTATTCTTGAGGCTTTTTAGGGGGAGATAGCATGTCTTGAGTTCATTAACCAAGTTGCAGTTTGAACTACTGCAGTAAAGATTTGTGTAGCGATACTGGCTTGGTTTTGAAAGATGTTGAATAAAATAATTGGATCCTGTGATGTAACTGGGTCATTTGAAATGTTAAGCAATCATTTATTTTAAATACATGAGGATTAGAAATTTGAGCTGACTAAACCGTAAAGCACACAGCAAAGATGAGTTCTAATGATTTCTTGACCATAAAAGGAGCAATGTCCAGGCAAAGTTATCTTCTGCTTAGTAAATGAAACTATTTTAAAACCTTGGAAGGGAAGGTTCTGGATGACAAGGGTAAGTGGTCTGGAGTGCAGATGGATTAAATTGAAGGAGTCTCCATAAATTAAATTATGGAACACTAATACAGCCATCATCGTGCTACTGTTGAAGATCATAGAATCACAGAATGGTTTGGGTTGGAAGGGACCTGAAAGACCATCCAGTCCCACCCCCTGCCCTGGGCAGGGACACCTCCCACCAGACCAGGTTGCTCCAAGCCCCATCCAGCCTGGCCTT
>JAOQGM010000012.1:125984198-125995784 GCA_027564225.1 Gallinago stenura | reverse complement strand
AGATCTTCAAGCCCCCCCTGGATGCTCCTGAGTGCTGTGCTCTGGGCAGCCCTGCTTTGGCCGGGGAGTGGGACTGGGTGGGCTCTAGAGGTCCCTTCCAACTCTGACAATTCCCCTGTGATACCACAGTCTGTAGCAGTTGGGGAAGTTCTGCTGCAAAACACTACAGTCTGCTCTGCTCAAATGTCTGAGAGGAAAAGGGGAAATGAACTAGAAGAAGCCCTTATCTCCAGAGAGCTGAGAAGAAAACCCACAAGCTCCGTGTTCCCAAGGGCAAGGTTATGATCAGGCAACACCCCCTTCCGCCACCACCCCTGATGAAACCGCCTGCCCAGACTCTTTCTCTTGCTTCTCTGGGGGCGTTTGTTCGTGGTGACACCCCCCTGTGCCTCTGCTGTGAGAATCCCACCGAAAGGAGGGGAGGCAGGGTCCACGCCACTACTTCTGACTGGGGATTCTAGTAGCAGAGACCAGAGGACAATGACCCAATTAAATTTGACTGAACGTTTCTCAGGATGAGGTGTCCTACAAGAATTAGTCCAGAAAACTCAGCACTAAATGTATTTAACTGACAATCAGTTCCACTTACGTGGAGAAATTACAGATGTACTCCTCTTCAGTGCTGTTGGATTACTATCGTTTTGAATTCTTTTGTACCTAAATTGATAAGAGCAAGTCAGAACATTAAAGCCTTTCTTACACAGTTGGGATATTGATTTGCATATAGCCATACCCATCCACTTCTCTCTCAATTTTAAAGGCTTGCCCAGTTGCAGCCTGCTTAACTCTATTCTGAAGTAGCCACAGCTTTGCGACTCAACTGCACAACACGTTAGTAAAGGGCACCTTTAAAATGCTCAATCTTAAAAATTTGCACATCTTCTTTCGAGCCTTTTCTGTTCTTCTTAGAAACCCCACGTGCCAGAGCCCTGGGTGGAAGAACTCTCCCTGCCTTGAGTATGGCCACCTTGATTTGCACCAACGGTGCGGCTGAACCACCAGCACCCATCCCAAACTGGTCCCTTGTTTCACCCCAGGACAACGGGGTGGCAGCCGGGGGGGCGATACAGCCTGCTCCGACTGTAGGCAGGTCTGCAGAGGCTGCTCGGAACAATCTCAACCCAGATGAGGTCGAGAGAAAGGGAATTACCGGCGATGCTGTGCCGGGGTGTGTGTTTGCAGACAGTGATCTGATGAAACTGTTGAAAAACAGGAAGCTCTGCTGAGCAGGCAGCTGTTCGGGTTAAAAAAAAAAAAAAAAAAGAAAAAAAAGAAAAAGACTTAAAAAAAACCCAACACATAGATAAGGTAAAGATCAGCTCGATCCACTTCCTGGGGATAAAGGCAAACTGTAGGTGTTGGCAGCCACCGGAACATTTGCTGTCTGGGCAGAAATACAGAGAATATCATCTCCCGGGCATCTCTCCTGCTCAGTACTCTGAATAGAGATGGGTGAAGGAGCGACAGCAATAACACCTACACAAAGTTAGCCACACATTCAGAGCTCCAGAGGAAGACTCCTCTATTCTAACCTCAAGCCAGTAAGGCTACATCACCGGTTGGATGCTTCTCCTAGCTGATGGTGTGACTGGACGTGTAAAATCCCTCCCATAACACACAAAACCCCCTTTGTCTGATGCTGTTCCTTCTGGTCACCATTCCCAGTCAACCAGACAGGTGTCAATCAAGTTAATGCTTCTCAACACAAAGCCAATCTGTCTATGGTTGCAGGGTTTGAGCCAATTTAATTTAATTTATTAGAGTTGAAAGGAACCTTTGCCTGTGCGACAATGGGTGAGACAGTTTGTAATGATTCTCATTTAATTGATGAAGGCAGACTTGGCACTTGACTATTAACCAGACACGTTAAGACACTGGGGGTGAAACCCCAAGAGGATTTCACAGGCACCTACATCCTTCTAAGGTTTACTTTCCTACAGCGAGTTCAGCAGCAGCTGTTCTCCAGGTTGGGGAAGCTGGAGCCCTTCAGCTGTGTCTCCCCAGCCTCCTCTCCCAGGAATATTCCTGCTGTGCAGGAGAAGGACCCGAGCCCCATCTCTGCTCCCGGTGTGAGACTGGGCTCCAGATACACAGCCTCATGGCAACCCTGCAACCCAACAGAGCCCTAGGCTGCACACACCTTTTGCAGAGTAGGCACCTACGAACACATGAGGAACATTTAAGAAGGTGTTAGCCACAAAAAACCTGCAATAAATTAATCACTCCACACAGGGCTCTTTCAAAGGAGAAACGTTACTCTCTAGAAACACTTTTCTTTCCTACATATTTTCCCAGCACTGAAACTTCACTTGTTTCTGTAGTTTGTCCTTTATGGTCGCCTGATTTACCAACCCACTTTGATTAGCTTTTCAGCACTAATTAATACACATTTTCAACCCTTCTAGCCACATATTGCTCAAGGGTGCTTATCCTAGAGTCCCAGATTTTCAGTCCAGGGTGCATCATTGCAGGCTCCAGCACAGTCCCTGAGGATTGTACCCCGTACCCCGGGAGTGCAGTGCCTAACGCCTCGCTGGGGACTGAACGAGGGCTTTATTTATAGAAGGAAATCTAATCCTGATTTAAAGATTTAACATGAGAGAGAAGCTAGCCACATCCTGTCATAAGCTGTTCCACTGGTCGAGATCTACATTTTATTTTTAGCTTGAACTTACCCAGCTCCAGCTTCCATCCGCTGAACCTTGTCAGGACTTGGTTTGCTGAACCATACTACTTATAGGCTGTGATAGATCACCAGAATTCCCTTGTTTACGAGCTAATTAGATTTTTTTAAAAAAAAAAAAAAAAAGCTATTTCTATCTCTGTGATTTTGTGATTCTATAAAGAGTTTACGAGTTACATTATGTAATGTAAAATTTACGTTTGTTCTGTCACACTTCAGATTTGCTCTCCCTCCTTTTCCCTACCCATCGCTCTGCCTGCAGCCCACGCTTTCTGCCTGACGGATATAAAGAGATTCCAGAATTTTAAAAATAGCTATTTTAAAGCAACAAACCGAGGCTGAAAGAAAATACAGCAGGGAAGAACAGCTCTAGGGAAACTCAGCAAGTTAGAATCCACCAGGGCTTTCCCACGGTGTTTTAACGGTGACTTTCTGGAGCTGCCTAGACCTAAATTTATACATTTCATTAGCTCAACCATCAATCTGTCCTTTATGTGAATACTGCTAATTGCATATTTACTTTGGGAGGAGGAATTCCAGATATAAATGAATTTAAGCTGAGTTTTATCACATATTCTTCCGTTTCCATGAATTCTTGCCCTCCCAAGAGTTTACAGGCTAAATCTGGATTTGGATGCCTCTGTTCAAACAAACAAACAGAACAGATTTTGCCCCATGGTATTTAACGAAAGAGAAAATGTCACGAGGCCTTTCCCTGGAGAAGTAATTGGTTGAGAAAAGATTAGTGGAGATATATTTATGCTCAAACTGTCGCCTGCAGCGAGGTTAGGGGGTATGTTCATCATATACATCAGGATTGACTCAGTTTTTGCTGTTCTCTTCAAAATGTGTAGCCACTGACCTACTTTTCAGGTGGCTTGGTGACAGTCACTCCGGATCCTCCTGGCCTTTCAGCACCATGAAACTGGAATGCTTTACTGGGACATAGCATCTTCCTGAAATGGCAAATACTACTAAAAGGAGGGGTTTGTTTGCTTGTTTGGTTTTTTCTGGTTGGACTCGATGATCTCAGAGGTCCCTTCCAACCATGAATATTCTGTGTTTCTGTAAAGCACCATATGGGAATTTATCTCCAGGGGCAGTCTCTGCGTCCCCGGAGGTGTTATAATCTCTAATGACCTTTGTCTTCTTCTCTTTTCCTTTTTATAAGAAAGTTACTGGAAGACTCGGGGGGGGAGTTTCCTTCCTTATATATATTTTTTTCTTTCTTCATGCAAAATAGCAGCTTTCCTAAAACCAGGATTATGTGTCTGTAGAATGACATAGATGCTGCACAGCACAGCCCATCTCAGCTGAGTCTACAAATCCTTCAGGTGAAAGCCACACCAGCTTTCTCCAGATCCTTGCTCCCTGCTCCAGCTGTTCCTGGGGACGGCAGTGTTGGAATATTGACCAGCCTGGGAGGGAGGAGGTGAAAGCCCAGGACCGGCGTGTTCAGCACCTTCCATTCGCTTCCATCCTCCTCGAGCTGTGCCCACAGCAGATGGAAGCTGTCAAAGAAGGTGGTGTAGGAGACCAGGGCTGGAGACACGGCACCAGGTCGATGCACATGGACTTTTCACCCTAAAAGAAAGGAATACCTGACCCCAACGCAAGCAGACAGAGGCATGTGAGCTTACACAGCACAAATCCTTAATCCCTCTCTTAAGGACAAGAGAGACTTCTCAGAAATTAAACTCCACCAGATTATTATCTTAAGCTCTTTAAGGATTTGTTTCTGATTTTATAATCTCAGCCTCGTTGGAGGCTGTTAATACAGCGGGGCAACATCTTCTGCAGCTGCACGAGGAACTCCTGGAGTGTGTTACGTTGCAGCAGAAGCTGGGACAGACATTGCTGCTCTATCACTACCCCTGAAGAATGATCTCCTGCATCTCCTCAGTCCCTTTGAGGATTTGGGGAGGTTATTGGAGAGCATGTTTCTGCTTCCCTGCACCAGCTGGACAAGGGCTGCCCCAAAAAGAGGGCATGAACGCAGCGCCCAGGCAGTTCAAACCCACATTGATTTATCTTGCCCAGTAATTACATTAATATCTCTGTGGTACCATTACACACTACGGTCGGTGGGGAAGGGGAGAAAAAGGGCCTGGTGAAAGAAAAATAGGACACAAGTCAGCAAATTAGCTGTTACACCCGAGCTTGAAGGACATACAGGGAATCACATACTGCTTCTTCATCAGCTCTTTCACATCTGGTCACAAGTTCGAGGGATTGCAAACAATATTTAAAGTAATCTCTGTTTTTACAGATAATGCTGGGTGATGATTGATAGAAATGCTACAATAAGTCAAAAAGTGATGGCCCCAGCAGAGCACGAATGATGGAGCTGGGTGTTCTGGGGCTGCTGTGGTGCACTGGGCAGTGGACACATGGATGGTGTGATGTGCTCTTGGTGTGTCCCCGCTGCCGTGGTCAGGCCCACCAACTATGGGAAGGTGGGAAGGATTTCTGCCCCTGGGGCATCACCCCCTGCCATCATCTTCTCTGGGCCGTAGGAGAGGTGGCAGGCAGACAAGAGGGAGGGGGACAACCACGGCAGATGCTACCCAGGTCACCTGGGGTTAGGAGCAGGGGGAATTTTCCTTCTGCTACCTTACCATACAAGTTGGAGACAGGGAGTTCAGCTTCTACTGAAGTTGAAATACCCACCTGCCACCCCCCAGAAGTGTTCCGGAGGATAACACGCAAGGTCACCAAGGCAGGAACGGGCTGTGCAGCCCACAGCTTGGAGGGCCTGCAGCAAAGAGGGTGTCTGAAGATGCCACCAAAGGGTTTGCATCCCAGGATTGTTCCCACCAGCATGGGACAAGTGACCCCTCTTTTGCAGGTAGGTCGCTTGGAAGTGAGGTAGTGCTTCCAACCAGGCTATTCATTTGGCTTATTTTCTTTTATACTTGCCTTGTTACAAATAAAAGAAAAAAATAGTGGCAGACATTTTAGAGAGTGAATGCTGCATAGTGATGTAGGGTAGTATCTGCTGGTAGTTTAAAGGGACTTCAGAAAATCAAGGATTAAATGTCTTCCCTAACATTAACACTGTACTAAATCAAAAGCTTTACTCTTCCCGAATTTGAAATAGATTTAGCTATATAACTGAGGAGACAGATAGCCTTTGAAACAGAAAGGCCTTTTATCAAAAAGGAAATAGTTCCAGAGTTTGCCTGGGGCATTTTTCCTTCCACAAGATTTGAAAAGGTGGGAAAAGAAAGTGGAAAAATCTTTCATCTAGCATTTAAAAACACATATATTACATTTTTGCATTTCAAATAATGACTTGTTTAAATTTTATTCTGCCTGTAGTTTTTCTCTATGTAATGGATTTTGTTTGCTTCTCATTTTAAATACATCCCTGTCTTGAGGCACCTGAAGTATGCGTTTAGCTCGAAATTAATTTCTGCAGTTTTAATTAATTATGATGCCTGTATTAAAACTGAACTTCAAGGTTATTTTTAAAGTCCTTTTTTCTATTTTGTAAGATACCAGCAGAGAGGGAAGATACACACGGCCACAAAAATAATCCTTGCAGTTCAAAACGTGTTTATTAATTTTTTCAGGTCTTCCAGGCTTCTCTTCACCCAGAGAAGCCTGAAAGAAAAACTATTCCAGAAGTGAAAGGTAAAAGGCTGTACGGGAGCTGGACCCCCTGGTGGCCCAGCGATGCCCCAGGACTGACGCAGCTCCCCATCCTTGGGTTACTGCTGCTTTCAGGGGAGCTGATGTCCCTGTGGTCATCACACACCTTGTGAGGGTGCCCAGTGATGAGTGGTGTTCCTCAGGGGTCGGTACTGGGACCAGTGCTGTTGAGCATCTCTGTCGGAGACATGGACAGTGGGGTTGAGTGCACCCTCAGCAAGTTTGCTGATGACACCAAGCTGGGTGGTGCGGTCAACACGCTGGAGGGAAGAGATGCCATCCAGAGGGACCTGGACAGACATGGTGCTTAAAGACATGGTTTAGTGATGTGGGGTTTTTTTGTATGGTTTTCTTTTGTTGTTTTTTTGTCAGACTTAGGTTGATGGTTGGACTAGATGATCTTAAAGGTCCAGGCAATTCCATAATACGCTCTGATAAGTGGGGAGAAACTAAATGGGGAGAAGCTCCCCACGCTAGATGGAGTGGATGGATGAGAAGTTAGGAGCGTGGCAGGGCTGGTGCAAAAAAAAGATGCCCACATCCCCCTGTACCCAGCACTGGGGAGACCACACCTGGAGTGTTGTGTCCAGTTTGGGGCACCTCAACACAAGAGAGATCTGGAGGTGCTGGAGTGGGGGCAGAGGAGGCAACGGAGCTGGTGAAGGGCCTGGAGAACAAATTGTATGAAGAGCAGTTGAAGGAGTTGGGACTGTTCAGTTTGAGGAAGAGGAGGCTGAGGGGAGACCTCATCACTCTCTACAACTACTTGACAGGACACTGTAGAGAGGTTGGTGCTGGTCTCTTGTCCCAGGTAATTAGTGACAGAATGAGAGGGAATGGCTTCAAGCTCCAACAGGGTAGGGTTAGACTGGACATTAGGAAAGAGTTTTTCCCAGAAAGAGTGGTCGGGCATTGGAAGAGGCTGCCCAGGGAGGGGGTTGAGTCCCCATCCCTGGAGGTGTTTAAGAGTCGCTTAGATGTGGTGTTGGGGGATATGGTGTAGGGGAGAACTGTGTAGAGTGGGGTAGATGGTTGGAGTGGGTGATCCCAAGGGTCTTTTCCAACCTGAATGACTCCATGATCAGCCTAGTCAACTTATTTTTTTCAGTGGGCAGGAAGCAGGAGTGAGGATGAGCCTCTCCCGTGTCACAAGGCAGACAGAGCACATGGAATCCCACCAAGTGGCACGAGTGAGGGACACTGGAAGGGCTTGTTTCAACTCCTGGCACTGCTCCGCGTTAATCACCCATGGGAAATTTACACTTGTGTAGTTTAAAGTTGCATTCTCTTTATAATATGTTTGCTTATGCTCTACACAAATGATAATTAAGGGATGTACCTCAACATATCTTCAAAAGATACTTCACCTTCCTCAAACCACAGAACCCTGCAGGCTGAGAACTCACATTTTCCCCCTAATTACTTACTAAAACTTTTTAATGAGTATTTCTACATGAATAAGAGATGTGGAACTAGGACCATGCTATATATTATATAAAAAAGGAATGAATTTAGGGATTGCAGCAAACCCCAGAGCTGCCTGCTCCCGCAGAGTTTGTGCGTTCCCGGGTTAACACGTGTAAATTGACTTCTAAAGCTGCATCTAGGGGCTCCTAGGGTAGGGTTAGATTGAACATTAGGAAAGAATTTTTCACTGAAAGAGTGATAGGGCATTGGAACAGGCTGCCCAGGGAGGTGGTGNNNNCCGTTTAGATGCAGTGCTAAGGGACATGGTGTAGGAGATGACTTTGTAGAGTAGGGTAGATGGTTGGACTCCATGATTCCAAGGGTCTCTTCCAACCTAGACAATTCTATGATTCTATGATTCTAGCTGATGGCTTGCTCTCGCCATCAGGGGGAAGTCTTGCTCCTTCTCCTCTTTTTCTTCTCCAACCCAGACCTCCTCCCAGCCAGAGACTTTGCCTCCTACCTCGTGGTGGTTCTGGAACTGAATTTGACTTGCCCTGTGAGCTGATTCAACTCACCCCCCCAGCAGAAAAGCAGGCACCTGCTTCTTCCCGGGTCCTGTTCCTGCAGGGTGGGGGAAGAGGAACTGGTGGGGGAAGAGCCCTGGTGAGTGAGGGGCGTCATTCCTTCACAGGGAGCAGAGCTGATACAAGAGAAATGGTGGGACGGCGTGGCCTCCTGGTTTTGGTGGAGATGAACCGCTGGCTCTGTGCACCCCCTCCGACGAAACTGAAACCTGAAGTGGCTAAATTTGAGCACCTAAATTCGCCTTAGACATCGAGAAAATGCAGTTTGGTAAAACCCCCTGCTTTGCAGGAGGCGCAGCTGGGGCCAATGCTCTGCACCTGGGGCTTAACGCCTCCAGCAGCTCCGACAAGCTCCACTGCCCCTCTGCCTGTCCCCACGCCAGGGCCTTTGTGTGCCACCACAGAATCAATCTGCAGGGTTGGAAGGGACCTTCGGGCTCACTGGGAGCTGGGCTGGCAACTGGTCCAGCTGGGAAGTAGCTTCTCCATCCAGCTTGCTCACAAAGAGTGGTGCCAGTGTGATGTGGGGCTGAGCAAGGGCCACAGGTGAAGATGGGACGTGTCCTGCTGCTCCCCCAAGATGGTACAGCTCAAGGGCTGAGACCTCCAGCAGCGTGTACACCTTTTGCTTCAGGTGCCCATCCTGGTCCCTCAGGCTGGTTCTCACATCCCTCTGTCACGTTTTGGCTCCACGTTTGGCAGAGCTGGAAGGTCCTGGTGGCAGGGACCACCTGGCTGATGTCCCAGCCCCTCAGCCAGGCAGCTCTGGTGGCACCGGGGCCCTTTGGGAGCATCTGCCACGGGAATTACCGGAGGTGATAGTTCCCCTCTGGTGGGGAGCAGAATTGATCACACCTGAGAGTGCTTTCTTTTCGCTGCCCTTTTTGAAGGAGCTCATCTTTGCCTCTTGCCCCCCCTATCCCTTCCCCTCCATCTCTGCCAGCTGCCCGTTGCCTTCATGCCCCGCTCCGACCCCTCCGATTTGGCTCCGTAGCTGATGTTTCCCTTTTGCCAAGAGATCCCAGGCTGCCTCCTTCCCCGCATCTCCCCTCTCCTTCCTGATCTCTGCCTCTGTGCTGGATAGGGCTGCAAATGAAGGTTAGTTAATGAGCAAACCCCACTTCCCTAGGTACAAAGGAGAAACACGGAATAGTTGCTTTCTTCCTAAATAGAGAGGGCGATAAATGAAACCAAATGGTATTTGGAGCTGGAGGGCAAAGGGGAGAGAGGAGGTGGGAGAGAAGAAAAGAAGAGGCAAAGGAGAGTGTGTCCCCCCCTCCTTTGGAGATGTCTTTGGCTTTGTTTACATTTCAACAGCAGTATAGGTCAAGATGAGAAAATAAATTTTTACAGCAATACCCTTTTTATACCATAAGTAATGACTCCTGTTCAAAAGCTTTTGATTTACGGACAGCTTTTGATTTACCTGGTGCTTTTTGGAAGGTTTTTCAACTAAGTCGATGTGAATAAATTAAGTCTCTGGAGGCCAGTGGGTTTCAAGAGATGGAGAGCTCCCGTGGGTTCGTGTGTCCCACCACGCTTGGTCCATCCCCTGGGGACACTCAAGGTGAACTGCGTTTTCCTGATGCCATCAACCCATGCCAAAAGGGACAGCTGCAGGGAAATAGCTGCTACAACACTGGTTCCCAGCCTTTTTGCAATTGCACCCTACTGTTACCATCCAAAATTTCCTACAAATCACAATGTGTTTTCATACTTTAAGCAGAAAAAAAAAAAAAAAAAAAAAAGAGGCACCAAATGGCTATGATGGCTTTATAGGACATCTGTGATCCTTGAGCAGAGGTGGGGAACCACAGGTCTAGAATGAGAGAGGATGAAGGTAGAATAAAAGTGCTGATAAAAGACTCCACATGTGCAAATCTCGACTACAAAACCAAGAAACCAACATGGTCAGAGGGGAAAGAGTTAAAGTCTTTTGGCTAGCTGGGTTGACTGCAGAGTCACCCTGTGGAATGTGGACATCAGGGGCTTCCCAAAGCCTGGTTGTTGCTAAGGGAAGGATTTGAGGGGAATGCTCTGCAAGAAGGACAGGCAGAGGAAACCAAAGTCTGAAAAAAACATCATCGGGTCAGTGACGACGTTCCAGTAGAGTGGCACAGGAGGAACAGAGAAGGAAAGCAACATCAGAATGGGAAAAAGACAACCTCTGGATACTGTCAGAGCTCCCAGGCTACACAGGGGAATAACATGCATTTTGTTGCAGGGACCATGTGGACAAACTGAGATGTGCTGGACTCTGCTAGACATGGGCTGGCTTGCCCAGAGAGGACAGAAGTTGTCAGACAAAGAGCTTAAAGAAGGCTCAGAAGAAAAAGGAGGGGGGAAAAAAAAAAGGCAAACAAATCACCAAATCACCAGAGGAACTCAACAGCTGGCAACACCAAAGGATGATCTGGAGAAAGGAGCATGGAGATAATTAAGTGAGCTATAATCCTGCCAAGGATTAGGTGAAGATGAAAATGCTGATGGTATGGATGGATTTGGGTTATTGAAGCAACCAGCCCCCCAACCCTCTCCTGCGTAGGGGAATCCTTTCTTGGTAAACACCAAAAGCAAATCCGGGCACACACGCGACATCCCAGCTGCTGCAGAATGGAATATGGGGCTTGGAGTTGTTCTCAGGAAGGAAGAAGCTCTCTGGGTGTTGGGCCAGTCCTTACGTTGGGGTGGCAACTCATAGAGATTGTGCAATTTCCCTAAAAAACTCCCCAGAGAGCAGGGCAGGGGTCCTGTGGCTGCAGCCTGTCCTGCCTTTGCTCCTGGGGGGCTTGTCTCACTCAAAGTCCCCCGCAGCTTCCCTACATCAGGTAACAGACGGCTCTTGCCTTCATTAAGAAGCCACCACTAATTACTCAGCCCTCCCTTTGGTCACCGGACCCGTCTCTAGCGCTCACGCTCGCTTAAACGGGGGGGGGACAAAATGTGATTCATCTTTCTCCCTCCTTTTCCAGCCCGGCCGCGGGAGCATCCTCCAGCCCCGCACCCCGCTGCTCGGGGGGGAGACCTGGGGGGCCACCACCTCCCCCTGGGGGGGCCACCTCCCCGCGGGGGACATGCCCTGTGTGTGTCCCTGACGCCCCCCCCCTACCCCCCCCGCCGCGGAGCCGGCGGATGCGGTACCAGCCGTGCCCCCGCGCATCCTCCGCAGAGGCGCTCTGCGGTGCGGGGAGGACGGAGCTGCGGGGGGCGGCGGGGCTGCGCTGCCCGACCGCCGCATCGCTGGGCCCCCGGTGC
>JAOQGM010000012.1:125907407-125975846 GCA_027564225.1 Gallinago stenura | reverse complement strand
TCCTCCTGACACCCACCCTTGAAGTATTTATAGGCATTGATCAGATCCCCCCTCAGCCTTCTCTTCTCCAGACTGAACAGACCCAAGTCCCTCAGCCTCTCCTCCTAAGGGAGATGCTCCAGGCCCCTCAGCATCTGTCCCGAAAGGACAGAGTAGAAGCTTTTTCCCAGAACTGAAGGCAGCCTGAAACACACGGTAACGGCAAAAGGATGGCAAGATCAAGGATCTTCGCCTATATTGAAGAACCCAAAGCCATTAAGATTATGCCACTAATTAAGAATTAGCATGTACTTGCAAATGGTTTAAACAAAACAAAGATTCTTCCTTTGTAAGAATAATTTAAGGCAGTAACAACAGCTTATTTTTATAATTAGACAAGGATAAGAACAGTAAAGGGGAAGCACGAAAAAAAAAAAAATCACTAAGGAAATGACTTTCCTCTTCTCCTGAATCTGCCAGGGACTGATTTGTGGAACAAATCACAGAGAACGGGAAAGGTAATTTGTAACTACTTTGTCATTTGGTGGTAGAATTTATTTTTCCACAGTGACACCTCCAATATTGCTATATTATGATCTTACACATGGTACTATTAAATAACTATTCTGATTTTATAATTGGACAAATTAAGGCATAGAAAAATAAAACACTTTAAAAATCGTAAACAGCTGCCCCAACAGTAATTCAACTAATTCAACTCATCAAACATTTCCAACTCAGATTGTTAAAACATCGAACTGTTATTCCACTACTGATATAACCAGTGATCGAAACCAAGGCACTTTCCCCTCATTTATTTAATTTAAGGTGTAGACCAACACCGACCACCTTCTCTGGAGACACAGCCCTTTATGGAGACACACAAAGGTCACATTCAGTGCTGTATTGGGGCTGCTCTTTTCCTGGCCAATACCATGACCAGGAATGAGCTGAAGGACCTCCGAGAAGGTGTCAAGGAGCAAGTGGACACCAAACTGCAAAAAAATACTGAATGCTTCTTGCAGCCTGCATTCTGGAAAGGCAGCGGCAGAGAAACTGGTCGCACTCACCAACGCACAAGGAATTCTAATCTAAACCAGAGAAAGACGGAAACAGTGATTTTGCATAAAGAGTAATTTGAAATTTCATCAAAATTTGAGAAAATTCAAAAAAGCTCTCTATATTTTTTAATTTATTGTAGCTTGGGGAAGAAAAGAAGAAAAAGGTTTTGTTCCATATACTACAACCCTGCTGCTGTTATAGCTCTCCTTGCATCTTTCTTACACTGCATCTGCTTATTTTCTACACAATTTTTTTTAATCACTTACCACAAAACAATAAAAAGAAGCTACAGGGGAAAAAAATCAGGATTTACACATCTTCAAAATATCTAAGAAAAAAAATCAATAGGAAAGAATATCAGCTAATTCCAACTGTGGATTCTGCAGGCCTATACACGGATGGCACATGAGCCTGCAGGAATCTAACCTGATTTTTATGTAACAGGCTGAGTTTGCAGAAAATCAGTGGCTTGGATTTTTTTATAATGGGAAAACAGATCACGTTTGATTTAGAAGCTTTCATTAGAATACTCCCAGCAGCTACAAACGGTATTAGTATTGTGTCCTGCAGTACAAAAAACTGTCTTTAGGAAACACTTTTTATTTTTTTAAATTTCAACTAGCTTTTAATCAGTAACTCCAAGTGGTTTCAAACCCCCAAACCCAACTTGTTCACCATCTATGGTCAACATATGGTGACTATTGAAGTTGACCATAAAAAAAATGAATCAAATTAAGTGTACTTGAGAAAGATGTTGGCCTTCTGAGAGAACATAACTGAGTACGTCCTGCAAAAGCTTCTGCAACACAGATCTCCTATCTGCTTTTCATAGCTTTCTAACACGGATTCAAGGACAACGTGAACTATGGATAATGCTATCCCAAAAACAAATGTACAGAAAGTCCACCTCCAGACAGTGGCAATAACTTGACTTGGCTCCTACATCAATAGGAGCGAGTCTTCTCGTGTGCTGGCCATATGCAGGCGGCGTAACAGCATTAGAACTATGAAGAAACGGCCAAGGGACTCATTTATATCTGTTTTTGCAGATGAAACAATTTAATATGAGGATCCATGGGGTGCATGGCTGTAAATCTTTAACTGAAAATTACACATGGAGGCAGAAAGCGACGGAATTATTGCAATACTTTGAGCCTAACAATGAACATCTCAGAGCTCCTCCAGCATGGGTAGAGGGTGCCAAAGACATAAATCACAGGCCTGAAAGAAAATGAAAATGTTTTGTTGGTGTAAAAACATGAGAAAGGATGACTTAATTACAGAACAAACCCCTCATTATATCCAGTTGATTTATAAGGTGGTTGTTTTTTATCTATGAGACAACAGTGTTTTGCATTCCGTTCCTCTGCAATAAAGGGCATGAGTTGCTTTTCACCACCACAGTGAGCACGGGAACACACCAAGGCTTTCACAAAGGTACGTGTGATAGTCCCTTAGATAGTCCATACAGTAAAACTACTCTTAATACTGTTTCACTAACCCTAACCATCCTGCCTCCCTAGGCACCTCCAAAGGCAGGCAGGCTCAGCAGGCTCTAAGCACAGCTTCACCAGAAAGACACTGCCGTGAGTCTCCCACTGCGAAGACAAAAACATTTGATGATGTTATGCAGAATGTTTTCCAGAGTTTACTGTACTAACTGATAAACTATAAATTAATACATTTATACAAGACAACTACACCTTTACAGAAAAGAAACCTAAGTGTTTCTCTTCAGTTCAGTTCTGCCCACAAGCCTTCTGAGCAACCTGGAGAAGTCTTTAAACTTCTTCCCTGCCTGCCTGTGGACTATGTTCTCCTGAAGCGCAGGACATCTTCAAGATAGAACTTAATATTCCTATTTCTCTGAGTTGAGGCTTTCCACACACCTTGCCTCCCCAGCAGCAATGAGGTCAAGCTCCTTCCAGCCTCCCTTCCTCATCAGCACCAGTCTCATGATGGCGTTTTAAGGGCAGGTGAGAGCTTCTCTGTTACCATTCTCCAGTGGGGAAAACAAAATGGTCGGGTCCCTAATGGGTGAGGCTTAAAGGGCCAACATCTACCTTGGGCATCACACCACTGAGCCTGGGGCACTGGAGAGCCCCGCTTCCACCTTGGTTGCTGCACCACAACCTGTGGCATGAACCTTTGGAAACATCTAAACATAAAATACAAGGTGGAGATGTGTTAGGTGGAATTCGGGTTACCTGGTCTTGGTCCCCCAAAAGAGATTTAGGTTATTAAGCCTCAGTTGAGGTGACAGAGTCAAGTTTCTCCACAGTGTAATTTAGAAAAGTTTAAATAATAAACAGAAGCTTGTGGTAACAGCTCGACCTATTTCCCACCGGGATTTAGGCAGCAGGTATACGACTGAGCAAGGCAAGTCCCTCTACCTTTTCCAATGCCAGCCTAGAGGACACAGCACTTTTGAAGAAGCAGGAGAAAGGAATCAGTTTCTTTTTTAGACTGAATGAAAATCACGCTGTGCTCCTCCTGGAATACTAACCTGCCAGGCTGCTGGCAATTTTCATCTCTGATCCTCCCGCTCTGGGAAGCGTTAGGCATTTCATGGCTTCAAAAGCAAAACCTTGCAGAAACATCATCAGAGCACAGCTTCGACTGCACTGCCCCCAAATGAAGCAGTGACCCAACTTCATACGAGGCTCATAGCAAGCTGAGGACACTGCTTTGCATGCACGGTAACGCTGTCTCCTTGTGCTCCCCTTGGCTCTGGAGCGGGTCCAGAGAAGGGCAACGGAGCTGGTGAGGGGTCTGGAGAACAAGTATTGAGAGGAGAGGCTGAGGGAGCTGGGGGTGTTCAGCCTGGAGAAAAGGAGGCTGAGGGGAGACCTTCTGCCTCTCTCCAACTCCCTGAAAGGAGGGTGTAGCCAGGGGGGTCGGTCTCTTCTCCCAAGTCCCAGGCGATGGGACAAGAGGAAATGGCCTCAGGTTGCACCAGGGGAGGTTCAGATTGGAGATTAGGAAAAATGTTTCCATGGAAAGGGTTCTGCCCCATTGGACTGGGCTGCTCAGGGCAGTAGTTGAGGCCCCATCCCTGGAGGAATTTAAAAGCCGGGTTGACCTAGTGCTTACAGACATGGTTTAGTGATGGTTTTGATCAGAGTGAGGTTGATGGTTGGACTAGATGATCTTAAAGGTCCCTTCCAACCTGGACAATTCTATGATTCTATGATTCTAATGCAGAATTGGAAACCTGTCATGCAACTGAATTTCACAAAGCCCAGAACACTGCTTCTGAAGAGGTGAGATTCCCCACATGTTGGAAAACAAGTGGAAAACCGCTGCTCTGGATGACCTCTGCTAGTGCAGCTTCTTAAGTGCCTGTTTTTGAAGAGAAGAGAGAAGCATGTAGCTCCAGCCCACCGCAGCTAAATCACACATCGCATCTTTGGGCAACGCAGCAGCAGATCTGTTGAGCTGCTTTCTGCTGAGGGAGCAGAAAGGCAAACCAGCAGTGCCCCACGCCATTGCCCCTGTTGGCTGGGGAAGCCCAGGCTGCTCCTCCCGTTCAGTCACCCACTGTGGGCAAAGCTGGATGGATGGAGACCCACTCAGGCACGGATCTTGACAGAGAAACTGCTCACATGCAATAACAAATCGTTTTAAATCTGCTCGTGAACTTAAGAGAGGTTACCCCTGGGCCTTGCAATGATTTGACAGCGTGTACGATATGCATAATGTATGTGACCAGCACAGACTCAGGGATGATGCAGTATACAAATGAGTACTCTAATGGAAAAGGTGTGCACCGGTTCAACTCATCTAAAATAAAAACACAGTGAACAACGCAACCCTGTGAGCTCCCTCGGCAACAACTCGGAGGTGCGCGATCTAGGACAACAGTCAGTGCCACTAACTTCTCTGAAATACAAGGTGAACAAACTTGGGAGGAAAAAAAAATTAAAAAAAAATCATCATGGTCCTTGCCATCAAGACCCAAAGAGAACAGCAACATCAGAGGATGAGGCTGGTGGCTGCTAATAGAGCGATGAGCCCCCCAAAAGTCCTATGCTGATGCAGGTAGCACTAACCTGGAATAGACAGGATTTCATTTATTACATCTGGTTATGTTACTTCTTTTAATATCTTGTTGTTGTCCGGGTTATGTTATTCATGGTAGCATATATTGTTAATTATCATTCTTATTATTGCTACTATTATTACTACTGTAATTGTTATTATTGTTATAATTATCATAAACCTCTATAGCCCCTACAAATATTGAAGTTGACCAAATGCCTACTTAAAGAAACACATTTAAGGAAAGCTGGTAATCTGCATCATTGGTAAATTTTGGCTTTTTAATATTCCTTAAATGTAGCTTACAATATGGAATTATTATACCTCCAGTCAGCCTCTTCATTGGATATTTTATATCATCTACAGGCACACTCACCTAGGCTGCATCTTCCAGCACTGTGTCAAATTTTACCTGATGTGAGGAGTTTAAGGAATGGGAAAAAAGAAGACTTGAAAGGAAACTGCTCAAGAAACCAGCTGAATAGCATATGAGAGAAAGCCTTATGCATACAGTGGGCCAAGTTTTCAGACAGTAAACAGCTGTCGTTTTTGCTGAAGCTAGTAGACCTGTACTAGAAGGTAACAATGTCTTACTAGACACAGAGATTTCAAGGGGAACTTTAATTTTCCAAATAACCTATCCTAACTAACTTGTTTCAAGGATTTGAGAGCTGATCGCTCCAGGAGATAAAAAAAAAACAAAACACCCACAAGAAAATAGATGCTGTATCATGGGAATTTATGATATCTTTAGTAGACATGGCACATTTTAAAAGTTGCTCCATAATGCAGTCATTTTTATTTCAGCTATTCCTCTGCACTTTTCAATTATTAAAGTTTAATGCACAGAATTCCTTGAGGACTTTCACATTTATTAACAAAGCATTTTATGCGTTAACAGAAAATCCCAAAATTAGGAGAAATCATTTACAAGGAGACAACAGCTGCTACAGCATTAAAACTTTAATTGGCACCCCCTAACAGATCATTGGGTATTTCAGTCATCCTCTTAAGGATGGGATAATCCTTATATTATTCAGAAAGAGAACAATTTGTAAGAAGAGGATTGCGCATTAGCGTAGATCGAGTGTGTATGCAGATGCAAATACATGTCTGTCCAAAATAGATGGTGCCCTGAGCAGACACTGAGTCAGGAACCGGAATTCTGTCAGTCACCTGTGATTTTAGACAAGCCATTTCTCTAATTTTATTCCCTACTCACTTCTTGCCAGTATATCTTAAAGTTCTTCAGAACCATGGTCATGTTTCACTACCCCTCCTGTTAAACAGAGCCTTCAGCTACCTTGGTAACAACATTAATAAAAATAACAGACATCATTTGTTAACACACAAGAATGTGAGAAGGTGATTCCTTGTGTGCTACGTACATGGAAGAGAAAGATAATTTCTGCTGAGTATCTACGCATCTGGATCAACACCAAAGCAACATAGATCAGCTCTGACAATGCATCCCTCATTCAAATTCTTCTATTCAAAAAACTATTTTTTAAGAATTAGTTTAGTGACTGAGAGAGAGAGAACACCACCGATGAAATTATTAGCGGACTGGCTCAATGACACATTTGGAAAAAAAAAAACAATAAAATGAACAGAGTAATTGGTACAGTAAATTACCTCTGTATTTTAACATCCATTCATCTAAACCTTATACCACTGGTATGAAACTGAAAACTATTGGTGTGCTTCTCCTCAGGGATTTTTTCCATCTGTGAACAACATCATCAACAAAGTTTTTTTCTGTTTTTCTTCATTCCCAAGCAGCCTAAATAAAACAGTAACGGAGAATCACGGAGAAGATGATTAAAAGTGATATTTAAAAAAATGGCTTGGGATGGGATTTCATTTCATAAGCAGCAGCTTAAGTGCTTTGTTGATCTTGGGTCTTAGAGGAAGCTTTGCTCCAATGGTAGGAAATACATAATGGTTTCACAGCTTAGCCACACTAACAACAAAGTATATCAAATGCTTTCTTCATAGCATAATTAAGAAAATACTTTCTAATGTTGCTGAAGATTTGGCTTTGAATATTATGTGGGAAACAGAAAGCTAAGTGATGATTATTTGCAGAAGAGTAACCCAACTATTTTCAACTCCTTCAATTAACTTCAAATTTAAGAATGAAAAAAGCCAACAAACTGTTAGTCAATTAAGATTTCAAATGGTTGATTCTGAAAAAGATGAGACAGTAAAGATGAAACAGAGGTTAAGAAAACATATATTCGCAAAGACTTATTCTTGTCTTGCTTTCTCAGGCAACCCTCCTATTAACTTTGGTGGTGATGTATCATTATTGCATGTTTTTTCTCTGCTCACAGCTTGTCTCCAGCTTCTGGCCAAAGAAGATGCCCCTTTTCTGTTGCAAACATAAAGAGCCTGAAGTATACATGCACAAATATAGACCTAAATTTAGCTCTAAACACAGATCTATGCTGAGGAACCTTTCACTCCACAGAGAGCTTGTAACAAGCTCCACTGTACCTCTTGGAAGCCTAGTCTGAGTACAGGAAAATCCTCCTTAAATTCCAGTCACCCCTTTGCGAGGTGTATACAGGTGCATGAAGCATTGGGGTCAGATTTTTCAATATCTATCAGCTTCTAAAAAATAAAATGTCTGGATTATGACAACTGATCCTTACAACCATCATATCTGAATTCAGCAATTCGTGTGTACCTTGATGCAAAAGGAAGTCTTTCATCCAAAGAACATCATTACAAATGACTGATATCTGTTGTTCTGCATTGTTAAGGAGATGCTGCAGAAAAATTTGTATTTAGTGTCACTCTCACAGCTAGTACTTGGCTTTGCATTTCAGCAGCAGAACAAATCCATCAAGAATTGCTCAGAGGGGAAAGTTGACAAGAAAGGGAAAGGTACATCAAAACGTAAGTGACAATCCTATTGACAGCCTCAATCACTCTGAAAATACTGAATTAGATATACATGCATTCAATAGTGTTTGTACTTCCATACGATAAGAAAACCAGGCAGAACAGATAAATTTTCAGTTTAGACACAGAACAAATGAAATTGTAAAAGTTTGTATTATACAAAAGCATAGTGCCCCAAAACTAGATTCCAGCACGCATGGGAATCATATAGACCACAGATTATAACAAGGCTTCTCCTTCCTTGCTATATGTATCTATACACACGGTGTAGTCCATTCTCAGTATTATTTTAACAGTTTGGACAACATAACTATACTGTCTCTCGTGAATGCCATAACCACATGACTTAAATCTCATCTACTTGCATAACATTTTTAATCAAATATGCTCCCTGCTTGAGGCAACACTGACAGTCCCTCTCATACTTGTCCCTACCAGGTCCAAGTAGGAAAGAGTAAGAAGTGGGTTTCAGGGTTCAGATGCACTGGGATAGGGCTGCAGCAGTGTTTCACCTTTACTTGACAAGAAGCCAAGGAACTGGACAGTTGCACACCAGAGCTTGCAGAGGTATTTAGGAAAATAATGTGGATTTAACACATAAATTCACACAGTGGAAAGACTTACTTGCTGGATCCCCAATATGAATAAATGCCAGAGAAGAAGTAATCTAAATGGTTATTAGCATAATTTGAGTGCTGAGTGCTGTTCTGCTCCAGCTACAAATGTGATTGAGACATATGCTTGCTCTGATGGAGGAAATTAGCAGAGGATTACCTCTTTCCCTAAGAAGATTAAACTAAAAAGAAAAAATAATTTGCTTTCCATTGCAGCGCTATACTATCTACCATTAAAAGAAAACAGACTACATTAAAAAGGACCATCAGTTTAATGGAAAGATTATTGTGACAGTTGCCAGCTTCACAGCCTGTTTAGTCACGTAAGGCAAGCCCACATAAGAAGCAACAGCAGAAGATGTTGCCTTAGCCCAGACAGCAGAAACATAAAGAATTTGTAAAGAAATAATGAAATGAAATCAGGAGATCAGAAGTTTGTTCTAGATTCCTGCCCTGCCAGCATCATAGCACTATTCCATCACCCCATCCCATCCCATCAGAGAAGCCTATGGAAAACTGCTGGTTATAGGAACTGAGGGAATGGACAAAAATGATCCCACTCCTTGTCACCCTAACCCTGCTCAAGCCTTCAAGATATGCTATAGAGTTCAATATCTACGTATTGTGATTGAAAGTTGAAGCATGAAGGAACAGGGATTATAACACAGTTACTTCTGGTATCCTCAAATCCACATTCCATGTGCCACACGACCACGGGAAAGCGTCCAGGCTGCGCTGCCCAAAGGCGCTGCTAATGGTGCTGGAGGGGGCTGTGCAGGAGAAAGGTCAAAGGACGTGCAAGCATCAACACAAATGAGCCATAACACTTTTCCTCATTATCTGACAAAAAACACCCTATCCACCCGCACGTGATCTTGCAGTATTCTGTTACCACCGTGGACAGAGAAAACACAGGAATTTTGCAGGTTTGTGGCACTAGCAGCATCTATAGTTTTCCCCTTTTCTGCAATAGCCATAGCTGAATAAAGATACATGGGATCCTTGTTTCCAGGTGCTTTTTATAACCACCTAGGGACTTTTCTTGAACAGAAAGGGTTCAATTAGAAATACAACCAGAAAAAAAGGAAAGCCAGAGCCTAGACAGGCCTGTAACCTACTCGCAGCACAGCGTTTCCCGCTCTCTCATACAAACTCCTCAAGCTGCAGAAAATAATAAACGTTTAGCACAGGAGTATACCTGGGATTTTGGTCTGCTGACTCTGAGCCCAGTTCCCAGCCCTCTAAGGACCACAGTTTAGAGGCTATTGTGGCACAGAATAGGTTTCATATGTACTATCTCCTTAAAGACGAGAGATTAGGACATGCCCAATTTATGATGCCCATTTATATTAATTCCTGCATCTCTGTTTGACTGAACCAATCAACTGCACTTAACCCCAGCCTGCAGTATGAAGCAGTCATATCTAAATCGGTCGTATTACTACTGCCGCGCTAAGGAAAAACATCTTCACCCCTCCTTACACAGCTCACTCATGTGGAAACCGGATAAAAGAGAGCATTAGGAGGCAACTTGCGCCAGAGCTGGTGTCTGGTTCCAGGCACCGCTCTGACAAAGTGCTGTGGAGAAAAAAACAAACAACAAACCACCCTAAAACCCTGCACTAAAATGAGGTTGGCGGAGCAGACTCGGGAGGCGTTGTGACTCAGACACACATGGCTGAGTCACCGGTCCCCGGTGCTTTCTCACTGCTCCTGTCTGACAGTAATTTCCCGCAGGCACAGGCTAGCCGGCAATTATTAGCCACCTCCCCTTGCCTACCCTGGACCAGATTAGCTGTGCTTCCAGCTAAGCGCAGACAGAAGGATTGATATGAGCAGGTTGAATGTCTCACTTTGGTATTTCTGGATTATGCACGGGGAATTGTCCTCCCCTCTCAGCCTGGTTTTTTCAGATACACAACCCAAGATGCAATGTAGCCAGTTACCACCGGATAGGTTCAGTGCAGAATCAAAAAAAAAAAAAAGCAAACAAAAGGAAAGTCTTATCCCTGCTTCAGGAATGTAGAGATCTGGTCTTGCTAGCAGGTGTAAGACAAATGATTCATTTTAATTAATAGAATTTATCAAACAAATAAATGCTTTTGAGAGGAAGGGGGGAGATATCTTTTGCAGCAGGAAAATCTCCTTTTCTGAAGAATGAGAAGAGTACTTAAATTACATCCTCAACAGCAAGTTGTTTACTCATTAAATACTTTGTCTTATTCCATTTTCAGCCTTCGTACAATGAGTGCTCAGTACTCACCTTACTGGTTATCCATGTATTCTCTTAGATGTAGCACTTTTTTTATCTGTCAGCGTGCTGTCCCTTGAATGCTGGCTGATGACAGTGGCAACGCTGGAGAGCACAGGGCAGGGGATGGGCCAAGGGGGTTTGCCCTCTTGCCAAGGAAGGATTCTTCACCTAAGGAGAGAGCACAGGTAAAAAGGCTCCTGAGAAAAGCAAACCATTTGCTAGAGGTGACATTTAGCACCTCATTCAGCCCCCCTCCCACCCCGTTTTGATTTTAACAGCCAGTTCATCCAAACACAAGAAAACCATCCCTAGCGAAGCCCACGTTTAGTTTAATTGCTAAAATGAGGTCTCCTCCTCCAGATGGGAGATTCAGGCTCCACAGGTACACAGGACAGTTGACACACTGAAGGGAGTGCAAGTGCTCAGGAACACCTATCTGGATCCAGAAAAGGAACTGCTTATATAAATAGGGAAAGTTGGGGCAGGGATCATCACAGTTCAAAGTCCTGTCAAAGAAAAGGAGAACTGCAAGAGCACAAAGGACAAGACCACATTGGGGAGGTGCCAGTGATTTATCTAGGAAACTTTAATCTCTGGCTATCAATCTGAAATCCCTCAGGAACAGAGAAAAAAAATGTTTTAAAAATTGAAGCTAAGCCACCTGCAACCATTTTTGTAATTTTACACATCACAAATAAATACTATGTAGTTAGCAATCTCATTCCCCAGACTCCTCCTGCCATGAGTTTTCGCTGACTACATTTATTTGCTTCCTGATAACATGTTCTCAGAATTGCATGGTATCACCTTTTCAGTGCAAAACCAGATTCTGACATAAACAGATTTGATTTTGCTTACAGAAAGGAACACTGTTAGATTTACACTATCTAAAAGAGCAGAAGGTAACTGTTCTTGTCACCTTTATCCTAAAGAGGGCTCAGAACAGGCAACAGATCTTTGCTCTTCTGATTTGATATAATAAAACTAAAGCAATTAAGCCCTCATTTTTCACAACATGGAAACTAGTTTTTACACTGATTTTAGTTCTGCCAAAAGGGTTGTCACCCTGACCCCATGGTGATTTCATTCTCAATTTATCTGTTCTCTTCCTTAAAAATTCCACAACAGTGAGATTCAGGTGTCTCGGTCCACTCTGCTTGCTATGGCAAGTGCTCCCTTCAGGCTATCTGGCCACTATGACTGTGAATACTAGAGGATTTCTAGTTTTGTACACGGCATCTCCTCCAGCAGGTGAAAACCCCCACCCATTACTCATCCCAGCCTTTGCAGTTCACAACCCATGATATTCCTAGTTCTCAACTCTGAGAAAAGACTATAGGGCAGAGAAACGCTCGGCTCGCCCTTGCATCATTAGTGATTCCAGTGTCTGTAGCAAGAGCAACCAGAGAAAGAACACTCATTCCCAATGTCAGCCCCGTGCGGGACAGAACATCATTCCATCACGCCCTGACAGCAGCTCATATGAGAGATGGGAAGTTATCGTGCTGGATCTCAGCCAGGAGTGCAGCTCCCTCTCCTCTTGAAATCAACAGGGATTTGACCATCGGCTGCTGTGGGAACAAGAATAAACCCTTTGCTGTTGCTGGGCTTTGCAGTAGGACTCTCCGTGCCACCGGCTCTCTCTTTGCTTCCTCATTAACATCCTGTAATTGCCATGGCTTTTTCAGGCTAGTTTACACTGCCCAAGGCAAAAGAGAAAATGCCCACCTTTCCACCATGGGGTCATCTGCATAAACAATTAATGAAGAGTTGTTGCCCTCAGCTAATGTCCTACCTGTCAAGTTGCTGTAACCTAAGGCTAGTGAGATCTTCCGAACAGCGATCGGTTGCTGCTATGCTCCAGTAGACTATTAAACTCCTGTTGGCAGGCTAAAGCATCAGACAAACATAGTGGGCTTCTTGATTAAAATATTGAAAAGACTGCATCCTGCTGTCAATAATGGTTTTGATCTCCGAAAAGAAGAAAAATACCTTGTGGCAGAAATGTAATTACAAGAGAAACACTGTACTTCCCTGGTTTAGAGCAGATGGAGAAAAGGTCAGCTATCAATTAAGCTGTAGGATAAAATATTCTCATATATAGATAAGAAAAGAATCAGTGAAAATAAACTCCTTTGTATGAGAAATAGATGAGTTCTCTATTTCACTTACACTGCAAGCAGATGAGCAAGCAAATACAGAAGAAAAGTAGTTCACTGGCTATCTTCTAAGAGTGTCATGATGGCATTTTAAGATAGCCTTCAAAATCTGAGACCTACATTTAAGTAAAACCTGTCCTGCACATTTGCATTTTCTTGTTTCTATTCAGCACCATTTCTATTTAAAATAATGAGAGATTCTTCCTGGAAGAAATAGTATTTTCTTGAGATTTCATTATCAAGCCTGCCATTTCACATTGAAAGTTTGGTGTTAGCAGATAGAGCTGGGTCAAAGAGAGGGAAGCTCCTTATGATGAAGATTAATTAGGGGATGATTACGAACCAAGCTGAACAATTCCAACAGAACTATATATTTTAATAAAATGTCATTAAAATAAACAGTAGCTACTTTAATTAGGCTCTCATCAAAACAGTCTTTAAAAGTAATTTTTCTTGAACTAGTATTTTTGAAAGACCATATTACAAAAGAGAAGGAAAGGCGTTTACTTTCCTTATCTGCTCTGTGTATGTGGAGAGGTTCTGCCCTGAAGTTGGCCTCTGCCTTAGACATATCCAAGTCCATTTAGGAAATAAATTACCATGGTAAAAGTATCTTTATTCATTAATGAACTACTCAAAGAAAAATAATTTTTATTTACTCCTGAAATACTCCTGAGTATATGAATTACATTTCCAAGTATTTTTAACAGATGTGCTGGCCATCTTCTCCATTATAAACACGTATGTACAGTATGAGTCATGCAGAAACAAAAAATAATAAATAATTTTCTCCAGTGTTTACCAGCTCCCTTTTGTTGTGCATAGAAATTTATCCTTCTGAGTCTATTATAAAAATTATATTAAAAGTAATCACAAGTCATCCTGTTTAAATTTTAAGGAATTAATCCCTCAGTTTATTATTGATGAATGCTAGTTTAGCCTAAAAAATTAAGATAATACGTTTACTTGACGTGCCCATGAACTTGTCTCCAAATTCTACCCTATTTATTTCCTTCAGTTCTCTCCCAGTCCACTTCTCTCATGTGTCCAAACACTGGCTAAGATTCAGAAATATGCGGGTGCCAAGCACAAGTGACCAGTGTGCAGAGACAGGAGCAAACTACTTTGTGTCATATAAACTACAGTATCTCCAACAGCAAAGGTTAATGATAAGTATTTCTCCAGGGAAAAAAAAAATAAAAAATGACCAAAACAAGTCTACCCTTTGAGGACATTAATTTATTTCCTATTTCTGATTGCTCTGTGAGCTAGATCTAATTCAGACCTTAACCTATAGCCGGGCTCTATTTGTTTAGAAAAAAAAAAGCCTCTTTCTTTTCCCTGCTTTCAGTAGATATTAATTGTTGTCAAAACATCAGACTCGCAGAAGATCATTTTGCTGTTGCCTGTGCCATGATTCAATAAGCTTGTAAGCTTTTGCTGATTTAATTTCACACATGCCAATCACTTTGAAAATTTTGACTCAAGAAGTTAAAAACCGTAGTCCATCAATGCCTGCAAGCTGCTGAGGAGTCACCTTGCAGCTTCTACGTGGTACATTCAACACTCAGCAGACTTCTGCTCATTCTAAATAAGCATTTAGAGACCAGGCAGGAGAAATGGACCTTATAAAATGTACACCCCTGAAAAGGATCTGAAGGAGTGACGTATATGAAAAAATAAACCCCTGCTATTTCCATTTCCAATATATTTTTTTTAGTGTAAAGAAGATAATTTATTTTCTTTACTGCTAAAACTAGAAGTTCTTGGCTCTTTCCTCCGAAATGTATCCCCCTTTACACTGCATAAAGAGCATTCAGCTTTAAAAATGGTGTAAAACACCATAAGCTTTGAGCTCCTGTGCATTTCACTCCATCCTCTCCAATCACTGCTCGCTTCCTTCACAAAATACTAGTGAATTAGATCCAATGCCTCCTTTACGTTACCTACTAAACTTTTTAAAAATGTTCACTGCTAAATCAGTGAATCCATTTTCAAAGCTATCTCCTAGCTTCCATAAGTTCAAGTTTAACACTTTGAGACAAATCTACACATAGAAGATTGAGTGCACACTCCATTATGGGTGGCACTTATATTTATACTGCACAGGTTGACTTACTCCATACACTATATTTATACCGAACATTTTAAAACAGTCATGTCAACTGCCCGGATACCAGATCTCTAAATTGCAGTTCCATCAATGGAATCCTGAAAATATAGCTCAGGTAGCTCCAATTTTTAAATCATAGAACCAATATAACACAAAATGTAAACAACTTTCATCAGGGATTAAAAAGATATTTATAACAAGAACAACAATATCTGAAACGTTTTGTGTAGCATTTTTTCCTGGCACAAATTAATGGCATTTATTTCATATGATTCTAGTACTCATGATAGACCAGAGCAGTTTACAAAGCCGCAGCTATCACCAGTGTTTGGCTCAGTTATTCTTTGATGACTTAAGTGCCTTGGTTTGTGTATGCTTCTGAGCAGATGGAGAGTGAATTCTGATTTTGGCAATTAGCAGATGGGTCACTGAACATAATTTTTAGTTAGCTAATATATTAGGTTTTGTAAAATAGAGGCTTAACGAACTATTTTACGTATAATTATTAATAACTGTAACTATTACACTGCAAGTAGGCAAGCTGCATAACTCTTATGTATCGAGTAAAGGGGCACACTCAGCCCTAGTCATACAAAGCTATCGCTTTACTCAGAAGAGAAAGACTCTCATAAGGGTAGCAAATGCCAGTTTGCTCCTTCTACAACAGCTCTGTATTCGAAGATACAAAAATATTTTAAAGAGGTTCTTATTTCTGTCATTCTCAGATGAGAAATTTAAGCTTTAACTGGCGCAGAAGTTTGGCAAAGGTCAGACTGGGAACTGCTACCAGTGCTAAGAACAGACCCCGTGTTCCTGCGCTCAGCCACCATCCGTGCCTCTCAAGCAGCACAACACGGGATTCAAGCCATAATGAGAAACCTTCAGGGTCACAGGCCATCAGCCCTGGCTCACAACAGTGACAGCTCAGCCCTGAGAAGGGAGGAAGATACATCTTTCCACTTACCCATTATTTATTCCTTCCTCTACCTTTCCCTTCCTTCAACTCCGCTTTGTTCGGGGCAGACTGCTGTGCATTTTCCCACCCTGCAGGGAAAGAAAAAAAAAAGAACCAAAAAAATGGTGAAAATCTACAAATTATCCCATAACTTGCCAAAGCAGCATTACACTTTCTTCCAGAGCTGGGAACTACATAGAAAATGAGAAAGAATCAGCCATTCCCAAGTAGCTATATCACCATTTATTATCGCATCCATTCCTCAATGGTTAATGCAGGTCAGGGTAATTTAGACATCTTGAAGCAGCTCTAAATTACTCTTCGGACCTGGATCATTCTTTATAGCACCTAGGACTATAGCACAAGGTCACTTTTTTCCTCCCTTCCATAGGTGATCTGACAGCTGAGGATCTTGAAGCAAATCTCTAGGAAGGGTCAGGAACTCTCAGCATCACAGAGGAAAAGCAATTCAGAGGTGATCAGAGAGAGCAGGGGAGTCTCTGAATCAGGGTGGTGGTTTTGCCTGTTAAAAAGATGAATTTAGTCCCTGACAACCAGTAAATGTCCTTCAGTTTGGGTTATTTCTTAGGGTCTAATTAAATTATCCTGGGTGTCTTTCTCTCTGTAATGCTCATCAGGAGGCTGACAGATTCGGTTCCTGCATCTCAGGAAAAATTGCATGCATATGTCAGTGGAAAAATCACAGTCTTCAGTCATGGTTTCGAGAAATATCATATAAATAAATGAAATCTCGGAACCGTTTTCTGTGAGATCTCTCTATCTTTTCTTCCTCTCACACTCACTGGGCTCCTCACTGGGCACAAGGCCTATGCAAATGTGAAAAGTGACTTTAGGGATACAAAGTGCATCCTGCTTGCACTGAGGTTTTCAGACTGTCTTGAACAGATGTATACCATGTATAGAAGCCAAGAGAACAATATGGAAAGCAGATTGGCTATGCACCTACAGCCCGATGCCAATTTGGCTCTCCATTTAGAGGCTGACATCATCTCTTGATAGAGATGGAGCTGCAAATCAGTTTAGCCCAAAAGGACACTCTGCTCAGCTCTGGGGAAGTCAAATGGCAGTATGCTCAGGCTTCAGGGCACAGAGACTTATTAAATACCTATGATTTGGGGGGGAGAGAAGAGAGGGTGGAGAGAAGAGAGCTTACCTTCAAACTCTTGGTATTAGTTTGGCATCAAGTGTATTCTGCACTAGACAGTTGGTATTAACTCAAAGTCTATTATATAGAGAAGACAGGATATGTCAGACATACAAAAAGACAGAGGTGGTTTCCCACAAGGAGAACGCTTTTTAAAGTCCAAAATACAGAGATCTGGGGTCTCCGTATTTTCATAGTATTTCCAAAGATTCCCTTTTCCAAGAAAACAAAAGTGAAGTTAAAAACCTAGAGATTAATAGGAAGTATCCCTAGACAGCTGACAACTGCTGAGCTGTATTTTAAGAAACGTTCATGTGCCATTCAGAGACCACACAAGACTATCCCACTTGTCTGCCTCTTACTATAGAAAAAAAAAAAGCAAGAGAAAGGGAGAGTGAGTGAAGAAGCAAGCTGTGTGAAGGAGTGCTCTGAAGCAGCTGCGGATACAGTTACCAAGTATTAGGGGATCAGCCCGATGAAAGGATTCATTATGGGATCCCAGGACTTCAGGAGATCAGAAGAACCTTGGGGATGTTTTTAGATCCTGGATTCCAAGATGCCATTCCTGCTGAAACCTGAGGATGACCTTGAATACTCAGAGATAGACCGAGGCATAAGGTTGCTACGTAGTCTGTCTACAGTGATTTGCTAGTGAGAGCCCATTAACGAGCAACTAGTTCATTTAACCAAAGAACAACAACCTATACTTAGTAATAACATGACTAAGACATTGACCTACTTGAGCAATCAACTCTTATGCCAGGAGAAGCCAAAGAATCTGAAGCTCTTGGATTTCTCTTCTCATTCTGTTTCATTCACCCGTCATGCGTAGGATGACTGGGCAAGCACTGGTCTGCCTCATGCTGAAGCCCTGGTCCCACTAAAGTCCATGACAAAACTCCTGTTGACTCATAAGACCATGCCTTCTCTATCAAACATAAACAATACATTTTGATTTACTGTCTCACCTATTGCACTATCTTTCTCTTTCTTCTGAGGAGGGAAGAAGTCTTAAAAAAACAAAAAAGGCTTTTCTGTCTCTTCTGGTTAATCACAGCATCTGAACTGCAACGAGTCTGAAAGTAATGTTATTATAGTGCTACAAGAGAAAAGGAGCTAATGCTGTCTGTGCATTAGCTCTCTCAACTATTAAATGGACTCCACTTTTTCTCACGGGTTCAGCATCCAAGCTGGGACAGTCCAGCCCGGCTGAGATCACTCTGCGATGCCACCCACAGACGCTGCGCTGGCTTTTGGTGCTCTGCAGTGACTTGTATGCTTGGACTTTTGGGGCAGACACTGCAGAATGCACCGCTGCAGCAAGACGAGCTGCCCTATGGATCCTCTCCCAGCCTGCTGCAGGAGAACTCAATTGCCTTTTTTGCACTAACAGGCAGAAGTGACCTTGAACTAGCAGCTCATTTACACAAAACACTTCCAAATCAACACATTTCACATTTCTATCCTGTGCCTTTGTTTTGGCTGGAATGAGCAGCTACAGTCCAGACCAAGGAAGCAAACCAGTTATTAGCATAACTCTCAGAGGAAGAGAAAGAAGGGGGAAGGAGGATTCCTAGCGACTATTTCTCCAGTGGCTGGCTAATAAGAGAAAACAAAACATCCTTTCCTATAGAGATCATACATGAAGAGATATATGGGGAGAGTATTTACAGAGGTGCTGATAGATTTGGTGATGATTTATTCCGGGACACCCAGCAAACAGAACAGCAGCAAGACAGCTCTATAATGGGCCAACTAGCAACAAAGCCAGATCTTCTGCACAAGGAAGGTCCCGTCTCGGAGGTCTGTAAGGAATATGGTGGTCCAGGCTCAGCTCTGCAGATCAGTCAACCATTCAGCCTCAACCCTGCCAAGCACTTCAAAGCGTATATAAGCAAGAAGTTTTAATGGCTTTCTATGTATCTGTAATAACGAGGCTGAATCAAAATCATCCACACTCACAGACACACTGGCAGGAAAGGAAGAACTGAGCAAAAGAGAAGGCACAGAGCACTAAGGACCACCTTTTGGTCATTCTACAGCTGCATCCTCCAAGAGACAGGCAGATGAGCTGTTCTGTAAAAACTGTAAATGAGAATTTCTGTCTACCAGTCCAATCTGCATGTATCAAAATTCAGGTCAGGACTACAAAATCATGAATACGTTGGTTTCTTTGGGTTTTTATATGTGGGACCTTTCTGAGAGTCATATCCAAAATATCTGTAAATACAAATTATGTTTAATCACTGTCCCTCTTTCTCAAAGGTCTGAAAAGCTGAAGTACTAAAAAGGTATTTATATGACAGCAAAAAAAAGGCAGTAAATGCCAGCTGACGTGTACTTCAGCTGTAACTGGCAATAGAAATGTGTACTTTAAATGCACGTGTGCGTGCACACTCACATACATATCTCAAGTTTGCACCTAAGACTATGTGACAGTTTCTCTGTAAGATGTAGCCCAGCATACCTTATAAACAGCTGTACTGCAGTAATTTACTTACAGTGATTTTTTTCTTTAAATAAAAATGATCTAGCCATTTCCACATCACTGTTAACACAAGAAAAGTAACAGGAACTAATGTTGTCAACGTAAAGAAAATACATAAATATTTCTCAGGGAGTTGATATATGTTTCCCCAATAAACAGCTGGACAGATACACAGGAACCATGTTTTCTTTCAGGCTGGAGAGAAAACTCAAATCTACTTAAACACAATTTTAGGTTTGGTGGGTTGTTTGTTTTGTTTTGGTTTTTTTTCATCTTAGCTTTAACAAAACAAAGCAAGAAGAATGTGGCAAATTGTAGAATATATGCCATCACATGCCCTAGCACAGAAAAGTAATAACCATTCAAAAGGGAAATCACTGTAGACTCCACCAGTAAGAAAACTTTAATCACGAAGCTCTTCTTTTATACTTTTAAAGGAGATAAGCTCATCCAAACACGTATGTTGCCATCTCGTGCTTTTGTAACTATGGGGAACTCAATCGCTTGATTTCCCACAACTTCAGAAAGTTGTTGTGCAGCTTCAGATAAATAGAAGTTTGAATAAATATACTTCTGAGTCATCAATCAACCTCTCATTTACTCATTTAGTGGGAGGGTGAACGTCTTTTATGAGAGCCTGGTGGAGCACCATGGAGGTTAAGATCATGCTCGATCTGTTTTGTTTGCGGTTCCGCAGCGCTCCCTGCTCCCCAGCCCGGCGAAGGGAGGAGGAGGAGGAGGAGGAGGAGGATTCCTGCCCTGAGCGAGGAAGGAGCCTGCCAGCTTCCTCATGCAGCTCTGCTAATGTGGCTCCGTCTGATCCCCTCGTAGCCCCCGAGAGGAGACTGCCAATTGCTTCCAAGCGTGGAGATGGTCTGCAACAGTCCCTAACATCAGAGTGTTTCAAGTGGTGGGTGAAGGCAGCGAGCTGTGCCGGTTCTGTTAAGAGCTGAAGTGACAGAACGTGCCCCCCTACAAAACCCAATCAAACACTCAGGGCCAGATTCTCATCTCCCTAAAATGAACCACTTCCCCTAAGATGAACAGACTTACTGAAGCTAGCAACATCCTTTATGGATTCCAGCGAGAGCAAGTGTGTATCCAAGCATGAGAATCCTCCTTTGACTTGAGGAATTTGTACTGACTTTGACTGCACGTAGGCAGAAGGCAGCTGCTTACCGCTCGTGTTAGTTCTCAGCAGCCCAAAACAAGCGTCGTCACCTTAATCTACTTCTTATGAATGGGAATTTTCAGGAAAGATGAAGAGAAAAAAGGAACCCATCCGTCAAGTCTAGGCTTCTCTCTCTGTCTCTTGAAAGAGTTGAGAGAAAAAGTGAAAATGACCAACTGAAAAGAAAAAAAAGAAAAAAAAAAAAGACAGAAAATAAGGTGCAGCCCTTCCTTCTGCTGCTCAGCACAAATCCTTTGAGATCAGAGCGGCGGCCCTGGAAAGGGCCAGGCCATGATGAAGGAAAAGAAAACCCAACAGCAATGGTTAGATGGATATCCTGAGCTACTAGAGATGCTTCTGTGACTTTTTCACTGACCATAAGACTAGATTACAGTCTTATGTACAGTCTTAAACTGTAACAGCCTTAAAAGATACCGAAGATTGGATATAACCACAACAAAATCTTTTCTTGTTATTACCTGCAATTTCAATGTTCTTAGACCAGTAGGGTGCCACAGAGTGTCTACCTACAACACTCAGATGTGTGAAGAAGAGCTACAAACGCCATTGTAGTTACAAATTAATAGCTTGGGCTAATCATCTTCATCACTAAGCTTGGGCAAGTGATACCTAAACCATTCAGGATCCTTCTGCTATCCCCTCCTGCACTGTACTGCCTTCTTTTCTCTAGGTGAGACTTCTATAAAAATGCCAAGTCAGTAAATCACACACAAATACACCCAAAAAAAAAAAGAACCAGAATGCCTACAGAATTATTCTGTCATTCCAGTATGTAAATTACTTGTAGAACACACAGCTCTGTAAAACATCGCTCTGCAAAAGTAATAGGTACAGAAATTAGGTGAAGAAAGGGGAAAGTTAGTTCTTATCCATAAGCACTGTGTCAAAGTCAGAATTCAACTTTTATGTCCAGAAAAGTCATTTGAACTCTCTGCCTCAACCCCCTGGAATTGAAGTCCTTTGGCAAACCTTTTTAGAGCATAAGACCACCAAGGAAGACGCGTGGCACTGCCTAGCAGAATATAGCCTCAGATATAGGACTTCTACATACCATAATGACAGAGAGATATACTAAAATGTCAACCAAAAAAATGAGAAAATATCAGACCCTGTTTTGAAGATCTTTTAAAATATAATTTATTCCTGGTTTTGTATACTGAATAGGAGATACAAATTTATTTAGCAATAGCATTTATACTTTTTCCACTATAAAGTGATTAATTATTTTTTTTTTCAAAAGGCACAAACATGTATGTGAAATGTTAATTGGCAAAATGTGTGAAAGTAAAGGTCTTGGTTAATTTGAATTTCCTTAATGATCTCTAAAGGAAGTTTTTAAGTTGGTCAAGTTTTTAAGGAGAGAATACCACTCCATTTTCTGAAATGGTTTTGTGATTTTTCAAGTAGGGAAGTGCAATGGGTATCTAGATTCTATTTAAAATATATCCAGAGAGCTTCTTTCCATCAACAGGTCTGATTTTTGAAAAGAATAATGGACTTCTAATACTATGTGGAGCCTATTCACTGATGTAACTCAGCCACATATGTGGAGGCTGCAAAAGTTGGTTTCAATATGCCTTTAACAGATATTTTTGGCACCCTTTATTGCAGATTATATTATCAGGGAGAAATGTCTTCAAAAGGATTTTCTCTGTATAGGAAGTTACCTGAAAAAAAGTCTCATAAAAATTTTGAAACTACACTTAATTGACACAGACAAAATTGAAAATACCCTTGGTGCAGCTGTCCAGATAAAAATCTGGAGGACAAAACAGTATCGTGCCTGTCTAATACAGATCGCCCTGAGTTCCCTGAAGGTCTCACAGAGTTTGACACGTAATTGCATTCCCATGCACGCTAGAATGAATGCAATGCCAAATTGGTTCTGTCAAACAAATCTGACGTGACATACTCAGAAGTGAGGTCACAGAGCTCCCTGGCTACAACATTTTAATTGAAATATCCACTGTATTTAATACATTGGAGAACGACCAGCTGAATCATCATGGAAGATCCTACTGGAGCATCTACCCTGCAAAAAGCACAAGGAGTTGTACGATGTGCACAGCTCATGTTACCAATCCCAACGTCTGAAAACATGGAATTAAAAGAAAATATTTCATCTGAATGGGAGATATCATGCAAATTTATATAAAGGACATCAGGACATAAAAAAAAAAATAGAATTGGATAGGTCAAAGAGATAATGAACAGAATATATTTAGAAATAGTAATAACAATGGAGGAACTGAAATAAAAGGTAACAGGTCACTAGGCTTTAGAACTGAATTCTTGGCCCCACTGAGGTCAGCAGCAAAGTTTTCATTAACTTTTAGAGGATGAGGATTTCATACAATATTAATGAAATTTAGATGGGAAAATAATATGATATAAGAACTAATTTTTCAAATTTTTGTACAATAAATGAATGCCCCTTCTGTTTTCATTCAGCTTCTGCCATCTATTAAAAGCTATTCTTTGAGGTATTTTTAGCCTAACTTCCAAATAGAAGCTTGAGGCTGGGGAGATAGGGGGAAAAAAAAAAAGAGAAAGATGGATGAAGCAATATCTGTTTTGGTCAGTGAAATGTGTGATGTGACCTGCCATCAGGATTTTCCTTCTTGAGGAGCTGAAGGAAAAATTTCCATTCTTTGATGTCCCATAGGTCAGCAGAGAAATAATGGAGCAAATGGGGAGACTGGGGCAGGTAACGAGTGCTCTGTCTGTGCACTCAGCCTGGCCTTCATAGAGTTTCTTGCATTTACAGGAATTACTACCATTAAAATAGATAGATAGATAGATAGATAGATAGATAGATAGATAGATAGATAGATAGATAGATAGATAGATAGATAGATAGATTGATTACTTAGCCCTTACCTGGCAGGATCTGGACTTAATACTGAATGCTTAGTTTTAGCTCCCCTAGTATTTTCTGTAGTCTGGTTTAGTCTTTACCCTCCACAATTTTAAACTCCAGAGATAGGTCTTCATTGTTGAGTTAATTCACAAGAGTTAGTGTAGATTAAGGTGAGGTGAAGGCAGACACGCGACATAAATCTCGAGCAGCACAAGGCAACCAGGTGAAGACACAAAAGCCTGAACAAAGGTTCAGATCTGTTTGGAGAGTCTAAATATGTTAGAATCTCACAAGTTTTTAGTCTAGGCTTGTGTTAAAAACGCTCAAATGAAGGGATATTTGTGTGGAATTTTGGTGTTTATAGGTCTTTAGTGAGTGACAGCACTTGAGTTATAATTTGGAGTTAGCGCTGGAGTAAAGTAAGCTTAAAGCCCACTGATCTCACACATTATTCATGAAGATACTATGATGGCAAAAGGTTCTTCCCTCTGTGAGACTGGGGGCTGGAGGCACTCCTCCTCCTCCTCTCCCTCCTGGGTCCAGAAGATGCCAACTTGCTCTGTTGCCTCCATACCTCAATACACACAAGTATTTCTCTTTCAACTGGATGTCGTCAGGTATTGTGCTCATTTACAACGAAAATTTACATTCCCTCATTATTGTAATTGTTCAGCTCAGTGCTGTAATTTGAAATCTGCAGCTTCGGATAATAAAAGCAGTGAAGTATGGGACTTACATCTCTTGCACTGCGGGACAGACACGCTCCAGACCACGTCAGGGATCCAGCTGTTGCTGAGCCTTTGCTCTCTTCCCATTCTCTGCCCGAGTCACCTCCCGTGGAAACTGGGGAGCAAGAGCACAAGGGTTGAAAAACGGTTGTGCAAGGTGCCGCACGAACACAAAATATTGATGCAGCTGAATAGTTCACCCAGCAGCTTTGAGAATCTCATGGAATCACAAAATTAGCCACAATTTACTGGTTTTTTTTTTAGCCAAAAATGCCGATTTGTGGACAGCTAAATGTAGCACGTAACTGTGTTGATTGTGACAACGTTTTAGTTTGATGCTTTCTGGGAATGCATAGTTTTGTTCATCCATTTTCAAACCCAATTTTCATCTCACCTTCTTCTATTTTATTGGGTACATCATATGAAAAAAAAATAAAAAAATTAGGAAAAAGCATTCTGCACAAGCCTCTTCCTACCCATCTCTCCTGAAATTTCATTTCTTTAGCTTCTCACAGCTTTTTGCATTCATTCCATTTAAGGAGGAAAAGACAAAAACAAGCTCAAGAAGATTAGATTCATATACATTCTGGATATAAAGACAATCAGTTCCCACCCATCCCTTGTTAAAATGAGATGGCAGAGATGTTATCGCATGAGAGAGACCTTCACTTCATTTTGCAATTTTCTCTGTACAGTTTCCAGTTGCATTCCTCCTTCAGAACATGTCACACACCATCGAGCCCGGTGCCACGCGCCTGAAATTTGGCAGGCTTTGCAACACTATAAGTTTCACTTCTTTTTGACATCCTAGCAATCCTTGCTGCTGATGACAGGAAAAGCCAGAGAGGGGTATGAAAAGCAGCTGGGAGCACACCGGAGTAAGGAACCGAGGAAGACTTGCCCAGGCTCACCAATTTTGGTTTCATCTTGAGGCCAAGCCTTTGATCAATTCGTGGCTGTAATTTTCAATAGGACGTATGCATTTTTACTCAGGCTTTTGTGGGATCTTTCTCATTGAAAGCCCTCCCTGCTCTTAGTCTCTGGTAAGGAAGGAACAGATCAAGGGAAAAGAAAGCTGAGCTGCTTCACCAGATACTTCGGTATGTTGCTGCAGTTGGAGTGGCAGGACTGGTGCCACCGGCATAAGGAGCCAGCCTTATTTAGTGTGCAATCTAGCCTATCCTTCAGACAGCAATCTGAGCTCCTTGGGTTTTCCTTCTTCGAAACACCTGCCCCTGGTCCTGCCGGCCTCAAATGTCAGCAAGCGAGGAGGGAGAATAAATGCCTTACCAGTCTCTCTGTTTGGCCGGCTATTCTTCAACTCCCCTCTTGCTTTCCAGGTCATACGGGTGTATTCTTTGAAGCCAGGGAGGGTTTTGGACAAAGGAATAATACAGTAATAAACACAATAAAAGGCTGCAAGTTGGAAGGACACATATCTTCGGGGGCCTGAATAAGGAAGCGTGCAGCAAACACTGAAGAAAAGCTAGGATGCTGCTGGCAGCAGCGTTACCTCTCACAGAGCCCCACAAACCAAAGGTGAGTGATGGGGAATAAGGACGCAATTAATACAGGCTGAGCTGCTCCAAGGAATAACACACAGAAATATCAAAGCCTTTTCCTGCCTCTTGGATTTGGAGGGGCGAAGAGAGGGAAAGCATGAAGTAACAGAGCCAGCGGGTGCTCAGTAAAAGGAAAGGTGTATTTGAAGGGGGTGGGTGCTGCAGGGGTCAGTGAGGAGGGAATGAAGCTGAATTCCTCCACAGAAGCCGTGCGGGTCTCAGCCAGCCGCTGTTAACCCCGCTGAGAGGAGCGGCTCCGCAGCACGGGGCAAGGCGGGATCTCAGACCTTGGGCAAAGGGGAAAAAAGCACTTTTCCTATCCTTCCCTTCAAAAGACTTACAACCCCACTGAAAGCTGGTGAATAATTTCTGCTGGTTCACAGAGAGACGTTTGCTAATTGCACTGGCATGAAAGGAGAGCTACAGACAGAAATATTGCCATGAGGCCTACAATTACTCCAGGCTTTTACACCTCTGCCAGCAGTCCCACAGGCAACCTGCATTCTTAAAACGGGTCACACAATCACAGAATCTTCATGGCTGGAAAGGACCTCTGAGATCACCAAGTCCAACCATACACACACAAAAAAAAAAGAAACCAACCTCAACAATCTCGGGCACTAGAGCATGCCCTGAAGTGCCACAGCCACACATTTCTTAAATCCCTCCAGGGATGGTGACTCCACCACCTCCCTGGGCAGGCCGCTCCAGGCCTGACCACTCTCTCAGGAAAGTCATTCTTCCCAATATCTAATCTAAACCTCCCCTGCCACAACTTCAGACCATTTCCACTGCTCCTGTCATTATTCCCTTGGGAGAAGAGGCCAACACCCACCTCTCTACACCCTCCTTTCAGGAAGTTGTAGAGGGCAAGGAGGCGTCCCCTCAGCCTCCTCCAAACTAAACCTGCCCAGTTCCCTCAGCCTCTCCTCACAGGACTTGTTCTCCAGACCCCTCACCAGCTTGGTGGCTCTCCTCTGGACCCGCTCCAGCCCCTCAATGTCCTTCTTGTGGTGAGGGGCCCAGAACTGGACACAGCCCTCGAGGTGAGGCCTCCCCAAGTGCCCAGTACAGGGGGACCATCACCTCCCAAGTCCTACTCCCCATGCTGGTCCTGACACAGGCCAGGATGCTGTTGGCCACCTTGGCCACCTGGGCACACTGCTGGCTCCTGTTCAGCCCACAGGCCACCAACACCCCCAGGTCCTTTTCTTCTCCCCCAGCCTGTAGCGCTGCAGGGGGTTGGTGGGACCGAAACGCACTCCCTTCGAGTAGAGTTCATAGATGGATGTTCAGACTGTTAGAGCTTGCAAACTATAAAAAAACCTGCAGTTCTGCACTTATCTTAGTAAAGAATATCCACCAAGCACGTTCTAAAACTTCACTTTCTTTGGGAATGCTGCCGTAGAGCTGAGCTTAAAAGCAGTTCAGATCCAGAGCCCAGCTGTGGAGAAAGGCCTGCCCTCTGCTGCAGGGCATCGTAGGTGCTTTTCCAGGGACAGAAGCTAATGTATCATCACAGAAAACTCTTCAGAGTAAAGATTACACTTTTTACAGCGATTTGTTAAATGCAAATGTATTGTTTTGATCTAACAGGCAAGATGGTGTCGTTTAGTTTGGCAATTACAGAGATGAAATTAATTTCATTTTCCTTTACTCTTGTTAAGTGCAAGATAATTGAGTACACATCATGGAAGGTTGGGGCTCTCTTCTTTGTAGCTTCATCATTTATTAGTCTCGTGCGTTAGATAAGAGGCTTTATAGATCTGCTCGCCTAAGGAAAAAGAAGAAGAAAATACACAGAGGCCAAACTAGGTGTGTGTGTTCCCTTTCCCACTTTGAGGTACCGTCAAATATTGCCTCATTTTTAGTGCATTTTGTGAGAAACGAAGCTGATTTTTCCCCAGAAGCATAAATTATGACCTAAAGCTTAGTCTGAATAAGCTCGTGTGTGGAGAGGCAAGGTGGCTTGTGCCCTTCCTCCCCCTCACACTCTTCGTGGGGGGACACAGGGTTGGGGCCAGACAGCCAAAATAAACTACAAATGAGCATGCTGTAAAAAAAAGGTGTGTTTTGGTGCTCTCTTGACCATCTTAATTGGCCATCCTAGTTACGGGAGGATGTGTGCCTCCCTCTAATTTATCCCTGGCAGAAAATGGTGCTGGCCTAATAGCAGCTCTTACCTTCCCCTAGCTGGAGGGCATTTGAAAATTGGGTATTTCTCTCCATCTCTGCAGCTCCAAGGAGCCCCAGCACTGCCAGCCAGGGATTAGTGAAATAAATCCCTCCTGCTCATAGGGAAGGGGAAGGTATGAAGAGCATTTTCTGCTATTTTTCTCCCCTTTTTAATGTGTCATTTTCTAGCTGGCACAGTGAACCTCCATTTCGTGATTCTTGTGATGTGACTTGTCACAGAGCTTCTCTGTGTGGATTAATTCATCACTCGAGGGAGTAGTAGCACGTGACGTTATCCATGTGGACCTAAGATAAACTGTTACCTATAGACCTCCTATAATGAATCTGTACCTCAAATATTATGTTCTTTTCTAATACAATTTTCTTTCCTTTTTATTTTACCTCTTTTCTTAACTGTGTCCTTGGTAGTCAAAGGGGATACATACATAGAGTCACCTTTTGGTGTTACCAGTGTAGCTGAATTTGGAAAAAGTATTCCTGGCAATTTAGTACATTAAATTTGCCAGCACATAGGGAAATGTTTTATGCTAGTTATATAGAGGTATGGCATACCTCAGTTTTCCAGGCTGTTTTGGTGGACAGTCTGTCAAATCTTTTCAATTGTTCCAGTCAATTTTATTGTCTGAAGCAAAAGCAAGAATTAATCCTTTTTTCTTTTTTTTTTTTTTTCTTCCATTCTTAACATGGAGATTTAATTTCCTACTCTTCATTTACATTTTGGTATCAATTGTGTATTTTAATTTGGGTGAGTGAACCCTGAAGACCTTACTCACTTTTGGCTCCGTCTTTAATTTTGCCTACGAAGTCCATCTCGTTTCTGGAAAGCATGTCCGCCAGGAATTGATTAGCATTAACAGGCAAATTGCAGGGAAAGATGTGATGTCTGGGTCTGGTTCTGGGATTGTGTCATTGGGTGGATGGATTATCAGTTATGATGGATTGATGGATGCTGGTTTCCAGGTGGTTTTTGTTATCATCCTCCTCAACAGGTTCAGTTAAAAGCAGCACTAGAGAAGTATTGGAGAAAGCAAACTAGCCCAGAGGCAGAGGACTGATTTCCCACCAAAATGGGAGGTCGTTATCGTGAGGAAATTAGCTAAATTATTAACTTGACAAAGCAGGCAGATAGCCAATAACTCAGGATTTATCAGTTTCCCATTTATTCAGTGCTCAGGCACAGCTCGCACCAGTAATGCCCCAGTAACACCAGTTCCCCGCTGGCACACCACCACCTGTAGCTGCAGTCAGTGTTGTGCAGCCCCCAGAGACAACCCGAGTGGCCTGGGAGGAGACGTCTGCTCTGGGAAAGAAGTGATGGGACCCCCAAATTCCCCTGGGGGGTCATCTGGCACCAGGGGATGTGGCTCCATGCAGAAGCAAGGTGGCCTGAGGAGCTGGTGGTAGCCACCTGGGATGCCAAAGCCCCGGAGGTTTGGACCTCATGGTTGGCAGTCTAGGAAGCTGGAAACTCTTGGTGGATTTTTGCACCTCTTGTCTTCTCCCACCCGTGGGAATTACTGAAATATTAGTTCTTGGACAACGGTAAAATTGTCACGAGTTGTCAGTTTTAATCAGCAGTAAATAATATTCTATTCAAAATGCAGTAGCCAGGACAACTTGTCTTCACTTGGTTTTCTGAAGTAGAAAGAAGTAACACATTGCAGTGCTGTAATTCCCTTGGGAAGGAGAATTTCCAAGACTTTATATTTTCTATACTGTTCTACCCTGCAAGATATGTGCCCTGCTCCACAGAGCAGTTGTATTTTCTGCATTAAGTATTAGCCTGCAAAATTTATTACACTGATGCTTAAAAAAAGCAGCAGCTTTAAACAGAAAAAGGCTTCCTTTCACTGGAGTCTAGAGGAATAAAATAAAACAATTAAAAAACAAACAAACAAACAAAAAACCCCCAAGCAAAACCACCAGGAATTTCTGTGCTTAAGCTATCTGTCAATAGGTAGAGATCAATTTTCGGAGGTGTAACTCTGAAATGTTAGTGTTCATCATTTAACAAAGTCATCCTCCCTGCAATTCATCAGCAGTTGGCACTGAGAAAGATTGAATTCAGAAAAAAAAAAAAAAAAAGTGTGAAGATTACTGTAGGTAAATAGCCAGAGCTGAGCCACTTATACCTTTTAAACACCTAGCTACCTGGTTTTAACTTTCCCATTACCTGCAGTGTGTGTTGGTATCAGCCCGATCTTATGCAGGTAGGAGCAATCTCCTGAAAAAAAAAAAATTAAAAAAAATATAAATTAGTGCTATTAAGTCAGTCATGTGCTATAGAGCAAAGTTTTGGGGTCAGAGAGAAGTGCAGTGCTGCTTTCTCTTGCTGGACCAGCTCTGTGCTCCCTTCTTTGCAGACAGACTCTTTTTAAGAGAGCCTGCTCTCAAATAACAGTTCTCTAGTTCGTTCTTTAAAAACTTCAAAAAGATTATCGATTCTCACTGCAAAAGGGAGAGGAGCATATTCTTGGCACCTTATACCTGGTTCTCAGTTCAGTCCCTTTTTTTCACCTTCAGTTTTTAAAACAGAAGGATCTCTGACATGCTCCTGGGGTTGTGCAGTAGGGACACGGTGTCCGTCAGGGTCTCCTGTTCCTGCAGGATGTGTCCAAGAGAACACTTACTTCATCTCTGTTCTGACCTCGTATGGGGAAAATAAGGGAAAAAATCTCATTCTTTTGCAGAGACTTGAGCCTGTAAATGTTGGAAAGGTAATGTTTGTGGTGCAAGCCTCTCGTCTTGCCTTCTCTAAGTATTTCGCTTCCCATAAAGCCCGGTTCCTACTTGTTTCTGAGCTGGGTGTCCCATCTGGTGTTGTGTCCCACCTGCCTCCAGAAGAGCAGAGGAGGTGCTGAGCTTCGCCCTCCCTCCTCCTGACAGACCTTATCATCGCCCAGGCTCCAGGCAGGAGGCTTTTATCCACACAAGGCTGCAGAGAAGGCTTTTGGTGGGAGCCACAACCTGCCTCTGCCTTTCCTCCTCCCCACCCCTCAGCAGCCACCTGGGGACAGACCCCACCAAATGGGCTGATTTTTGTGCACATGGGAGCCACGGAGCCTTGTTGGTGACCTCAGCCTTCTCCTCTTGGCTTGCAAGCTAATTTTGTATTAATTGCAGGCGTTGCTTGAGTCTTCATCAATAGGGCAGCAACAGCAGAGTCATCCTTTGCTGTCGACCTCCCATTTGGTTTTATCTCGTGAGTCTGTTTGCAAAATAAAGTCTGACGTGTTTTTCATATAAATTTACTTCTTATTCATGATTTTTAAAGTTCACAAAGGGCCTGATCTGCTGCCTTCTCAGTGTAAAATAAATACTATTGCTCTAGTGCAGTCCTTGGAGAACACAGGAGGTGATCCAGGTCAGGCATAACGTTTTTAGAGGTGAAAGAGGAAAAGCCTTAATGTAAGCTGTTCGTTTTTCCCAAAGGAAAAGGAGAGGTCCCATTTTAGGAGAGGATGAAACCCAAGCCTTTACACAGGTTCTCCCCAGGGAAAGGTATGCACAAGAAGTTAGGTGCTGGGTAAGGTTTGAGTATATTTAGAGTATCAGGGACTTCAAAAGAGAAACAGCTGGGTGTATGATGGGGTGGCTGAGACCTTAGTGAGCTGCAACACGGACTAAAGTTTCTTCTTTCAACATCTGACCTGGGAAGTGGTTGTAGACTTGGGTAGGAACAAGTCTAACCAAGAGAGACATTCCTTCCTGCAGAAAAGAGATTTTGTTCTTTGGTTTTAGTAATTAGTCAGTGGTGTGTGAAGAGAAAAATGCTTGGGAGGATTGGCGTTTTAATTCATTTTTAAATATTTAGGAAGGTTCAGAAACAAACCTCATTGTTAACCAGAAGGTTGCAGAGGTTGGCAGGTCAAAGTGTACATGAACAATAGCTATTGAGAAGATCTCGTGATAGCTGAAAATGTAGATTCCTCATCGTTTTGGAATTTGCATGTTCATACCCCATTGTGGCTTCAGAGGGATTATAGATGCCAACCCCTGGTGCAGAGAGAGGGGACTGCCTGGATAAAATGATTTCTGGTGCTACATTTGCTCTTTATTGTACAAGAGGTGTGTTTATTTTTAGTTTTGCTCATGTAAAACATGCGACACTCCTAAAACTGAGAAGAAATGTTATGGTATTTTCAACTTTTTTTTTTTTCCAGCTAATTGAAACAAGAGAGTGATGCCAATATCTGTAGTTAACAAGAAAATAAATCAGGGTTGGGGTTTTTTTCTGTTGTTTGCCTTATACTGTACATGAGGCATGAGCAGTGAACTCAAGAATTACACTCCTGGTACATTTAGGCAAACTTACCATTTGTAATACAAAGAACACACACACCAAAACTTCAAGGAATTTCAGAAAATGTCTGAATGATGTGTGTGTGTACCTATCTGTTAACTTTTTAGACACTGAAGTACCTTTCTCACACCCAAATAACAGCCGACCAGTTGAAAACAGGAGACAGAAGGGAGAAAAATCATAGAATGGTTAGAGTTGGAAGGGACCTGAAAGCTGGATAAATGTGTATCCTCAGACTTGGCATGGGAGGCTGCTTTAACATATTGTAAAAGTCACATAAGGCATCTGTATGTGAGCAAGCAGAAGCAGTGGTCTGCTGAATGCACAAACGTTGGGAGTTACTCAGGCTACAAAGCTGTCCTCGAGCAGATGGGTAGCTGCCCCTAATGATTCCGAGGAAAAAAAAAAAACCAAACAACCCAGCCAGACTACGTGGAAATGGAATGCAAAGTGAGCATGAGGATCTGCAAAGGACTTTGATGATCAAAGAGTCTGCAACACAGAAGTAAATAATGAACTGGGTTCTAACAAAAGGTGGATACCAGTGAGAGCGCTGGTGGGCATATAGGGTCACCAGGCAGGACATCAGAAAAATGAGAAGATAGTTGAATCACAGAATCCCCTAGGTTGGGACCTTTAAGATCATCTAGTCCACCCATAGTAAAAAAAAAAACCCAAAAAATAACAAACCCACCCAACACTAAACCATATCCCTGAGCACCATGTCAACTCATCTCTTGAACGCCTCCAGGGATGGTGCCTCAACCCCCTCCCTGGGCAGCCCATTCCAAGGCCTGACAACCCTTTCAGTGAAGAAATTGCTCCTGATATCCAACCTGAACCTCCCCTGGTGCAACTTGAGGCCATTTCCTCTTGTCCCATGGCCTGTTCCTTGAGAGCAGAGACCGTGCTGAGGTTCCCCAACGGAAGTACTGCAAGAAGAATGGAATAGGGAGGTGTCCCTGTGTGCTGTAGAGAGCAGAGCCACCGCTCCGCAGAGGCAGAGATGCTGACAGAAGGCATTCCATGCCCATGGGTGCTGCAGCTGTGATTTGTGAATCTAAGCACTGGATTCCACTTTAAAAAAAACCCACAAAACTGATAATTTGGGGGGGGGGGAGTAAACTAGCTCATTCTAGATATTCATCTTCAGCTTCCCTCTGATTTGTGACAGCAGAGGAAAATAATGGGAGAAATGGGTGCTTGGCCTTTTGGATATTTCATGAGAAGGCTGCATTATTTATAAATAATTTATGACACTGAAGCTTTGCAGTTTCTCCCCAGGTTACGTGCGTTGTATAACTGAACTGTGTGATTTACCTTAAATTGCCTCTCTCCGTTCGGTGCCGTGCATCCCGTCCTGCGTGGCCTTCGCTCCCGGACCAGGGATTTGCATAAAATGATTTCTTCATGTAAATATGCTCAGGCTCCAGCTCCAGTGTCTTGTTATAACACAGGTACCAATCCCCCAGAATAGGGCTGTCGCCTGCCCCGCTAATTGAACCCATTTGTTGGTTGCTGTAGTTTGGGGAATTAGCGGGGAGCGAGATGTGTGCACCGACCAGCTTTCACTGCAGTCTTTGCTGTCTTAATTTATCCTATGAGAAAAAAGGAAAAAAAAAAAACCACAGCAGGTGAGGGTGGGGATGGGAGATGCTGCAGCTCAGGCTTAACCCTGATAACCCTCCCCGGAGAAAATCCCTGGAGATAACCCTGCCCGGGACAGCCTGCCCAGCGCCCTCCCAGCCCGTGGAGATAGAATGGTCTTACGGGATCTCTCTCCCAGAACGGAGCAGCCAGTGAAGCCCACAGACCCTTCCTGCCCCCCTCTGCTCCCCGGGGTCCTGTCCTTGCATTCGTACCACGCGGAGTGGTTTTCTTGTGCCCAGTCACTGGTTGTGGCTCAACACCTTCGCTCCTGGCATCTCCTCCCTGCCCTCACCTCCTGGGCTCTGTTTGACTTCTCGTGCTGTTCTTCCAGCTGCCTTCGTAGCCCTCTCGTCCCAGCTTCTGTCATCTTCCTGGCACCTCCTCGTTTCCCCTTTACCCGAAGCATGAATAAATGAGATAATGAGACACGGGCTGGTCATCCCAATTAGTTTGTGTACATATGGATAGGAATGCCCTAGCCCATTCCCTTGTCTCTCATTTTCCTGTCCTTTGCTACAACAGTCTCTAGGGGACAGGATTATCTTCTGGTGTGCATTTAGCACATCACTGCTGCTGCAGTATGGATAGCATTGACTAATGGGATACGGATTTTGAAAATCCAGAGCCGTATTCTAGTGTTCATTTGGGCTAATAATGCCCACCAAGCTACCATGTAGCCTAGTTTGTCATCCCCATCAATAAAATGTTTTCCTCCATTTGGGCTGCATGGTTTTCTATTTTTGAAGTTGGGAGGAAGGATAAAATAGAGTTGGTGCAGCCTCTAATAATTCTTTAATGCTTTTCATACTCATGCTGATGTGTTCTGAGTAAGGGTTTATGGGAAAGATCTCCTAACGTAGGTAATGGAGATGGTCTTTTGATCAGGTGTGTAGTAAATGCAGTAGTTGGAGGGTATTTTTTTTTGATGGCTTCTCTATCTTTTTATAATTACCAGATAGATAATATGAATTTTGCCAGATCCAACATGCTAATGATTGCCTTCCTTTTAGAGAGACAGAAATTATACACTAGCAGTGTATTTTAGAGCTTTTAGAGAGACAGAAATTACACACTAGCAGTGTCTGAATGAGATTCTGCTTTGGTGGTGTAATAAAACATACAATGCCGTGCTCTCTTGCCATTGCGTAAACATCCATGACTTTGTCCCCAGACTTTCAATACAGAAGATGAAGCTAAATTTGCTTTTGGGAGTACTTGGACGGCTATTGATGGCTTGGGAATGCTGGGTTATCAATAGCTGATGAACTGCTTTGCCGTTGTCTGACACTTATTAGGGGTTCGTCTCATGAATCATGCTCACAGAGAAGGAAAATGCTCTTGCTGTCCAATTTTGCTCATTAGGAAGCATTTCTTTACAGAGAGGGTGGTTAAAGCCTGGAGTAGGCTTCCTAGGGAAGTTGTTTGTGCCCCAAGCCCATCAGTGTTTAAGAGGCATTTGTACAATGCCCTTAATAACGTGCTTTAACTTTTTGTCAGCCCTGAAGATGTCAGGAAGTTGGAGTAGATGATTGTTGCAGGTCCCTTGCAGCTGAACTAGTCTAATATTTTACAGTCTAGACTCTGGCTGGGCAGTGGAATTCACCTGGGCTAATGATCATGAGGTTAACAAAAGCCACATGAGAGCACGTTTGCCTCAGTCCCCGCTCCCCTTGCCCTGGAGGAGTTTAGGAGAAAGTCATTTGAGGTAGCCCTTTCCTACATGCAGACTGGGGCTTTCTCAATTAAACCACGCGGATCATCCCAGCTCAGGGCAGAGAGTTCGTGGTCTATCACCCCTGTCCAAATTCACCAAGATGTGCAGAAGTCATCCTTGTTGATAGGAGATACTCACGTAGGGTGTCTCACTGTCCATCCATGTGGGGCATTATGTAGGAACCTGCCCCTTTGACCGCATAACTACAGTAGCCTTTGTTCTTCAGAAACCTGGGGCAAATCAGGAACAGTTGGATTTGGGGAACAGTTTCTAAAGTGAGATGGAGATTTACTTTCTGTGTAGCTTCCCCGCAGAGTTCACAGGTACTGAGAATCACAGAATGGTTTGGGTTGGAAGGGATCCTAAAGATCATGGAGTTCCAACCCCCTGCCCTGGGCAGGGACACCTCCCACCAGCCCAGGTTGCTCCAAGCCCCATCCAGCCTGGCCTTGAACCCCTCCAGGGAAGTGCACCTTGCTATCCATCCTATCACTGCCTGTTTCCTTTTGCCTAATCCTGGTTTTCAATGTGAAATTCTTAATCATAGCTTATGTCATATCTTCAGGAAATGCCATTATAGCCATCTCACTCTTAGGTTTTTTTTGCTCTCTTTCGGTGCTTGCCAGCACGAAACAATGTGGAGAGGACACTGCAAACATCTGAGGTTCCAAATGTCAGACCTCAAGGTCCTGTTAAAGGAGGTCAGCAGCTGGGTTGCTCTACAAGCTTTGATTAAAATAAGCACGTTTGCTGCTGCTTAAATATTTTAATTGTTTTATTTTAATACTTATAAACCTTCTCATGCCTTAAGTAACTTTTTGAAACTTACATTTCTATAAATTCTCTAAAATGGCTGTGTGTAATTGGCATGTGATTAACACATTTAATGAAGTTTCAATCTTGAATGTGCTTCTTTTGCCACTGTTTTTTTTTTTCTTTTTGCTCTTCATGTTGGCCACCTGAGACACCTCCTGATATTTTATTTTTTTTTTTTTTGGCATAACATTAATTTTGATTTGGTAGTTGATAGCATTATTATTTTGTCAAATAACCCGATAAATTGTTGCAGGAAGGCTCCAGCAGCAGCCCAAGCAGTGCTGCTTTCCGATGGCACACGTTACCTCTGCTGTGCTCTCACTGCCCATTTCATTATTTGCCCCTTGATTACAGCTGCATTTCCCAGGAGCCATGAAATATTCAGCAGCCTGGACTAGCCCGGGGAGAATCACAGGCTTTTCCTCTCTCAAAGGCAGAGAGGAACCAAAAACTTCCCGTATTTTAAAGCTGATGGGGAAATTCCTTCTCTGCCTTAGCTTTCCCCTGACTTAGGGGTGCAGGGAAATTAAAAAATGCTGCTTTATTTCTGCTTTTCACTGGATGGGGGGAAGGACAAGAATAAATACCCAGCTAAGGCATTTCTGCTGTTCTGGTCTGGCTACAGCAAAGGAGGAAAGAAAGGTCGGTGTAATTGGTTGCCTGTGTCAGTGTGAGGCAATTGCCATTCTGGGTGGAGATGGGAAAAAAGCCCTCTGTTTAAGGGCAAAAATTAACGCTACCGGTTATGTGCTCACACTTTCTCTCCGGAGGACTAGCCAGCAGTGATTGACTGAAACGTGCAATATTTTTACCAAGTAGGAAACAGATAAGATTTTTATAAACAGGATACTTCATCATTAAAGTGAAGAAACAATTGCTTTGACCTTGACACTGAATGAGTAAGGCCAGCATTGTGATAATTGAGAATGTAGCTAAGCAACAGTTCTCCAGGAGCTCGCACTGCTTTATTTTTAGTAGAGTACAGCAGTAGGGCAGGGGGGGAGGGAGTGAAGGAGCAAAGCAACTGGTTAATGCTTGCAAAAAAAAAAAGAAATTATTTCTGCCTTTGTGCAGAAAAAAAAAAAGTTGGAGTGGTAATACGCGCTTATTCCGATTTTAATTTGGGTTTTTGTCAAAAGCAAATAATGGAATCAGTGTATCCTTCTGTGGGCTGAGCAGGAGGAGGTGCCGACAGAGCCCCTCATTTCTTAAGCTGCTTTAGGGACAAGTCTCTTCTGAAAATTAATGGTGTAGAAGAAATGGCATACTCCTTCAAAGATAGTCTATTTTATATCTATTTCTGCTTACTTTGGCAGTGATTAGGGTTCCTAATTTTACTGGTTAGCACAGCCTACTTTATTTCAAAAGCTGGACAGTAGTTTTAACTAAATTAATTTGGAAAGTCCTTTAAATAAGTTCTTGCAACCACTTGCTGTAGATATGCTCTAACTTGAGATTAAACTACTCTTAGAATACAATATTAAGTCTGTTCTGTACAAAGTTTACCATGTAAGACTCTTTAAATCTGAAATACACATCCAGGGAAAGGAAAGTACTTTCTCCTAGCCAAGTCAATTTACAAACCAAGTTAGTTTAGTTTTTTACCTAGGCAATATTAAAAAAAGTCAGTCTGAGAAGTTCAACATTTTTATTACGTAGGCATTGCAGGACTGATTGTAACCACATGGCCCCTTCGTTATCCCGTAAGTAAAAGTATGTGTTACCAGACTAATGGGGAGTTTGCAATCTCTTTACCTCTCCCTGTTCCTGGTAAATCTCTCATCGCTGACTCTTTAGATACCAAACCAATCCAATTACTAAGTAAGAGTAAGTTTCTGCTTATAAAAGTCAAGCAGCTGGAGAAATGTCTTTGAAGATACCGTCACCGCATGGGTATGAACTACCCAAACTTTACATACAGGAGCCCCTCATTCTCATTTGGTCTGTGAAATCCACATTGTTGGCAACATTACACAGGTGAGAATAAAAACGTCCTGATTTTCAGCCTAACTCCTTCATCAGATCTTTGAAAGTCAGAAGTTGGTTAACAGACAACAAATGAAAAAAAAAGAAGTTTAAAAACTGTATTAGTTGCTCTCAAGTATTTGAAATACAGGAAGGAAACCTTTTTCTGAAGTACTTTTCTCTGGGTATGATTTTAAATTTGAAGAAAGAGTAGATAATGTATATTTCTTGTTATATTCTCATAGTGTGGCTAATGGGCTTCAGAATTCTGAATTCTTTCTTTTTTCTTTTTTTTTTTTTTCCTAGGAGGAAATATTTGTCAATATCATACATCACTTGAACATCAAGCTCTCCAGAGACTCCAAGGTAATTATTTAAGCAACTGCTTTTTGTTCCCTGTCGTGGTCAGCTTGGCTTTAGCTCAATTTTGTGAGGACCCCTGTAATTTATGAAAGTGCTGAGCAATTAAACTGGGCAGCAGCAAGGTTACAAGTAGCTTTTGCAGAAGTTGTTGTTTCCAGCTTCACGATCCGTGTCTGTATAAAATAAAGACATGATACCTTTTGAAAAAGCAGTTGTTGTTTTCATGCCTTAAAAAGCTGCAGCGCCAGCCCCAGCTGAAAGGCAGAATCAGCTGGGTAAGGGTGTGTAGATGGTCCTTCAGAAAGCTGCTCCTCATTCCTCAGCATCCCAGTCTTCCAGCTGGTGGTCTTCCTGGAGCTTTGCAAGAGGCACCATGTGCTCCCCATGGAAGCTCCTCAGGAAAGCTGACCCAGGCTTTCCTGCCCCCCATTTGATGGGAATGTTGGTTGGTGGATCTGTTTTGGTCCAACTGCCTCGTTGGAAATCACTGCTCACTTTGCCAAGTTCTTAAAAAGCCAGTTCTGCTGTTGCAATTGCTGTAGGTGCCACAGATCTACACGTCACGTTTGCTTGTTGTTCTGAAAGCCTAGCAAATGAGGGCTCTGTCAGTATGGACAGAAAATAAATAACCAAAGAGACAGCTGGGGGCTCGTATTCCGTGTTCAAGTTGTGAAGGCACTCCAGAGCGGAGGGGATAGGAAGGAACATGTGGTTAGGAAGTTCGTCTGGTTGTGCAGTCTGCAGGGCACACCTGGAGCCTCGGGGAGACCCAGGAGATCAAACCTTCACCATGTGTTGGCGTTCATGTAGGTCTGGTGAGATTTGAGCAACCCCAAATTTATATTGAGTTGCCACTTACAGAAATAACATCTCCCAACACCTGCTGAATTTTCAAACACTGCTGTTTTTATTTATTCCAAGGATCCCAGCCCTTGCTGGGTGGCTGTTTCTGGTCAGTGATGATACTGGACCAGAGCTAGGTGTGTGTAATGCACCCAGTTTGTGGCCGAGTTGAGAAGTACTGGGAAGATCCCAAGCCCTTTCCTTGGTGCAGTGATATCCCTGAAACTTTCTGTGGGATCAGTGCTTTGCCAATGCACACCAAGCAGGTGGTCTTTATGTACAACGCGTTGCTCAGATGATGGTAAGGAACCTTGAAGGTGACCACATTGCACTGACTCATCCGACTGGTGCGTGGTCCAGGGCTTCCTCAAGGAAAGTTCGTTAGCTCGGATGAGCTTACTGGTGTAACTGTGCTGTTCCAGAAGGATTCCCACCTGTACTGCTGGCTCTGTGGTGTCTTCAACAAAACCCACCCTTCCCAGGCGTAAAGAGCCACCTCCCAGCAGGGCGTAAAGTCTTTTTGTGTAGAAAAATTTGAATTTGGGGCGATTCAAATCCTCTGGCAGGAGGTTTATCTCTGTGGGGCTGCGGCGGCAGGGACCAGGCGCCCAAACCTCACCAAGCAAAGCAAAAACAGGCTTATGCTGAGGGAATGATTACAGAGCTGCATGAATGATTAATTTGCCCTCCTTTTGTTTCACTTTTGATCCCAGGCCCTCTGAAAAAAAAAAAAAGAAAAAAAAAAAGGCAATTTTGGAAGGTGTTTTAAAAATGAAAAATAAGTCAGTTGTAATAACAACCTTTACTATGCAGATGTGCACCCAAACAACTAGTCCCAGAGGAGCAGAGTAAAAAAATCTGTTGCTACTGCATCTCTGTAACATGAATTTTTGACATTTGTAGATAAGTATTCACCAAACGCTTTGCAATCGGAATATCTATTCACACTTTAAGGGGACAATATCATTCTTCAAATGGGCTACGCGGTAGCATCGTGGCAGCGCTTTCTTGATAACCCTCCTTTAAGCTCAGTTTAGAAAGCGTTTGTTTTGTTATTAAAATTACTCCACGTATTTGAGACAGACTTCAGCTGATCAGCTGCCTCACACGTGCTAGACGCGGATTGATTTTTTTTTTTGTCTTAGCCCAACGTTTCCCCTGGGCATCGTATTATTTATTCATAAAGCAGAAAGGATGTCTGACAGGCAGTTAGAGGGGTGTAGTCCAGGGAGAATGTGAAAAGCTTTGCAAAGGACCCCAAGAAATCAATGTGCTGATGCTAAAGAGCAGCCTTTTAATTCTGAGCACATGTTCCCGCTATCGTTCAGCGCGGAAAAGGAAATTTAAATAACAAATAGTTACTGTTAAAACTGCAGGGCTGAATTTTCATTCATTTTTATTCCAGTTACCAGAGCCAAGGTGGAAATAGGCAGAGAAGGCAGCCAGCCAAGCCCAGACACCTCTCGGCCCTAATTTGTACATTTGTGTCTAGATTTCTGTTGGAAGCAAGATATTTTTATCAATAAGTATTTAAAAGCTGAGTGTTATTCAGAGCCATATATTCCTAAAATGCGCGTGATTCATAGCCACTTACTCTAATTGAGTGCTAGACTCCTGTCTGTACAGTAGATTAAAATAATAAAGAGCTGGCATTTTTAGAATGTGAGTTGAAATTTTGATAAGCTGGTCATTGTGATAGACCTGGTTGAAAAGAATTAAGCAAAAGAAGATTTGCTCTGGTTTTGTCCATTCAGAATTAGATCACAGCATGCTATCGAGCGGTATTTGCTGGTAGAAGACACATTCTATTTCCAAAAATGTTTTGTCTACTGAAAAAACATAAACCAAACTCATAGGTGGTATTCAGATAATTTTTGTCTGACCTTAAACTTCACTCAGCAAGATAAGTAACTTTAATTATTGAAATATTACAGTTGAAATGAGCTAAACATCTGAATATCTATGGATATGGAACTATGCGCTATGGAATTTGTTTCTTGTTATTTAAACCACAGATAATGCAGTAAAAAAATAGCGTGTCATCATGTAATTAAATATTTCATCTTAATGTATAAGCACAAGGGAGCTGAACTAAATTTGTTCTGGCATTTCTTGGTACTTTCTAGTATTTGACTTTGAACCTGAATGTTCTTTGATATACAGGGTTGAGAATTTCAAAATTTGCTTTGCATATTTTGAGGGGCAGTGTAAGAAAATAATTTGTTTCCACTCTGTTGATATAAAAATTACTGTCTTGGTTATTATTCTCTTGGTTATTAAGAAGATCTTGTTATTTACAGTGAAACCAAGGCACATGTTAACCTCCTACAGCGAAGAAGTTAACTCATATTCCTTAAATTGGTTTGCAGAACACCTTATAGTTGTTATCCCCTGGGAGGATTTTGGCCTCTTCAATCATGTAACATCACAATAAATGCAATTTTAAATCACTCAACTGGGACAGCATAATCTGTGTCCACCCTGAATAAGTAAGAGTGCCTGAAGCATGCACACATTTTTATTTTTATTTTTTTTTCCCAGGAAACAGTCTTTAAAAAGAAGGGGAAACTATGATACTCATTGGTATCTTCTAGGAAATCACACGTATGAATTTTCATGTTTAGTGTTCTGACATATGAAGATGGCATTGGGAAACACTGCAGTGTTTTCATACCTGTGTCTTTTCATGGGCTTGAAAATCCAATTTCATTTGACTTGCTCTGAAGAAAGTGTAGTAAAAATGACATTTTTCTGGGCTGTAGCACATTTGCAATAGGCATATTTTTTTATGGTTACTATCTGATGAGAACATGAATTCATGAAATTACTTCATTTCTCAAAAATTGATGTATTTTCATTTTCTCTTGACAATTCTTTTGGATGCTGCCGTTAACTAACAAGAGCTACCATGTATTTACAAGTAGGTTTTAAATAACAAATTTAGTGCATAGCGTTAAGGATGGCTGTATGTTAAGAAACAACTTTAAATGCCACTTTTCCAAACTGTTAAACTAGAGCTGAGCTAACAATTCTCCTAATCTGTTTAGATAGCTGGTAGCCAGGCAATTAATAAGGTTTGTTCAGCCAAAGCTCAACTGCATCTTTCTGCCTCTCTGAACTCCATTTTCTTAATTGAGTTCTGTCGTTACTGTCATCAGGAACATAACTCTCTGCTTTTGACAGCAGAAGAATCCCCAGCCCCAGCCAAAGCACAAAAACGTGGATAGAGATTTTCTGCTTCACCAGCCTGGAGTGCTCCTCAGGACACTGGGAGAGAGGAGGTCTACCCCAGAGCTGGTCACCCCAGGTCTCCCTCTAGCCAGGGCAGGGAAGGAGCTATGTTTAGGACATGGTTTAATTTATTTAGGAGGCTTGTTTTATTGTACAGTAGGTTGCATCTCATCTTATAGGATGCTGTAGTGTGAAGGGAGTGAAGGTACCCAGCTGTGGGGTGGAATTCTGCTGGGCAAAGGAGGTGACAGGGAAAATATTATCTGAAATATTTTCTAGCAGAATTAAATAGCCACTACATACGTGAATCAATTTATGGATGACCAAATTAATCATGGAACGCAGAAGTTTCCAGCTGTTGCATACAGATATTTTAGGAGTCATTAAGAAGATAGTAAAGTCACTAAAACAACCAAACCCTCAGGCCACTGCCAAGCACGATCCACATAGAGCTCGTGTAGTTTTTACCTTGTTCAAACCTGCTGTAAAAATAAATTTGTTCTCTTGTGAGTGTTTCTGTAAAGTTCATCCATTTTTTACAATAATAGTAATAGGAAGCAGCCTGATTTCATATCCAAAGCCTTTCTGGCCCATCCATCCACACATCCCTCCAGTTCACCTGCAGCACCAGCTTCATCACTGACCTGCTGTGGATCCAAACCAGCATCTGTGGGCTTTATCTGGTGTTTACTGCCAAAGTTAGGGATGAGCTGTGGGCAGACATTAACATGCTTAACCCCATTTCCCCCTTCTAAATCCCTTCTTAAAACCTCTTCTGCCATAATTCCTGAAGAAAAAACCCCACCAGTAGGTTAACAGTGTGTTACATCAATCTTGTGTTGATTGATGCTCCCTCTTTGTTTCCTCCTCGTTCCTTGTCAACCATACGTACCCACTTACTGGCCTCCTTTTTTTTGGGTGTTTAAAATGTGACTCACAGAGGAAAGAGGCATCTTTTTTGTTCTCTCTGAGCAGAGCCCCCAGCGTGCCTGTGTCCTGGCCAGGGACTCCTAGATGTTACCATGACAGAAGGAAGAGAAAATAACTGTGGTGGCTCAGCGCTTCACAACTCTCATAGGCTTTTTCACAGCACCCTGTGAGGAAAGTGAATGTTGTTATCATATGGCAATGGTGAAGAATGAAGGCATATGCCCTTAATAAGGAATGTTCTTAAAATATTTCTATTCATTTTGAATGTCTGAGCTGAAATAAATACAGATATGATTTTTTTTTAAGGGCTTGTGGTGTTTCTTAGTAGTTAACATCAGGTCTCTGAGCACTCCCATTTGTCCTGCTACAGATCAGGAGCTTGTGGGACAGGAGGTTTGCTCAGTGTTTTCCTAAGCAGGTTTGTGCTGAACCCACAAGATGTTCCTCCATACCTGCAACATGTGTGCATGGAGGATTCTTACACCAGTGCTATTAAAAGAAAATATTATAATCCATGCAAATAATTGAAGATTTTTTTTTTACATAAAATAACTTACTGCTGTTACTACTCAGTAATTTTCTTAAATCTAAGTTAAACGTCAGTATGTTTTATCATTTCAATAAAGATTATATTAATTGGAATGGCACATTTAGTCAACAAATGTTTATTAAGGGACAATAGTCTTCCTGTAGTTCTCGTATCTCATAAAAAGTCTCCAGTGTGCTGTTTGTTAAAAGCATTTGCTTCCTTTGATTGAAATATAGGGCCTACACACAATACGTGGCAGAATAGGGTGGGATAAAGTTTCAGCTGCCATTTGGGAGAGGAATATTGTAATTGCCATTGAATCTGTTTTTCAATGTCTCTCTTGGCAAATCTGGGTGTTGTACTCTTATTACACAAAGTTTGATGGTGTTCCCTTCCTGAAATGGTGCTGAATCTCAGCGTATGGCTTTTTGTGGTGTAGAGGAGCATCATGATCCCAGATGTCACTGTCTGTGATGCTTTGGACACAAGCAGCATATACCAAGGAGAAACTCAACTTCCATTCCCAAAGAGGGGAATGCAGCCGTGACAGGCTGGCTCGTTTGATGATGGTGGATTGGGGTTGCTGGCATATGCTGCCAGAAAAGTTAGAGAATACAAGTATATAAACATTATTTACATGTCTTCTGTGTTGGCAGGATGTTTGTATGTGCATGCATAATTAATTTCTAATCCATGCTTGAACATACATAGATGGGGCTACACTATAAAGTTTATTATTGGTGTGAAAGAGGTTGTAAAGTGAAAAGTCAAAATCTACAAAGCTTAGTCTCTAAAAATATATGAAATCGTGTATTTCTTGCTTATTGGGGAAGTCAAATAGTGGATCTGATAACATAAATCATTTAAAAACCGCAGACCATCCATTCAATTTAAGCAACCATCAAATGGTGTAGGCTTGGCCCCTCAGTTATGTTCAGCACTGGGACTAAAACATCCTATGTTGGCTTCCAGATATTTTATACATGGCATAACTTAACTCCTACTTGGGAATTTAAATTGACTCCTGTTAATCAGTTTGATCAGTGAAATATGTGCTTCTAGTGGATGCCACCACACCTAGTGCTTCTGAAGAAACTGTGGAGTCTCTGCCTGGACACCACCAGGAATGGACGTGGGCTTGGGCTTTCAGCCTTAACCTCTGCACGTTCTTACGTCTGTATGTATCCTGTTCGAAACCATCACCACTTTTAAACATCATTTGATGGCCATCCATTGAACAAAGACAGACACAAACATCCCGTTGAATGTAAACTTGCAATGGGCTTTTCCCAGCGCTGGCCAAGCTGGAGTCTGCAACTCGCTTTGAGATAACTGAGAAGGAAAATGGGAAGAGTCACTCTGATCAATATTCCATCGCTGTGTTTCTATTTAGAGGGCTTTTAAGCGTGCCTTTGCAAATTATTGCCTTAAAGCTTTTAGCGTTCTCGTGCTGCAGGAAGCTGGCTGGGCAGCATTTTCAGTGCTTATTCACAGCATAGGCTGTTGGCATATATTCCTGCAGAAACCCCCCTCGAATTAAATGGGCTTTTTGCCTGACACACTCTCATTCTGACTAAATTAGCAGTAACAGACTTAACTATAAATTATTCTTTGCTCTGGGCGCATTCCCTAATAATTACCTTCTGCTGGTAAATACTTCACCCTATCAGTGCGATAGAAGAGCTTTTAATTCTTTAAACTCAGCAACTGTCTTTTATTTGAGGATGGTTCTGTCGGAAGAGGAGTTTGGTTTGTTTTTATGGTAAGAGAGATCACTCTTGAAAACAAACCTGAGCATATCATGAGGACCTTGGCTTATGAAATTGCTGTGTTATAGAAGTTCTTCCCCACTGAGCATCTTCTGTGGCAGGGACTGGGGTGGCCAGGTCTAGGAGGGCTGGGCTCTTTTCTCAGTGCTTTTATTCTCCAGGTATGCATTAACGTTGAGAAGAGATTGATTCATGCTAGACTACATTTTTAGTATGGATTTAATTCCACCAGGAGCCCGGGTAGTGAAACGTGCTGCAGGCAGCTGGCACAACAGCATTTTTAATCAAATAATAGATTCCAGCTGGTGGGGAGTCAACTGAGTTCTGAATCAGACGTGACACGATGCAGATCTCCCTTATTTCTTCAATAAAATGTATTACCTTTGCATATCAAGCAAATTCAAATGGAGGAGGGGAAGTGTAGGAAAGAGGTTTGCTAGAACTAAAACTAATTATTCTAACCTCATAAAGTGAGTTAAAAGGGGAGAACATGGGGCTTTGTGTTCTGAGTGATAAATTATCTTGAACTCTTCTCATCTATCGTGAAATGATTTCTGGTTTGCAGGGGTGCTTGTGATTACAAGATTCATTTTCTATATTCTGTCCTTGAATATTGGGTTTGGTGCTGGTTAGCTGCCTACCACTGTCACGGGAGATGTCCTCAGGTTCACAGCCGGTCCCTGGGCTGTACCCACCGGGCTCCGTTACAGCCTGGGGCTGTGAACAATTAACCCCAGCAGTAACGAGGGAGCCTTTTTTCAGATGGTCCTCGTTCAGTAACGTCTGTTTCTCTGCTTTGACTACAAGTGTAAAGATTTTGATAGGATTCAGATGAGGAGGATCTCATCAATAGGTGAAGCTGAAACCATGCAGCTGTGCTGTGGGGCCAAATGCAAGGGTGCTGGAAAGGTCAGGGCACCTTGGAAAATGTCAACAGGTGCTGCATATTCAGGTGATTGTTCTTGTTGGCTTCTATCCCATGGTCTGAGCTCAGTGTTAGCCAGGATGACCAACTCATTTATCACTTGGTGCTTACCGGGGCTTAGTTCCTGCTGTTGAAAGAAACAGCAAATTAAGGCTTTTTAATTTTTCTGCCCATCTGGAAGTTGAAAGCGAGATGCTGGCTAGCTGCCTTTCTAGTGTTTTGATGTTGGTGTGTTCCTCACAGAACCAAGGTGAAGTTCAGGATCCCCCAGACTCAGCAGGGTCCTGGTGGGAGCAGGGACCCCACTGTCCTGTCTGCAGAGGGACAGCAGGGAGGAGCTGGTGGAGGGAGCTGGTATCTCCCATCCCAGCTGGAGCTGCAGGGATTTGGTGTTTCAGTCCAGCCTGAGAGTAAATAGGGCACAAAACAGCATGTGGGGTGTGAGGAGACCCTTTCTGAGCCAAGGGATCCCCGTTCCCTACCCCTGAAGTCACTTGTTTCAATCAGGAACCACTGCAGGATGGTGAGATCAAAGCCATTGGAAGCAATCCTCTTCCCAAGAGCTGCCCAAAGCCTGCTATGAGGTAAGATTTCTCGGAAAAAAACCATATATTTTCACTTTATCTGTGTGTTCTGAACTTCATCCTCAGTAAAAGTCTTATAGAAGAAGAATGCCAAGGAGTATTTTTGTGTTGATGCTAAGGAGTGTTTTTATGTAGGTGGCTGCAATTAACATAAATCTATTAATCCATCCTATCAAGAGAGTATTGATTGCAGTGGTTTTGCTCTGCCTTCTGACAGGATGAGAGAAAAACAGAGCCAAACTGATCTCATCATTTCAGGAATCATTTTGAAAATAAAAATAAATATTCACATAGCTTCTATTTATTGCCTCTGTTGTTTCCAGGATGTTTCTGTGGTTACTCTCAGTTTCTGACAACGTTGCAGGGGGTGTTAGAGACCCTTTGTGTCAGGTTTAGGTTTGCCATGTCAGTCGCCGTGTTCCTCATGCAGCCTATCGATGTCAGAAGTAAGTTAAGAATGGTTCTGCATGTAGGAAATGCACAGAAAAAGAAAAAAAAAGTAATCTGAGCTATGGCAGATAGTAATAGGAGTTTGAAGGAGATACTTAAGTAAGCTTTGATGTGGAATGTTACGAAAAGTTCCTATTAAGCTTCTGCTGTGCACTGGTAGTTTGGGAGATGCGCTGGAAGCCTGGGTGCTTGTGTGTGTGACTGGTCAAAATGTCACATTTATTTTGGTGCAAAATGCTAGATTTGAAACTTGAGGGTTTTTTTTTTTTCATACAGAAGCAAAACTGGGCTTTTTGGAAACATTAATGAAGCAGTATGGAAAGAAATTAATCCCAGAGGAGCCAAGTGTATTTTGGCCAGGCGCTTTGCCCTGAGAGCCCAGCCTCAGGTCTCTTGTCTGACCCATCTTGGACAGATGCTGTTTAACGCAGACAGTGGGTGGCTTTGGGTCAGGAACACGTATCTCCTGCTCTCTCTACTCATCTGGAAATATTAACCCACATCTGGGAAATATTTCTAACATCAGCTTCCTTAGGAAGTGACGTGATAACACAAAATATTTCAGTTGCCTTCAGCCTGAAACCAAGTTTGATAAATTGAGAGCCAGCTTTGGTAGTGTAAGCTCACCTGGGTGCACTGTGGACGTGTTCTCATTTTCAGAAGGACCCAATGATTTGACAAGCTTTATGTTCTCTGAGGTGTATGCTCACATGCACCAGTTGAGGTTGTGATGACTAAGTTTGTCTCCAGCCAGACTGACTGGAATGGCAGTTCCCTGGTTTTCACTTAAAATCATAGAATTGTCTGGGTTGGGAGGCACCTTTTGTATCATCTAGTCCAACCATCAACCTAACTCTGATAAAAACCATCACTAAACCATGTCTCTCGGCACTATCCCTACCCATCTTTCAAATACCACCAGGGATGGTGCCTCAACCCCTTTCCTGGGCAGCCCATTCCAAGGCTTCACAACCCTTTCAGTGTAAAAATTTTTCCTGATATCCAGTCTGAAGCTCCCCTGGTGCAGCTTGGGGTCGTTTCCCCTTGTCCTGTCACCTGTGACCTGGGTGTATTGTGTTCCATGCTCCCCCTGCAGAGATTTGGCTCTAATGAAGTCATCAGGGTCACAGGACTGTTTTCAATGAAAGCTGGTAAATGAAGGCTAAGGTATTACATATTGGTCAGGCAGTTTAAGAAAGCAGCTATTTCAGAACTAATTAGTCTACTTATGAAAACAGTCCAATAAATATTTAATGATTTGTTTGATTCTTATAAACAAATATTTGTGCCTGTAGATGCTAATTAGATGAGCAGAGCCCTTCACATTGCATGGGCAGAGTTATATTTGTGTTGAAGTGTTTGTTGTGCTTGTGCCAAAAAAGAACCCAAAAACCTCGTTAAGATCTGATTCTTCAGACGTGCCCGTGCTTAACTTGACTGCTCAGATAATCTTGTTTTGGCTGTGTTGATTTCAATACTTTGATCATGAAATATCTCATGAAAAGGATGGGGGGAGGGATTACCACAGCAGTAGTGGTGATCTGTATAACCAGTCATTAATGAGTACGTGTTGCACCCTCCCCTGGAGGCAGAAATCCATGTTTCTGCCAAGTTCTGCTCTTCCTCCTGTTCCCCATCCCTCTGCTCCAGCACCTCGGGCTCGCTTCCCTCACCTGGACATGAGACCTTTATAGAGGTAGACAAGAATATTACTTGAGTGTCTTTACAATAACATAAGGTAATTTGTTTGCCCAGTGGAAGAAGCATGTTTACTACCTAGCAAGGAAGGAAAAGTACTTTCCCTCCAGGTTTTAATAAGTAGAAAAAAATTTACTGCCGCCTAAAGCTGACCGGAGCCTCTGTCTAATGCTGTTAGATACCAGCAAATCCTCAACTGAGCTTTTTGGGATACAAAAGAGCCCTGGGATCTAGCAAAGGATGTGCTAAGGCAAGATTAAGAGACGAGCATGGGAATAAAAATGAAAAGCCATATAAAATTCATGAAGGATGGGGAAAGGAGACCAACAAGAAGGTGACAAGGGTGTATTTCTGTGATGGTTGCTCCTGAAGAGCACTCCCCCAACAAACACCCCCACCTGACAGCGTTCCATAGGCATTTCTGCCTGCCCAAGATCTCATTTATAATTATAACAAGGGTTTTTTAATTTCTTCTGCACTGCTCCTGTGTGGTGTTATTCCTGCATTGGTTTTCATGTTTATTTTCTCAAAGGAGAAAAAAACCTATGCAGACTGGCCAAATATTCTAAGAAGAAAAGCCAGCCGTTTATTTAAGCTGGCTCTCAATATGCAGAAAGTCTCCTCCGAAAGAAAATGCTAATGTTTGGCTTTAGGCTTTCCTGGGAACACAAATAAACTGCTGTTTGTTTTTTGTCTTTGGAGATTTTGTAGGTGTTTTTATTTCTTCCTTCTTCTTTAAAGCCATTTTACTTATCTAGCATCTCGCATAACTTTGATATTTATCTTTGCGATGTAGTAATTTACATGAAGATACACCGGGTTTTGAGAATGTTTTCTGTACCAGGAGACAGCAGAGGAAGCTCAAAAATCATCTGTTTTCCATTTGGTATCTGTTTTGCAGTGCATGTTGAAAGAGACATATGCTGCTGCATGTGTGATGAGGCTCATTCTGCCTCTGCCTTCATGGAGCCCTTCACACTGAGCTCCCATTCTAATGAGTTAAATGAGAAACTGAGGATTTAGATTCACAGTGAGCTCTCAGCAGATTGCTTTGTTAAGGCACTGACTCCTCGCCCAAAACTCTGTGAAACTCACCCAACCCCAGGTCCACCCCAGTCTGCTGCTGCCGAGGTGCCCTCAAGGGTTGTCCAAGGGAAGCTGGAGGTGCCTGGAGGCTGCAGGAGGGTCCAGCACCGCTTTGATGGGAAATCAAAGTTGAGTCTCAGTAAAGCAACAAACTGACGTGGGTTGGACTATCCCAGTCTACCCAGAGCTCTGTTTTCTGAGGCTCCTGGAGGCACTTCCCAGCATCTCAGGCTCATGAAAACAGCATAGCTGTCAAGGTGACTATTCCAGCGAGTAGGTCCTCCTGGTGGGCTGAGTCAGGGACGTTGCTGAGGGTGGGCTGTGGCCAACCACAGGGTCATTTTGTCTGTCTGAGCCTCACTGAATGGCATTGAAGGATTTCTTCTTAATGGGCATGTTAAACACGGGAAAAATTTAATTTTAGTATTGTCATTTAAAGTCATTCCCGCTACAAATGATTTGCTGCCAAATGAGTCGTTAGGTCTACCATAATTTGGGGCTGGTCCAAGTTTCTGTTCCTCTGGATGCAAGTGATCCAGGTGGTGGCTCAGCTGTGCCCAGTGCTGTTCAGTGCCTTAATGCAGATGAGTCCTTCTGACCCTGATGAGGAGTTAAATAGCTAAAACATTAATAACAAAATGTGCCTGCCGTAACTTCTTAAAAAAAATTGAAATCCCAGTGTGATTTACTTCTACTTTCAGAATCTGCTTTAAATGAGCGTGTTCCTCAGAGTTCCCCATGAGCATTTTTAGTGGAGAGTGTAGTGTCTGATGCTGTTGAATATCTGAAAATATCACCAAATAATTATATTTAAAAGAATAACGAAAAATTAGCAAAAAGTCTAAGTTGGCATCAAAGAAAAGAAGCTAGAGCTTAGAATAAAACCTTCTATAACGAGATATCTCATATTTTATACAGCTTTCACAGTGTTTAAAGTATTCTGGCAGAATTTCCTAGTTCAGATAGTTCCCTGTGTATGTTCACAAAAACCCTTATCCCATCTTTACCAAAAGCCAGTGAACTTCTTGTAGAAACGTGTTGTGCACATAGAGAGGAAGTGTCTATCATGCCATTACTCTACAATTAGGGTCACAATCACCTGCATTTTCTTTTTACTGTGATTCTCCCTGATTGCTAGTTACTGAAGTCCCTAAAGATTGGAGGGGCAGAGTGCCTGGAAGTGCTCTCTGAGCCTTGGCAGCAAGGCTCTGAGGATGCTACACGCAGGCTTCAGGCTCACTAACAATTGAAGGGTAATGCTGTGTGCAGGAGAGAGAATAAACAGAGTTTTTGTGGTTTATGGTGAAGAATCTTTGATATAACAGTTTGAAAAATCAGATTAGGGTGTATAGCGTTTGAAACTCTTTTTTGGTTGTTCTGAAAATTTACCAGTGAGGTTTTGTTGAAATGAGCACTTGTGGTCCGCAAGGAAGAAAATCAATCAGCACACACCTTACCAATTTTCTGTATCCTCGGTAGGGATGCCATTAAATTCAGTCTGAAAGGTCGCGGTGGGGTATGCATTAACCTCACACCAACCCCGGGGTGACACTGCCCCCGAGAATGAGTTAATGAAGGTACCCATTGGAGCTGGACGTTTGGTCTCTCTTCTTCCAAAGTATCTGCATACGTGCACACTTCTAATGATGTCTTTGTGCATAATATTAGGAGCTATCTGGAATGTTTGCTGGGCTGCTAATTAGGCTGTGGGGTAGTGTACAGCGGAGTTCCGCAGTTGATGGCCAAAAACATTTAGACCCATTAGTTGAAGTTGATGTTAATGCAGGGATCCGTCAACGGGATGAGGCTTTGCTTCGTTTCCAGACTCTGGCAACGTTTAAAACAGCAGCTGCAAAAAGCGAGTCTAATTCCAAAGTTTAGTAGAGTTTCTTAATGCCTTTTGCATTATATACATCTGCTCCACGTGAGAGAAATTAGATTTCTTAGTGAAAATTGGAGAAGTACTTTGGTGGTGAAGAGAATCTTGACCTTTTCTGACCTTTTAAATTAAGTTATGGGGAGGTATTTGATTTTAGGTTTGATTTGGGAGGACCACGTTTCCTGCTATTAAAAAACCCCACGGTACAGGAGATCATTAAGTCAGAGAAACATAAAATCCAGCGCTTCTTTTCCACAAACTAGCAGTAAGAGGTCATCAAATTTTACTTCTAAAAACATTTCTGCTCATCCCTGGAAAGACATTTATTGTTATATGAGATTGCAGAGTTTCTAATGAACATGTTGAACAATGGGGCATGAGAATGAGAAACATAAAATTTATACCTCAAATTATGAGATGGAGCCAGAGGACGTGGATTTGGGCAAATAACAGCCTGTTAGAACAATCTCTAAAGGATGTAATATTTTAGAGCAAATTTTGAAAAAGATAATACAGTCGGGGAGGCAAACAGAAAATGGGATAAAATAAAGAAAATTAATACATATTTTGTGCCCAGGGTAGCTGTTTCATTTTCTTCAGTTTTGTTGCTGAAGGAAGGCAATAGATGTAATCCATCTCAATTTTGATAAAGAATTTGAATGTGGTGCCCACATGAGCTTCTGTCAGTATGGTAAGAGAAAAAGGAGATTTATAGAAGAAATTTTTACACAGGTAGAGAATTGAATGAAGAGGAGATGGCAACATCAGTCTTGAAAGGGAAGTGTTGAGCCAAAGGGAGGCTGCTAATTAAGTTCCTCAAAGGAGATGAAACACGTTTAATATCTTCCTACTGCAAATAAGCAGCAGTGCAGTTGTGAATTTACAGGTGACTCAAAGGTAAGAGTCACTGAGATGTCAGAAGAGGATCATAACATCATACAAGAAGGATTAGGGTTTTTTTTTCCAGGTTGGTGTAATAGTTATGGCATGATATGTAATTGCATAGAGTGCAAGGTCGTGCTCTCAGGGAATAATCATCTGAATTTAATTTGTGAGCTGAGAACTCATCAGCTGGAAAACAGGGGGGAAAAAATAGAGCTACATGAGGTCATGTAGGACCAGAGCCTTAGATCTGTGACCTGTTGTGGATCTAGGATTCTAAGACCTATCCTATTTAGGATCGAGCTACCAGCATGATGCTGCTGTTAACGAGATAAATGCACACCAAGAGAATAGTGGGTGAGGTATTTCTAGCAGGGGAAGAAGGTGTTAGCAACATGTTTTGAAGTGTTGACGAAGCACAGTGGGAAGAGTGTCCACTGTTCCCATTAAAGAAAGACAAGTTCCACCTGGAGCAGGCTCCTAGAGGGGTGTGAGGACGATCGGGGGGGACACAAGGGATCGTGACTGGTACCAGAAGGCACTGTAGAAACCTTGGCTTGCTCAGATAATGCAGAGGAGACTGAGGTATTGCCATCTTCAGGACGGTGAATATACAGGAGGAGAGTAAACGCTGGGGAGTGAAAAGAGCTAAATTTTAGTTACACAAATTACAGAGTGGGCAATAGGGAAGTAAATGGACCTTGGGGTGAAACGAGGGCAGGTGATAAGAGACAGTCCCCAGTTGTCTACGAGGTTCATGAACAGCCTTTTCCTGGTGCAGCAGAGATGATACTAATACAGAGCAGCTCTGGGATGCAGTTTCTTCGGTTGATGGAAGGGACTCGGGAGTTTCCTTGCAGTCCTGTGCTCCTGTATTTATATTTGAAGTGTTTCTCTTGAGGAACGGGGTGTGCACGTGCCTCTCTCTGTGTGAGTGCTTTAATTAAATTGCTAGCTGCCTCCCTGTGTCTGAAGCCCTCCCCAGCAGCGTACGTGGCTGTGGGAGCTGTGAAGGGTGGTGCGTTCCTGTGGAAGGAAACCTTCTTCCTCCAATCCATAGATTTCCCTCTTAGAAGACCACTTGTGCTGTGAAGGAAACTTCAGCAGAATCACAGGAGGGATGAGGTGGGAAGGGATGTCTGGAGGTCATCGGGTCCAGCCCCCCTGCTCAGGCAGAGCCACCAAGGGCCCCTTGCTCAGGACCATGTCCAGATGGCTTTGGAGTATCTCCAAGGACGGAGACTTCACCGCCTGTAGAAGTTTCCCTGTGGAAGTGGGTTGAAATCAGGCAGGCCGGCATCAAATGGGAAGATTCCCATCAGTTACAGGGAGGTTTGGGATGGGGGTGAGGTTTAGGTAGGTAAGATGCAGGAGATGAGGGAGACCCAAGTCCTGAGGCAGCGCAGTAGGTGCTGCATCCCGTGTTCACCTGGTTGCCTTCCCAAAGGCAGGCTGGGGCTCTTACATGGACTCTTTGCTCATGTTGACTTCCCACTCCAGGCAAGTTCCAGCTTTGCTGTGCCACCTTCCAGTGGTGTGCTGCCAAAAGTAGGCATGTAGATACCCTTAGATGCCATCAGGGCTCTCATGGCTTCTCTGCCGTTGGCAGAGGACCTTGGACATGTGAAAGAGGGAGCTTGGGTGTGAGAGGAGGAGGTAGCGGGTGGTTTGCTGGCCTCGGGTTCAAGGAGTGTATATATGAGCACTGCCCCAGGGGTGGCAGCTCTGTGTCAGGACCACATTTGTGATGCCCAGGTCACCCCTGGTGCTGTTTCTTCTCCACTCTTCTAAGTGCTCGTCTTGCCTCCTCGTTTGTGGTCCTCTGAGGTTTGCAGGGCTCTGTGGATTTCAGGAGAAAGCGTGAGTCACAATTTCTGTTCTCCCTAATCTTGAAAAAGCAGAAGTTAAGATTTCACGGGAAAATCAGCCATTTGTTTCATCCATTCATATGCTAATGCTCGTGTTTCCTTAACCACCGTGTGAGGAGAGAGAGATGACAGTTTATTGCACTTAGGGCACGTGAAGATCAGCCGTAAAGATGGTTATCCTTAATGGGGCTTGTATCCTGAAGCATCTTCATTTATTTTTTTTTAAGATGATTCTCCCCCAGTTTCCATCTTTACATTGTTTACCCTTGACATGAATGTCTGTTTCTTCCAAATGCATTAATCAAATTTTCATGGCTAAAGCAGGTTAAATACGCATTTTTAGGCAAGTGTGGGACAGATTTCACTGTTGTTGTTCCAAGGATTTTCTTGCTGATTTACTCTTCTCTGAGAATAAGATTGTCCTTTGTGTCAGACGTGCAAGTGTGGCAAGCCAAAATGCCTTAAAATGGTAGAGCAGTTGTATCAATTTTTCTCCAGCAGTATGGTGAGGGTTGAAGAAAGCTCCTTAACCAGTATTGAACTTCAACTTGAGCACCGAGGTTCGTGGGTTTATCCAGTTAGTATCTCTTGAATTTAGTATAGGTGTTAATTGGTGCCAGCCTCTTCGTGGGGAAAGCAGAAAGAAATACAAACTGCCTTGTTCAAACATGAGAGATGAAGGGATGATGGTTCTCATGAACTCCTTGCACAACATGAAGAAAACTGGCCCAAAAGTTTACATCCTAATTATTGCTGCAGTTATAACGTCATGTGGGAACTATTTTGTTCCAGGGGATAATGGAATACTTACTCCTTTGGTCAGAGGCCTTACTATTTTTGTGTTATTACTATCAGCATCGTGATTCTCCCAAATGAAAGTTTGTATCCAGACATTACGTGATCTTCTGCTTTTCACAGTTCCTTTTTTCTGTCTGTCAACGAGTGCGAGTTCCTTCAGCGGGATTCGGAACTTCTTAATGGCAGAAAAGTCCATTCCCACACTGTCAAATGAGACGTCTGTAGCTGTTCTTACCCTTGGGGTGGGAGAGGATCTCAAAAGATTATATTACAGAAGGTTGGTTTCTGCTTTTTCTGTAAGAGGAAAATATGTTTCTAATCTGGTTTGAGATCAGAATTCATAGTGACCATCTGCGTGAAAATCTTACCCCTGGCAATTTATTTTTAAAAAATCAGGCTCCAAATCTCAGCTTTTTTTTTTTTCTCTGTGAATAAAGTTTCCTAGTCTGGCTTAGGGAGGAGCATCTGCTTCAAAGATGTCTTTGGAAGTTCTGAGTTATTACTCTTTACCTTTTTAAACAATTTTTTCCATCATGCTGCCTTGTACAGTCAGTAAGAAGTCTCCAGCTGTTGTGGGCAAGCTGTATCGTAAAGACATTGTCTGGTTTGGTCTAACTCTGTTAAAGATTAGAAATACAACCACATATGAATGTCTTTGTCCATCACTTTCCCTAAAAAAAGAAAAAAAAAATAAAGTTGACATTCTGATTTTCTTTCATTATTCACAATTTTGACAGATTTGTTTTGCTAAAAGTGGTCACATCTCACATTTCAGCCTATTCAAGAGAAGATTCCAGGAGAGTCAGACAGGGGGCTAATAATATTTAGAAAGCCCAGTCTGCACTTTACATTTTTCATTATCTTTGACAACCTGTTTAGAAATCCTGTGTTTGTAAGTTCCAGCCCAGATGTTCAGTAGGTCTCAATGAATATATTTATTGGAATTCACAAAGACTTCATACTTAGGCTGTCTTCTATCCCACAGGAACTTTTTTCCACTAGACATTTCAAATAATTACCCTTTATTCACATAAATACTTACACAAAATTTTAACGTTCACATTAAGTAATGTGCTTACATTAATGTAATATATTGACATTAATCTCAATACAAATGGAAAATGTTAATTGCACGTGCTTGAATAGTCTCCCTGCAGTGTGGGGTTGAGGATGCTCCTGGGTGTCAGAGGGGAGCGGTGTTCCCCAAACCCCATGACCTGCTTCCCTGCAAGAAAGCAGTTAAAAGCCAAACGAGGAGATGAAAATATCTTTCACAGCTGTGACAGCCCGACATATGTTACTACTTTGTGTGAAAACGAGCAGAGACAATTTAAACCGCGCCTTTGGACGATTAGTCTTATGGTGTCTTTTCTTTGACAATAAAGATGCCGGTGGCAAAACCTCCCCGCAGAAGACAGAGTGGGTGTTCCTGCAGAGAGCACCAAGTAGCTCGGGATGCTTCTGGCATACAGATATTCGTAGCAGATGTTTCCAATTAACTGGAATAATGCTGGAAAATGAATGAAGTTTCTCCAGGATCTCCTCCGCGGCTGTTGATGGGGCAGTGGGTCTGCTCAGCCTGGAAGGGCTCACGGTACCCCTGCCCAGGGGAGAGAGGGTGTAAAAATTGAAGAGCACTGATTTGGCTCCAAAAGGTGCAGGTCCTGGTGTGGAAGGGAACTGAGGAACGACTTCTGTCTCGGTGTCACTGTATTTCCTGGCTTTTCTCCTCCAGCCAGCCCTCTGCTGCGGTCAGCCCCTGCTGAGGAGGGCAGCCTGGCTCCCGAGGGGACAGCAGCAAGGCCACCGCCTCGCCGGGGGGTCACCCAGGAGGGACATGGGCTTCTGCAGCCAGCCTGGAGGGTTGTGTTAAGCCCCTAAGGGAGCTCGGTTCCAAAATGACAGGGTCTTTTCCTTTGGGTGCTGGGGCTCCTGAATGGCAGGGGCTGAGCCCTCTGGCTGTAGGGGCTGGTGGGTTCCTCAGGGGTCCAGCACCTCTCTCCACGTGGAACTTGGACACCTTTCCAGGGACATCTGAGGGCTGAAGCTTGGCGTGGTTATGCTATGGGAGACCAGAGTGAGAGTGGAGATTTCTGGTGGGGCCTTGGGACTCCTGGTTGCTGTCCACAAGCAGATGGGAAGCTGTACTATTAAAAAAAAAAAAAAAGCAAACCCTCTTTCTCAGCATGCACACTGTTTCATGTGGCTTTATCTTAGTCAGGTCCATATTACTTCATTTTCTTCCTGACAAATGTATTTCTTTTCGTACTTGTAGCTAAGTCTAAGTAGTTTTGATTTAAATAGTTTTTATTTGGTTTATTTTTTCAAAATACACCAGTGTTTCTGCCAGTTCTATTCTAAAAGGAATATTTGCTGTTCCCTTCGTAGCTTTGTTGTAAGACACATCTTTGCTCTGATTTCACCTACACTCCGAAACTCGTATGTTATATATTTAGTTTTTCAGCTCAGATGGCAGATTCTGCTTTTTGGCAGTGATTGCCAGCATCACTAGTGCCGTTTCTTTGTTTTTATTTTGTCTTCTTTGAAAAGTTAAAGCCATGAATGAGATTATTTGAGCTCAGCATCCCACTGCTTTAGGATCCCCAGCGCAGGCTCCGTGAGGGAGCGATGAAGCTGTGGCCTCGTGCAGCCCCTGGGCGTTTGCCCGACAGAAGCTGGATCCCACTGGAGAAAGGAAGCTGGTGCAGGGTTACCTCGAGGTTCCTGACCTTTTGTTCCCATGGAAGGATATCAAATCTTGCTTCAGGGCACTTTTTTGCTAAGCTGTGTCTGAAAGGCTGCTGGACACAGGGCTCCAGCCTGGTGAGTCCCGGGTGGCCATCCAGCCTAGCCCCCACACACATTGACCTCACCGTGTGTCGACGTAGCACAGACACCCATCTCACCTGCTTGTCCTGAGTTGCCTCTCTCTTTCCAGAGGCTTGAAGATCCCCCTCTTTCTCTTTCCCAGCTGCCAAACCCTCCTGCAATGCTCTCAGGAGTGTGAGCCTGGAGGAGGAGTTTCCACACTGATGATGGAGACAGGGTAGGCTGGTCCAGTGGCCAGGACCAGGTCTCCTCAAGCAGCCAGGAGCGTGCTGCATCCTTCCATGTTTTCCACACTCGGCTCTCTGCAGCCTCCTCACCTGTAGCATCTCCTGCTTGTGAAGCCACCGCGCCAAGGTCCCAGTTCAGAGCAGGAGCCAGCCCAGCTTTGGGGAGCAACGCTTCCCCACGGGTGTTGCTGCCCTGATGGCGTGGCTGGGAGCTATAAAAGCCACCAGGAATTAATCTTCCCATTCTTTTCCCCATTTATGGCTCCTGCCCCTTGGTGTGACGTGGGTGTTAGCATGGTTGCAATGCAAACCCATCGATGGTGGTGTCCTTTGATACCAGCCACGTTATCCTCCCTGCATCCTTCAGCTCTGCGACCTGTAAGGGGTCCGTGTAATGTTTCTTTAGAGAAAGCCCAACTGACCGTGTATAACCTTAAACCACTTCATTTTCTGCTTTATTTCACATTATCCTCTCTCCGTAGAGAATTGGGTGTTTAAGAGACAAAAAGTTTAATGCTGCCCAGTGGCCCCTTCCAAGGCGCTTTGAAAGGGAATTGTTTGCAGGGCAAACTTCCTCCCCAATTTCCACCGTGGAGAAGTGTCCCTAATTTACTGTGGAGTCGGGGAAATACGAAAGAGAAGGTCTCTGTAGCAATAGGAATCCTTTGTGTTGCAGGTGTGGGGCTCTGTGTTGTTTTCCCGTGTTCCCCCACCCTTCAGGCACTGTTAGTAAATAAATTAGATAAAATCCCATGGAGGGGTCGGCCTTTTGCTTTTGTCTTTGTAGGTTAAGGCAGAACCTGGGGATGGGAGGATGTTGCTGGGTCAGAACAACCGGGGGTGTAACTCTCCTGGGGCTAGTGAGATGTGACAGGGGCCTTGAGCAAATGGCAAGGATAAAGCTGGAAATAAAATTGCCAAGGATAAATGGTTCCTCCATTCCTCCTTCCGAATTGGGAAGGACTATATCGAGAGCAGGGTTTAATTTTTTTTGGATGGGACAGAATGCAGTTAGAACAATTCCTGTAAAAGCAGTTGGGTGTCTGGGTGTCTGTGCAGCAAGGACAAAGCCACGGCCATCTGAAACAGTTTTCCAGGCATTTTGAGAGATGCTCTTGCAGCTGACAGGTCACCGTGGTGTCGTCTTGGCGTGCCTGGGGGGTCTACATGGTGTTGCTGAATGGGGGCAACAGCGGGTGCTGGGGGGGTACTTGGGATGCTGCCGGGGGGAGAGGGATGGAGCGGCCAGCGGGGGAAGGACAGGGATGTGGCTGGAGAAGGGAAGGTGAAGTCGGAGATGGTTGGCCATGGGTGACAGCAGCCCTTAACTCCTCCTGTCGTTCTGTCCTTTAAAAGTGGTTCTGTCCATGAAGTTACACTGGGTGACAGAAATGTACCTTGTCTGGAGCTATGCCTTCTCCTTTTACGCCCTCACCTACGTTAAATATTGTTACAAAGACCCCAAATAGCACTGCCAGTGTTTTACTTTTTTAAAAAAGAGCCATTCGCAATTATTATTGCAAGAAACAATGAAAAGGCCAGAGCATTTGACACCTCTGCTTACTGACAACGTCGAATTCATGCAAAGAGTTGCCTCCTATTTAAATGAGCAAGTATCTAAACTGACTGCCTTACTTAGTCATATATTTGTGTGGAGCTTTTCTTGGTCATGAGATTATGAAACACAAGTAAAATAAGTTTTGAGGGGGGTTGTGTGGTGGTGTGTGTGTTTCTTTTGTGTTTTTTTTTTAAATCAAGATTTGGAATTAATGAAAATTTGGGGCTAAAACAACCCACCCTAAAACTAAAACAAACCCGAGACCTCCCCACACCCAACCCCCCCAACTGAAAAAAGCAGCTTCATAGAGGCAAGGGGATTTCTCAGGGTGTCTCAGCCCTGTGATGTTTTAAGGTGTATCTGCTCGCTCAGTCACATCTCTGATGAGACTCTCCTGGAGAAGGTCTGTGTATGGCTGGTGCCTCACGTTCTTCCTGGCTGTGGTTTAGTTTTGAGGGGCTCCACACATGAGATAACCTACCCTTATTTGAGTTTATTTTCTCTATGTTTCATAAAATTAGGAAAGTAAAAAAAAATGAGAGCCACATTAATTGGCCTGATTGGAATTACTGGCTGTGCTGTTTGCAGGCAATAAGCATCGTTTTCCCAGGGGCTGCTTTCCAGGCTGGTCATCCTGGGAGATCTCCCTGAGCAAAGATTCAGGCTTTGCCTGTGACCTGTGGTGTCCAGCGTGGAGGGGATGCTAACAGCCACCCTCTGGGTGTACATGGGGGCTTTTTTTACTTCTTCATCTCCCCTCAGGCTCCGCAGAAAATGTTTTTCTCACATCCCATCTGTCCATCTGCCTGCTTTGGTGTGGGAGAAAACACACGCTGAACCCCATGCAATTCCCATGGATCTAATGCAAATGCTGAACAAGAATTTCAGGATTTGGTAAAGTGTGGGGTTTTTTTTTTCCAAAGGCAGGCTGATGGCATCGTCTGCATGGTGCAATTTCATCTTGTGGCAAAGCTTGCTCCATTAAAGGAGTCCCTGCTGGGATGCCTGTTGTGGGGATGTACACCAGCATCCCTCCCAGCTCAGGAAGCTGGCACAGCTCACACTCTTTACTGGTTTGCCCAGGGTATTTTGTCCAGCACAGAGTCTGAAGGTGGTGGACCTGCTAACCTGTTGGCTGTCTCAACTTATGTAAAAATGACAGAGATCACATTCAAAGAGTAAAAATAAAACCTTGTCATCCACAAGCTATTAAAGAATTCTGTAAGTGTCGAGTTCAGTTACTGCTGGCAGTGATTTAAAAGGTTATTTTCCCAAGGGAGAGACGTGCAAATGTTCTGGGAAGTCCTCCTTGTTCAGGCTGTGGTTGGAGCAGTGATGCTCTGGGTTCTCTCTCCATCCATCCACCCTGTCTGCTGCCTCCCACACACAGGGGGGGAATCAGAGAATTGTCCAGGTTGGAGGGGACCTTTAAGATTGACTCTTGATGCTTGAGGTACTTTTCATGATGTTGTTACGAGTTATAAAAAAACAAAAACATAACCAAAACTATGCTGTGTGATCAGGGCAAAACTTTTATGAGCATATATAAGAAGGGAGGAATTTGGTTTATTTCAATTTTTGCACTTCCTACATTAATTACTACTGCTGGAAGCAAGTGGAAAAGGACTTGAATGTTCAGCTTCGGTGGCTTTCTGCAGGGGGATGAGCATTTCTGGACTGAAACTTCTCTAAATAGTTCAAGCGTATTTCTAGCTGTTCAATTTAACAAAAAAAAGTTTTCCTAGAGTTCCCGTGGTGGTCAGGCACCTCTGGCTTACCGGGCCACTTCACCCTGAGACATGTTTGCTTCCAACGTGCCGTGGAGCTGAAAGTCTGCTTGAAAATCAGGGCTGGGGGCAGGTTCTCAGCACCCTTGGGTAAGCCTGGCTTTATCACACAATTGTGAGGTTTGCTGTTTTAATTTTCCTTTGTAATTGCTTTCTAAAGTTCTTTCAGTCCAGCCTTAAGAACCAAATTTGGGTGAGGCTTCCAGATAGATGCAAATCCATCCGTGGCAAGTTTTTTCCAAGGGTGAACCAAGGATCAAAGGACAATATAATATTCGATATAAAACCAGGTCTGATCTCTCACGGGTAGTGTGGAGTCCAGACAAAAAGCACAAAATCCCCAGACTATAGTACCAGGAAGAAGCTGGAAATGCCTTCTCTTACTGATCTGTTGTTCATCTGCTCCGGGAGCTCTATAAATTTGAGGTGCTGGGGGTAACTGGGAGGACAGCACCATCGGCCTTTGTTGTGTTAAAAAATGCTTGATGGAATTAACCAACTTCACGTTTTGAAGGGGAGTAAGGTTGTTCATCTTGTTTTTCCACCTTTTTTAAACCAGTTTTCACTGAGAAGGACATAGGGATGAAAATCAAAAAGAGCAAGAACTGTTAACTGCCAGTCCACGTCCCATCCGGTTTTTCCTGAAATGAATCTTCCAGTATTAAAGGTTATCTCAGTTCACTGTGGTTAAAGCAAAATTTCTAAGAATGGTTTCCCTTTCTCTCTTTTTTTTTTTTTCTTAAATATCCCTGGGTTTATGAATAGATAAAGGCTTCTGACATCTTTATCACTGATTCAATACTTAAATGTGCATTCAACAGTCCCTGCAGAGCAGTAGCTCTGGTAAGAGGACTTGTATAGTTTGTGCAAATAATCACGTGTGCAGAGAAAATCACCTCTCAATAATTACTTTTCATATAAATGCAATCTGCCAGGTACAAACAGCGTCTCTCTTATGCTTCTGCTGAGTATGATAATGATGCCTGGCATCAAAACTGGTGGCAAAAGCAGGATAATTCAGGCAGGTCTGTCAGGATGGGGACTCAGAGATGGGAGTCAGCCGTAGGAGGAGGATGCAGAGCCGGGGTGGCTGGTGATGAAGCAGTGACATGGGGGTCCTTCTTCTCAGCTGCTCTATCACAGCTTCTCAACACGTGACTGGAGGACGTCATTCTTTGTCTCTTGCATTTATAATCTCAAAATGAAATCCTCAAATCCTAAGTAGATTTATATCTCCTGGTGGCTGTTTTGCCAATTATCACGGTGTCACTTCGATTTCCAGAACCTCTGCCCACTGGTATCCTATAGCCTGGCCAATTATTTTGAGTACACTTTAATCTGATTTGACATTAAGAAAAATAATTATGATTCTCTTGTGCATTTAGGGTTTAGCAATTTGATTTAGATAATCAGATCTTGTCTATATACCCAAGTAATTCAGGAGAGTTGCTGCTGGTGTGCTACAACAATATAGGGTGATGGATTTGCATGATTTTTTTAACCAAATCTGAAAACATTTGAATGTTGTGAGTCAGAAAGAGCTTTGACCCAAAATTTAATTAAGGAGAGGAAAATAGGAAAAGTGGGAGGATGCAGGAGAGGATTAAACAAAAAAGAAAATCCCTGGTCATTCAAGACTTTGCTACTGTTAAATGGTCTAAAGAGCTTTTCTCGTAGAATAGTTGGGCCTTAAAATATTTGGGGAATGCTTGAAAATTAGGAAGAGTGGAAAATGCAAACTTAATAATGTGATTTCTTTCCTCATTTTTAATAAAAATGAGGAAGCTGCAGGGAAGAATAAAAGGCAAGCTGAAGTTGAAGGAAGCAAATTTGTACCCATCCATGACTTATGAGTAGCCTTAGGAAACCATTTGTAAGTATTGAGTCTTGACTGGAGCAGATTTAATGCATTAGGTCTCATCTGGACAAAGCAAGCCCAAATCTGTCAGGTATTTTGGTGAGAAAACAGTTGGAAATTCTGGTTACTGTGAACGGACTCCAAATAACTGAAAATTATTTTAATTTGTGTATTACACAATATCAAATTTAGATTGCATTGGTACACCTTAAATCTTGGTGGGTGCTCTGAGACGGGGCGTTAGACACACGCTAGATGGGCCAAATGAAAATCCACGTGGCCTTAAGTCTTGGGTACCGTGTAGGGGGGATGCCTTCACTTGAGTTACTCAAGAGCTTTTAGCAGAGAACAGACCAGAGACCCAAAAGATCTATGTCCAAGTGAAATGCTTCAGTAAGATAGGTAGCTCAAAGTGGAGTGGTGGTGAGGAAGACTTGGCATTCTTCATTGGAGAAAGAAGCTCTTGGTCTGGAGTCTCCTGAAAGCTGAGTGATATATCTCTCTGTCTCTCAGCCATAGATGTGAAATGGGAATGTGAAAGCACGTGTGTTGTGAAAACCCATGAGCAAGCCAGAGTTTTGAGAGTAGCAGCATACTAAGAAGTCTAATAATGCTAAAACTCCAAAGACACACCACTGTACTTTACTGTCCCTGCTGGAGTCCACACTGCACTCCTTCCTCTTCTGTGTTTTTACGGAAAAGATCTCTGAAACTTTAATTCTGTGGTTCCTTAATCCATCCCTCCACTGAGTGACAAACTCCTTTGCCACGTGAACTGCCCTGAGCAATATCTATGTGGGTTTTTCTACTCTTTGAGAGCTAAGGATTTGTGAGATGGAGGTGAGGGACATCTCAGATGGATGGTCTACATCCAAAGATACTGGAAGTTAATGGAATTACTGTGGGGTTACGCCAGTGAGAAAGAGGCCATCTTCTGTACTTTTAAAATAATTGTGAGGCTAGTCGGAAAGTACTTTGTCTCATGTGACACTAAAAAAATAATGGCTGGATCTTTTCATGCCATAGAAGTGGGGGGAAAAAAGACAATAAGGACTTTGTGATCCTAATTTATTTTGATTTTTTTTAAAGATCCAGAAAGGAAAGGATCTTGAAGGAAAAAATAGATTAATTCTGTCATATAAACAGTGTATCTGTAAATGATAAATTTCTATACATCTGCTGACCAATGTAAATGCTATGAATTTTAGTTTTCATATTTGAGTTTGTGTACACAAAGTAAAACACGAGTCCTTAAATAGAATCTAGAGGCGCAAATTGTTAGATTTGAAGTGAGACGGCATGGGGCAGGCTGAAGCACTCTCCTCCCAAGATTTCCAAGAGAAGGAACCATCACTGATGTTCTCGAGTACCTCCAAGCCAAAGTGTGCCGTGTATGAGACATTTTGCATTACGTAGTCTATTGGTGCTATGTTACAGTCCCCAAATTGGCACAATAAAGGAGGAAAATGGTACAATCGGAGTAACACCGAGGACCCCTGATTGATGTGAACTAGAACCAGGAGTGGCTGAAACGGGGGGAGGAATAAAGCTGGCCTGTTGGACATTGCTCTTGATTATATTTGACCTGTTTTAGTTGAAGGAATTCTGCTTGCCTCTAGCAACAAGCCTTTCCTAATGTATTTTGCCATTAGATGTTGGCATCCTTTGCTAGTTATTGAATGGTGTGTGTAGCTGGCCTCCCTGCACTTCTCTTTTAGGGCATCTTTTTTTACTCTAAATAATTGCCTTGGTGCTTTTTTAAAGGGTAGAAGTAGAGGAATTTTTGAGATTATTTACGCAATTCTGCAGGGCAAAAAGAAATCACATTTGAGATATGTCAGCTGTTAATACAAACACAGGAAACTACTCTGAAATATTTTAGATATTTACAATGCTTTGTCAAAGAACATCTGATTGTGTTCATTGCTGTGGGGCTCTGCTGGAATAAAGCAACCCTGATCCTGCTTCAGTCTGTATGGCAAGACAAATAACTTGATCTTATTAATAGACAAAATGAAGAAGTTTCCCTAAGAACCGTTATTGAAGAATAAAATTACAAGAGGTGGTCGCTGGTTCACAGGTCTCCTTTCTCAGCTTAATTTTGAGCGTGAGATTCAGAGTTTTACTGGGCTGTTGTTATCCACTGGTGCTGCCACTTCTCCTGAAAAGCAGGGCTGCAGTCTGGCCTCAGTGAAATGCTGTGAAACAAGTTATTTTCAAAAAAAAAAATAAAAAAGTTTACAAATTCCCTCTAGAATTCTCCCCCTTATTTTACTGCCTCATTGTACAAACTCAGGTGCCTGTGTTTGGAAGTGGCAGAGCTGTGATTGTTTGCCACTCGAGATAAATTTTGGAGGAACTGGCAAGGGTTAACAGCAAAAAAGAGCGGTGGGAGATGGGGCACCAGTGGAGCCCCCGATGATCCTCAAGCCTGACCCGGCAGGACCTGCTAAAAGGGTGGGATAGGGCCCTGGGGATGGCCAGCAGGTCTCCAATTAACCCTAATGGGGTGGGAAGTGATTGTACGGCTGTGATGGCTCCCTGGGGAGCTGGGGTGGGTTCGTAGCCGCCCCTGTCCCCTGGGATCTGCTTCCAGAAGGAAAGGCAGTGTCACCCGCTGCTCTGATCAGCTCCAGTGCTCGAAGATCGGAACCATAATTAACGTGGAGGAATCTGAAACAGCCACCATCTATCGTGGAGCTTGGCTTGGGAATATTTGAGTTAAACGATGAAATTCCAGTTGGTTTCAGCAGGGATCAGAGCCGACTTCTCTGGAGCCGGGCCAGATCACTTCTTGTGTCCTGATAGGAAAGGAAACGAACTTGAAGTTGCGTGGAATGTGTGTAACCTGCACACGAGAGCCCTTGCACAACAAGAAAAAATACAGGCGTCTGATTTTAAGAAGGCTTTCTGCTTTGCCTCTCCGATTTCCAAGGGGAGTTCCGCAGAAAACTGGGATTTAAGATGCTGCGGTCTTCCTCCCGCCCGAGTGACAGCTGTAAACATCTGCTGGGGGTGTCACTCATCACCCCATCCTCCAGCCGCTCGATAAGGCTGTGAAGCATCCTGCTTCCTTGAAAATCCCCCAGCAATGCCGTGGGGAGGACAGTGTGCTCCGGGGCTCTCTGGAGGGGGGGGTCCCAGTGGTCCGAGAAGGCATCCCACATCCCGAGGCTCTCCAGAGGGGGGGTCCCAGTGGTCCAAGAACACATCCCGCATCCTGAGGCTCTCTGGAGTGGGGGTTCCCGGGGGTGTGAGAACACCTCCCGCATCCCTGCTCCGTCCGGGGGATAACGCCTCAGCCGGGAGGGTTGCTCCGGAGGGGAGGCCAGTTTTGGGAGAGGAGATGGGGGCAGGTGGGGGCTGCTCTCTCACCGCCCTGCAATTTCACCTCTTGTGCTCTTGCTCCCGGGGGCACAAGCAAGTCTCCAAGTCATAAAACCCCCTTTGGTGTAACTCCCCCCGCCCCGTTCCGGCTGCGTGCTCGCCTGGCCACCCCTGGGGGGTTAAGACAAAAAAATGCGTGATGCGAGGTGGGGAGTGCTCCCCTCGGCACGGATCCCATCTCCCCCCCCCCCCCAACCCCCCCGGGTGCCCAACCGGCAGCCCCCCCCATTAG